>CM038671.1:42519512-43719512 GCA_021605145.1 Aegilops bicornis | reverse complement strand
TGATCAATTTTAAAAACTATTTTATTGTAGTAGGGCTATCAACGTATATGAATGAGATAAACTTGACACTCGATGACCAATCATTAGTTGATGAAACGCTTAGTGTCAAGATACCTCGTTCACATAGCGGAAATTGATGGACCTAACGCAGCAAGAGAGAAGCTTACCGTTGTCCGCCGGCGTGGCTATTTAAGTTGGTTGGCACCCACCTCATGCGGCGAGGTGGGACTAAACCAGTAGTATTTTCAGACGATTTGGGTCTGTCCAGCTTGATAGAGCCTACGTGGCGGGCGGGCTTAGTCCCACCTCGCCACGCGAAGAGCGACGCGACCAGCTTAAATAGCCGACTACTCCCATAGTGGTAAGCTTCGGTCATCAACATATCATTTCTAAAGAGACCGGGGTAATCCTCCTTTTCTAAACAAAAATCAACATGTCATTTCTGAAGGTTGTGGACTGTCATTATGAATCTTGTACGTTTATAAATAGAGAAGATTCATCATGACGTTCCATGGTCAGTCCAACGTCACAGGCATGCCTGGCGGCGTCTAGGCGTCCCCATATTTACTCCGGATTTGGGTTAAATATGAGGAATGCCGGTCAGCCGTAAATTTGGACGGGCTATGAAAAAGCTAGTTGGATGACATTTTTTCGTCCAGACACTGACCGAATAGCCCGTCCGGGCGTTTGGGGCGGATACAGGAGATGCTCTAACCACAAGATGCGTCCAAACTGTGTTTTGTATCAAGACTGATGCATTGTTTGCGGTTGAAGGGGATTTTCTCGCAGCCATTCCATTTGCTTAGAAGGTTTGTTTGCAAAGACATGGCCGTGCAGACGACCAATGTAAAAATCAAGTTCTAGAGAGAGTTGCACCACTGCATCGTGACGAGGCGTGGCGTGGCGTGGCGTGACTTTTGACCTCTGTTTGGGCCAAAAGCCCACTAGCAAATTCCAACAATCCCCCACAAAGTCTCATTGGCACATTTCATCATTTATTTCCAAAACATTGTTTATATACCGGTGCTTAGTGCAGACTGTGAAGTTGAACTTCTACATAGAGATTTATGCTACACTAGATCACAACTTGAATAGTGGACTATGCCTTGAACTACAAGTTTTCTGTGAGACTAGTTTCACACAATCTCTTGACCGATACTGGGCTGCCGCAAGGCTTCCCCGCGGGTGGAGCGTATACGTCATACTCCAGGGCCTTTCATGAATTTATTAGAGAACACCCAATTCTCACAGACTGCGACGTTAACAGTCAAATTCATATAGGTGTGTTCCTCAGAAGATGTTCTGCAGGACAACATCTCTGCTTACCCGAATAAGCCACTTGGAACACATTAAGATAAGTATCAACCTGCCATGCAGATCAGGAGAGTATTGCATCTTCGCGGAGTGGGATGATTAAAATAAGGATACTCTCCTCTCAGCTGACCAACAGCTTGTCTCCCACTTTTACTTCACGGGATCTCCGATCACATAGAGTGGGTTACCACTATGGGCAAATCATGCGGTGGGTCTCAAACCCATCTCCATCGATGCATTATCTATCACATTACGTGATAGACCCTTTGTGAAGGGATCTGCCAAGTTTTTCGACGTTTGGATATAATCTAACGTAATAACTCCGGAGTTCCTCAGTTTTCTGACAGATTTTAATCTCCTCTTCACATGCCTTGAGGACTTCATATTGTCCTTAGAACTGTTTATCTTGACGATCACAGTTTGATTATCACAGTTCATGAGGATAGGGGGTATTGGTTTTTCAACCATAGGTAAGTCCTCCTTCAACTCTCCATTGAGGAAAGCCGTCTTAACGTCCATTTGATGAACGAGAAGACCATGTGAGGCAGCCAGTGATAGTAGCACCCGAATCCACAATGGAATCATCAAGAACACCCAGAAGAGCGCCTTTAAAGAGAGTATCGATCTTCTCAAAAGCTTCCAGCTGTGCTGGATTAAGATCGCCCTCAGGCTTGCCCTTAATGGCGCCATAGTAGCCCATGGTATGAAACCAGTAGACTGCTCTCGTGCGCCACCTCTTATATTGCGCCCCCTTAAAGGCAGGCGGCTTCAGATGCGCAGCAAAACCACTCGGAGTAAATTGCCTATAATCAGGTTTTTGGATTGTTGGAAATATGAGCAAATTACTACGAGATTTAATCCGAATAAATAGGAAATAGATCATGACAGCAATAGCAAAGATTAAACTAATCATGCGGACTAGCATAGCAGATGAACAGATCACATCTAGGGCACATACTAGAAACATGAATTCTACCACGATCTCGAACAGGAAGGATAGAATCACATATGGTGCAGCGGGAGCAGCACCGCCGGCGTTGACGTTGTCGCCCATGTCGGGGAAGAAGTCGTCGTTCGCGAAGTCGTCGCTGCCAGCAGTCGCGCGAGTGCGCTTCCCAAAAACCTGATCGCCCCTCTCCCGTACAGGATCACGAGAGGCGGGGTTCCGGAGGCCTGCTGTCCCTTCTCCCGGTGCACGCCGAAAGGAGGGACGTGCATAGCTCTGTCCTCGGCTCGGCTCAATCCCGCAACCCGCGGCGCGGCGCGGCGCGTCGTGACGAGGCGAGGCGAGGCGTGGCGAGGCGTGGCGTGGCGTTGCGAGGAGGAGGAGCGCGCGTGTAGGTCTCCTCTTCTCATGCTCATACAAGTGGTAGGAGAGCTCACCTTATAAAGAGGTGCAACTCTCTCTCAACTTATGAGGTGGGACTAAACTTTAGCCTCACTCACTCCATTCACATGTGTGCATGAATGGGCCAAGAGAATTTCAGAATTTTAGTTGGGCTTTGGGCCAAAAGCCCACTAGCAAATTCCAATAGTTGCTGCTTAGGTGCAGATGGATCAGGTTCGTCCGACTGTAGCTGAAGCGAACCCGATCGATCAGGTTGAGGCGTTCAGCTTAGGGACGGTGGTGGTCGGGGTCGTGCTCCCCCAGTCCAAGTCATCAGGGAATAAGAGGGAGGAGATGGCCGAGCTGAGCGCTTGGGGAGCGGATAGGGTGTAGTGGTGGTCTGCGATAGCGACGCCTCGTGGCGGGCGGTGCCGCGCCGCGGGCAGCATCGGACGGAGATGCTGTGGGCGGTACTGTTTGGGTTTAGCAATGGTGGTTCGTCTTCTTGAGGTTCTGTCCTCGGCCTGCTGCCTTTGCGGACGGCAAGACAGATTGTTGCCGCTGCTCCCCTCCCTCCGGGCCTCGAAAGTCCATTGATCTATTCCTAACTCTCTGTTAGAACATGTTCCTTTTTTTAAGGAAGGCAAAAGACTCGTCATTTTCATTGATTGGTAGAACCGGGAGACCCGCGCCTAGGGTTCCCCCCGTACCTCCGCCGTCGCCGGCCTCCCTCCCCTCCCCTCCCGCGCCTCCGGCCGTCGGCTGCGTGCGCCGCGCCGCGCCCCCTCCCTCCCCCCTGCCGGCACGCCCCCGCGTCGTCTCTTCGAGCGAGGCGACCGGGGGCCCATCTTCCCACCCCCAGCACCTCCACCTCCCCTTCCCCTCCTCCCGTCGCCGCCGGCCTGCACAACCGGGCTCTGCCCGTGTGGTGTTGGCGGCGGCGGTGGCCTTCCCTTCCCCGCGCGCGGTGCCATGGCTTGGGTGGTGGCATCCCACAGCGGTGGTTCCGGCAGCGGCAGCTGCTCCTGGCGGCACAACTCCGGGTGGCCTAGAGGCGGCGGCGCGGCAACTTGGCGGCGGGCCGGCGCGGTGGATGGTGGCTTGTCTGGTGGAGGTTGTCTCCTCCGGCATGGCTGCTGTCGCTGCCGCTCCTCGTTCCCGGCTGCTCCCTCTCGTCCTCGTCGGTCTCGCTTCGATGACCATGGTGAGGCGGCGGTGATGATGGCAAGACCGTTGGCGCCATCCTTCCTGAAGGGCGTCGGGTCCTCCCCTTCCCCACGCCCCTCCGCGTACCGGGGGAAACTCTAGGACATGCCCAGGCAGCAGCGTCGTCGTCGCCGTGTTCCTTCCTGAAGGTGCTGCTTGGTATGCGGAGGTTCGAGGTGCCTGGAGCGAGGTGGTACATCTACGGTGGGCGCAGCGGTTTCGGGTTATCATCGTTTTCGTCGATCCGACGCTGTTAACATTATTTTCTCCCTTCTTTCTCTTTTGTTTCTTTTGTGCATGCTTGTGTTGTTTGCCCCAACATTAGACTCTTTGTTGTTCGGGCGGTTGCTATATCTATATAGTGGCGTGAAAGCCTCTTTCTTAATGTTCATTGATTAAAAAGAGTGAGAATTGTCCGGTTTGATGGAAAACTGGGCCAAAACCTACACAACACAACCCTCATATGACATTGGTACCACCGACCAACCTTGCTACCTACATGAAACACAGATATTAGTTGGTTTTAGCTTTGGTCGTCTACCAAGCCATGTCTTCTCAAACATACCTGCTAAGCAAGTAGAATGGCCGCTAGAAAATCCCCTCAAAATGCAAAGAATGCACAATCACGATTCAAAACACTGTTTGGACGTCGGTATTGTCTTGTGTAAGGGAGTAGAATGGATGAAGGTCAAGACAAAGATTGAACAGACGCTTCTCTACCTTAGTGTTCTGAACCATACTTTGTCTTACTATCTTTGGAAAAAATGAACAAGTCTACCTCTCTCCTTGTTACAATAGTGAGTGTACATTGATGCAGAAGATTTCCCACAAACCCATGCTGGTGGCATTTGACCGTTATTTATAATGCATTTGCCTTTGTACTTGTAGCATTCATACCACATTAGCTACCGTGAGGTCATGGAAACAACAGAGCAGGTATATGGATCTATGAGATAGCTGATATTATGTGCCATGTGCGAACTACTATCTCAATTGTCGTTATAAGTCCCTATGTACACACCCCTCCCCCCTCTAAGATCTCCACATCTCACACAGTAAACTTGCAAACACAGTGTCAGTAGTCATACTCTAGTTTGTATAATGAGAGTTCCAAATTAATTTATATCACCTTCAAATCTTGTCGATTCATCAACCAAAACTAGTAGTCCAATAGTTCAAAATGCCAAGATGGAATTCGTTCTCGGTATCTCACATATAGGAGATGGAGGCATTAGAAAGTTAGCAAGGACATGTTGCAACGATAACATGCGAGACACACACAAGACAAGTCTTCCCACCCCAGTTCCCGTTATTCAGGTCCAAATCGATTAGGGGCCAGTTCTTTTGGGCGGCTTAAAAATAAGCTGCCTCTCCTCAGTTTAAAAAATAAGCCATTCCTCAAATTTATTGAGACTTCTAAATTAGATATCCCATGACTAGTTTGAAAGTCCCATTGAATAAGAAAGATGGCTTATGGGATAAGCTGGCACTAGTGCAGAACCGGGCAATAGCACCGGTTCGTAAGGCCCTTTAGTGCCGGTTCCACAAAGGTCACTAATATGTTGTCACTAAAGCACCCCCCCCATTTAGTACCGGTTCAGCACGATCCGGTGCTAAAGGCCAACCACGTGGCACAAGGCAGCTCCGGGGACCGGGAGCCCTTTAGTACCGGTTGGTAACACCAACCGGTATTAAATGTTTAATGAGTTTTGTTTTATTTTTATTTTTCAATTAAATTTGTGTTATCAATTTAATTCTTTTTCGCTTGCTGGTATTTTACGATACTACACATTGTACACGTTATGCATATATATATATATATATATATATATATATATATATATATATATATATATATATATATATCATCAATGTCTCACAAACCATCATATTAATTAATTCACACATACACACATGTATAGATATATACAATTTCTCCTACATATGCATGTTGCCTTTGGAGCCAGTGGCATTAGCCTAATTGGTGCCTTAGGAGCACGATGGGGGCGGTAGCGGGTAATATTATTCTCCTTCGGATTTATGACCTGGTCGAGCAAAAATCCCGCTATTTCCTCTTGAAGTGCTTCTCTGGCGCTCCGTTTCTAGGAGCTTCTCCCGCACCTCTGTGAACTGTTAAGAAGGAGATCAATATGCATGTGTATTAGTTGTGTGACTAGATATCGATAATGGTGTAAAAATTGCGAATAGTGTTTTGACAAGCGTACCCATTCCTGTCTTTGAGATCTGCTCCTTTCGGACGCCATCATGCGAATGTTCTCGCAAACGCAGAATGCACACAGATCAGTCCCCTGCGCCTGCTTCAGGGCCTTTATGAGAATGGAATTTGATCAGATAATAATTAATCAAGCATGATAATTAAAGAGATGGCAGCTAGCTAGCTAGCTAGTACTACTTAATTACTTACCTTGGGTCGAAACCATTTAAGCTTTTGTTTCCATTCTCCTGGGTCACGCTGATGAACCTTGCCCAAGCCCTGCCCGCCGACAAAGAAAATAAATAAAGGGGTTATTAAATAGTTCATATCATGAAAAATGACGAACTAAATAGGCCGAGATATATAGTTAATAATGATTGAAATTACCTGTTGACTATCCCAAACAAGATGTTATAGTCAGTTTTTTCTTTGAGTAGTGAGTCCAGTATTTCAACTGTTCCGGCCTCAACTTTAATGATACACAAGACCCAGTGAAATCTGCATGCACACACGTTTGCATGTCTTAATTAAGCGGGGCATATGTAAAGCAAAAACATGTAGCTAGCTAGTAGGCAAAAACAGAGAATTTGTAGTACAAGACAGTGTGACTCACTGAAAGTTGTAAGGAAGTAGTATATCTTCATTGTATTTGAGGCGCTTCAAGAACTGTAGCATGTTGTCCTCACGTCCTTTTGATAACGTGGATTTAGTTTCCATGTGTATTCATTAACGGTGTTTGGGTCAATGAACCCAATGCCAAAGCGTCCACCTTTTCTCATTTCATATATCTTCATCCTGCATATAATACCACAGAAAAGAATATAGTGAAGATAATTACATGTAATGATTGATCAAAAGGATCAGTACAACTAGCTTGAGACTTAAATTATAGAAAGAAATCACTTACAGACAATAGCAACTGGCGATAGATGTGTCGAGTGCGTCTTGATTGTATAACTGAAACAGTTCAGAATACTCAACGGACACAGCTTTTTCATGGAAGTAATGCTCCTCCTTGACATTCACCATGAGGGACAATCGATCGGAAATCTTGGTAATGTTCATGTACCACTGATGCAATTCATACATTCTCGTTGGGAGGTTCTTGACCTTATGCGGATGAACCAAAGGTTGGCCCGGACATATTTCCGCTTTATTTCATCCTCTCTAAGCACGGGCATGGGCTCGATCTCGAGGAGTTGTCCAACAGTGATTTTGAGAACTTCAGCCTGCATTATATGGTCCTCCGTTATTACCACATTGCCCACCTCAGGAACGTAAACTGTTTGCCCACAATAATATTGGGCGCGCGTATTGTCACGTGTTGTTGGCACAACAAGCGAGGGGATCGATTTCCCCGCCTGTTCTCCCAGCTAGGGAATGGTTTTCCCGCATTTTTTGACAGCTGCTTCTTGTTTGCTCGATCCCGAGCTCGCCTCCTTACGTAGACATGCTCGATTTAACTTCCTGATGTGGTGCTCATAGTCTGTGTCAACAGGCTTGGGAGCTGGTGGTTGAGCCATACGAATGAAGTGGTCAATCGTTTCCTCAGGCACTTTCTCCCTTGGCGGCGGTGGCGGTTTCGGTGCAAATGGGCTTCCACCTCGGACTTCGATATGGCTGCGATTTCCTCCTCGGACCTGTCATAAGACCTCTGCGGAAGAGGCGTGAGGCTTGGACCATATTTATATCGCTTGCCTCCGCTTTGTACTTCATGTACTACCTCGACTCGTGCCGCTCGCACCATAGCTGCGGGTGTCTCTTCTGCGATTGCCGAGGCGGCGGAGACGCCGGCTGACGGGGCTGAGTTGGGCGAGGAGGAGTGGCCGCCTGAAGCTGTGTCGGACTTGGAGGAGGAGTGGCATGAGGTTGTGCCGGACTTGGAGGAGGAGTGGACGTCTGACGCTGTGGCAGACTTGGAGGAGGAGGAGTGACCTGACACTTTGCCGGACTTGGAGGAGGAGTGGCCTGACACTTTGCCGGACTTGGTGGACTTGCAGGAGCGGGAGACGGCTGACTCGGTGGCGGACTTCGACGAGGAGTCGGATGACGCGGTGTCGGTGGCCTTCGAAAGATGATGCAATCCTTTTTCCATAGGATGATACGATGGTTGGCGTCTCCGAGAAATCGCTCGTCCTCACCTCCAGGAATGTCAAGCTCTAGCCCCGAATATGGCTGCACCACCTCGTTAACCATGACACGAGCATAGCCCTCTGGAATCAGGATGCAATGGTAGGTTGCTTTGGGGGTAACTGGAAAAGCAACGCCGTCCGCCACCTTCATGGATGGTCACGAACAACAACGCCTTTAGGTCAAATTCTTCCCCCATGTGCTCATCCCACGCACGTACACCTGTTCCATTCCACAGTTGTAAGAGTTCTTCAACTAATGGCCTTAGGTACACATCAATGTCGTTGCCGGGTTGCTTAGGGCCTTGGATGAGCACTGGCATCATAATGAACTTCCGCTTCATGCACAACCAAGGAGGAAGGTTATACAAACATAGAGTCACGGGCCAGGTGCTATGGTTGCTGCTCTGCTCCCCAAAAGGATTAATGCCATCTGCGCTTAGACCAAACCATACGCTCCTTGCGTCATCTGCAAACTCCTTCCCGTACTTTCTTTCGATTTTTCTCCACTGCGACCCGTCAGCTGGTACTCTCAACTTTCCGTCTTTCTTACGGTCTTCTCTATGCCATCGCATCGCCTTGGCATGCTCTTTGTTTTGGAACAAACGTTTCAACCGTGGTATTATAGGAGAATACCACATCACCTTGGCAGGAATCTTCTTCCTGGGGCGCTCGCCCTCGACATCACCATGCTCATCGCGGCTGATCTTATAGCGCAATGCACCACATATCGGCAAGCGTTCAAATCCTCATACTCACCGCGGTAGAGGATGCAATCATTAGGGCATGCATGTATCTTCGCACCTCTAACCCTAGAGGGCAGACAACCTTCTTTGCTTCAGACGTACTCTCGGGCAATTCGTTGTCCTTTGGAAGCATATCCTTTATCATTACCAGCAACTTTCCAAATCCCTTGTCGATACACCATTCTCTGCCTTCCATTGCAGCAATTCGATGTGGTGCCCAGCGTTTTCTTGTCACCCACGCAATTCGGGTACAACATTTTTTGTGATCCTCTAACATGCGCTGCAACTTCTTCTTCTCCAAATCACTTGCTAGCTTTCTCTTTGCATCGGCAATGGCCCGACCTAGATCATCAACGGGCTCATCCGATGCCTCTTCTTCAGCTTCTTCCCGCATTGCCGGCCCAGCTTCTTCTCGCATTACCGGCTCAGCTTCTTCCCCCATTGTTGTATCATCGTATTCAGGGAACCCATGGCCAGGATAGCTGTCCTCGTCCTCTTCTTCTTCATTGTCTTCCATCATAACCCCTCTTTCTCCGTGCTTGGTCCAAACATTATAGTGGGGCATGAAACCGGACTCAAACAGGTGGACGTGAATGATTCTTGACGTAGAGTAATTGCGACCATTCTTACAGCCAGCACATGGACAAGGCATAAAACCATCCGCCCGCTTGTCTGCCTCAGCCGCAAGGAGAAAAGTATGCACGCCCTCAACGAACTGGGGAGAGCATCGGTCATCGTACATCCATTGCCGGCTCATCTTCATTACACAACACCGAATAGACCAAATTAATACAAGTTCATACATAAAGTTCATACAACACTTAAATGCAACAAACAAATAACTCTCTAGCTAAAGCATTTAAATGCAACAACAAATGCGATCAAGATCGCAACTATGGTAGCAATTGATCCAACAGCATAATGATACCAAGCCTCACTATCGATGGCATATTTTCTAATCTTTCTAATCTTCAAGCGCATTTTCTCCATCTTGATCTTGTGATCATCGACGACATCGGCAACATGCAACTCCAATTCCATCTTCTCCCCTCAATTCTTTTCAATTTTTCTTTCAAGTACTCGTTTTCTCTTTCAACTAAATTTAACCTCTCGACAATAGGGTCGGTTGGAATTTCCGGTTCACATACCTCCTAGATAAAAATATCTATGTCAACTTGATGGGCATAATTTGTCATAAACACGAAATGCAACAAATAGTTTTAAAAGAGAATATACCACATCCGAATCATAACAAGGGCGATGGCCGACGGGGACGGATATCAAAACCATGGCACTATGTATAACAAACAACGTACGGGTAAGATAATTATTATACGAGTAACTATATATCCAAATCACACAAACATCAATTTTTTATATAAAATTTCATGAACAAGAGGCTCACCACAAGGTGGTGCAGGCGATGGGACGGTGCGGGCGATCGACGGTGGTTACGACAGAGATTTAGAAGGCACTAAGTAAACCACACCTACATATGCAAACTAAGTGTTATTTTGACCTCAAATTGCATATAAATCAAATACTAGCACATATATATATTTCCTTCCAAATTACTAAACTCACAAATTAATAACTATATAAACCAATGCAAGAGCTAATCTAGCAATGAGAGATGAAAAGACAAAGTTGCTAACCTTTGTGATCACTTGAATAGATGGGGGCCTTCAAATCTTGACAAATTTTGGGCAAAATGTGTGATGAGCTCGAGGAGAGAAGAGGAAGAACAGAGAGGAGAGGAGAGGGGAAAGGGGGGAGAACAGAGCGAGCTGGACGGAGGGTTTATATGCAGGAGGACCTATAGTACCGGTTCGTGGCACGAACCGGTACTAAAATCTTGGAGGGGCCCAGATCGACAACATCCTGCCACCACCCTCATTAGTACCGGTTCGTGGCACGAACCGGTGCTAAAGGTTAGCCACGAACCGGTGCTAAAGGCTAGCCGTTGGAACCGGCACTAATGTATACATTTGTGCCGGCTCTAATACAAACCGGCACTAATGTGCTTCACGTTTGACCCTTTTTCTACTAGTGTGGGTAGAAGGTGGCTTATTTTTTAAACTGCCAAAAGAACTGGCCCTAGGTATGTCCAACTCCTAATGCACACCTTGTGTGGGGCTGATCTATGCTCGGCTCATCACTTTAAGATACGGCACCCACGGATGCTGGCATTATCTAGTGCGTCAGGATTGTGCCTCCCATAGTTAACTCTGTAAAGGCTACGCTGTAAATTCATCAACCCAAAACAACCAAAACATGTCGCCACTACCTCCTCTAGGCCACACATTTTACAATCTAAACATATATGAATCTATTATGTTAATTGCTATAGCTTTTTGCATTGTTTTGTATTTTATTGGACCAACATATTCATAAATGTCAGAAAGTCCAGTTGCATGTCTTATATTTATACTATAATAACTCTTTTTTATTTTGCATACTTTATCATAATACAATTTAAAATTCTGCCAACAATTGTCTTTCCTGGCTTTAAATACTAGTGTTTTTGTAATTATTGAATATAAGAAGTGTGGTTGATAATACTCTTCATCTCATCTTCAATTGGGAAAGAAATAGTAGAAAATTGATGAGGAAACATCACATTGATATTATTACTAACGGATGATTCAATTAAATAGTATTTCCTGAATTCTACAGCGGTAGAGTAAAGTACAGTTAGTGAATTGTAACCCCTGTAAGGGTCGCCTACCAACTGTGACCAGGCGACATACTAATTTCCTGTAATATACTCCCTCCATCCGAAAATACTTGTCATCAAAATAGACAAAAAAGATGCATCTAGAACTAAAATATATCTAGATACATCCCCTTTTATTCATTTTGATGACAAGTATTTCCGGACGAAGGGAGTAGTTTATAAAAAGACCACTAATACTAATTCTTCACTTGCTAACCTGTTTTTTTAGAGAACAGTCATTAGCCCAAAAAAAAGACATGTAGAGTGTCCGCTACAAAGCCAGCAAGTAATCAAGTTTGGTGACCCTGCCACATGGTATTTTTTTTCCGCATGTGGACATGTTTGTGTTGCTCATGCCTTAATCATCATTGATGGTGTGGATTTCCCGGTGCCTCGTGGTCCTATGAAAAAACATCCATTTGAGCTTCTCGAAATACTATGTCCACCTGGAAGATTAGAAGAACTGTAGACTTTGACCTTCAAGTACCATACAACAGCTTTGGACGAAATGTTGGCTGGTGGTGTGTGTAGTCCTGGCGAGAGGGGGATTTAGGTGTAGGTGAGAGCTGGGGCGGAGCGAGGGGGTGGATGGTGTTTAGGGCATCACTTCATTAATCTTTTTACTGAGAGGACATCGCCTTACTTATTTATTTATTTTGAGGGGAGGACAGCGCTTTATATGATGGGGATGAACTGGTGGGTTAGAGTGTTTGGGTACGGTATTGTGTCTTTGCTTTCACAGAAGAGTAGTCTCTAAAAACATCTGTCTACTATGTCTAGCTATATTAGTACAGACTCGGAAGAAAAAAAGGAAAAAAGCATTACTCATATCTATCTACCACGAATGAATGTGAAAAAACCGCACATTGAAAACTTCCCTTTGTGGCTATTATTATCACTACTCACTGCCGTCAATGACACACAATCAACAATAGACAATTATGCAGCAGTGGACCTTCACAGATTATGTGATCTTAGACACCATGATGGACAAGATTTGGCCTTCCCACTCGTTGACAATCCGACTTTTTCACGAGAAATTTTTGAGAAATTCGAAGGCACATATGTAGAGGGGATAAGGCCACTAATCCAGATTACAGGTACCAAGAAAAAAGTTAATGTGTATTTTTCTCTCCCACCCGCAGCGTGCCAATGCTCTCACTCCTCTTTGTTTTTTATTAATGAGATGCATGCAAGCGGACCTTCTCACACCCGCATGCATGCAAGGAATAAATAATGTCTCCTTTTCTAGTAAGAGTCAAACACCATCAATTTTGTCTAAAGACTGTTAGTGGCCTTATATAGCGGCAAATTATAATTTTGATAGTGTCTTGTACATAAAATTGGAGGGAGGACCAATTTCGTGGCAATAGCACCAACATAAGCCCTGCAACCGGGTGACGGCAAAAACCATTGTGAAGCCACACACATGCACACAACAAGAGCGGTAAAGAGGATTCATATGAGATCTCACAATGCTTTCATTCACATGATTATACGATACAAGAAGAAAGCAGTCACAACTAAACTAGAAGGAACGACAGAAACACTGAAACGGACTGGTAAAAGCTTGCTGGACCTGGAACTTGTGCCGCACATCCAAAAAATACCTAGAGGTTGGGATAAAAATTCTCAGCCCCCTATTCCAGGTGCCTTTCAGCTTTAGCACGTGAGAAGACAGACCAAAACCCAAAGAGAAAGGAAAAACTTGGGGGGGGGGGGCAAAACAAAGCAACCTGGCAGAATCAGAGGCAATGTTCAGTGAAGGAACGAGGGATTGATGAACTGCATAGCTAATCCTACCGACCGTGCTGTATGGCTGCATAGTTAATCTTACTAGCTAGTACCTTCCGAGAGGAGTGAATTGCAGAAAACCACTACATTAACGCCTAGGTTTGCAGAAAACACTGGTTTCTAATTTATGCCAGAAACCAGTGATTCTCAACTTAATCTTTTACAAAAAACACTAGTTGGCGGCTTTGTTCGTTTTAATGACGATTATGACAGATGGAGCCCACTCTATACTAACATGGCATAATTGTTGGTCATAACGGCATTAGATAAGGACTTCTTCTCAAAAACTCCTTTCATTTTCTAAAAAAAATCTCTCTCCGTCCCTACAAATTGAGAACCATATCTCCCTCGTTCTCCCGATGGATGTGCTGCTCCTTCTCTCTCTCATTCTGCCGGTTGTGGTGTTGTCCGGCGCTCCTCATACAACGAGTCCCCCTACTACTCTCCTCCTATATGCGCAAGGCTGCCAGATCGGTCACTGCGGCATCGTCCTGCCCCCTCCCCGCGACGCTGCCCCCCTCCTCATTTTTCTTATAGCAGTATAAAAATTCTTGAGGAAACAATAGACGAACATTATTACTAAGGGAGGAGTTAAGTAATTAGTATTACCTGAATTATTTGCGGTAGACTAGAGTACAACAAGCCCCTAGAGTCCGTCTACCAACTGTGGCCATGCGATATACTAATTTGTTTTAATAGTTAATAAAAGACGAGTTCATCCTAAAAAAGATGAGCTGACTAATTTTTCACTTGCTTATCTTTTAAAAGAATAACCGGTAGCCAAGAAAGAAGACATGTGTGGTGTCAACCGCAGAAAACCAGTCAGTAACCAAGTTTGATGGCCTTGCCAGACGATATTTATTTTTCGCAGGAGGACACATTGATGTGGCTGATGATTTGTCTGTTCTTGATGATGCTGACTTCCCCGTGCTTCCTAGTCCTATGGAAAAACATCGATTTGGCATTTTGTTGAGCTTTTAAAGAATACTATGTTCTGTTAGAATAAATCCGAGACACTCCGTCGATTATCCGAGGACCAAGCAATCACACAAGGCACGACACCGAGATTTGTTAACGAGGTTCACCGATATGGCTATATCCCCGGGGCCTGACTATGGGCGCTCCTCCCCATGATACCGCTACAATACCGCATCCGGTCGCCTGGACACGGCACATTGCCGCCGGCTCCCTGCGTTCGGTGCTATTATGTTGGCATGGGTTACAACGTGGGTGCCTCTTCATATATAAGAGGCCAAGGGTACAACGTGTCCGACTCCGACACTACACGTATCCTACCCACACTACAACACCAAGTCCAAGCGTAACCCAACTAGTACAAAATATTCGACACAAACACAACAAACTCCACCTTGGCGAATATTCTCCACCACCTTGAATTTGTCCATGCGTCAAACTTCCATTACTCCGGACTTGTGTTGTCTTCTTCGTAGCTTACTGAGAGCTACTCGACGAGTCTGCACCAGACCCGCCGCCGCCGTGAGACCCCGCTGCTACTCTCGCAACTCCAGTCTCCGTGACTCCACCTGCAATAGTGCTCCCTTGCAACTTGTAAAGATGCGAAGCCGTCCTCTCTCCAATCATCACGGTCACCTCATCTTCTATGATTCTCATGGTCTTCTTATCCTGATTACAACGGAATACCATACCATCATCATGAAGAACACCGAGCGAAATTAGATTCCTCCTTAGCCCTGGCACATGCCTGACTCCCCGAAGCATCCGCTCAACTCCGTCAAACATCTTGATTTTGATGTCACCTACTCCAGCAACACGATAACCTGTGTCATCGCCCACATAGGCTAAACCAAACTCACCAGACTTGTACGAAGAGAACCACTCCTTGTTGGGTGTCGCATGAAAAGAGCAAGCTGAATCCAACATCCATGCTTCACCTTTGGTTGACCGCCTGTCTGATACTATGAGAACATCACTACTGCTGTCTGAGTCATCACCATGAGTTGCCTTATTAGCACTTGCCCCACCATTGAGTTCTGGACAGTCCTTTCTCATATGTCCCCACTGCTTACACTTGTGACATTGTATATTCTTTTTCTTTTCTTGGTCTTCCCAGCCTCATATCCCTTCCGCCACTGCTCACCCTTGACTAGCAAACCTTCACCATGAGAGACTTCCACCGCGTTCTTCTTTCTCATATCATAAGATAGCAATGCCGCGGTAATATCCTCATTCTTGACGGTCTCCTTGCCGTGCGTCAAAGTAGTAATCAAATGGTCATAGGATGATGGCAATGAACAAAGAAGCAGAATTGCCCTATCCTCGTCGTCAACCGTCGCACCCAAGCGTGCTAGATCCGTCACGACTTGATTAAAGGCGTTCATATACTCCACAAGATCTGACCCCTCCTGCATCCTCATCCCATACAACTTTTGCTTCAGATACACCTTGGTAAATGCATGATCTTGGACATAAACTGACTTTCCGGCTTCTCCCAGATCTTCCTCGGCGAATTCTCATCCATCACATGATAAATAACCTGGTCCGACAGACACAACCGTATAGTCGGCTGCTTTCAAGCTGTAACTCCTGCCGGTCATCAGCCTCCATCTTAGCTGGCTTGGCTTCCTGCAACAACGCCTTCAAGCATCCCTGTTGTGCCAACAAATCTTTCACCCTTATGCGCCATAACCCAAAGCTTCCAGTTCCGTTGAACTTCTCCACCTCAAACCTGGTACCCGATGGCGCCATGGTTCTTTGTATGACTGACCCTGCAAAAAATTATCCGAGCTTTGCACACGATGCCTCAAGTACTCGAACAAGATCCGCGTACTAATAGCAAAACCAACCAAAAATTCCTTCTGGTCTTCACGTGTTATCTCCCTTGGCTCAACTCTAATGCTAGCGCAACTTGCTTTGCCTCAGCTCTTGCCTTCCTGATGGATGCACACAACAAACGATGGACTTTTCCTTTCGCCGATCTCGATCTGTTGCCTCGTCTCTGTCTAGATCAACGATCCACAGCCTCTCGAACCTTGCTCAAGATACCACTTGTTAGAATAAATCCGAGACACTCCGTCGATCATCCGAGGACCAAGCAATCACACAAGGCACGACACCGAGATTTGTTAACGAGGTTCACCGATATGGCTACATCCCCGGGGCCTGACTATGGGCGCTCCTCCCCATGATACCGCTACAATACCGCATCCGGTCGCCCTGGACACCGGCACATTGCCGCCGGCTCCCCCTGCGTTCCGGTGCTATTATGTTGGCATGGGTTACAACGTGGGGTGCCTCTTCATATATAAGAGGCCAAGGGTACAACGTGTCCGACTCCGACACTACACGTATCCTACCCACACTACAACACTAAGTCCAAGCGTAACCCAACTAGTACAAAATATTCGACACAAACACAACATGTTCTGATTGATCCACCAAGCAAGATCAGCTAGAACCGAGCTCATTTTGACCTCCAAGTACCATAGGACAACTCTGAACGAGATGTTGGATGTTGGTATGTGGAGCCATAGCGAGTACAATGTTTAGGTTAAGGTGTGTGCTGTGTGGGGGATGGGTCATGGCTCACGGGAGTGGCTGTGGACATTGTTTTATAGGATGGGGACGGACTAGTGGGTTATATAGAGTGCAGTGTTCGGTATAGTACATGACCTTTGCCTTGAGAGAAGTTCCGTGTAAATAAGATACCTGTTTGAAACCTCCGCTTATGGAGAGTCCTATCACTTACGATTTTGACCATCCGGTTGACAATGAACCAACAATTACAAATTGTTCTATGGTAGTGCACGTCCATGGAACAACCGAACTTATACATCATGGTTGACCACCAAAACATGATGGGATCACATGAATGGAATCAGAACATCAAGGTGTATCTTTTTCGTGTACAATCCCGAATGAAAGCACGGTTGTGTAGAAGGGGTGAGGGATATTACGAAGGTGATTAGAGGAAAATACCTGCTAACCAACTATAGCCACCTACCGTCAGAGCCACCAATTGAGAGTATCGCTCGGTCCTGGCTTGCTGGAAATGGTCGATTCGGCCGCTCCCAACGATATAGGCCTATAGGTACTTTAAGAACCATGACGTGTAGACCCTATAGTGTTTGTACACTACCAAACAGCCCAACACCGAAAAAAATCTGCATCTAATGGGCTGATTGCGGTATATGCAGGTAACCAAACACATCCTTAA
Organism: Aegilops bicornis; assembly: GCA_021605145.1. Classification (NCBI taxonomy): domain Eukaryota; kingdom Viridiplantae; phylum Streptophyta; class Magnoliopsida; order Poales; family Poaceae; genus Aegilops; species Aegilops bicornis. The sequence goes on along the minus strand of CM038671.1, from coordinate 43,701,870 downwards.
AGCGCAACCGCATACGATGCGACACCATGTGATGGCTTACACCACCTCCATATGACTTCACTTGAGCGCCATCATGGGCAGCATGTTTCCACCAAATCCTCTAGACAACGCATGCTAATGTGTCCTATCTGAGTTTATAATTTTTCATGTAATCTTCGTCATGCTATTTCTTATAGCTTCTCTTCGTCATTTTATATTTTATTGGACTAACCTATTGTTAAAGCATTAGAAATTCCAGCTGCATGTCTTGTGTTTATGCTGATAACTCGTCAATTTTTTTGTATAGTTTATCTCTATATAATTTAAAATTTTGCCAAAGAATGCCTTTACCATTTTGCATAACTACGCTTTTCTTACCTCTCAATCAGAAAAGCAATGTTACAAAATTCATGAGGAAGCAACATATTGACATTATTACTAGGGGTGGTTAAGTAAAAAGTATTGCTTGAAATTTTAGTGGTAGAATATAGTACAATAAACGAACTCGCACCCCTAGAAGGGTCACCTACCAACTGTGTCCAGATGATATACTAGTTTCTTTTAATAGTCTACAAAAGACGAGCTATAATGTTTTTTCACTTGCTTAATAATTTTGTTTACAGAATAATCATTTGCCAAAAAAAGGCATGTGGGGCATCACCTGCAGCAAGTCTAGAAGTAACCCAGTTTCATGGCGCTGCCACATGATATTTCTTTTTCGCATGAGGACACATTTATGTTCCACATGCTTTGTACGTCCTTGATGATACAGACTTCCCCATGCTTCCTAGTCATATGAAAAGGAATCATTTGGCATTTCGTTAAGCTATTCGAAATACTATGTTTCGATTGATCCACCATGAAATCAGGGAGAGCTGATCTAGATTTCTACCTGGATGTACCATACGACGACTTTGGGCGAGATGTTTGGGTGGCGGTGTGTGGAACTGTTGCGGCCGTGATATTTAGTTGTGTGTGTGTGTGTGTGTGTGTGTGTGTGTGTGTGTGAGAGAGAGAGAGAGAGAGGTGATGTGGCATGGAGGGATGGATGAGATCGAGTGGTAGGACATTGTTTCCTATATGATGGGAGCAATGTGGTGGGTTATATAGAGGGCACTAGACCATGATGACGCGCGTTGCCGCGCCCGACCATCGTGAGAATATAACAAAAATGACATTTGAAAGAGAAAAAACTTACTAATATAAATATTTATTTAATCCAAGTCTCTGAATTAGATTCTATTCCCATCGTTCTGATAATACACATAAATTGAATTCGATGAGAGGGCGCCCAGGTAGGTTCCCGGAGCAGCGGCCCAGAGCCGTGGGCCAGCCATGACGTCTTGAGGTGGAGGGATAAAAAAAGCCTACGGGGTGCACCGTGGCATGCATGAGTGATCTGGTGCGTTAGTGCTGTGAATCCAACGGTGGACGAACTCAAATCACTGTGGAGAGCCGCAGGTGGCTCTGTTATACTGTTTTGTAATTGTTGGATACATTACATGACCTTTGCCACAAGAGAAGTTCCATGTAAATAAGATACTTTTTTGAAACATCCGTTTGTGGTGAGCCCTATCACAATTATTTTGACTAACCGTAGATAATGAACCATCTATGACAGACTATTCTGCGGAAGAGGACTTCCATGGAACTACCGAGCTTAGACATCATGGTGGACTAGTTTTGGCCTTACAAGTTCCAACTAACAAAAATCCATTTTTTCTTCTGGAATACGCAAAAACATGCATATCATACGTTCATAGAAGAGGGAGTGGGTAGAAGCATCCAGACAATCTGTTTTTTCACATGAAAATTTTGGGGCACCCACCTAGCTGTCATGTCGCAGCATCTTGGTTGCTTCGAGCTCACCTGGGACAATTTTGGCTATCCGTGGATGGCTGTGTAATTGCGCAGACTCGGCTAATTATAGCTTTGTTTTCCAATGCTCTATGAGTTTTTCAGGACAAAGGCAAGAGCTTTGCCGAATTCATTAAGAGAGGAAACCAAAATGCATAATGGCTTGATTTATGAGGAAAACTGGGCTGAAAACCACATGATTGATAAGGGACAATCATGCAAAAACACGAATAAACAAATAAAGAAGAATAAAAATGCCGACATCGCCAACTCGAAGATCCACCACCATCATGTTCATAACCCAAAGATGAGTGAGCTAACTCATTGGAGATGTTAGAGTTGTGTCGAATATTATTGTACAAGGTAGGTTACAGTTGGACTTGGTTTTGGACTGTGTGTAGACAGGGTAAGAGTTGTGTCCTAATAGGACACTTGTATAGAGAGGGTAGATACATGACGTAACCTATGCCAACATAATAGCACAGGCATGCGAGAAATCAGCGACGTGTGCCGGCGCCTGGGCGGCCAGGGTATTGTAGCGGTGTCATTGGGAGGAGCTCCCGTAGTAAGGCCGGGGGGATGTAGCCATATCGGTGAACCTTGTTAACAAGTTTCGATGTCGTGCGTCGTGTGATTTCTGCTGGAATTTTGTCTATTTTGGGCCTAGCCCACTAGCAGTTTCAGAAATTCCTAATAAATCCTAGAGGCCCACGCAGCCCATTCGTGCAAGGCAAGAGGTGGAACAAAAATTTAGTCCCACATTGCTAGTTTAGAGGGAGTTGGACCTCTTTATAAGGGAGTTCTTTCCCCACTTGTATGAGCATGAGAACAAGAGGGTCATCCACGTGCGCTCCTCTTCCGCCGCCCGCCACGCCACGCCTCGTCACGACGCAGTGGTGTTACCCTGTTTGTGTACTTTCTTTTTCCGTTTGCCACGCCACACCTCGTCACGACGCAGTGGTGTTACCCTCGTCACGACGATGAACATGGAGGATGTATCGCTCCGTATGTAGTGGTGTTACCCTGTTTGTGTACTTTCTTTTTCCAAACGATGAACATGGATGACGTATGTGTTTTCAACTTCACGTGTTTGGGTTGTCTACGTCTTTGAGTGCAGAGACGAGGCATTACTGGCGTGTTTGTTTGCCTGTGTAAGGCCGTCCGCACGGAAAGAAAATGGACTGATTGATTGCCCATATATACTGTTTGGCCTACATGGCATGAAATTTAAAGCTCCTCTGACGTTCGAATTGGCAGTTTTCGGAGAGCCAAGCCAGAGCGATGAATAGCGAGCGCACATGGATGGGCCTGTTGCAGGAGAGGAGGCTGCAGGGATGAAAGTTGTGTGCCTCCTTCTTCTTCTACCTCCACTAAGCTACTTTCTAATCTCTCTTCTTTCTTCTCCCCTCTAATCAACACAATGGTGCTTCCATTCAAGATAAGCTCTACACGAAAAGATACACATCTATGTTACAGTTTCATTTTAGGCGATTCGTTCGTAGTTTCGTCGGCCGTAAATGCTCAATTTTGTGTTCATGTTTGAAGTTATTTTGGACGCATTTTGTCAGATTGTGGCGCATGATCGGCCGTTTAAAATTTTCATTGACCAGTAAACTAATCTCGCAGTTCCTCACGATATTCGTGTTGCAAGTTTTCTGTATCAACGATCCAAATGCAGCGACGCTGCCATTACATGCATACTTTATTTCTTCTCTCCCGTCCTCTTCCTCAGCACTCCTCCGCATGGACTTTCTAGGAGGCCGCGGCGTGGGCGGGAACGCTCATCATGTCGACGCGGCGCGCGTTCACTGTCCACCACAGTCGTCATGGTCCGACACAGACTGCATTTTCCTCCCTGATCCTCTACCTCAATGCTCCTCCGCATGGACTTTCTCTACGACGGCGATGCTAGCAACCAGTACGCTGCGACGCTGGCAGGAATGCTCGCCCGAGCCTCCATGCTCGTATCGGACACGGTGCAGGGGTCACCGTCCACTGCAATCACGAGGCACGGTGTAACTGTGTGTGTTAAGTGTAAGGGTTAGCTCTTAATCATATCTCGCGTATACAACCAAACACCGTGTAGTTTTTGCGTGAGCCGAGCCAGTGCAGGCAACCAAACGCTATGCCAAATTAGGCCAACTCCACCGCACGACCCCAAATTGTCCGGGCCTGTCCGTTTGGGTCTAAACGGACAAATGAAGCGGCCCAACGCGCAACCCCATCTGCAAAAATCGTCCGTTTCTGGTCCGGTTTGCCCCATCCCGAGCGCAAATTTGGTTCCGCTTTGGGGTCGAGCGGACACTGAAAGGACGTTTTCTGCATGGTCCTTGTCCGCCCCTGTCTCTTTGCATGTGAGGGTTGGCCCGCTAGTCATTGAAACAAAGGGGCCGACCAACCCACCCACCCAACCCCTTCTCTCTCCTCCCTTTCTCTGTTCTTCCCCACGGAGCCGACCCGCGCGACCCCGACAGCCGCGACTGGCCGACGGCCTGCGCCATCCTAGACTCCGGCGGTTTCCTACCTTCACGCGATGGTGGCGACCTCCCTGCTCGGCGCGCAGACGGGGACGCAGGCAGGCTTGCAGGCGGGGCCGTGGCGAGGGGATGCATGCAGGGCCGCGTCAGGCATGCACGGCGCGGGCGAGCAGGCGAGGCCGAGGCGCGGTTGGGCGAGCAGGGGCGCGCTTGCTGGTGAGCGCATGCGGTGGGCGCTGGCGAGCAAGGCCGGGGCGCGGCGGAAGGCTGAGGTGAGCGCGCGGCAGGGTGAGGCGGGGCGCGGTGCACGACGGGCGCGAGCAGGTGAGCGCGGGCATGCATGGTTCAAGCCCGGGAACACGGCGCCGCTGGCGGCAGCCGCTACTGCGGTGTTTGAGCGCAAGCGGGCGCGGCGAAGCTTCTGCAGCGGCGACAGACAAAGCGGCGAGCGCGGCGGCCAGGCTCGGCAGCGGGCAGCAAGGCGCAGCTGCGCTCGCATGCCCTGGCAACGTGTGCTAGCTAGCTGCGGCGTGCACGGGTGCGCTAGCTAGCTAGCTAGCTGCGGCGTGCGCGGATGCGCTAGCTAGCTAGCTAACCAGCCCCGCTGCGAGCGGCTGTGCCTAGCGAGCGGCAGGCGCGAGCGCCCGGGCAGCTGCAACCCCGGCGTGGCGAGCGGCACGGCCGCGGGAGCTACATGCAGGGCCTGGGCGAGGACGAAACGGGAAGGTCACGCGAGCTCGCTTGGAGGGCGCGGGGCGGGCGGGACGGCGGGAAGGCGTGGGCGAGCTTGACGGGGGCGGCTGCACCGGTGGACCGAGAGCGCGAGCTCGCGGGCGCGCGAGACGCAGGCGTGTGCGCGTGGTCGAGCGGACATTTTGGGGCGATCAGCCGCGTTGGGGGCCTCCAACTGTAGCCGGATGCATATGTTTGTTTTGCTACTCATCGCCATCCCAAACGGACAAAATCCGGACAAAGCGGACGTCCGTTTGGGGTCGTGCGGTGGAGTTGGCCTTACTTCCCTAATGCAAGAGGCCTAGATGCGAGCAACCAAACAATGTGCAGATGTTAGCTTTTTGTCTGTATTTTCTCAACCAGCTTCCGATGATCCAGACTTCGTTGAGTCAGGCTGCACTGGAAGTCTGCAAAGGCTGTCAAACACGCTCTAAACATTTCTAAGGTTGTTTTTATGATAAACAGGACCGCAGAACTAGCAGGGACCTCTCCCCTCCCCCAATTAAATCATTAACTTAAGGCTAATATATATGTGAATGGTGATTTATTGCCAATGGACTGGCACTCACCGACAAAGCTTAACACTTAGCCCACATTCGATTCCACCACCGCTAACAAGAGCTTACAAAGTATTTATTTGTATTTTCAGGCAAAATTGACTATTTTCTGCGGATAAAAGAATCTAGTGCACCGCAGATTAAGCCAACTAGTGAATGAAGAGTCCAATGTCGTTGTTGCCTGCCCCAGTTTCTCCGTGTTGAAAGCTAATTGAAACGGAAACACGGTGCGATGACCGGCCAGTCCAACATTCGGACAACACCCATTATCCACAACCCTCAAAAAGTTAGTAAGGCCTCCTTTGGTTCGTAAGATAGGAATTTTATAGGAATAAAAAAATCATAAGAGGTAAGATGACATACATCTCAATTCCTATAGTGAAAAAAATGACATTTGATGCGTAGGGTAAAAGTTTTTCAAAATGTCAAGGATTAATTCCTATGCTACATAATATAGGAATAGGAATATCCATTTTTATAAATCAAAGGGCTTCAAAAGAATTTTTCCTTTACAAAAAATTATCCTATAGAATTCATGCAAAATTCGTACAAACCAAAGGAGGCCTAAACAGCAATCCATCCTTTCCTTGCTCCTCCGGCGCGATGAATTTTCTACCGTCCCGCTGCACCGCCCTCCCTCCGTGATTCGCACGGTTGACCGGACCCGGAGATCGGAGGCCCCAGAGCGAGTTGGAGGAACCTGATCAACCGGGACTGAAACAACGACATCCGAGGGCGGGCAGAAGTGTCCACGATGAGCCTTATCGATCGAGACCTAAACCCACCCACCCCCTTTTCCTACGGAGCTCCGCTTGACTTGGCTTGGTACGCACACGTCGCGTGCAGCATGACCTCGCTTCTCGCCCCCGAATATATATCACCCTCACCCAGGAAAAAGTCCATTTTAAACCCTGAACTCTGAGAGGTTCGGGGAAATAAACCCTCAATTGGAAATCCCGTCGATTGCACCCTGAACTATGCGATCCCGGTATAATCAAACCCTGACATTGTTTGAGGGATAAAAATGCTGATGTAGCGGGGATTCGTCTGGCTCGTGGGCCCAGGAGCATCTTCTTTTTGAGTCGAGGGCACAGAAGCGTCTTAAGCGCCCGTTTCTTTGATTCTTGTAATCGGGCGCACACGCCGCATCCGCACTGGGCCGGCCCATCATACCTTTTTTTCATGTTTTTCTGCAAAACCTTTCACAAATAATATGCGCCGTGAAGTTTCAAACCCCGCACCTCACAGGCAATGTACGAGCGCGCTAACCATCCGGAACAACATTGTCTTCAAGTTTGTTTAATTATATTATTCTTCTTTTAGTAACGATATTTTTTTGTGTGCTAGATTCCAGCTTGTATGGTTTCTTTGTTCTGGTCGGTTTTCTTGTGTTTTTCTACTTTTTCAATTTCATGAACTTTTCTCGAGTTTACGAACTTTTTTTGTTTTCGTGAACATTTTAACGAAACTTTTGAATTCGTGAACTTTATTCAAATTCGATGAACTTTTTTCAAAGCGATGAACCTTTTTCAAATTCGATGAACTTTTCAAGTAGATTAACATTTTTTCAAATTCAATGAACTTTTTGTTCGTGGAAGCTTCTTATACAGTATTTTTTTTCCTTTCCTTTTTTATCTAATGCGTGAAACGTTTTCAATTCGTCTTTTTTTAATTCATGAATATTTTTACAGAACTCGTAGACTTTTTTTGAATCCGTGAACATTCTTCAAATCCACGAACTCTTTTTTATTTTACATTTTTTTCCAAAATCCATAAACTTATCTTTTGAAAATTTATGAACTTCTTTTCAAAAAAATTGAACCTTTTAAATTCGTGACCTTTTTTTCCTGTTGCAAATTTGCTTCACGAGGTTTTTTTCGTTTGGTATTTCTTACTAAGACTAGGACATTGCCCGTGCGTTGCAACGGGGCATAAATATGGAGATTGACAACACAGCAAAAAAATAGGAGTGTACCATGGGGTACAGGTGCGGAAGACATTGGCGGCGCACTTGCGCGTCCTGTTCAGCTCCTCTCGGCACTCGTCCTCGCCGAGCACCACCAGCAACGCACACACCACCGGCACCTTGCGTCTCCTCACAACGCCTCCGGTGCTGCCAAGCTCTAGGCAGGAGATCCTCCTCCGCCTCGTTACGCCTGCAGGGTGGGACATGTGGTGTTATGTGAGCAAACAGGTAATTCCATGGCTATTCCTAGGAGGGCTATGAAATCAATTAAGAGAGGGTTCAGGTGGAGATATTAATTGGTGAATCTGTAGGTAGAGAGGGCTCCGGCCGCCCGTGTATTCTCCTTAGCCCTGCGACGTGCTGTTGTTGTCTTCCTCTTGATCGATCGCCATCACCTTCGCCGTCATGGCGAAGATGCCGTTTTCTGGAGAATGGGATTTTATTGATTTGGATCTGGTAGGATTGCTTTGAGATGAAAAAAGATTTTTCCGAGAGATCCTATACCGTTATAGACGCAGTAATTAGCGAGCGTTAATTAATGCCTTACCTTCGATGCAGCGATGCATGCGCGCACGCATTGATCCGATTCCTATTTAATCCCAGAACCCATAATCACGCTACTCTCTTTTGCCACGAATTAAAGGAAAGGTTTCTTGGTTTCCATGCCGTGGAGAAGAGGTAAGACGAACGTATATGACGGTTTGTCCGGCCAGACGAAGATAAAACCGGCAGGGAGAGAAAACCGATGGAGGGAGAAAAGAAAATCGCTCGAGAGGAGAGGGTCGTACGAGAGGGCTGGACGAAGGGTGGGGAACGTAAGAGGGGAAACGGAACACTCCGTTTCTTTTAGATAGTAGAGATGACCACGAATTTAAGAAAAAAATTGAAAAATGGAAATAAAAATAAAAAGAACAGAAAAAGAAAAGAAAGAAGAAAAAGGGTGAAACCGATCATAATGATGTGCCTGTGCTTGTGGTTACGTCCGTCGACCAACTATAGGAGGTGTCGTGTTCAAGTCACCCTATGTGCTTATTTTTGCAGTTTTAAGGAATAAAAAACTGTACATTTTAAAGAAGGAAAAAATACTTAAGCGGGCCGGCCCAACAGGAACAGTGCGAAATGGCACCACCAATCCCGGCCATCCTATGACACGTCGGCAATCCTGGTTTGCCAAACAACGTCAGGGTTCAGTTTAGGCCGAAATTGCATACTTCAGGATACAATCGACCGGGATTTTGACTTGAGAGTTTGTTTCGCCGAGCCTCTACGAATTCAGGGTTTAAAATGGACTTTTTTCCCCCTCACCTACCACACCAACCATGTCAGTTTCAGGGCCATCAACACCACCACTAATAGTCTGATACCCCGAGTAGCTACTTTCATGATAGTGCTGCTTGCCACTACCAGTAGCCCAGCACGCACGAGGTGAACAAAAAGAAGCACCCGGCGCCAGCCACCACTCGCCACCTATAGAATGTGCTTGGAGTTCGGCTCCTGCTTCAGCGGCCGCAGACGGGACGACTACGGTGGCCGCGCCCGAAGCCGAGGGAACGGCTACTGGTCGGCCCCGGTGACAGTGCCGGTGTACCAACAGCCGGCCGCCGTGGTCCACGAGGCCAGGCACAAGGCCTACCACGACGACGCGCCGAAAGCCGAGCACGCCGACGCTGGCGGCCATGCCTACTTGCAAGACAAGCCTGGCAGCGAGACGCGGTGGCCCAACAAGGTCGGCGACAACGCCGGCTACGGCGGATACACGCCGCGCGTCCACCAAGCTGTGGCTAATCATAGGGAGCACGCCGCCATGGATTACCACCGGTACCAGTACCCAACCACCACCACCAACACTCTCGCAAGGTACCAGGTGGTCAGTCGTTAGTTAGGATTAGCTATAGCACGGCCATGGCAGCTCATCAATCCCTCCCTCCCTTAAACACTAGTACTGCCTCTGCTTCTGCTCTATTTTCTTCTGTAGCTCTGTCTTTTCCCTTCTGTTTCTCTGTTTTGCTTTTGGTGAGTCGCCTTGCAATCTGCTGAAACTGAAAGGCACCTGGAGGAGTGTGTGATGTGAGAGAGGCTGTGGATTTTGACACAGAGCCTCCATGCGTTTTTCCCCATGGATGTGCGGAAGGAAGAAGGTCCGGCACCTCCAAGAAGCTTTTGTTGGCAGATGATTTTACCTTATCAGTCTGCTTGCGTAGTTGCTTGTAATTTACCTGTGGCTGCTTTGGCCTTGTCTCACATATAATCAACTGAAAGAAAGCACTGCCAATTCTCATATGAATCTCCATCTCTGTTTTCCCTATAATTCATCGATTCAGTCACTTCTCACTAGCCAAGCAATTCGTGAGCAGCAACAGCAAAGATATTTATTGCTTGCTGCTAGATCATTCACTGCTTGGAACAGAGCTCCGCACAATATTGCACTGAATCCGTATAGAGAAGAACTGTTCACTATTTGCATTTCGTCACTCGTGTGACATAATCAATATCAAACACCTTAGGTCACGGAATGCGTGAGAAAGTCACCAATATGTGCATGCATTGGAATGTGGACAACAAGGTGAGGCGAAAGCAGCCAGATACCCCAGGTAGAAAAAGTTTCTGCCGGCAAATTAGAGAATAAAGTGACATTTCTAAGAGGGTGTTTGGATCACTAGAGACTAGAGACTAGAGACTAGTAGTAGTCACCTTTAGTCAGTAAACCTCCAAACACCCCTGACTATTGGGTGACTAAAACTAGTTTAGTCCCTAGTCACCCCACCCCCAACTTTCTTGACTAGAGACTAGTAGTAGTCACCTTCAACAAGTAAACCTCCAAACACCCCGACTTTTACTGACTAAAGTCCCCTCTCTCCTCTAATTGGTGTTGCACAAGGGACATTTAATACTGAGACATTTAATGCTGACTAGTAGTAGTCACCTTCCAAACAGGGCCTGACTAAAAACTTCTAGTCTGACTACTACTAGTCACATGACTAGAGAGTATCCAAACACCCTCTAAGTAACACAACTCACTCTGCCGTCGATACTTAATAAGTCACTCTATCATGTTGTTGGAAGTTTTGTTTTCAAGTTCTTGAAACAATAAGGACATTGCATCCCTTTCTTTTTCAGTTTGCTTTACGCAACTCTATCATGTTAAAAGCTGCAAATCTTTCATTCTCAGAAAAAGGAAATGCAGATCTGTCCATGAATCATATTTTCGGTAGCATTTTCATCTTTGTATGCATATACATGTGCTGGTCCAGTAGCACACTCTAAAAGTTAATCGACTTTCTTTCAACTTATTCCTTCAGCCACTTGCCCCCTGTTTAGCCAATGCAGGGAGAGGAACCGGAGCATATACAAAGTTACGCAGACGGTAAAAACCTACCTTACTGATTTGTGAAAAAATTGAAAGGTGAATAATCGCCCACAGTTTGGATGTTTCTACTGCTGTAAAAGAGTGTCAATCATGCTTCCTCAAATGGCATTATGTGGCTTCTGACTAAACACACACATTTGGCTGCTCAGTGCAATTCTGCCTAAGAAGCGAAGACCGCTTTGCTGAAACTAAAATACACAAACCGAAGCGTGTTAAATTTTTCAGTGCAAGGTTAGCATAACACCAAGGGATGCTTTTCAGCAAGATTAGCATAACACAGAATCACAGAGCAGGTTGCAGTATCCCTCATGGTGTAAAGCAGAGATTTCAGTGCTCTGGTGTCTTTACCTCTAGCTCAATAACTAAGATATTTGATCCATGTCGATCTCTTCTTCTCAGCTTGATAGCAGGCCGCAGTTTCCCTGATGGTGCAAAGCATTATACATTCACTCCTCAAGTATAGTTAACTGGGAAACGGCCAAAAAAGCACTAGCTATGTTGAAGAAACAACTTCTCTTTTTCAGGATTTTACAACTTTCCCTAGTTCGGCCTGGCCACCCAGGCAATCACTAGCCAGAGTTTGATCCATATTCTCCTGTGTAGTATACTTAAGAGAAACCATCATAAGAAATTCAATTGCTAGATCTCACATGGAATGATCCTATTTTCACATGATTTATGATCGAGATCTTGCACGAGAAAAACAAAAAGGAACTTGGAGATTGGTAAGATTGGTGATCAAGCTTTATTCAGCAACCAAACAATATATATCCTGTGAACACTTGTGCCGCTAACAATCATTCTTAGAGCATGTACACAAGTCCTTAATTCGATAGAGGCATTTTTAAAATAAGTTATTTTCTTTGGCATGTGAGCTTGGAGATGTACGGGTCTATGACATAACTTTTCATTACAAACTATCATAACTATAGTAGATCCTCTATAAGAACCGTGATCATCCGTATTCTACTAATGGTTACATGATTTTATTAGTGGTCACAAGCTTTGATAGTACATATCAACAAAGTGTGCTTTATGTTGGGGCTTAAAATACTTTTTGAGAATAACTGCAAAAGTTTGTGCAATAAATTAACTTAGGAAGGGCTCGGAAAGCACTACAGAATTTAAAATAAGGGACAACTTCTCTTTTGCAGAATATTACTCCAGCCTTTTCTTGTTTGGCACAGGTGATCCCTACCCAGAATTCAATCCACGTGTTGCATGGAATATGCAAGAGAAATCTCCATCATGGAAAATGCAATGGTACGATCTCCACAAGAGATGCTCTTATTTACATAGGATTACCGATCAAGATCTTGCTCGAGGGCAAACTAGAAATTAACCACTTGATACTACATAACGGGTGGCACCAGTCTACAATAATTAGGACTTTCGGTGGAAAATCACCTCCACGGACCGAGATCTAGCTAAAATTTTGGTGCTCATCCATGCCCATCCTTGGTGGCACCCTGCAATTTGTCCCCCATCCAATCTGCTTCCTCTTTTCTACCAAGAATGTTCCCTCCCTTTGGTTTATTCTTGTTTAAGCATATTGTGTGTGGCTGAACAATCATTTCGCCATATCCAATTAGAAGAGGAGGTGGAGCAGCCGATTCCACGAGGCCGGTATAGGAGAATAAAGGCAGCATATGGAATGCAGCAGCAAATGACAGGTGATTATCCATTTTTTTTCTCCATATATATCGAGTATTGCAATCGAATAAGCCCACGTGCCAAATGATGTGCTTTCTTTTCTATTTCCTTGCAAGTGGCTCATATGTTTGTGATGTCAGATTTGTGAATTTTCTTGGAGTTTGATGACATCATTTTTGTCCTTGAAGGTTAAAATGATGAAAGTTAACAGGGACACAATTCGGAGGAATGATCTGAGTTAAGTACATTCTTTAGTAACAGTGACCATGTCTTAAGCTCAACTCTAGTGCCAGTCCAGGTCAATGGTCAGCATTTTCAAACTAATAAAGGAAGTGTAGATACAGATCTCATGACTCAAGACCCAGTCCACCGAACTGATTATCGTTGTGAGAATCAAAATATTCCATAGAGCAATGAACACACAGCGGATCGACAGGCCACAATGTAAATCATTACGTTCATGATCTAGACTGTGCTTGGCTTGCCATGAAAAAAAAACGGCAAAACATATCTATCTTCACAGTGAACCGTGTTAGTCTGTCCACATGGCAAGTATTCGGCAGAACAACAAATGCCCTAACTAAATTCTTGTCTTGAAAACTTGTGTTCCGACAAGTCGGTGGGTACCATGAACATGGATGGAGCACCGGCAATCGTCGGTCTTTCACCGTCCGCGACACAATAGCTGACCACAACAAGACACAACAACTGATCGGACAAGCATTATTGCCCGAAACTTAGTCCGGGGGATGCTACCTGCTGCAGCACAGCCTGACATGACTCGTCACAATCGATCTCTTGCGGACCATGCAAGTATGAAGAAAGTGTCACATGGGTAAGTGCACAATAGCATCTCTTGCCTACTTTGTCACCTCTTGGCCCCTTTCAACTTCCTAATTTTTCTCGCATATAGGCCCAAGGCCATATATCAAGTGAACACATTCTACAAAATTGCCCTTACAGAAATTGCAAAGTACGTCCAAATTCCTTCGAGTGCCGAGGTTTTTTTCCTTTCCAAATGTTAAGTGTCGCACGTGTGGCACGAAGCACTCTTGCCCTGGTGGTTTTTACAACGAAAATTGCCATCTAAAAAAAACCCAAAAAAATAAACTGAAACTTGCCATCTGAAAAAAAAATGTTGTCATGTTTGACAACTAAAGTTGTCATTCTCGCATCACTAAACTTGCCATAAAATAATGTTCGGAGCTAGCATGTGTTCATGTCACACGTGTGGCACTTATCAGGGTCATTTTCCTTCTGCATCCATCGACAGCATACCGTGAGAAAAAATTGTTGCCTCCTCTTGGCCTCCATCTCAAGTCCAACTTCTCTGCAACAAACAACATGAAACAATCCCACGGACACGCCAAAGAGTCAACCACTGCCATCACCCTTCCATCGTTGCCACAGATATCCCGACACCACAACCGCCACCTTCCACAAGTTTGGGTCATGAGTGTGATTGCTTACCCTGGTTGTTTGCCATGACAAGACTTGGCAGACCACCACTCATAGAACCAAGTTCTATCTGTCTTGAAGAAATCGTGTTCCAGGATCGATGAACAGGGAGGGAGTATCGCCAACAGTCAGCCTTGCCGTTTGCAAGGCAACAGGCCTGGCTCTCTCGTGGTGCCGGCCTTCGTTCCGATCCCTCGATTCGCATGGTGGTTGAGAAGTAACAACAGCACTGTGCCCAAGCTCGAACTCACGCGCTTGGTGTAGACGAAGACCAACATGATCGATCGGCACCTAGACAACATCGACATCGATCGGGAGACGTGTGAAGTGTGAACTGGATTACTCGCTTATTCCTAGGCTTACATACACGTCGCGAAACCACACGGGCTCGTCTCGGTCCAGCATATATACCCACTCCACTGTCATTCCAGAGCATCAACAACAACACTAGTCCAGTAGCCAGTTTCTTCTCCTCGCCTCCACGGGGCAGGTGCTAGTCGCCAGCCCAGTCACCACAAAATGTGCTTGGAGTTCGCCTCGTGTTTCGACGGCAGGACGGACGACTTCGGCGGCGAGCGGCCCAACCGCAAGGAGGAGCTCGTCGGCGACCGTCGTGGCCGCGACCGCAGAGGAAACCACGGGAGCGCCCACAACGGCCGCGCCGCTGACCACAAACTGGCGCCGCAGGTGGCCTACCACCACCAGCCTCCCGCCGCAGTCGACGAGGCCGGGCACAAGGCCTACCACAACGGCCGCGGCGGGTACGCCGCCTACGGGCAACACAAGACCAACATCGCTACGCTAAAGCTTCCAGCATGGCAAAATAAGGCCGGCGACGATGCCTACAAGGGGCGCCTCCAAGAAGATGCTGCCGCTGCTGATCATATGAACAACGCCACCATGGATTACCACCACTACCCAACGAGCACCACTACCACTACTACTGCTCTCGGCAGGTACTAGCTAGCTAGTCAGATTAGTTATGCGGCTGTACACCACGATCGGTAGGATTAGCTTGCATGGCAGTTCTTCAAAACCTTCCGCCTCTCTCTGTACACTGCCTCTGCTTCTTCCCGGGAGCTCTGTTTTGCTCCTCTGTTTTCCCTTTCTCTTTGGATTTTGATCAGTCGTCTCAGCTGGTGAAACTGAAAGGCGCCTGGAATAGGCGACTGTGGATTTTGATCAGAGCCTCCCCGTATTTGTCGATGGATGTGGGGCACAAGTTCCAGCTCCAGCAAGCTTTTATATAATCAAGTGAAAGAAAGCATTGTGAAATCTCATCTCACAGCCATTCTGAAGCATTGAAACCGCAATGTTTTGCAAGGTCAGAGAACATTATTTTTTTGGTTTCTTGGCACCTCATCTACTGCTTGGAATAGCCCACCACAATTTGCACTAAGCCTGAACCATCATACCTGCTCAGCATATTATCAGGTCCTGAATCGGTATACTGAATTTATACATAGCAAGGTTCGCCATATTTCACTCGCAAAAAAAAGGTTCACCATATTGGTTGTTTTTGCTAAAAAGGAAACCAGAATTTTCTATATCAGAGACAATTAATATGGACCGGAGGGAGTACAAAGTTCCGAATACGGTTCTTTATAACTATGTGTTTTCTTTTCTATATTTTCTGACAAGTGGCACATACGTTTCTGACGTCATATTGGTTGTTTTGTTTTTCCTGGATGGTGATAGCGTCATGTCTCCGCTGGAGAGTTTAAAATAAGGGAAGTTTCAAAAAAAATGAGATGCGTTATCTAAATTAGTTACAATGTTAAGTAAAAAGGAATTGTAAGACGTCTTCCACGGAAAGCATGTTCAAATGAACAAAGTGTGGACACTGATATTCTCGATCTCACTTTCTCATGTCACCTAGTCATGACTAAGTCCTGTGGATTGACTAATTGTTCTGAAAACTGGAATATTGCCATGAAAACCACGAGGATGGAGGAGCAGCGAACATCCGTTAGCCAGACTACACGAGCATTATTAGATAAGTTTGCTCGATTCCACAAAGCTAGCAAAAACCGTCTCAGGTAAGCTCTAGGCCGCTCACCACGATTCATACAGGACCTTGCTTTGGACATCCACGGTCATTGGGAAGATATTTGGTGATACCAAGGCCTGCGTGCTACCATAATAGGAGCTTTTGCGAGTTTTTGAATATTTTACAAAAAAAGGTTCGAAAGTTTACAAATTATGCATAGGTATAATAGCTCTTTAGATGTTGTTGGATTTGAGATCCACCAACACAGAAAGTTGTATCACCGTAGTACCTAAACTTGGTATCACCTGAAATTTTCCCTACGGTCATCGTCATTTTTTTTGAAAAGAAGGATGTATCCCCTGCCTCTGCATCTAGACGATGCATGCAGCCATATTATTAATTATTCACAAAGACCATACAAGATGATACATCAATAAACCTGAAGCCATCATCTTGGCAACACCGTTGCTACTCCTATCCCATTGATCCAGGCGTGCCGAATGTCTCGGCCTAATACCAAACAGACATTGCACCAAAGACTAACATCTAAAGAAGGGTGTCTCATCCAAGCCACTACCCGGATTGGGTCCCACACCAGTCTGGCACACTCCTAGTGAGCACCGCACGCTGCAAGGGTCGTCACCTCCATCATCCCTCGATCCATCCTCAGAGCAGATCTTAAGCACTGACCTTGTCAGGCCTCTCTGCCATCAACGCCACCATGACGCCAGACAGCTTCCTCCTCCTACACGAGTCCATCTCCGCGCATCAGACGCCGAGTCTCCATAGCGCCACGTCGCCGAGATCCGCCACCATTAATGTGTAAGATGAAGCACCGCTCCACCAAAGGCGTTGTCCTACGGTCCCTCGAGCCCGTGTGCACCTCCAAGAATGACGCCCCAAGGGGGAACGACACTAGAGAGCCGCTGTCATCCGATCTACTGATCTAGGGTTTCCCTCGGAGGTAGCAGAGAGTGGCTTTGAACTTCTCCACGGCGATGCCTTCAGGAAGGGAAAGACGCATACAGCATCGCCATTGTCGGCCTTGGCAATAGCCAATAGCAGGTTTTCACCCAGATCTAATCGAAGACCTCCATCTCACGAGCACGGGTCACCGCCATCCTTGCCGTGATATGGATGATCTAGGCCGCCGCTGCTAGATCTCAGCAAGGAGAAGTCCCCCCACCGAGACCCGCCGGCCGAGAAGGGGAGGCCAAGAATGCGCCCATAGGACCAGATCCGCGATGGATCCGTGCCCGCGCCGCCACCCCAGAGCCACCCCCGCGCGCAGCCGCCACGGCCTGGCCGCTCGCCCACGCGGCCCGACGCACCCTCGCCGCATCAGCACCAAGACTCAACTGCACCTCCGCATCTCGCGCTACAGCCGAGAAATCTTTTTTTTTCACTTCCGCCGCATCAGCACCAACATTTGAGCTCTTTTTTTGGAAGGAGTCTAGGCATCTCGCGCTACAGCGAGAAATCTTTTTCGACGCGCATCAAACACAAGTCTTCCCACCCAAGTTCCTGTTGTTTTGGTCCCGATCGATTAGGTATGTCCACCGGAGAAGACTTGAGAGAGGAAGGAGTGTGAAAGATAAGGCCTTTAATGACAATCAAGATGGTAGTTCACACATGGTCCAAATGTCAACTATCTCATAGATCCATATGCCCGTCTTATTGTTTACATGACCTGATGGTAGCTGATGTGGTATCACTGAGAGTACAAAGAATATGCACAATAAATAAAGGTCAAATGCCACATGCATGGGTTAATTAGTGGGTGGTATCCTTCATCGATGTACACTCACTACTGTAACAAGGAGAGGAGAAGACAAGTTCATTCTTTACTCAAAAATAATAAGATAGAGTGTTACAAAACACTAAGGCGGAGAAGTGTCGATTGAACTGAAGTCTCAACCTTCATTCGTTCTGCTCCCTAACCATAAGATCATCCGACGTCCAAACTGTGTTTTGAAGCATGAACCGATGCATTGTTTGCAATTCGAGGGGATTTTCTTGCAACCATTCCGATTGCTTAGCATGTATGTTTGCGAACACATGGCTTGGTAGACGACCAATGTAAGAATCATGTTCTATCTATCTTGAAGAAGTCGTGTTTCGACAGTCTGTGAGCTTTGATGAACATGGAGGAAGTATTCCCCATGGTCAGCCTTGTTGCCTGCAAGGCAATAGGTGCGCTGGCACTATCTGCAAGATTGACAAGCCCAAATGGTAAATCTCATGACATCATTGCCTGCCTCCATACTTGATTGTCGATGCTACCGCAGCACAGTAGCTCATCAGCTAGGAGGAGAAGGCCCATAACAAACATGGGCAGCGAGGAGAGGCTCGAGTTGGGTCAGGATAAGACGAGCCCCTGAATACATAAACTTCCCCTGCCATGGACTTACCCTGCCCGCAACCTTAAGGCATAACGGATCCCACTCATCAATAGAGATGTTCCTGGTCGAAATTGAAGGAAATATGCCATATAGGCAATAATAAAGTTGTTATTTTATATTTCCTTATTCATGATAAATGTTTATTATTCATGCTAGAATTGTATTAACCGGAAACTTGATACATGTGTGGATACATAGACAAAACATCGTGTTCCTAGTAAGCCTCTACTAGACTAGCTTGTTAATCAAAGATAGTTATGTTTTCTAACCATAGACATGTGTTGTCATTTGATGAATGGGATCATATCATTAGGAGAATGATGTGATGGACAATACTCATTCATTAGCTTAGCATTATGATCGTTCAGTTTTATTGCTATTGCTTTCTTCATGTCAAATACATATTCCTTCGACTATGAGATTAGGAAACTCCCAGATATCGGAGGAATGCCTTGTGTGCTATAAAATGTCACAACGTAACTGGGTGATTATAAAGATGCTCTACATGTATCTTCGAAGGTGTTTGTTGGGTTGGCATAGATCGAGATTCGGATTTGTCTCTCCGTGTATCGGAGAGGTATCTCTGGGCCCTCTCGGTAACGCACATCAATAAAATCCTTGCAAGCAAAGTGACTAATGAGTTAGTTGCAAGATGATGCATTACAGAATGAGTAAAGAGACTTGCCAGTAACGAGATTGAACTAGGTATGAAGATACCAACGATCGAATCTCGGGCAAGTAACATACCGATGACAAAGGGAATAATGTATGTTGTCATAACGGTTCGACCAATAAAGATCTTCGTAGAATATGTGGGAGCCAATATGAGCATCCATGTTTCGCTATTGGTTATTGACCGGAGAGGTGTCTCGGTCATGTCTACATAGTTCTTGAACCCGTAGGGTCCGCATGCTTAATGTTCGATAACGATTTTGTAATATATGAGTTATGTGATTTGGTGGCCCAATGTTGTTCGGAGTCCTAGAAGAGATCACAGACATGACAAGGAGTCTCACAATGGTCGAGAGGTAAAGATTGATATATTGGATGATAGTATTCGGACACCGGAAGTGTTCTGGAATATATCAGGTACATATCGGAGTATGGGTGGGTTACCGGAACACCCCCCCCCCCCCGGGGGGGTGATATGGGCTATATGGGCCATAGGAGGGGAGCACACCAGCCCACAAGGGGTGGCTCCCCCCTTATGGTAGGAGGCCGAATAGGAGAAGGAGGGTTCGGCCCCCCTTTCCTTCATCCTTTCCTCTTCCCTCTTTTCCCCCTCCGGTAAAAGGAAAGGGGGGAGGCCGAATTGGACTAGGGGCCCAAGTAGGATTCCTTCTACTTGGTGCTACCTCTTGAGCATGCGTTGGTTTTCCCTTGAACAAGAAAGGGTGATGCAGCAAAGTAGCGTAAGTATTTCCCTTAGTTTTGAGAACCAAGGTATCAATCCAGTAGGAGACGACACACAAGTCACCTAGTACCTGCACAAACAATCAAGAACCTTGCAACCAACGCGATAAATGGGTTGTCAATCCCTTCACGGCCAATCGCAAAAGTGAGATCTGATAGAGATAAAGTAAATATTTTTGGTATTTTTGTTGTATAGATTGGAAAGTAAAGATTGCAATTAAAAAGGAACGGCGACAGAAATTGGCAAGTCGGCTGATCAATGTTTCTCCACACATTAACATGAAACTGTTGGACTTTCGTGGCTACAAGGAAAATAAGACATTCCAGTTTGGACCTAATTTTGCATTGCAAGCATGGTCCAGTCATCTAATGCATCAAACTTTAATGAAGTTGTGTGATCTTATTTTTACATTGTTGTTCAATCTGAGGTTGCTTAAATGACCTAACAAGTATTTGTGTGCCATGTGACATAACTGATGTACAAGTTAGTCAAAGCAATCTGATTTCTTTATATCCCAATATATAATGAAGAAGAAATGTTACATGCATGTTTAATAATAATCCGTGAAAATTGTCAAATTATTGACAAATTTTCTAATTTGTAAAAATATCAATACATATGAAATATAAGGGCTAGCCCGTGGTGGTGCATGGGATGATGACTAGTTAATAACTAACTCTATCATGTTGTTGGATTTTGTTTTCAAGTTCTTGAAACAATAAGGACATTGCCTCCCTTTCTTTTACAGATTGCTTTACGCCACTCTATCATGTTAAAAGCTGCAATCTTTCATTCTCAGAAAAAGGAAGTGCAGATCTGTCCATGAATCATATTTTCAGTACCATTTTCATTTTTGTATGCATATATATGTGATGGTCCAGTAGCACACTCTAAAAGTTAATCGACTTTCTTTCAACTTATTCCTTCAGCCACTTGCCCCCTGTTTAGCCATTGCAGCGAGAGGAGCCGGAGCACATAGAAAGTTTCGCAGACGGTAAAAACCTACCTTACTGATTTGTGAAAAAATTGAAAGGTGAATAATCGCCCAGACATTGGATGTTTTTACTGCTGTTAAAGTGTTAATCATGCTTCCTGAAATGGCACTATGTGGCTTGTGGCTAAACAAACACATTGGGATGTTCAGTGCAGTTCTACCTAAGAAGCGAAGACCGCTTTCTTGAAACTAAAATACACACACCGAAGCGCGTAGCTTTTTCCGGTGTGCGTGCGACAGAAGCATATTTAACAATACTAAGGAATGCTTTTCAGCAAGATTAGCATAACGCAGAATCGCAGAGCAGGCAGCGGTTGCCCTCATGCTGTAAAGCAGAGATTTCAGGGATCTGCTTCCTTTTGCCACTAGCTCAACAACTAAGACCCTAGATCCGTGTCGATCTCTTCTTCCCAGCTTGGAATAGCAGGCCGCAGTTGCCCTGATGGTGTAAAGCATTATACATTTACTCCTCAAGTATAATTAACTGGGAAACGGCTAAAAAGCACTAGCTATGTTGAAGAAACAACTTCTCTTTTTCAGGATTTTACAACTTTCCATAGTTCGGCCTGGCCACCCGGGCAATCACTAGCCAGAGTTTGATCCATATTCTCCTGTGAAGTACATACAAGAAAATTTCATCATAAGAAATTCAATTGCTAGATCTCCCATGGAAATGATCCTACTTTCACAGGATTTATGATCGAGATCTTGTACGAGAAAAACAAAAGGTAACTTGGAGATTGTCAAGATTGATGATCAAGCTTTATTCAGCAACCGAACAATATATATTCTGTGAATGCCTGTGCCAATAACAATCGTTCTTAGATCTTGTACACAAGTGCTTAATTTGAAGGGTGCTTTTTGTAAAGAAGTTATTTTGCTTTGGCATGTGAGCTTGGAGATGTACTGGTCTATAACATAACTTTTCATTACAAACTATCATAACTATAGTAGATCATATATAAGAACAGTGATCATCTGTATCCTACGAGTGGATCCATAATTTTATTGGTGGGCACAAGCTTTGATAGTACATATTAACAAAGTGTGCTCTATGCTGGGGCTCAAAATACTATTTTACGATAACTGCAAAAGTTTGTGTAATAAATTAACTTAAGAAGAGCTCAGAAAGCACTGCACTGTTTAAAATATGGGACAACTTCTCTTTTGCAGAATATTACTTCAGCCTTTTCTTGTTTGGCACAGGCGATCGCTACCCAAAATTCGATCCAATTCGTGCTGCATGGAATATGCAAAAGAAATCTCCATCATGGAAAATGAATTGGTACGATCTCCACAACAGATGCTCTTATTTACATAGGATTACTGATCAAAATCTTGGTCGAGCGCAAACTAGAAATTAACCACTTGATACCACATAACGGGTGGCATCAGTCTACAATAATTAGAACTTTCGGTAGACAATCACCTCCACGGATTGAGATCTAACTAACTTTTCGGTGCTCATCCATGCCCATCCTTGGTGGCACCCTGCAATTTGTCCCCAATCCAATTTTGGCTTCCTCTTGTCTACCAAGAATGTTCCCTCCCTTTGGTTTCTTCTTGTTTAAGCATATTGTGGTGTGCATGAACAATCATTTTGCCATATCCAATTAGAAGAGGAGGGAGAGCAACAGATTCCACCAGGCTTGTGTAGGAGAATAAAGGCAGTAGCATATGGAGTACAGAAGCAAATGACAGTGATTATTCATTTGTTTCTCCGTATATACTGAGTAATGCAACTGAATAAGCCCATATATCAAATGATGTGTGCTTTCTTTTCTATTTCCTTGCGAGTGGCTCATATGGTTCTGATGTCAAATTTGTTCATTTTCTTGGCGGTTGATGATATCATTTTCCTCCTTGAAGGTTAAAATGATGAAAGTTAAGTAAATTATTTAGCAACAGTGACCATGACATAAACTCATACTCTAGTGCCAGTCCAGATCAATGGTCAGCATTTTCAAACTAATGAAGCAAGTGTAGACACTGATCTCATGACTCATGACCCAGTCCACCGAACTGATTGATTGTTGTGAGAATCAAAATATTCCCTAGAGCAATGAACACACACCAGATCGACATGTCACACTGTAAATCATTACGTTTAGGACTTGTAGCATCTTTGGGATCTAGACTGTGCTTGGCTTGCCATGAAAAATTCCAGCAAAGAATATCTATCTCACAGTGAACTTTGTTAGTCGGTCTGCCTAGGGTGTATTTGGCAGAACAACAAATGCCCTGACAGAATTCTTCTTGTCTTGAAAACTGCCTAGGGTATACTGAGTTTATACATAGCAAGGTTCGCCATATTTCACTCGGAAAAAAAAGGTTCGTCATATTGGTTGTTTTTGCTAAAAAGGAAACCAGAATTTTCTATATCAGCGACAATTAATATGGACCAGAGGGAGTACAAAGTTCCGAATACGAATCTTTATAACCATGTGCTTTCTTTTCTATATTTCCTGACAAGTGGCACATACGTTTCTGACGTCATATTGGTTGTTTTTCCTGGATGGTGATGGCGTCATGTCTCCACCGGAGAGTTTAAAATAAGGGAAGTTTGAAAGAAAAAAAATGAGATGAGTTATCTGAATTAGTTACAAAGTTAAGTAAAAAGGAACTGTAAGACGTCTTCCATGGAAAGCATGTTCAAATGAACAAAGTGTGGACACTGATATTCTCGATCTCACTTTCTCATGTCACTGAGTCATGACTAAGTCCTGTGGATTGACTGATTGTTCCGGAAACTGGAATAGTGCCATGAAAAACACGAGGATGAAGGAGCAGCGAACATCCGTTAGCCAGACTACACGAGCATTATTAGATAAATTTGCTCGATTCTACAAAGCTAGCAAAAACCGTCTCAGGTAAGCTCTTGGCCGCACACCACGATTCATACAGGACCTTGCTTTGGACATCCACGGTCATCGGGAAGATATTTGGTGATACCAAGGCCTGTGTGCTACCATAATACGAGCTTTTGCGAGTTCTTGAATATTTTACAAAAGAAAGTCATTCAAAAGTTTAAAAATTGCACATAGGTATAATAGCTCTTTAGATGTTGTTGGATTTGAGGTCCAGCGACCCAGAAAATTGTATCACCGTAGCACCTAAAACATGGTATCACCTAAAATTTTCCCTACGGTCGTCACCATTGGCCACCGAAAAAGATTTGCTGGCACAGTGGAAGTGCCTACTACGAGGCATTGCGCTTGGAGCAAATCACCCCACATATGAGCTCTTTGATTGTACCAGCCTATGATACCTCTATTCATACAGTTAACCAGAAGGCACAATCATGATGCACTAGATAATGCCACCAGTATTGGGTGCCGAATCTTAAACTGATGAGCGGAGCATAGGTCAGACTCACATAAGGCATGCGTTAGTTGGTGGACATACCTAATCGATCGGGACCTAAACAACAGGAACTGGGGTGGGAAGACTTGTGTTTGTGTGTGTCTCGCGTGTCATCATCTCAACATGTCCTCACAAACATTCTGATGCCTCCAACTCCTACACATGAGAGCCCAAGAAGGAATTCCATCTCGGCATTTCCAGCCATTAGATAATTAATCTTGGTTGATGAATCGAGAAGATTTTAGGTGATATAAATTAATTTCAAACTCACATTATACACACTAGACTATGACTACTGACATTGTGTTCGCAAGGTTATTTCTGTGAGATGTGAAGACTTGAATGGGGAAGGAGTGTGAAGATAGGGCCTTTAATGACAATCAAGATGGTAGTTCGCACATGGTCCAAATGTCAACTATCTCATAGATCCATATGCCCGCCTTATTGTTTACATGACATGATGGTAGCTGATGTGGTATCATTGAGAGTAAAAAAGAATATGCACAATAAATAAAGGTCAAATGCCACATGCATGGGTTAATTGGTGGGTGGTATCCTTCATCGATGTACATTCACTATTGCAACAAGGAGAGGAGAAGACAAGTTCATTTTTATTCAAAATACTGGCTCTGGGCTAGGGTTCCTCCCCACCGCCACCCCCCGCCGCCGCCGGCCGCCCTTCCCTCCAGCCGCTGCCGACCGCCGGTCACCCGCCACCCGTCCCGCCTCCCTCTTCCCCCTCCCGACCCGCCCCCCTCCCCCGTGTTGCCTCCCCGAGCAAGGTGACCGAGGGCTTTTCCCCGTTCCTCGTCCAGCTCCTCCCTCGCCCCTCCCTCCTCCCACCGCCGGGCCTTGCCCACGTGGTGCTACTGGCGGCAGCGGGCCTATCCCTCCCTGTGCGCGGACCCCCTGCTCGGGCGGTGGTGGCTGACGGTGGTGTGGCAAGGCCCGGTCGTAGGTCGTGGGGCAGCGCGGTGGCGCTGTTGGCTGGCGGCGCCCGCTGAGCCAAGATCTGGGCCCGTTTGGGCCCCATCTGGGTTGGGTCAGGTCGGTGGCACGGCGGTCAGCGGCGTCGCTTCCTGGTGGCTGTGGCGAGGCGTTGCTGGTCTAAGGGCGGCGGGAACTTCGTCGGTCGGCGCTTTGTAGCGCGGTGACAGACTGTCCGGGCCCACATGGGCCGGAAGAATATAGGGCCTGGCAAGTCCTCGTCGCCGCGTTCGGTCAGCTTTGCTCTTGCGATGGAGGTTGTTCCCTCCCACCGGACGAGTAGTGGTCGCTCTCATGGTCATTGTCTCCTTTCCCTCTCCAGGCCTCGTGTTGGCAGCTCCAGAGAGACAGCGAGGGTGGTCTGGTAACCTTGGTGGCACATGCTGGTGGGCGGCTGTGTGGGTGGTGCACTACGAAGTGCCTGGGGTGGTGGTGGACGTTGTGGATCGGGAGAAATTCCTGTTGGCCTATTTGGCACCGATGCGATGACGCATGCGGGCGTCGTCGGACCTTTCTGAGGGGCATCGGGTATATCCCTTCCCTACTATCCCTCGCGTACCAGGGGAACCCCTAGAACTTGTTTGGGCAACAGCAGCGGCATCGTCACATTCCTTCTTCAAGGTGTTGCTTGGTGCGCGGCCCTTCGAGATGCTGGGAGCGTGGTGGTACTTCTTCGGAGGGTGCAGCAGTTGCCGGTCTTCCTTTCTTCGTTGATCTGCCGGTGTCGGCATTCATTTCTCTTTCTTCTTGTTGTTTTTCTTTTGGGCTTTTCAATGCTGCGGCCCCAGCGAGCTGGATGTATCGGGTGTTTTCTTTATAATAGAAAGCGGGGGGAAACCTTTTATCGTTATTCAAAAATACTAAGATATAGAGTGTTACAAAATGCTAAGGCGGAGAAGTGTCGGTTGAACCGAAGTCTCAACCTTCATTCGTTTTGCTCCCTAACAATAAGATTGTCCGACGTCCAAACTGTGTTTTGAATCATAAACTGATGCATTGTTTGCAATTTGAGGCTATTTTCTTGCAACCATTCCGATTGCTTAGCATGTATGTTTGCGAACACATGGCTTGGCAGACGACCAATGTAAGAATCATGTTCTATCTATCTTGAAGAAGTCGTGTTCCGATAGTCCGTGAGCTTTGATGAACATGGAGGAAGTATTGCCCACCGCCAGTCTTGTTTCCCGCAAGGCAATAGGTGCACCGACACTATCTGCAAGATTGACAAACCCAAAAGGTAAATTTTGTGACATCTTTGCCTGCCTCCATACTTGATTGTCGATGCTACCGCAGAACAGCACCCCATCAGCTAGGAGGAGGAGGCCCATAACAAACATGGGCAGCAAGGAGAGGCTCGAGTTGGGTGATAACCCACAAGTGTAGGGGATAATTGTAGCCTCTTTCGATAAGTAAGAGTGTCGAACCCAATGAGGAGCTAAAGGTAGAACAAATACTCTCTCAAGTCCTATCTGCCACTGATACGACTCTACGCACGCTTGACGTTCGCTTTACCTAGAACAAGTATGAAACTAGAAGTACTTTGTAGGTGTTGTTGGATAGGTTTGCAAGATAATAAAGAGCACGTAAATAAAAGCTAGGGGCTGTTTAGATAAAGAAGCAATAAAGTAAATATAGCGAGTGTGGAAAAGTGGTGGTAGGAGTTGTGGAATTGTCACTAAGAAATTGACTACGTTACTAGACCGGTAATCACTATTGCAATTTTATTTGAGGGAGAGGCATAAGCTAACATACTTTCTCTTCTTGGATCATATGCACTTATGATTGGAACTCTAGCAATCATCTGCAACTACTAAAGATCACTAAGGTAAAACCCAACCATAGCATTAAAGTATCAAGTCCCCTTTATCCCATACGCAAACAACCTACTTACTCGGGTTTGTCCTTCTGTCACTCACGCCACCCACCATAAGCAAATCATGGACATATTGCAAACCCTACAGCGGGGATCCCTCACGCTTGCACGACACGGAGAGCACCATAGGACAACACCAATAATAAAACATGCAACTCAAACCAATCATAGCAATTCATCAATCACCGATAGGACAACGATAATCTACTCAGACATCATAGGATGGCAACACATCATTGGATAATAATATGAAGCATAAAGCACCATGTTCAAGTAGAGGGTATAGCGGGTTGCGGGAGAGTGGACCGCTGAATATAGATGGGGGAAGGTGATGGAGATGTTGGTGAAGATGGCGGAGGTGTTGGTGAAGATCGAGGTGATGATGATGGCCCCCGACGGCGTTCCGGCGCCACCAGAAGCAAGGGGGAGAGAGCCCCCCTTCTTCTTCTTCTTCCTTGACCTTCTCCCTAGATGGGAGAAGGGTTTCCCCTCTGGTCCTTGGCTCCCTTGGCGTGGGAGGGGCGAGAGCCCCTCCGAGATTGGATCTATCTCTCTGTTTCTCTCTGTTTCTGCGCTCTTTTGTTCTGCCCTGGCATCGTTTCTTTTATATCCGGAGATCCATAACTCCGATTGGATTGAAACTTTCGCCCAGATGTTTTTCCAAAAATTAGCTTTCTTGCGGCCAAAGAAGAGCGTCAACCGCCTTACGAGGGGCCCACGAGGGTCAGGGGCGCGCCCAGTGAAAGTGGGCACGCGGGCCACCCTCGTGGCCACCTCGGGTACCGTCTCGCATTGATTTTACTTCCCAAAAATCATAAATATTCTAAAAATAAGCTCCGTCCGTTTTTATCCCGTTTGGCTCCGTTTGATATTGAGTTTCTGCTAAACATAAAACATGCAACAAACAGGAACTGGCACTGCGCACTGGATCAATATGTTAGTCCCAAAAATAATATAAAAAGTTGCAAAAAGTATATGAAAGTTGTAGAATATTGGCATGGAACAATCAAAAATTATAGATACGACGGAGACGTATCATTGGGTCAGGATAAGACAAGCCCCTGAAGACATAAACTTCCCCCGCCACAGACTTATCCTGCCCGCAACCTTAAGGCATAACGGATCCCACTCATCAATAGAGACGTTCCTGGTCAAAATTGGAAGACCCAAGTACAGAAAATGAAATTTCCCTAGTTTGCAACTAAGGTTATCCACGACCATTTTGCTCTTTGTGATGCCCAACCCCATGGTCACCACGCATTTAAGAAAAATGATCTTTTGAGCTGGCATGAGCTCGAAGCTACGGAGAAGCGCCTTTACCGTAGCAATACTATGAAGATGGGGTTCAAAGAGGAGCAGCGTGTCGTCCACATACTGCAAGTGGGTCACCCCTCCTGGGATCAAGTAGTCCACCACCCCTTCATATGACCAGCGCACCTAGCCCTATCAAGCATAGCTGCCAACGCGTCCGCAACAAAGTTAAACAGGAGCAGGGATATCAGATCACCCTAAGCGAAGCCGCCTTTTATTACTGAAGAAATTCCCTATTTCGCTGTTGATGGATATGGCAGTCCCTCCCCGAGACCAACTGCATCATGCAATGCACCCAAGCAGCAGCAAACCCCATGCGAAGGAGTACCTCTCCAAGAAAAGGCCAACTACCTCGATCATAAGCTTTCTCGAAATCTAGCTTGAGAAGAATAGCTTGTTTGTTACTACGTTTGAGCTCACAATTTCTTGAAGCACCTCTGGCCCTTCAAGGATGTACCTACCCTTGATAAACACGGACTGGCCCCTATGGATCGTCTTATGGGCAATAGGGTTCATGAGAGATGCGTGGGCTTTGGCAGAGATCTTGAAAGAAACATTGACGAGGGCTATTGGTCTAAAATGGCATATGTTATCAGCCCCGTGCACTTTGGGGATAAGAGAGACAACCCCACAGTTGAGGCGTAAAATATGACCGTCCCAAGCGTAAAGCCATTGCAAATAGCAGAAATAAACTCCTGAAGAGGAGGCCAGAAGTGTTTCAACATAGCCATCAGCCACCCATCGGCGCCCATGAGCCGTACCAGTCTTCATTGCTGCCAGCACATCATCTATCTCCTTCGGCAAGAACACAAGAGTTAGCGTGTCGTTCTCCACCGCGCTCACTTGCTGCTCCTGATCCCACAAATCAAGATGCAAGCCTGCGAGCTTAGGGCGTGTTTGGTTGCCTAGAAAAGTTTAATCAGGCCTGACAGATGCAAGATCTTTTTGAAGTCGGGCTGTTTAGTTGTCCACAAAGACTATTGGGCCTGCACGGCGCGCTTCTTAAAGCACCCTGAAGGAAATATGCCCTAGAGGCAATAATAAAGTTATTATTTATTTCCTTATTTCATTATAAATATTTATTAATCATGCTAGAATTGTATTAACCGGAAACTTATTACATGTGTGAATACATAGACAAAACATAGTGTCCCTAGTATGCCTCAACCAACCTCCGATGAATCAGGCTTCGTTGAGCCAGGCTGCACTAAAACGGTTGTCAAACACACCCTAAACATTTCTAAGGTTGCCTTTTACTCCCGCCGTTTCAAAATAGATAACTCAACTTTATACTAACTCTCCGTTTCAAAATAGATGACCCAACTTTATACTAAGTTAGTACAAAGAGTCATCTATTTTGAAACAGAGGGAGTAGATAATAGAACCGGGGAACTAGCAGGGACCTCTCCCCTCCCCCAACAACATCATTAACTTAAGCTTTTACGAACATCAAGATGCATAAGCGCCATATATACGCCGCATAAGCTCATCCCTATGAACGCATTACACGCACACCGCATTCCTATGAGCACCTCCGTAAGACCGAGCAAGCATATCATCTTGAAATTCTGAAGTCACCGTAGGCACCTTTGTCGACAACGGAACGTCTCTTCTCGAATGCGTAAGATGGAAATCCTGAAATAAATCAGGGAATAATTACGGAAGCACCGGATTGAACCGCGACAGTGGGGATACCACAGTCCCTCTAACCATCTAACCACATGTTAGTTCGCTCATTAACTTAAGCCTAACAACACTCGGCCCGCATTCGATTCCGCAACCGCTAACAAGAGAAAGTATTTATTTGTATTTTCACGCAAAATTGTCTATTTTCTACGGGTAGAAGAATCTAGTGAGCGGCATATTTCGTGCAAATCAGTTCATGAAGAGTCCAACGTCGTTGTTGCCCGCCTGCGCCGTGTTGAAAGCTTGAAACGGAAACACGGCACGACGACCGGCCAGTCCAACATTCCGACAAGAACTATTATTATCCACAGCCCCCAAAACGATGGTAAACGCCAGTCCATCCTTTCCTTGGTCCTCCAGAGGAAACCCTAGATTTGCCCTCCCTCCATGATTCGCACGGTTGACCGGCCCTGGAGACCGGAGTCCGGCAAGTTGGACGAACCTGATTGATCAGGATCCCTAAACAGACACATCAGAGGATGATCTCGACGTGTCGACGATGAGCCTGATCGATCGGGACCTAAACCCACCCACCCCCGTTTCATACGGAGCTTTCGGCTCGCTTGGCTTGGTACGCACACGTAGCGTCCAGCACGAGCTCTCTTCTCGGCCCCGAATATATATTATATCAGTACCACCCACCACGCCAACACTGTCGGTTTCAGGGCCATCAACACCACCACTGCACTGATACCCACCATTCCCATTACCAGTAGCCCCCCAGCACACACGAGCAAACAAAACAAAAAGAAGCACCCAGCGCCAGTCACCACCCGCAACCAAAAATGTGCCTGGAGTTCGGCTCGTGCTTTGGCGGCCGCAGGCGGGACGACTACGGCGGCCGCGCCCGCAGCAGAGGGGGCGGCTACTGGTCAGCGCCGGTGCCAGCACCGGTGTACCAACAGGAACCCGCCGTCGTCCACGAGGCCTACCACGACGGCGACTACTTGCAAGACAAGGCTGGCAGCGAGACGCCGCCGAGGCACCCCGCGTGGCACAACAAGGTCGCCGACGACGCCTGCCCGCACGCCGCGCCGCCACGAAGCTGCTGCGGCTGATCACACGAACAACAACGCCGCCATGGATGTTTTATCAGTGGCTCTGTCTTTTTTCCTCTTCTTGTTCTGTTTGGGTTTTGGTCGGTCGTCTTCCTGTCTGCCCTAACTGAAAGGCATCTGGAGCATAGAGTGTGTGTGTGTGTGTGTGTTTGAGACAAAACGGAGGCTGTCGATTTTGAGAGAGAGAGCTTCCATGTTTGTACGCCAGAGAGAAGATCCAGCAGCTCCAGGAAGCTTTTGCTGGCAGATGGTCTTTTACCTTTACCAGTCTGTTTGTGTAGTTTCTTGTAATTTAGTCGCAGCTGCTTTCGCCTCGTACCATACATAATCAAGTGAAAGAAAGCATTGCCAAATCTCAGATATATCTCTGTTTTCACTGTGTGGTGTTTTCCCCTTTCACTTTCCTCGCAAACATTGTGAATCACTGAGCAGCAGGAAGGATGTTTTTTGCTTGTTGGCAGATCATCATCTACTGCTCGGAACAGAGCTCCGCGAAACCTTGCCCTGGATCAGCATATTTGCTAAATTGCTAAAACCATACACAGAGTATTGTGTAACTACCAACAGTTTCTGCCAGCAAATTAGAGAATAAAGTGATAGATGTAAGTTGCAACTCACTCTGCTTTTCTAGGTAATGAACAACTCGCTCTATCTTTTCTTCAAACAAAAAGGACCCTACCTTCTTGAAGTTTACTTTCTTTTTCAGTTTGTTTTCCACAACTCTATCTTGTTAACAGCTGCAATTTAGTTCTTGGAAAAGGGAAGTGCAGATCTGTCCATGATTCATATTTCTGATGGCATTTTCATTTTTGTATGCATATACCTGTGCTGGTCCAGTAGCACAGTATGAAAGTTAATCGACTTTCTTCCAACTTATTCCTTCAGCCTCTTGCCCCGTGCTGAAGAGGAACCAGAGCATATAGAAAGTTACCTAGATGGTAAGAACTTACCTTACTTATGGCGACCGCATCAGATTAAACAAGGGACACTTCCTTTCCTTCCGTGGTCTGCGCTCTTGAAAGAAAAGAAAAAAAGCGAAAGTGGAAGAATCCGCTCGCAATCTAGTTGTTTTTACTGCTGTTAAAGTGCCAATCATGCATTATTGTACCCGCAAAAAAAAAGAAAAAAGAAATGGCATTATTGGTTTCTGGCTAAACACACGCATTGGGATGCTCAGTGCACTTCTACCGAAGAAGCGAATACCGCTTTATTGAAACCTATAAAATACAGATACCGAAACGCGTAGCTTTTTCCCGTGTGCGCGCGACGGAAGCATATTTAACAACACTAAGGAATGCTTTCCAGCAAGATTAACATAACACAGAATCACAGAGCCGGCAGCGGTTGCCCTCATGGTATAAAGCAGAGATTTCAGGGATCTGCTGCCTTTTGCCTCTAGCTCAACAACTAAGATCATTGAACCGTGTCGATCTCTTCTTCCCAGCTTGGAATAAGACCAAGGACGGGGAATAAATACAGTCAGAGAGTATAAGTTTGCGCCTTTTGCCTATGAATTGATAGATACAGAGCCACTAGACCACTAGCTACTCTGGGCGGTGGTGCAACCTGATAGAGAATGTTCAATGGCTCTAGATATGCTTGTCATTATCATCGCTCAGTTGTGCTTGTTTAACAGCGGAATAAGTTCGTACTCAGTACTTCCACCAGCCACTCACACGGTCTACGACGTTAACACATGGTTTAGATACAACAGATGGCCCTAGAACAACTAGGTCAGAATATACTGAGCGAGTGATCTTTGTACACAAACATGAGGGGGAGATAGCACATATCTAGTTCTAAACTCCTAATACTTGCTTAGTGCACATATAGAAAAGTTTTTAAGGCATGCTTACTGTACAAGGTATGCTAGTCGTTTCCACAGAGGGGTGAGTTACACACTTCCAGATTCCAAATCATTTCTTGATCTCCCGTTATGGTGTTGGCCGGTCAATCCGATATGATGCTCACCTGCAGACTGCTGGTTTTCTGCATTATTTGAATTGTGCACCTCAAGCTCTTCCAGCATGTGGAAGTACGCATAGGGACCCCAACCTTACAGGCAAAAAAGAGATTGTCAGTTCAAACAGAAAAAAACACAGTATCAAACGATATATTGATAATACCTAAACAAGAAACTGAACTAATAGCAGAAGATATTTTCATTATTTTTGTGGAGATTGAACAACCTTGATGGTGATATGGAGGAGGAAAGAAGTGCAGATAGCACAGCACTGCCATGATATATCCTGAAATGCATCGATTAAACATGGTTACTGAAGGCCACAGGATGCTATGCATTTGTGAAGAGAGTGGGGAAGAAGTACAAACCAATCAGGCCGCCCACAAACACATCCTCCCAGTGGTGCCGATAGTTGTCTATTCTAGAAATCCCAACAAGCGAAGCAAGAAGAAGAGGAAGAATCACGATGCAAAGTTTTGCCACGTGACCTTTGCGATCAAATGCCTTAATTTTGCCAGATAAGTATAGTGACAAAAATCCAAGTCCAGCAAAAGACCCTGCAATGCAAATTCTGTTTAATATTGACTGTGCACGCAGTATGACCATAGTACACTCTATTTTGGAGGAAACAATGGAAGTGATATGATTATTCACAGTATCAACTTGAGATAACTACCTAACATAAAGCATCGGTATCCAGACTATCAAGTCAAGTCCAAGTTTATAGCACTAAAAAAGAAAGAGATAAGCTAGTAAAATTTAAGCTACAATAGGTATGCAGCAATAGTTGACAATCTAACTCAGAGAGCTCTATCCATCAACATCGCATCTAGTGCAGACATGCACGTAGGGGTACAAACTTACACGACGTGTGTCCACTAGGAAAACTCTTGCGCCCATCGGTTAAGAAACCTTTCTCGCCATGGCAAATCACACCACCTGTCACTTGATCATATACCTGAGACAGCAAGCCAGTAAAGTGCCATGTTAATTTTACCTAGCAATGAGGCATGCCAATGCTTTAAAGTATGGAACTATACGGACATACAGAAGTCGGAAAATTCATACCTGCCTTCCATCAGGAAAGCACCGCCAAAAGAAGTCTGGCCTAGGTCTCCCTACTGCATTCTTTATCACATCAGTGAAAGCGGCAGTGATCAGCACAGCGAAAATAACACCTGCATTTTCCATGCATGAATGTGTCACCCAGTATACATAAACCAGATCTAAGTGCAGAGAAGAACAGAATCATCAGATGAAAACATAAACAGAATCAATCACCTAGCGTTGCGTGGTGAAGATCATAGACGTCCCTTCTAGCAACATACACTGCTACGAAAACAAGCACTGGGCACAGCATAGAGATTACCTGTTAAGAGGTCCAATACCCAATATCAAAGATGGGAGAGTATAAGATTACACCTGGCTATGAAATTGTAGAGGTTCAGAAACGTACAGGAACAGCCCATGCTGGCACAGTACTCTGTTTCACCGGGTACCTAATATCAGCCATCATATCCTTCCCGACGAACCGGTTAAACGGGGGAGCATAATGCAAGACGACCACGGCCGCAGCTAGGAGAGTAAGGACGACCCAGTCATAAGTGTGCTTTCTGGCCAGTCCATATCCGTGCGTCTGAACCGTGTGCTGAACCTGCTGCATCCTATCCAGCTGGCAAGAAACCGGCATGCCAGGAGCCTCAGTGGTCTGTGAGCAGTTCTGCTATAAGAAAACATAAAAGGTGAATATCGGTAGGCACCAGCTGAATGTAAGCAAACTGCACAAGGGCGTAAATTCGACTGAAGAAGTTGGCTGCATCGTCGCATGGATTATCTGAATATATGCTAGGCCTGCTAGCCTCGGTCTGATTCTTAAGAGAACATGATCATATCCTGACGAAATATGTTTGTGGAATAGCTACAGTAGCATACAAAAACCTACAAGATGTAGGTGACAATGCAGCAGTAACAGTAAATACGAGCCGCGTGCTTCAGACAGAGTGGCAGGCTTTCTGAATGGATAAAACCTCGCCGACTATATTATGTGCAACAACAAAGAACTCACGAATTTAGGTGGCAGCACATTACAACTTACTGAACTCATAGAGCACGCACAATCCACAGCCGGGCAATCTTTGCCGAGCAACACTAGGGCAGAGATCCAATGCAGAGCTGTACTATTATGCAGGCAATGCAATGCAGAGTTGTGTGACACAGACTACATAATAAATAGCAGAGTTGGATCCTTGGCCTCACCGTGTTGCCTCCACCACGCATCGAAGACCGCGAGACGAAACAGGACAGGCCGTAGACCTGTATTTACGCCGTAGGCGGGCAGGAAATGCTCGGAAATTCCCCTGAACCAGGCAAGGCAAGCAAGAAGGCATCAATTTTAAGCAGTAGCACGGCTATTTCACTGCATTTCCGTTTGCATCACCGAGCACATCGACTGAATCTGCACTGGAAAGTGCGAAAGGGACGCTGTCGATTGAAGGATGGATGGCTTAAAACCCCAGCACAGTGGAGCTAAACCCTCCTCGCCTCAGAACAAGAAACCGAAAACAGATGAAATAAAAAACAGGTGCGGTGATTGATGAACCCTAGAACTCGAAATGGCCTGATTCACAGGAGAAAATCTCGTGATTCTTGAACGGGAAAAAGAAAGGAATTTGGGCCTCACCTCGGAATTAAACCCTTGCGGGTGGAGAGGGTGGCGATGGAACGGAGGCAGGGATGGATCCGGAGATTTTCGCCGCCGACGAGGGGGGAGGGAGAGCGGTGGAGAAGGCTGGGGAAGGGGGTGCCGGAGCAGGAGTTGTGGTTGGGTGCCACGGAGGGCGGTGGCGCCTGCCGTGCCGCGACACGTGCGGGTACGCCGGAACAAGAGCGGACCACACCGCCGCCGCTCTTCTCCGCTTTTTTCTTTCCATTTTTGCAGATGGGCTGGGCCTTGGAGCTCTTTTTCCTGAGAAAAAGTGGGCCTTAAAGTCCGTCAAGAGAGTGAGCAGCTGGGCCCATAGATTTTTTCTCTACTGAAGAGAGAAAGCTGGGCTTCATGCAAAACGTTTCTCGTCTCTCTCTCTCCTGCTCTGTCATGTCTGTGGCCTCGGCCCACGATCGCTAACACATGCCCATTGCGCTCACTTCACCCTGTGCAAACCCCTCAAAATAAAAAACTTGACCCTGTGCTGTTCACCAAGCGAGGAACAAAAACCCCAAGTCTTCTGTAGAAAAAGAGAAAGGCACGTCCTGAACCCCAGTACATTTGAACCCGTTTTTAAAAAATGCATTTTAAACGCGTTTTAAAATTTTGAAACAAGATTTCACGCATACATGTTCGCAGAATATGTGGGTGGCACAAGGTTTTGCGAGCAAATATCTTTTTGTTTTGCCTCCACGAAAAAAAACAAATTCGAGTGGTTTTAAATAAGCGTTCCATGAAATATTTGTTTGTCTTTCTTTTTTCTTTTGCTCAGGCCAAAGAAAAAAAATCCATCGGGTGAGGCGTGAGGCTGCTGGTGTTTACTTCGATGTGGATGAACCTTTTGGTGTTGTGTTCCTTGCCCCTTTGGGATAAGAGATACTTCCTGCGAAACAATGATTTTGGGAAACCAGCTCAACCCTCTAGGAGTGGTTTATCTCATATATATATATATATATATATATATATATATATATATATATATATATATATATATATAATAGATGTGTTACAGTTGGTACAATATACGTACACAAATACATAAATTATACATAGTCTATCACCCTCCCTTAATCTTAGCCACTTTCTAAAGAACTGAGAAGGGTAAGATTGCGCCTACAGGCCTCGAACTATGGTAGAGACAATGGCTTAGTGAAGATGTCTGCAAATTGATCCTTAGAAGAGATGAACTTTGATCTGGAGTTGCTTCTGTGACACACGTTCCCGTACAAAGTGATAGTCAACTTTAATGTGTTTCGTTCGGGCATGAAATGCCGGATTCGCAGAAAGGTATGTACCACCAATGTTATCACACCAAAGGATAGGAGGCTCCAGTTGGGACATACCCAACTCCTGAAGCAAAGACTGCACCCAGATAATCTCCGCAGTAGCATTAGCCACAGCCTTATACTCAGTTTCAGTACTACTACGTGATGCAGTAGCCTGTTTCCGAGCACTCCAGGCGATCAAGTTAGAGCCAAAGACCACACAATAGCCCCCCATGGATCGCCTGTCATCGGGACTGCCAGCCCAATCCGCATCATAGTATGTCGAGAGAACCCGAGAGTGAGTCGGCCGAATATGCACCCCAAAAGACACTGTGAATTGGACATAACGCAGGATGCGCTTAACAGCAGCCCAATGAGTGTCTCGGGGAGCCTGAAGATACTGACAAACCCTGTTGACAGCATAAGAGATATCTGGTCTCGTGATCGTCAAGTACTACAAACCACCAACAATACTCATGTACTCTGTGGCATCCGCAAAAGACAGAAGCTCACCACCAATAGTAGTGATCTTGTCGGTGGACGACATGGGTGTAGTGGTCGGTTTGCACTTAAGCATCCCAGCTCGCCGCAATAAATCCAATGAGTACTTCTTTTGCGTCATAACAAGACCATCAACACGAGAAGTAACTTCAACCCCAAGAAAGTAGTGAAGCTTCCCAAGATCTTTGACAGCAAAATCAGCACCAAGAGAGCGAACAAGAGCATCAGCAGCAGACAGAGAGGAACTGACGAGAATAATATCATCCACATAGACCAAAAGATACATAGTGACCTCTGCTTCAGAGAAGAAATAATGAGGCGTCGGCGATGGGCGACACAAACCCATGAGCACGAAGAGCTGAGGCAAGACGAGCATGCCGCATACGAGGAGCTTGCTATAGACCATAGAGCGCTTTGGTGAGGGCAGCAGATGTGATCGGGGACGGCGGGGATCGGAAAAATCGGTGGTATCGCATATAAACCTCTTCCTCCAAGAACCCATGAAGAAAGGCATTCACTACAAGAAATATGTCAACTAGTGACCCTTTTAGACCAATTGGTCAAAAGCTGTTCGGGGGGCTCCAAACCCTAAACCAATGCGACCATTTTGGTCAGAAAGGTCGTAATTTCCTTACACGAAATGGTCATAAAGCAAATAGTGCTGGTCCACTGCCTTATTTCTAGTTGTTAACGACCAATATAGATGGTCATAGCCTTGTAGATTGTGGTGGGTTGTGATGACTTGGTGCCATCTCATCAGTTTTGCCTATGTGTCATGTCCATGTGTCAATTTTTGCCCTAGGTTGTGAAGCAACATATATTTTTGTTATTCCAAAAATTCCCAAAAAATTCTCATAAATTGTTTGGATCATATCTTCATCAAATATGTCAAAAACATTCCTTGTCTAGTTCAAAAATAAATCAACAATATTCATTTTCCTATTCTGTTCAGAGCAGCACTTTGTGAAGGAAGTACCATTTTGGCATGTCCAAATGGTATCCATTTTCTACAGTGCTTTCCTATGCCCAAATAACCATCCTCCACC
Organism: Aegilops bicornis; assembly: GCA_021605145.1. Lineage (NCBI taxonomy): Eukaryota > Viridiplantae > Streptophyta > Magnoliopsida > Poales > Poaceae > Aegilops > Aegilops bicornis. The sequence goes on along the minus strand of CM038671.1, from coordinate 43,663,267 downwards.
AAATGTCAGCTCAATCCATTCATTATTTTGAGCCCAGCTTCAACATTCGTATTTATGTCCAGTGTGGTACTTTGCAAAGAAAGTACCACCTAGGCTCCTCCTTTTTAGGTGAAACTTTGTGAAGACGGTCTTCTTAGTAACTGATCATCCTCAGCCAAAACTCACGCCCATTAGCCATGTGCATTTCCCATACCGCAAATCAAACACTTTGCTGCTTATTCATGTTTGAGCATCGATCGGTCTCCTCGTGGGAATCTTATGTTGTGATTTTCTTCCTAGCACCTACCTGAGGAGTGCCCAACCCACTAGACATGCCTAGGCCACCCAGAACACATGGTAACGCCACGGTCACGAAGTGACCACGCGGCGGGCATGCGAGCTTACGCGCTCTAGAGTTGGGGCCCTCGACCACAGTCCAAACCTCGATGTCTCGCTATCAAACCATGTATTTATGATTAAATAGATACTTATTTACCTAGAAATGATTTTTGTAAAAAATAAAGAGCAAACTACGAGGTAGCTACAGTTCAAATTTGACCCGCTTCCAGCTGAATCGGCGGGAATTTGTCTTTTTCACAAGAGGTGGATCAAAAAAATTACACCCAACCATTTGGTCAATAGTGCATTAAATATGTCCTAGTATTTTAGAAAATTGATTAGGTACAATTTTGCAACAAATATATGGTAGGTCCTTCACAAAAAACTCATTTTGGGCACTCGAAAAAATGGAAAATATATTTTTCGTCCAAAGAAAATGAAAACTTCCTTAGGCAACATTGTTTGCCATTCCAATATGCACCCTTGTGCATAATATGAGATCATTTGAACAAACTATGCCATGAATGTGGCCATAAGATTGATCATTTGGCTTGAAAGACATGAATCTTCACACTTGATGGCTCGTTTCCGAGAATACTTTTTTAAAACAATTACCGTATTACAAGTTAATTATTTTTCCTGGTAACTTGGTCACATATAATGACGCAATGCGAAGGTTTTCCAATTTTTTTAATTTTTTTAATTTTTTATGCGCGTTTCAAAATGCGGTCAAAACGGCGGGCTTTACCATTCCTAGCTAGTGGTTGAATCTTGGAATTTTTTTGGTGTTTCTCTGATTAAATAGATACTTATGTACCTATAAATGATTTTTGGAAAATATAAAGAGCAAACTATGAGGTAGCTACAGTTCAAATTTGACCCGCTTCCAAGTTCAAATTTGACCCGTTTCCAGCTGAATCGGTGGAAATTTGTCTTTTTCACGAGAGGTGGATCAAAACTTTTTACACCCAACCATTTGGTCAATTGTGCATTAAATATGTCCTAGTATTTTAGAAAATTGATTAGGTACAATTTTGCAACAAATATATGGTAGGTACTTCACAAAAACTCATTTTTTGGCACTCGAAAAAATGGAAAATGTATTTTTCGTCCAAAGAAAATGAAAACTTCCTTAGGCAACATTATTTGCCATTCCAATATGCACCCTTCTAGACAATATGAGATCATTTGAACAAACTATGCCATGAATGTGGCCATAAGATTGATCATTTGGCTTGAAAGACATGAATCTTCACACTTGATAGCTCGTTTCTGAGAACACTTTTCTAAAATAATTACCGTATTATAAGTTAATTATTTTTCCTGGTAACTTGGTCACATATAATGACGCAATGTGAAGGTTTTCCAATTTTTTGATTTTTTTTGAATTTTTTATGCCCGTTTCAAAATGCGGTCAAAACGGCGGGCTTGACCATTCCTAGCTAGTGGTTGAATCTTGGAATTTTCTTGGTGTTTCTTTAATTAAATATATACTTATGTACCTAGAATGATTTTTGGAAAAAAATAAAGAGCAAACTACGAGGTAGCTACAGTTCAAATTTGACCCGCGTCCAACTGAATCGGTGGAAATTTGTCTTTTTCACGAGAGGTGGATCAAAACTTTTTACACCCAACCATTTGGTCAATTGTGCATTAAATATGTCCTAGTATTTTAGAAAATTGATTAGGTACAATTTTGCAACAAATATATGGTAGGTCCTTCACAAAAAAACTCATTTTGGGCACTCGAAAAAATGGAAAATGAATTTTTCGTCCAAAGAAAATGAAAACTTCCTTAGGCAACATTGTTTGCCATTCCAATATGCACCCTTGTGCACAATATGAGATCATTTGAACAAACTATGCCATGAATGTGGCCATAAGATTGATCATTTGGCTTGAAAGCCATTGATCTACCATAACATTTGAGCATTTCAGTGATGGCTGATGTTCGACGACGGTGGTGACGATTTGTTGATGTGAGGGGTGTCGAAGCTCTTGGTGTGGGGTAGTGATGCGTGGCGCCGCAGGCTGCCGGGTGGTGGCCACCGGTCATGCACACGAGGATGGTGTCGCAAGGTTGCCGGGGGTTGCAGCAGAAGGTGGTGCTGCAAATAGTCACCGGTGATGCAACATAGCATCGCCGCGGACCGCGGGTGCTGTGAATCAACATTGTCAGGACCGACGGAGTTGCAATGAAGCATTGTTAGGCAGCCAGTGTTGTGATGTAATATCGTCTAGGGTCGCCGGAGTTGCAACGAAGCCTCCCCGAGTTAGTCAATATGGTATAATATTTTCGAAAATGAAGTGGTGCCCTTTTGCAGCAAATATTGGATAGGTTATTTACATGGGTGAGAAAATATGTAAGAGAGAAAAAAAGAAAAAAACAATTGCATAAGCTTAATCATCATTGGTGGAAACATGTGTGCCATGGATCGATGACATGGCACAGATCCATCCATCCATCTTTTCATCCCACATCCATCCATCCAGACATCCACCCACCCACCCACCCACAGTCCCACACCCACCCGTTGTGTCCCACCCACCCACCCGCTGTGCCCGATGCGGAGAGAGAGAGAGCTCTCCTCCTCCCCTTCCAGATCGCCGCCGCCACCTCCCCTTCCCTCACGCCGCCACCACCACCGTCCCTCCCTCCTCCTATCGTGCCGCCCATTCATCCGAGCCTGACGACGCCAGATCCGCGCGCCGCCCATCTCCCCATCTTCCGCTCCCTCCCTCCACCTCCCACAGCAGATCCGCTCCCTCCCTCGTCCTCGTCTCGTCGCCGCCACCACCTCCTCCCCGTCCCTGGCCTCCTTTCCTCCCCGTCCCCGGTCTCCTTCCGTGGCGCGCGATCCCCTCTCCCCTCCCCTCCCGATCCCACCCACAGAACCGATCCCGATCCAGTCCAGGTCGAGAGAGAGCGAGCCCCCTCCAGCACCGGACAGATCCGCCCTCCCTTCATCACCCCGCCGGCGGCGACCAACACCCTGTCCTTATTCTCTCCCTACGCGGAGGCGCTGGATCCAGATCCAATCCAGTCCAGCAGCGGCCATGCCGGCGAGGGGCAGCATCTCCCATGGCGCCCCAGGCTAGCGCGACCTTGGCCATGGCTGGCTGGCTAGGGTTTCGGTCGCCTCCAACTCCGGCGGCCGGCTCCGGCTCCTTCCTCAACCTCCAAGTACGGACGCGCGCCATCTCCGGCGAGGACGAGCGACGCGACGCCCACCATGGAACCTGCCTTCCAGATCCACCATGGGAACACCATGGACCTCCCTCTGCTTCCTTCCCCTCCTGTGTCGTCAATCTCTGTTTTCCAATTTCATTTCGTACATCTCTGTTTTCCTCTCCCTCTCTCTCTCTCTCTCTCTCTCTCTCTCTCTCTCTCTCTCTGTCACCATGGAATGGATTTCGACTTCAGCTCAACTACATTACTGTCTTCTTCCTTGTGCAGCAGCAGCAGCATCCATGGGTATGGTGCAACAACCAATTTCCTGCTTCAGTTTCTACCATTGTCACGCTGCTTGCTTGCTTGCCGCTTCACAAGAGGAAGACCGTGGATGGATGGATGGATGGATGGATGGGTGGATACATGCATACATACAACAGGGAAACAAATCAGCTTCCTTTCTTTCTGAGTATTAGCAACCCTTCTTTTCGTATGATAATTCTGGAAGTATCACAAAGACTTCTAAACTTTTGTCATGGTATTTTGCCTTTGATGTTTCCTTGATGTGCATTAATATGCATAAAAGGGCGTATGCTAGTTCATTATTTGTCTACTGATGCATTAGTTGTGCAACTGCTTGTGTCGGTGTCACTGCAATTCGAAGCAATCGTAATTCACTAAAAAATGTGGTAAATTTTACAGAGATAGGATTTGCCCTTTCCTTCATGTGGTAATTTTGTAAGTATGAAGAAACTTGTTAGTTTTGTCATGATATCCTTCCAATTTATTTCCTTCTTGAAGCATCATTATCCGAAGATTGTATTCTATTTTATTATACGGCTGCTTGATTGGCATGCATTAATTGTGTGTCTGTGTCTATTGGCGATTTCATGTAATTTATAGATAAATAATTTACACCGTACAAAAAAAAGGGTGTGACTGTGCTGCTCTAAAATGGTTTCCATGTTTGCTTTTTTCCATTGGATACCATGTTGGTCTGCTAGTCTAAAACAAATAGAATTGAGTTGCATGTCCAACACAACCACAGAAAGAAACACTAGCAGCACTACTGCCTATGCTTGATTTCTGCAGTAAACATGTTATCTGAAATTCTTTAGTGATGTTAACTGATGTGAGTTTGTGCACTTGATGTTTTATACTTGGAAGACAAATGAACTTGTTTTGGTTATATCTCTCCCTGTTAATTATGGGTGATTTCGTTCTTGCAAATTATATATGTTCTGTTTTGAGCTATCTCTCTTCCTGGTAATAAAAGTATGTGCATTGGTTGATATTTAGTATTCGTATGTCTAGTTCACGATGGTGGTCACTTGCGGCAAGGCACCGATATTTTGGTGTCTAGATATTCGTCACCGATAACTAAGCACTCAATGCTTGTATATACCCAGTTTTTACTGCCTAGTAGTGAGCACACCTAGCCCCAGTCACCTACTTCAATCAAAGAAACTAAGAATGTGCATAATAGTTTGAAAAGTATCTCATGCTTGATGCTCATACACTTGCAGTCTCTTTTATTCTACCAGGCCCTTTGTTTGTTTCTGTGAGCTTGCCTCTATGGCTAGCACATATAATATGTGATCCATGTTGTCTCTTTTCCGCCCACTGAAGCTTGGAGCAAAGTGGCATATTACTTTTGTGATAACTGAGAGAACTGCGAGGCTTTCTTTTCTACTTTTGGCATATAATATTAGAATTAATACAGTTTTTATTTGAAATTTGTTATTAGACTATTAGTGCGAAACTTCCAAGTTATAACTATCCTTGCATTTCTTACTCCAATTGTGAAAGGACTATATATAGTCTGTGTGCTTCTGTGAATTTATTTGAGTACATTTTTATCATGCTACTGTAATATGTAATGTAGTTTTCGAAGCATGTCTGCTGTTGGAATTCAGTATTTATATGCAGCAACAGATTATCCAGTACTGTTTCCTATATGCTTCTGGCCGCTGATACTTTTCATTTTTCTCAGTTATTCTTGCTTCAAATTGCTTCCTCCCTGACACCCTGATCCAGATGACGGCAGCAGCGATGGGGTCCACACTCAAGCGTGCCTACCTCTCCATCTATAACTGGTCCGTCTTCTTTGGATGGTTAGCTTCTTCCTCCCCACTTTGAAATCTCGATCTCCTTTCTTGTTGATGGGCTTGTTGAATGATTCGTATATGTGTGGATGTAGGGTGCAGGTGCTCTACTACACGTTGCTGGATAGTTTACCAGGACGTGTATGTCACCAGTTGAGAGGCGTCTCCAGCTTGCGCAGACCGCCGTCTGGCTCTATCATTGATCAGTTATCTGTAACTTACCGACGTTTTTTCTAGGCCGCTAGTTTTGTATTTTTCCTATAACTGCATGAGTCATTCTCGCTGAAATTACATGATTTAGCTTTTAGTTCTTCTGGCCAAACATGTGTTTTAGCCTTTTGCCTTTGCTTATCAACAGTTGTTTTGCTTGTTCTTGAGCTACTACCACTTTGAGCTGATGTAGGCCTGTAGTTATTTATTGCAACTGAGCTTGTATATTGCATTGTTGGACCAATTGATTGCTCTTAGATTTACTGTCATATGGAGTGGATAAATTTGCACCCAGCTTACTAGTAATCTGAGCACTTGTTAGTTTAGTCAGGTAGGATTAGAGTGAAACGATCATGTAGGAAGTAGGTATCATAAATATATGAAAGGCTACAATGCTTGAGAGAACCTGGCTCTACTTTTGCAAATGCTTAGTTTACTCATGATATGGTTTCTGTAGCTATGTGATGCCACATACATATATACTGCTGCCTTGGAACAGTAATAAAATATGAATATGTGCTATTTGCTGGCAGTCCTTCCCTTTCCAAGATACATGAAAGTGCAGAGACTATCAATCCGAAAATATGAATATGTACATTTTGTTCTCATTTCTCAGTTTTGGCGCCTCTTGTTGATGCAGGTGCACATGACTGTTGTTGAGGACATGGTGTTCTTTTTGGCGCGCCCAAGTATTGGGTGATGCTTGCCTGCATGGTTACTGCAGCTCCAGTTCAGGTGGGCGCTCTAGCTCCTCACGCCCTACATTCAGGTACACCCTTCCACCGGTACCTACTTGGACACAAAAAATATGAGTAGATACAATTGACTTCTGCTTATATTATGTTGCTAGTTGATCTGTTTTGATGATTAGAATATTGCCTTCATACTATCTAATTTCTGCAGTTAAGATGCTCTTGACTAACCAGAAAAGTTCTTTTGAGTTCCATATGTTGAGTAAAACATTTTAATCTGTCATTGAGTTAGCTATATAATTTTGCGATACCATTTCTGTACTGTGATAGTTTCTCATATTTTTCTATTATACTTGTATACATTATTCCTATTTGAAGTCATCAACTGAGATGTTGTAAACATTCCTGCCATGTGCTGCTTCCTTTTTCATGCTTTGCTAATATAGATCATTGCTTGAACTAAGATGGTTGGTGTATTTGTGCTTATAATTATGCTTCTATGTGGTTGTTGCAGCATGAGCCAACCAAATAAACATTTTGTGCCTTGATCTAGCTGTAAAAGTGTGGTGTTACCTCTCTTTACAGGAGCTCCGGGCTGAAGAAATTTGAAGAAGCTTGAAGCCCGACGAAGTAAAGAGTAGCGAGTTAGTAGTGCTAGTTATGTTGTACAGTGGTTAGCATATCTGGTTGTATTGTAAATACTGTAATCTCATATGTTGTACAGTAGTCAGCATATTTTTGTGCCAATATTGGCTATCATTTTAACAGTTTAGTATGTTCTCTTGCCGTTTGAAATATTTTTCATTTGTTTATTATGAAAGTGCGAGAAATGGAAAGATGACCAGTGGGACAAACAAAAAGGCCAAGGCCCAAAAAGTATATGGAATGTAAAAAGGCCGAGGCCCAAAATAGTAATGGAGTATAAAAGGGTTGAGGGTGAAAAAAATGGACTATAAAAGGTAATGGCCAAGAAAAAAAACGATGAATTGCTGGGCTAGGCCCATGTAGCTAGTAAAAAATAACAGGAAAATATAAAGAAAAAGGCTGCAATGTTGGGCTTGGTCCATGAAGCTGACAAAAAATTCATAGAAAAAAATATAAATGGGCTGAATTAATGGGCTCGGCCCATATAAACACCAAATTGGACCAGGCTGATTATTGTGCCACATCAGATTGCCACGTCGGATGCCTACGTGGCCTGGGGAGGCTGCTAGTGACCAAAACAAAACAGTAGCATATTTTGGTCAGAAGCGTCACGACCTTCTCACGAGAAGGTCGTTAATTTCGGTTTCTGATCGCCGACTTTTGACCTTCTGTTTTTGGTCACAAAAATGTCGCAAATGAAAAACAATGACCTTTCAGTGACCAATAGTCAAGATCACAAGTTGACATATTTCTTGTAGTGATTCTGCACATCAAGCTAACGAAGAGACCAACCTCGAGTGACGGCAAGAGAAAGAAGAAGCCGAATGGTGGTAGGCTTGACGACGGGACTGAAGGTATCCTCATAATCAAGACCATAGTGCTGCCGGAATCCTCTGGCAACAAGGCGCGCTTTTTAACGCTCAATAGACCCATCCGAGTACTTCTTCCCTTTGAGCACCCACTTAGAGTCAATAACATTAACCCGTGGTGGGGGAGGAACAAGAGTCCATGTCTTGTTGCGAAGAAGAGCATGATACTCCTGCTCCATAGCCTCTCGCCAGTGAGGAATGCAAATGGCAGCGTGATACGAGCGGGGCTCAGAAGACGGATCTGCAACAGCAGCAGCCAGACATGCCGCCAATCAAGCAACAGTACCATCCTTACGTTCCTTAGGGCGAAAAATACCACTGCGACTGCGTGTATGTGGACGTAGCACAGGAGCCGTCGAGGTCGAGGGAGCAGTCGTCGAGGGACTGGTCGACGAGGACGAAGAAGAATCAGCCGGCGAGGGGCTGGGATATGTTGACGTAGAGAGCCCAGGCGGCGAGGAGCCAGGCGATGGAATCAAGCCCGTCAACGGGGCACGCGGCTCGGTGGATCCAGAGCCTGCCAGTGGGCTGACCGGCGAGGGAGATAGCCCAGGCGAGACCGGTGACGACGACACCACCGGTGTAGCAGGTCGAGCCACGGGCGATGCCGGCATGGCGGGCCGAGCCGCGGGAGACACCGGCGTAGCGGACCGAGCCGCCGGCGACAGCGAGGTAGGTGTGACGGGCATGCCGGGCCGATCAGAGGACAAGGCCGGCCCAGAGTCAGGCGGTGGTGCCATAGGCACATGAGTCGATCGTGCATGGGCGCATGGATCGAGGCCATGCAACGGTGCGACGCGATCAACGTGCGCATCAGAGCGGCGGCGATGTAGATGTTGGAGCCTCCAAAAGCTCCAAACGAGTCCCACGTCCAGTTCCCGCACCATGGTTAGGCAATAACACAGGAGAGTATGCAACATCATCAAATTGGTCAAAGGCAAGAGAGGATGAATGCATGGAAGGAGAGGCATTTATGGACACAGGTAGGTTGGCAAAAGGAAAGACAACCTCATCAAACACTACATCTCGAGAAATGTAGACACGATTAGTGGGAACATGAAGACATTTGTAACATTTATGAAGGGAACTATAGCCAAGAAAGACACACTTTTGGACCTAAATTCCAGCTTGCATTTCTTATAGGGTCGAAGGCTAGCAAGAACACCCAAATACTTTAAAGAAAGTATAGTCAGGTTGTTCATTAAGGAGAAGTTCAATGGGAGTCTTCATATTGAGAACACGTGTGGGAGTACGATTGATAAGAAAACATGCAGTGGTAAAAGCATCACTCCAAAACCGGAAAGGAACCGATGCATGGGCCAAACGAGTGAGACCAGTCTCGACAATATGATGATGCTTACGTTCGACGGAACCATTCTGCTGATGAGTATGTGGACATGCTAAACAATGAGCGATCCCAAGCGACTGGAAGAAGGAGTTGAGGTTGCGATACTCACCACCCCAGTCCGACTGAACATGAACGATTTTATGCTTGAGAAGACGTTCAACATGTTTTTGAAACTGAACAACAATATCAAACGCATCATACTTACGCTTAATAAGATAGAGCCAAGTAAAGCGACTGTAAGCATCCACAAAACTAGTATAATAGTTATGACCACTGACAGAAGTTTGGGCAGGGCCCCATACATCCAAAAAACAAGTTCTAAAGGATGTTTCACCTCATGAGTAGACTCCGAAAAAGGAAGTTGATGACCCTTCCCCTGCTGACAAGCATCACACACTGCTACATCATTATTGCTAGAGACGCTATGAAGCTCATGACGACGCAAGACGAACGATAGGTGTGGCAGGATGACCAAGACGAGCATGCCACTGTGATGACGAGACTCGAACTCCACTGAAAACCCAAGAGACTCCAGGATGCTCCAGACGGTAAAGGCCCTGGTAGAGACGCCCACTAAGAAGAACGTCCCTCGTGTCCCGATCCTTAATAAAAAGATCAAATGGGTGAAATTCACAAAACACATTATTGTCATAAGTGAGTTTAGGAACTGAAAGGAGATTACGCGTAACAGATGGTACTCTAAGAACATCATGAAGCTGAAGCTTCCTAGTGGCATGACTAGTAAGAAGAGATGCTTGCCCAATATGAGAGATGTGCATACCTGGTCCATTGGCGGTGTGGATCTTATCGGAGCCGTGATAGGGCTCACGAGGATGAAGCTTCCCCTTCTCATTCATCAAATGCTCCGTCGCCCCAGAGTCCATGTGACAGTGCGGATCAATGGAGTAGGACTGAGTGTGGCCCTGAGACTTCTGCGGCGCCGGGCGATCAGCCATGGCCACCTGAAGAGCAGTGTTGCGCGTATCCTTGCTGTCGTTGCCGAGACTGAGGAAGCTCTTCTGGAAGCAGCGATGGCACTTGGAGGCCCAATGCCTCTCAAGGACACACAGCTGGCAGACCCGTCGACCCCCATCGCCAGGTAGAGTCAGAGTGGGGGTGGACGAGGCCAGAGGCAGCGGTGCGGGCCCCTTGCCCTAGGCGGATGACTGAGCCCCACCGGAGGGGCGACCACCTCTATAGGCCGCATTAGCAGAGGAGGACCCGCGGCTGTGGTTGGCACGTCGCGCCTCAACGCGCTGCTCAGTGAGAAGAAGTCAAGAGTAGACCTCATGCGCCATCATGGGGGTCGTGTTGCCATGCTCATTAATGATCTCAACCAAACCATCATACTCTTCATCGAGGCCGTTGACGATGAAGGAATTGAACTCGTAGTAAGTAAGCGGCTGTCCAATGGACGCCAGCTTGTCAGCAAGAGCCTTCACTACAAAATAATACACTTCCGTGATGATATGTGTTTGTCACAGTAGGTCACGTTTTCTTTCATGCATGTACATCCATGACAAATTTATGACAGAATCAAGATAGTCATACCTGTGCTGTCGTAGAAGTGTTTCATGACATTACGAAAATTATCATCACGGAAGTGTCCACTTCCATGAAGATAAATCACGCCTCACAGAAGTGCTTTCGTCAAGGGTGATCGACACGTGGCATCCACCGTAACGGAACACCGTTAAGCTAACGGGTCGGGTTTTGGATCCGATAACCCGTTAACAGCCCCGACCAATGGGGATTTTCCACGTGTAAAATCATCATTGGTGGAGGAAACACGCGTGTCGACTCACCGGGATGGATGTCATCCACTCACTGGATAGAAGGCGCCTATGATACATTGACACGTGGCACGGCCCAACAGAGGCCCATTGCTGTGAGAAGGCCAGCCCGTTTGACTTGGTCAAAAGGTGGCGGGCCGGCCCATGGAAAGCCTGTTAACGGCATGTTCACATATAGCCCATTTACAACCCGCTAACCCAAAGCCCGTTACGCCCTACTCGAATTAGGCCCAGTAGCGTCATCTGGGCCATCTTCCAGCCCGTTTTCACTTCTGGCCCATGTATGGCCCATGACGTCTTTCGGCCCATATGAGGCCCTATGTAACTCTTGGCCTATTAACGGTCCGTGGTGAAACTTGCCCGTAATGAACAGTGTTTCACTTTACACCCATTAACGGCCCATGGTGAAACTGGCCCGTATAGAACAGTGTATCACTTTATAACCATTAACGGCCCGTTATTCCATTGGGCCATTTCAAATTTATGTTATCTTCGGCCTTCTCAAAGCCCATTTATTCTTGGGCTCATTTCCAGCATTCGTTTACTTACGGCCCGTTACTGTCATTTTTTGCTTGTGGGCCAAATTCAGCCCGTGGTTACAGTCGGCCCGTTTGCGGTCCATTAATACGTTGGGCCGTTTTCATAGTGTCATCAAATACGACCTATTAACGATGGCCCGTTATGGTCAGCCCATGAACGGACGATTCCAACTCTAGCCCATTTACGACCAGAATGCGGTCTGTTTCGCCCATGTTTGGCCAATCGATCATACGGCCCGTATAAGGCCCATTGATGATACAGCCCGTAGAAGGCCCATTGTTTCTACGACACGTAGAAGGCCCATTGTTTCTACGGCCCGTAGAAGGCCCACTGTTTCTACGGCCCATAGAAGGCCCACTGTTTCTACGGCCCGTAGGCCCAGTGTCACTACTGTGGCGTTTATTGTGGCCTAGTTTTAAAAAATAGGTTATTGCAGCCACTAGCAAACCGAGAAAAAGAACTGCACTGACTACAAGCAAACAAATAAACAAGACAACAAGGAAATAAATAAGCAAGAAAATTACACTAGGCTATCACGGCTATTACACATATTACATCCTTTGGGCATCAAAGTTCGCCACCAGTGCAAATATATGGAACACAAAGACATATAAACGCGCATGACAAAACAAGTCGAATCTGAAACCACTTCAGAAGAGCTCAAGAAACAATATCCTGGGTACCCATAATGCTGGCAAGATGCTTAGCAAGCTTATTAACTTTCTCTTGTTTTGCTTAAGTCCTCCAGCGCTTGTTGTTGCACCAGAAAGTATGCATCTGAATTCTGCAGGGACTTCCTCAGTCCTTGACTTCGTCGCATAACATCCGATCGATGTCTTTCAACTTGACATTGAGACTCAAGAAGCCGAACTGATTCAGCAAAGAGTTCAAGAGCTGGTGCCAAGAAGTGGTAGCCAAGAACTTCGAACACTACATCAAGACATGACTTTGGGGTTGTCTCGGTTGTCTTCAATATAGTTTTATCAGCTTTCTTGGAGACCTACAGGGGATGTCTCACTATCTTGAACCTTATCTGCATTACTTCCTTTACCATTGCATAACAGGTACTCTTCTCCAATATTTTATCCAGCGTTCTAAAAGAGAAACAAACAAACACATCTCAGGTTTACAATGTAGTATATGAAATTCATTTTGGTAAACCAGTTCAAGAGTAAGGTGGACAGGATAACATGAAATAAACATATATATATGTAGTATGGTCCTTTGTATGGTCTATATCATTCTAGTTTATGTTGCCAAATCAAGATAGATACGATTGAATCATATCTATTTAAGACAAAGCATCATAGACAGAATATAAGTGTGGGAAACTACATAGCAATAACAACACTTGTATTGTGCATGGCATGAGAACATAACTGTTGATTCAATTGAAACTGAAATCAACATAGAGCAAGTTACAACAGCAAACAGCCAAACACGTTGAAGAAACAGGTTTAAAACATACCATTGCGCCATTGGAGTTTCAATTGCATCCTTCAAATCCGAAATTGGTTGGTATCGATAATCTGATGATGCAAGAGCAAAGTAGTATGAACCATAGCTACGGAACCTGACACGAGAACAATTCTTCTTACGCTTTAAGCGTTGACTTGGGTTCGGAGTGGTGGTCCTCGTGATTTGGGCAATGTAGTTGCCTGACTAACTGCTCGTGTTTGGGTGCTCTATGGTGGAGACGGTGCTGTGTCAACGGGAACTGGGTGTCTATCTACTGGGGCTGGGGTTGGAAGGGGTGTAGCTAGTTCTCTGTCCAACTGGGTAGGGGTACAATCTGCATTAGTGTGGGTTATGTGTGTGGGGCTGGTTCTTGGGCAAGTACAACCGTGGTTCTATCTGCATCGACATGTAGCACGATCTTTTCTGAAGACCGTGTTTTACTCCCACAGATACTGCCATCACTCCCTCCAATTGAAATGGCTGATAAACAAGAAAAGTAATTGAATGTACATACATTGTAAGATAGACAGGTGCAATGGATAGTAGGGAAGAAAACAGGGCATGAAATAATTCACATTTATGTTGTCTAAGCAAACAGAATAGCAGGACATAATTTCACATATATGATGGTTAATTAAACAGGATAGCATGACATAATTTCAAATATATGATTTATATACTAAGGAAGTGAGCAGAGGACAATCACATATATGATGTGTCAACTAAGGAGATGACATTTAATATTGTGTATATGATGTAAAAACTAAGCATTCCAATACAACATATGCATTATATGAGTAATATAACACTGCCAAGTTTGAGCATACACCTCAGGGGGATAATAGGACTGGTCATCTGCCTCTGAATCCTCATCTGAAGAGCTATCTCAGAACCAAAGAAGATATCTCGCTTCAGCAGGTAGCATTGTCTGCTCTGAAGACCTTGTTTTCACTCCAGATTTCTCCATCACCAATTCAAATGGCTGATGCACAGGAAGAGCAGTTGAATATACAAACATTGTCGACAAAAAGCAATGAGAAATACAAAAAAAGGACGGCATGATATAATTCACATATATGACGCTTGCCTAAACAGCATGGCATTGCATAATTCACATACATAATGCCTTGCAACAAGATAACATTGCATAATTCACATATATAATGTCTTGCAACAAGATGGCATTTCATAATTCACATATATGGTAATTAGACACTAAATAGGTGGCATTCACACAAAGCATGTCTAAACTAAGCAAATGACATAGCAATGCAAGATACCATACGCACGATATGAGCAACATAACCACTGCCAAGTTAGGGCATGCACCTGGGGGAAATATGACTGGTCATCTGCCTCTGAATCCTCCTCACGAGGAGCTATCGGTAACCGAGCAAGACATGCGCGTCGGATAGCATTGTCTCGCTCAAGACCTTGCTTCCACTCCAGATTTTTCCATGACCGTGCCGAATGGCTAATGCACGAAGAGTAATTGAATGTACTAAAATTGTTGACAAATTTAGCACGTAATAAAAAATGATGGCATGATATAATTCACATATAAGATGGTGGCTAACTGTGGTGGCATTGCAAAATTCACATATATGATGCCTGGCTAGACAAGATGGCATTGCATGATTCACATATACGATAGAAAAACTAAACAGATGGCATTGACACAAAGCATGTCTAAACTAAGCAGATGACATATTTAATGTATACAATAAGCAATGCAAGGCACCATATGCATGATATTACCAACATCAGCATGCCAAGTTAGAGCGAAGACCTCATGGGCTAAATAGGAGTGGTCTTCTCCTTTTGAATCCCCCTCAGAACAGTTATCTTCCTCTTGATTACGATCCGAAATGGGTGGAGGGGGGGCTGCCTTTGCGCCCACCATGGAAAGACATCTGCATGAAATTTTATTGCCACGCAAGGCTCGTCTCTTTTTCTCTCCATGATCAGTTCCATTGTGTACAATAACTGGCATGCATAGGAATAAAACATAGTGAGATTATGTAAGGAGTGCATGCACAAATCCAGAGTGATGGTAGCAAACTGTGGATAGACCCAAAACCACAGATATCTGGCAGATTATAGATTTAGTTAATAAATACAGATAATGGCTCCTTTAATGTTTGTTTGCACCCAACATGAAACTCTTAGTAGACACCCGAGATTAACCAGATAGTAGATGATAGTACTGATTGCTGCCCCAATATGTACCCCACAACCATTTAAAAACTCAAGTTTCAGCATTAGTTTGGACTGACTCGAGTCTAATAGGTGAACACGACGATAATGCAGCATGTCATCATATTAAGCGGCGCATAACGTGGCGAGCACGGAAGAGTGCGACCTCTCTTGCGGACCCGTGTAGTCCTCAAGGTCATCTGCTCAGTTAATGATGGTAATGCAGTTCTCGTGGCTGCCGGCGGCTGGGAAGAAGATCTGAGGCGGTGAAAGACAGTCTAGAGAGCGGATCCCTGCTGTGGTGAACCCTTCCGTCGTTGGAGCAACTGAGCTGGGGTGGAACACAACAAGCAGGAGCAGGACAAACCACACAAGGTTTTCTTTGACACATATCTGTAAGAGAAGTAATTGAGTAAGGGCTTGTTTGAATTTGAGGATTCTAACAATGCAGGGATAGGAAATAGACAGGAATAGGATAGGAATGCACATGCAAAACAGAGAATTTAAAAACACAGGATTTCTGCCAATCTGGGTGCTTGATTCACAAAAATTGGAAGATCACAGGATGCAAAAAAGCATGGTGAGATTCAGTCAAACCACAAGAAAATGTACGGTTATAATGCTATTATGCTACTATCTCTTAGTCTTGTGCTTCATGAATAGGAATATGAAAAGGAGGAGAAGTGGAAATTAGAATTCCTACGGTTTTTCTTTCAAGGAGACACTAAAGGAACAAATCCTACAGTTTTCCTTTGCTCCATTCCTTTGCACAAAATTCATGAAAAGTAGTACCATAGGAAACTTTGCAGTTCCTATGTTTTTCATTCACTTTTCCTTTCAAGCACTGGCGATTCTAGTAGGCAGGCTTGAGCAAGGAAAATCCTACACTAAAAAATGTTTTTGTGCTACTTCTATTACTTTGGACCCATGCCACTGCCATACTAGCTCAACTCCCAGGCCCATCGACAAATGCATAGCTCAAACGCGCAGAGATAAATAATGATGGCGTTCAACAGAGTCCATCATGGATAGCTAAGTTGCCTGGTACCTCACAGCTTGTCATATAGTAGGATAAAATAATCATATTTCCCGTTACTAGGAGTGCTAAGTGGACAATATAGATAACATGTAGAGTAAAAAAGAGATGCAACAAGTGTACAACCTCTTTGGCGAAGCCATGTCGATCTTAGCGTGATTGGGTTGGCCGGTGAGGATGCTCCGGCTGACTTTGCTGTCGGAGGAGGGGAAGAAGATCTTAGGCGTCTGGCGATGGAGCCCGAGGTACTGCTCCGCTGTGATGGAGGGTTTCGTCGTTGGAGCAGCTCCGGTGAGTTTTACCATGCCGAGGCTGAAGCAGGACAAGAGAGACAACGAACAACGTTAACCTGAGTGGAATTCTAATAGCATCTCCAATACATGACGTAAAATACATATGCACAAAGTGCTAGATGTAAAATACATCAGCCTCTCATCTCTGAACTTAACTATCGAAACTGAACTTAACTGTCGAAACTGAATTTAACTGTCGAAACTGAATTTAACTGTCGAAACTGAATTTTTCTGTCGAAACTGAATTTTGTTGTCGAAACTGAACGTACTAGCAAGGTGAGGCTACACGTCGGTCGACTGACTTTTTCATCTCGGGTCAGTCGATTTTGCAGTCGTTGGATACGAAATCAAGGGCCTGCGGTTCATCTTCAACCTCCAACCCCCTGAGCCGCCAGCCACCACCGGCCAAACAGCTGCCACCCACCGCCCGCGGCCGGCAGTGCGCCGCCCCGCCCGCCCCGAAAACACTCCCCACCGCCGGTCCGCCGCCGCCCCGGCCATCCCTCTAGGCCCCCACGTGCCGAGCTTTTTTTTGGCGATCCCCACGCCACCGCCCCGTCAACGCCCCGCCACCGCCGGCGACCACCACCCCCATCCTGAACCCTAAGATAGATAGTGGGGTACCTCTCCGGCGAGTCCCCTCCCCGCTGCGGCTGGTTCTTCCTTCACCATGGCGAGCCCCCCCACCCCCTGAAAATCGACTGACCCAAAAGTCGATTCAGTCGACTGAAGTGTAGCTAAATCGGAGCAGCATCACAAGGAAGAGCAAGAGCAAGAGCGAGAGCAATAGCGCGAGCAAGAGCAATAGCAAGAGCAGACCAGGCAGGGGACCGAGAGCAAGAGCAGAGCAGCAGCGCGAGCGAGAGCTAAAGCAGCAGCAGCTCCTACTGTTGTGGACGTCGCCGAGGGAGCGACGCCATGGAGGAAGTGGCGGAGACGCGCCGCCGTGGATGGAGCAGCGCCCGTGTCGGCTCGGGACGGCGCCAGCAGCACCGTGAGATCGAATCAAGAAGAAAATGCGGCAATTATAGTAGAACCTCTTTGGTGGCGCCGATTAGGCCGCAGCTTCATCCGAGGAAACGGTGATGATGATGCTCTTCCGGTGGTGCAGGTGAAGACGATGGTGTGGGAATGGAGGTGGCGCGAAAGACGAGGGGAACGTCGGGGCAGCTCCTTTGAGGTGGAGGACGGGGTGGATGAACCGGCGGGACGATGAGATCGACGACGGATCCTCATCCGGTACGGCGGATGAGGGACGTCGAGGTGTTCTTGTGGGCGACATCGTCGGGGAAGAGGCTCCGCCGGGTGGCAGACGGAGCAGGTGTGGGGTTTCGTCTGGTTTTCGCGGCCTCGGTGTACGAATGGGTGGGCGGATGGGATGGCAGTGGGGAACCATGGCTTGGAGACGCGCTTGTCCGAAATGTGGGGTAAGTTACGAAAGTACCCCCCACCGATTTGAGGCGGTTCTTTCGGTTCAGGGGTACCACGGGCATTTCACGTGTCGGGATTTCACAGGAGGTGGGAGTTTTCGCGCGTGTTGTAATTTCAGAATAGCAAGGCGCTGGTTGAGATGGAGGAGTTAGCCGAGCACAACGAGACAAAGATATATCTTAACTATTTCGGGCTAACAAGGCGGGGGTTGAAGAGGCGTGAGTTTCGCAGCACGATAGACAGAGACGCTAGCTTGAATTTTCGACATAACAAGGCGCGGCTTGAAATTTCAGAAGAACAACCTTAACGTGTACCCAAAAAAAAACAATTTGCACCTCAACATGCACAAGACACACAAACACCATTTAGACTAGAGTAAGGTACACGTGCATTGCACGCATGAGATTTGGCAACCAAATTATGAATAAATACCACATTATAGCATGCAAGCTTTGAGTCATAAATGCATGATGTAGATGTTCGTTTAATTCTTATAGTTCATTTCATTCAAAATCATCTAGTTTTTATAAGAAAGCTAATCTATTTTAAGATTCATGGAATTGTGCGTTGTAAGACATAAAGTAAAAAACAAATAATGGCAAATCATGTAGAAAAACATTTGGGCAATTCTGATACGGAAGATTCTAGAACAAATAAGAAGTGCTTGTGTTTTGATGTTTGTGCATTATGCTTAAGTTCAACCATGGAGTCTTCTAGATTATACATGTGGCGAAATCTGGTGGAATCTAGTTGATATCCAACGACCAATAGTGCTCAAATTTGCCATCTTTGGACCATCGGATTCGCCTCATCCAACGACCATCTTTCAAAGTTAAAGTTACCCGCACACAATATAAAAAAATATAATATAATATATATAGGGGTATAGATATAGATATGTGATGCGAAGCCGCCCATCATAGTGTGTCCATGCACAGATGTGATGTGGCCAAATGATGTCTGCCATCGGTATCTCAAATCCAAATCAGTCCGACCTTGTTCAATGTGTATACATTACAACATGCTCGTTTCCAAACCACACCGGGCAGATCTCCGTTATATTCACGCATGCATGGGTTTCAAACATCAGGATCTCTTATTCAAATATTGGAATTCAACTTTACATTGATTATGACCTCACCTATTCTTTTACACCCACACAGTAGTCTTCTCTTTATAATTGTACCACTAACTTTCTCGTGCATGCATGCACACACACTACTAGTCGGCATTATCCATCATACGCATGCAATCTTTTTCTTCAGGTCGGTCTCCCATGAAGGCACACACCACACACACATCCCCTCTCCATCATATCGGGCATTCTTTATCTTTCACGCTGCGTGCATGCGCAACGATCGATGTTCCTCTATGTATGTGTGTATATAGCTAGGTCTTTCATAGTTTTCCACACAAACCGATCAATCGATATATCCAGTGAGGTCTCACCCTCTTTCCCACGTCCACATCGATCAATCTATACCTCTCTATATAGGATTAACATATATAGCTAATACACCCACATTAAAATTATATCCAACGTCCCCCTCTCATCATCCATGCCTTCCGCTTCATCTCTCAGACGCGTGCACAATGGCGAAGACAGGGGGCAGTAAGGGCCCTGCCCCCCCTAACATCACTATATATCGAGGCTAATATGAATGTAATCATTAGATAATTGCTGCTAAAAAAGGTTTAATTTCATGAATTGACCCTCCTCGTAAAGGATTATCAATGCTTGGCCCCCTAGCTTATTTATTTTTCTTGGCTCCCCCACTGCGTGCAACAACGCACGTGTTCGCCCCCTTTCTCTAAATATCGATCTCGCACTTGTGCATTCCTTCATAGTCTCCCTCCACTCGGCCCCTCGCACCATCTTCTAGCCCCCCACTGGATTTTGCCACATGTACAATCTAGCAGACTCCATGGTTGAACTTAAGCATAATGCACAAACCTCAAAACAACAATGGTTCTCTTTTGTTCTAGAATCTTCCGTATCATAACTGCCCAAACTTTTTTTCTAGTTGAATTGCCATTATTTGTTTTTACTTTATGCTTTACAATGCAAAATTCCATGAATCATAAAATAGATTAAGGGCTTCTTTGATTCAAAGGATTCTCAAAGGAATTTTGCAGGATTCTAATCATTAGGAATTTTTCCTATCTTGGTTGTTTGATTCGTAGGATTGTAAACCATAGGAATTTTTCCATATGATTCATTTGCACTAGATTTCATAGGAAACATCCCATCCACTCAAACCTCTTTGAAAGAATTCTGCGTTTTTTCCATGCACAATCAAACACTCGTACAATCCTGTAGGTTTCAAGATGACATTCCACTATAATCCCTTGTTTTTCCTATTCCCGCGTTCTTAGCTTTTTTATAAAAACTAAGAGGGTGCTTCGATCCAAGGGACTTATTTTAATATGACTAAAAATAGTCTCTTTAAGAGACTAAAGTTCCAAGCACCCCTGACTAAGAGGGGCTAAAACTAGTCTTGAGACTAATATTTATTAGTCAGGGGTACCCCTACTAAAATGTGGATTACTCCTCTCTCTCCTCATTTAAGTCCTCTCCTTTAACACGGGTGAGTTCTGGATTGGAGGGTTTGGAGGATAATAAATGCTAGTGGTATTTATTCATAATTTGGTTGCAAAATCTGATGCGTGCAATGCACGTGTACCTTACTAGTACTTCGAGTATGTGCAAAACACGTAAATTAGAATACCAATGGCAAGCTACACAGTGTCTCTCTTACAGTTCATGAAGCCACGTGGCACATGTGGAGGCGTTGTCGTGACCTCCTTGCGTGGATTGATCACAGTGACGTGCATCTTGGTTCCGAGAAGAATGTACTCGTCCTCCACGAGCCATCTTGGCGGTACATGCAAGCGAAGATGTGCACGCACGCCACGCACACACACTCAATCCCTCGCACGCACACGCGGGTACACGGGCGGATGCAATTTTTTACCAAGATCCACCCCATGTGATAATTTGACGCGTGTAAAGTCGTTCACTTCATTGATGGTCAATTAATACAGGGCATGCAAATTGAGTGGACGTGAGGGCGGAAGAAAGACATTATTACTCCACTGCGCGCATGCAAGTAGTTAAATCGTGGGTTGCTAAGTAGTACTTCCATTGGTCTCCTTCGTATTTTGTGCCAATTTTTGACAGTAACATAATATTTACGCATTTGAGCAGTGTAGTACTTGAAATTTATGTTCCGCTAAACTCATCGGGAGCCGTTTCGGGCCTCGAAACCAAAACCATCAATTAATCTTTACCTTGTTCCCATCACATTCGAAAGCCTGCTCACACCTACTAGTACATACCAAACCTGAACGTGTCCCCACTATGCAGGTATTAGTACTAGTGCTAGTACTTAGGTTATAAAAAGGGGAACTATTTAACCGAAAATTACTCTACCTTTCCTCCTCATAAGTGCTTCTTCTTAAATGCAGCCGTTGCCATGGCTGGTGAGCAGAGCTCTAGGTCGAGAACTACTCGTAACAAGGGAGCGGCAACCAAGGCCGCGGCAAAAAAAGAGAGGGCTCGCCGCCACGCAGAGACCTCGAAAGATCTCTCACGGGTAGGCGATGGCTCCCAGGAGCGCCCTAGCCGCGGAGGCGAACATGCCGAGCCGGCGGAGCTGGAGTCATTATCCCTCAACTGCATGCCCGATCAGCTCAATAAGCACCTCAATAAGCAGAAGGAGTTCATCCAAGGCTTGATGGAGTTGCTGAAGGAGAGCCTCGACGACATGCCCGCTGAGCTCAATCAGCAGGGGAGTTGACCGCCGGCTTGGTGATGCTGCTGAAGAAGAGCATTGCCTCAGAGAAGAAGGCGACCGGCAAAATCCTGCGACTTCAGGAGGACAAGGCGAAGCTCTGCCACGAGATCGACCTGTTGAAGGAGAAGAACGCCGGCTGGAAGAAGCTGCATGAGAATAGTAGTTCCTCAATGAAGATGCTGCAGGCCCTCGTCATGGAACAGAAGGAGGAGTTGGCGAAGCTCCGCATCGAGCACCCGGCTGCTGTCAAGGTACGTAATGCGGCCGTGGAACAGATGATGAAGGCTCGCATCGAGAAATCCCGCGTCATGGACAGAATGAAGAAGATGGCGGAGGAGACGCGCAAGGAGATGGAGGTCGTGGAGGCGATGAAGAATCAGTTACGACTCCGCAGAGAATTAGATCATTTGGGGTGATAATCTTCCTTCTTCTTTATCGCCGCGTTTCATCTTTTGCTTCGGTGTTTACGCCAAGACGTGTCACGTTCTCTGCGAGGCATGAATAGTACAATGGTTTTTTTGAGGGAATGAATAGAACAATGCTAACAATGAGATGACTAGCAAATTAGATCATTTTTATCGCCATATGGCACTGGGCTGCCGTGTTTCATGCTCCTCCGTCGTAGTACTACTCCAGTGGAAAACTTGAGTATACCGCACGGTTCTTTGCTCCTCCTCGATCAGGTCGTCGGCGCATTTATACGAGCAGTAAAATCACAAGGCCCCGCCTTCTAGCAGTAATGAGCCGTCAAATCACAAAGGCCCTCGCCTCTCGTGAAACCGACCAAGCTAGACTGCCCCGCCCTCTAGCCTTTTAAAAAATGTATACTTTTGTAGAGCAGTAGTATCGATTGATTGCGCCATGGAGCAAAACTTGAAATTAAAAAAAAAGTGGTACATATAAAGAGCGCTGGTCGCCAAATTATGCATATAGTACTATTAAAAAGGCTAGTCACAATATTGGTGTCCAGCACAACCCACCCCTCAAATAAAACTAAGCACCCTGGAATTCTTTGACAAAACTAAGCACCCTGAAATTCTTTAACAACTAAACTGCTGGCTATATGATGTTGGCCATATATATTGTACGTATATAATGTGAAGAAACGAGTGGTAGTACTATACCAACTAAAAGATGAAATGTAAGAAATACTAGTATGTACGTATTGAAGAGTTAAAGTAACAAGATGAAACATAACACAGTTCTGCTGGGGGCTCAGCACAACACACCCCCCAAATTAAATTAAGCACACCTGAAATTAAACTTTGCAACTATCCCGGTAGACACTGCATTAGAACCACCAGGAGCAACGACACTGCCACCTTACTCGGAGTCCTTGTCCACGTCCTCGACTTCGTCCTTGTCCCTCTTCCTCTTGGCCGATACTTCTTTGCTTGAACCGCCAACTTGGCTGTTGCTCTTCATCCAACCCTTGTAGATATTGAAACAAAGGTAGCCATCCATTGCAGCATAGTGGATGTGGTCTATATCTAGTACATTCCGCTGCCATGCATGACGATGAAACGTGTATGGAGGTTTCTCCAGTTTATCGTACGAAGGATGAACCATGGCTCCTGCCAGGGTCAGCATTAAAGGCTGACGAGAGGACACCAGCCGATTCTTTTCGGAGGTCGAAGGTGTTGCCTACAACGAGGCCTATCCGACGCAGGACTTCTTTGTCGTTACCAAAGTCTACAGTAACGAATTTGACTAGGTTGCTCTCGAGGAAGTCCTTAAAATCCTCGCACTCAACGTCGGCATGGCATATGTGGTAGACCAAGCATAAGTCATGCACGCAAACCTGGATCACGGCGGGCTTCTTCCTCTCTTCGTCCTTTAGATCCTTCTCTCGTCCCAGGACTGTGGTGTACTCAACATCTAGCCTAGCGACCCACTCATCATCTGAGTCTTCGAACATGCATCTGAAGCAAGAAATGCATCCTTTCACCGTCGCGGAAGAACGGTGTAGATAACGTCGAACTCATCGCCGGTGATGTTTCTGACCTTGTACTCACCGCCGATCGGGGAGATTTGGGACGCCGTGGATTTGGGAGGAGGGTTAGGATTAGTGGAACTGCCGTAATGTGAATGGACGGGATGATTAGGAGCGAACCGCCGTAGTATAAAGGACGCGCGGGGACGAGTAGGAGCGAACTGCCAGCATGCGAACGGCAGGGTAGTGGCTTTCCATTATCCCATGATACGGGCTTCCGAGAGCCCTTGGATCTGAGATCGAACGGTTGCATGGCGTGATTCTAGACCTATGGGTGAATATACTATCTTTGAGGGTTATTCTGCAAATTTTCAGCAACATAGCATGCGTCCGTTTGATCTCAGATCCAAGGGCCGCCAGCAGCCCGTATCATGGTCGCGCCTACCACGACCGTCGCGTCGCTCGCGCGGTCACGCTCTTGGAGATTTAACACGGTGCGTTAGGCTATCTGATGTTGGCATGTCATACATAGTCATCACTTAGTCACTCATACTACAACAAGGTTGGCTATAAGGTTGGCTATAAGTGTATTTTTTACTCCTCTCTATCTATTTCTTCGTACTCCCTCCGTCCCATAATATAAGAACTTTTTTGACACTAGTGTAGTGCCCGTCCGTTGCACGGAAGAGTGAAATGCATTTATCAGGGTGTTGTTTATTTTGACAAAGGATGTGGGGGTCATCTCATGTGTAACAGGTGTCGATAGGTTTCTTCGGATATTATTTCATCTCTAGAGCTCAGAAACATCCGGGTGAAATAGATAAAAAAGTATCTTTTGCAAACAAAAGCGTTCAACTATTCAACCTGCATCCAAAACTTGTGAAGAAATAACTCTTATTGTGCTTTGCAGGAAATGGTTCATCATAAGTCTTTCACCGGTACTGTAGTAAAAATTCATACATGGAAGATTCTAGACTAAACCATAAATGGATACACTTTTATTCATGCGCGATACTCCAATAGAGCAAGATCATGCATGGAAGTCTCCACATGCTTAGACAGTGGATTACATTGAGCGCAGACTAATGATCAACATTTAACTTAGTAATGCATATGTCCAGGTGAACCTCCTTGGAGTCCCCATGCACATTGTTGGGGGTCAAATAATACCATGCGTCTTCCATGTCCACATCGGCGGGAAGGTCCCAGCTCGGCAGAGTCCAAGTCAGCTTGACATAGCCAGTGTCGCCGCCCACGGACCTCCGAGGGGTAGTAATAGTGAGCACACACCCATACATCGGCCTCATGTCAGTGTCAGCGTCAGCGGCGTCGCCCCGGACGCACACTACAGAGATGTGGCGGCGGCTCGCTGGGCCTCGCCGGTGGCCACGATCAAGAGGAAGACGCTGCCGTCCTCATCCGAGACTAGCAGGCGGCGCTGATCCTCCAGCGATTCCGGCATGGTGAACGGGTAGCATGTCTCGTACTTGATGTTCTTCGCCAAGGGCCAGTAGTGGTCGCCGCACGCCTGCGTCAGGTGATGCACGATGTCCGTGGCCGAAGCCCCAAACGGCACCGAGCACTCATAGCAGTAGACGAAGGGCTCCTTGGAGGCATCGACCAGGCCGTCCAGGAAACGGGAGTGGCTGTAGGGGACGTTTCGCCAGTTGAATATATGAGCAATTTACTACAAGATTTACTACAAAATAAATCATGAAGGCTATAATAGAGATTAAACTAATCATGCGGACTAGCATAGTAGATGAACAGATCGAGTCTAGGACACAGAGTAGAAACATGAATTCTACCACGATTTCGAACAGGAAGGAGAGAAACACATACGGTGCAACGGGAGCAGCACCATTGGCGTTGAGGTTGTCGCCCATGTCGTTGAGGAAGAGGTTGCCGAGGTCGGGGAAGAAGTCGTCGTCGGTGAAGTCTTGGCTACTAGCGATCGCGAGTGCGCTTCCCAAATGTCAACAGCGCTTGCCGAATGGAGCGAGGAGGAGTGGGCGTAGGGGACGTTATTGACGGCCGAATGGAGCGCAGGAGTAGCCTGAAAAGAGATGGTGCTCCTCTATTCTTATCTCTATCTCTACTACTCTTCTTTGTTTTTTAAAATATACTCCATACTAGTTGTAGTTGTCAAATCAAATAGTACTGCGCCGTCCACTGCACGCCCGGCTGAACACGCCTCCTCGCCTCCATTAAACCCGCATGCAAACCGAGAAACCTACTCCGGCCCACGGGAGGAAATTTGCCGGTTGCCGCGGGAGGGTTATTCTGCAAATTTTCAGCAACTTAGCATGCGACCGTTTGATCTCAGATCCAAGGGCTGCCAGCACCCCGTATCATGATCGCACCTACCATGACCGTCGCGTCGCACGCGCGGTCGCGCCCTTGGAGATTTAACACGATGCGTTAGGCTACCTGATGTTGGCATGTCATACATAGTCATCACTAAGTCACTCATACTACAACAAGGTTAGCTATAAGGTTATAAGTGTATATTTTTATTTACTCCTCTCTATCTATTTCTTCGTACTCCCTCCGTCCCATAATATAAGAACGTTTTTGACACTAGTGTAGTGCCAAAAACATTCTTATATTATGGGACACATGGAGTACTAGTATTTATTGCATTTGCCAAGGGTGACCTCTTCCAATGAAATGGTATTGCTAAGTTTGCTTCATTTAATTAGCTATAGACTCAAAATTGTCTTTTTCACCTAGGTACACGCGCTTAGCACCGCTTTCTTCCTTGGGTCACCGAACTAGTCTCTCTCTTCTTGATTAACTTGCCACATCAGACTTTATGCCTATGTGGCAAGCTTAAGCACCAGAGGGAGCAAGTAAGTACAATAGTGCGCTTTACATGGCATTTTGCATATGTGGAGGAAAGAGAGGCAAGGAAAAAGTGGAGAAGTGGGCTCTCATGCAAGAGCCAGCCTCTACTACATGGTGGAGCATTGGGAGAGGCACTGTATGGAGGTGGTCAGGAATCGGAGACTCACGCCGGTCGAAGCGCCTTGATTAAAATGATAATGGCAAGTCAAATCACGGGGCCCCACCTGTCCAGCAGTAACTTCATTGTCAAATCACATGGCCCTACGCTTTGCAGCAGCCTACTCCCTCGTCTTCTGGCGTTCTTGCCGAACCGACTAGGCGAACTTCCCGCCGCCTACAGCAGGAAAAGCCCGCCCTCGACTTTTAAATAGTATATGATATACTAATTTTGTGTCCATGGATTGCGCCCGCCATGGAGCAAAGCGTCTAGAAAACGGCGGTACACATGTATGGAGTATACTGACGCCCGTCGCGTTCGCGTCGCACCCGAGGCAGTCGGTCGATGCAGCACGCTGCTCTCCGAATGGAACGCGCGTCATATTGCGTTCGCACACACATGTGGGACGGAAATTGAGAACCGACCATAGGCACACTTCCCGGCCCTGCAAGTCGGGTGACTTAATAGAAGAGGGAGAAGAGCGATAGTACTAGAGAAGTGTTGTAGTACTATGTTGGTGCCTGGACGATGCCTGCAAGACACGGAAGATCAGTTCGTCCATGCATGTGACCAGACTCCAGCAGACACGCCTGGATTGGCTATCGTCTACATATCGTGCAGGCTCTGTTGTACATGGTTGTAGTTGTGGTGAGAAATCTAAAAAAAGGTTTCTTGTCATCTCGCAAAATTAGGTGTCATGTGCATCGGATCACTACGAGGGTTAAACAGCGACAACTGAGTTGGGCTAGTCATTGGGGGCACATGCACGAACAGTGACTACTCGTCTGCCATCTAGGTCAAGCCGACTATGTTAATTAGGACATCTATCGACGGACCCCTTTTCTACGAGTTTATCTTTAATTTGAGCTTTGTTCCTCGTCTAGTTTATGCAGCCGAGATTCATGTTGTCTCCTTTGGGCAGTGAGGTTATGATTTCTTGTCATGTGGCATTTTTCGTGTTATATGTTATAATCCGGCGCTTCAGATCAAAATGACGACAACTACGCCTCCGGGCCACGTGCATGAAGACTACTTGACAGTCATTGACAAGGTCAAGCCGGCTCCGGTAGACAAAAGAAAACTAGTACTACTCCACTATACAGGCAGGAGCCTCCGCGCTTGCTTGCTAGTGTTGCTCTTTTCACACTGTCTCGGCCTCTCTAGATCTAAACACGACAGCGGTGGCCACACACTCTCTCTCTCTCTGCTCGCTGCTGGTCACAGATCCAGCCGGATTCTCTCCGCCGGGGAAGGTGAGAAGGTGCAACGTTCACACGGTCGTCCTCGGCGACGGCTCTTACCCACTGCTAGGCGCGTCCCGATCAGCCTGCCTTGCCGTTCTCTCCCAAGCACCGCTGGCGAGGGAGGGCCTCCGACCCCTTCTTCCTCGCTGCCGTAGTGTGGGCAGATCCGGCCTCCCGCCGCCCACCTAGCGACATCCCGGCGACCTTTAGGTATAACTTCCTTCGAAACCGGCCTTGCTCTACTTCCCGAGCTCCTGACGTCGCTGCATTTGTATCTTTTACTATTTCTCAGGCCCCCTCGTAGATAGGATCGATCGGCTGTTCGAAAACCACCTAATTTTTTTATGTTTAAGAGGTAAAACTAGTTCATGCACTCAAATATAGTACTACTTGGTTCAAACTAGGAAGAAAGGGGGTGGGGGTGGGGGAGGATTTGTTACCTGAATCTAGGACTTGGTCGAAAGAGGAAATAATGGGGGCGAATAGTAGCAGAGACTGGCTATCCAACTGGTCTCTAGGTCTAATAGGGAAATAAAGGGAAACGCAGTACAAACTCAATATAAACCCGATCTATTGCCATTCAGATAAGGAACATGCTTCTTTTCATTTGATGCATGTTTCATCATTTGTTAGTCACCCTCCTTTCCACCTTTTTTGTGCAAACAGAGATATACATTTCACGCTCGGTCTTAGTTGAACTGCACAAATGATATCCAAATTATAGTCGAGCATTCCAGGAGCTTCACAACCAACCTTGATGTTGCTCAATTTTATTGCAACTAATGAAGAAGACGCTCTGTGGGTTTAGTTTCGATGGAAATGGAGGGGCTGGAGCCCTTTTCTTAAAAAAAAATTGAAGAAGAAGTTGCTAGCTCACGGGACATTGCTTCATTTTAGGTGAACTGCACCAAAAGGTCCGTGAATTGAATCATCCATGTTGGTATTTGAAAGAGCCAGCTTGACATCCCGATCTAAGCACCCCGGCCTCCATCCTTGCGACGCACGGTACACCTCTTTTGCCACCTGCTCGACCCGTGTCAATGATAAAATGAAGTAACAATACAATTAAAATAGAGCGAGTGTCATCTCTATCATTTCATTTCCAATGTAGATAAAGAAAGTGCTACTCTTTGTTAAAGTATGTTTCATCAACTAGTCCCATTGTTAATGTTTAAGCGTTTCTGCAAACTGGGGTGCTTAATTTTAGTTGATATGTACAAAAATAGAGATTTGAATGTCTCAAGGCACCTCCTTGTACTACCGCTGTACACTGATGTTCATCACTGGCAGAAGGTGTATCTGGGAGACTTGGGACGATGTCCAGTATGAGGCGTCGGAGGGCCCATCTCGCCCTCGCAGCATGGCATACTATGATACTATCGTAATATGTTCTTCTATTTATTTTGTGTGTTTCATCAACTAGTGCCACTATAATGTAATGAGGCTTTTTTATTATCTGTGCAAACAGGGTTATTCAGCTGCATTTTGGTGGAACTGCACAAATGTACGTATGGAACCGGCATATATGTAGAGTGCGAGGTGTGCCAAGTAAAAATTACCGACACCAACCATGTTGCATGCACGCATTGGCATCCAGCACCACCAGTGGGATGTGTGGCGCTCTCTGTGGACGGATCTTTCTCGGCAGCAAATCCTCTAACCAAATACTAGTAGCTTGTATTGGCAGTTTTCTAGGGAGTACTCTTTTCTGAAAGAAGCACCAATCTATTTTTCTTTATTTGTACACTATGTCACAACTTTGACCCAAAGGTCCATAGCTATTTTAAGGTGATTGGTGTAGTACTCGGAGACTGATTGTAAGCATGATTTTCATTAGCTGTCACACTGATTGTAAGCATGAGCAGGTGGAAGATTAGGTTAGTGCGAAGCTTACCTTAAACCCTACCACCGCCGTTGAAACGAGGCGAGCGTCGAGGGAACCGTGGAGAACGGCAGGGAAGCGACGTCGCGCCATCCGGCCTCCTCTTGCGGTGGGAGAACGAATACTCCTGTGGCTCTGGCTGGCTCTGCACCCTCACGAACGGCACACCATACTCGATTGATTCGTTATCCTCTGGGTGCTCGACCTTCGACCTGTCGCCCACCACCTCACTTTGGCTGTCGCCTCGGGTGAATCTGTCTGCTCCATCGCCCAGAGGAGATACTCGATGAACTCGGAGGACTGCGGTGTGACTGCCGCGAGGAGTACATGTACATCACCGCCCTCATCGCCGCCGTCTCGCTCTTTTGCATACATTTCCACATGGCCCGCACCGTCCTCGAAATCTCCTACTCATTATCAAACCAACTAAGGATCTCCTTCAACCTGGCTAACTTTGCATGGTCGCCGCCGGCGATCTGCCTCATTCGCTACTGCATCCTCTCCATGGATGTCCTTCTGAGTGGTCTGGTGCTAGCTTTGGAAGATGGGAGGAGAGACGGTGGTCTTGCAATAGAGAAGAGGGAGAGGCGAGACGGTGGTTTTGGAATGGAGATGATGGAGAGGAGAGGAGGTGGTTTTGCAATGGAGAAGATCAGAAGAGGGAGAGGCGAGATGGTGGTTTTGGAATGGAGATGATGGACAGGAGAGGAGGTGGTTTTGCAATGGAGAAGAGGGAGAGGAGCGTGCGGCAGCGATTTAGAATTGCGCGAGAGGGCCGACGCGCTGTGACTGGATCAAAATCAAAATCAATTTACCCTTCAATTAAGAAAGCGACCCACATTAATTAGTCTCCCTTTTATTCTGGGTCATAATTGACCATGAATTTCGCACATAAAATATATGGTATACGTTGCAAAAATAATATAATTTGAAAGTACATTCAGATACGAACCAAACGATACAATTTTTGGTGACATGCATTCACATTTTGCTTGTCAAATACAGTACGTGGTCAAACTTTGACCCAAAATAAGCAAAGCAACCAAAAAATACTTCCAAGACCAGCGCCGCTCTTCCGCTCTTCTCCTCTTAAACCACCCCAGCTCCTCTCCTGTTCCAATCTAAATCCGGCGCCGCCCCTCTCCTCGTCCATTTCAAAACCACCGCCCCTCCTCTCATTTTCCAGTCCAAAACCAGTGTCGCTCCTTGAGGGAGTTCTGGATTAGGGGGTATCCAGACGGCCGGACTGTGTACGACGTCCGGACTATTGAAGCGTGAAGATACAAGACTCAAGACTTCGGCCCGTGTCCGGATGGGCTTTCCTTGGCGTGGAAGGAAAGCTTGGCGATCCGGATATTGTATTTCCTTCCTTGTAACCGACTCCATGTAAACCCTAGCCCTCTCCGGTGCCTATATAAACCGGAGAGGATGGTCCTTAGAAGGCCGATCACAATTACAATCATACCATCATAGGCTAGCTCTTAGGGTTTAGCCTCTACGATCTCGTGGTAGATCTACTCTTGTACTACCCATATCATCAATATTAATCAAGCAGGAAGTAGGGTTTTACCTCCATCGAGAGGGCCCGAACCTGGGTAAACATATGTGTCCCTTGCTTCCTGTTACCATCAACCTTGACGCATAGATCGGGACCCCCTACCCGAGATCCGCCGGTTTTGACACTGACATTGGTGCTTTCATTGAGAGTTCCTCTGTGTCGTCGCTGATGGGCTTGATGGCTCCTTCAACCATCGCCAATAACACGATACCGGACAGTCACGATGAGCACGACTTAGACCTGCTGTCGGACAAAGCTCGGGGTATCACCCCCGCAGTAGCCTCGGACCTAAATCCGGAGCAGGCAGCATTGCCTGAGGACGGAGGGTTGGACCCCGCCCCGCAGGTCGCGCACTCATCGGCGTTGGAGCCGAACACGGCCTTACCTGCTGTGGTGGCTGCGACTCTGAACCGGATTCAGAGGGATGAGTCCGGAGGATGAGTCCGGTCCGCGCACTCCCGAGCCGGTCGAGCCAGGTTGGGCTCCGGTAATGGAGTTCACCGCCGCGGACATCTTTTAGCACTCGCCCTTTGGCGACATGCTGAACTCGTTGAAAACTCTCTCTCTTCGACAGAAATCTCTGGGCCAAGCTGCGTCCGGTTCGAGTGGGAAGCAGGTGACGAAGAAATTCGTTGCCCACCCACCACCCACTTCATAGCCACGATCGATGATTTAACAGACGTGCCCGACTTCGACTCTGAGGACATCGATGGTATATACGACGATGCAGTTGAAGACGCGGAATCTATGGGGCGCCAGACTTCCCCCTTGTCACACGACATATACATGGTGGATACGCCCAAAGATGACAAAGGCGACAATCCGGATGATAAAACCCCCGGACAAAAGCCAAAGCGACGGCGCAGACGCCGTTCTAAGTCCAGCAATAGTAAAAATAGTGACAAGAGCGCCAGAGGGATCGATACTACAATCAACTCCGAAGGCAACAACGACCATATGGACCCAGCGATGGAGCAGGACGAACCAGGTCACCCTGAACACAGTTCGAGCGGGCGCCGAGGACAATGATCCCGACGGACGAGGTCATCAAAACGAACCAGCACAGGAAAACAGTCCGGATAATGATGCAATCCCGAAAAAACACGCGGAACGAGATAACCTCCACAGTAAGCTTGTGGCTATCGCAAGAAGTCTAAAGAAGCAGAAGCAACGGCTCAAGGCCACACAGGAACGCTCAACCGCAGATGGAATAAAGTGCTAGACACTGAAGAAAGGTACAGCGATGATCACCATACAAAGAGCTACCCAAAACGCAAGCTACTGCCAGAATTCGACGACGAAGTTGTACCACTTCATAGACTCAACAGAGCGGCTACTGATCCACATGAACACTTGAATAAGAAAGCTGGCACGGCCAGGTCCATTTATGGATCCAAAGGACGCACCCCGGCGAAGGACTATGGTCGCCAAAACGATTACACCAATCGAATACCAGTCCGGAATAAAAACCGGACACAACAACAGCCGACGACATGCCACAAAGACGTCCGGATCTGAGGGCTGCTCACCCCGTGCTTTACCGATGAAATCTTGGACCACGAATTCCCACTGTGGTTTAAACCTGTGAACATAGAGGTATACGACGGAATGACAGACCCAGGGGTCTGGATCGAGGACTTTATCCTGCACATACATATGGCTCGTGGGGATGACCTTCACGCCATCAAATACTTCCCCCTCAAGCTGAAGGGACCAGCTCGGCACTGGTTGAAAGGCCTCCCCGAAAATTCAATTGGGAGCTGGGAGGAACTCGAGGACGCTTCGGGGCCAATTTTCAAGGGACCTATGTCCGACCTCACGGATCTTGACGACTTAAGTAACATAGTCCAACAGCCCGGAGAATCCGCCCGCAAGTTTTGGAACAGATTCCTCACTAAGAAGAACCAAATTGTTGACTGTCCGGATGCCGAAGCCTTAGCGGCATTCAAACATAGCATCCGTGACGAGTGGCTCGCCAGACACCTCGGCCAAGAAAAGCCAAGGACAATGGCAGCCCTAACAAGCCTTATGACCCGCTTTTGCGCGGGAGAAGATATCTGGCTAGCCCGTAAAGGCACCAGCGACCCCAGCACATCCGAAATAAGGGATGGCAACGGGAAGCCACGGCGTCATAGACACAAACGCCCAAACAAGGAAGAGAGCCCGGATAACACGATGGTTAATGCCGGATTCAGAGGCTCTCGACCTAATCAGCAAAATAAGCCATCTAAAGGCAGCAAAGAGGGACCGTCCGGTCTGAATAGAGTCCTAGACAGACTATGCCAAATTCATGGCACCCCTATCAAACCTGCAAACCACACGCACAGAGAGTGCTGGGTCTTCAAGCAGGCTGGCAAATTAAATGCCGAACACAAGGAAAGGGAAACACCAAGTGAAGACGAGGATGAACCTCGCCAGCCGAACACTGAAGGACAGACAAAATTCCTGCCAGAGGTTAAAATAGTGAACATGATCCACGCGACTCACACATCCATGAGGAGGCACGAACGCGCGCATGGAGACGCGCTCGATATAGAGCCCATCATACTCACGCCTAACCACCGGATGCCTTATCCGATCACTTTCGACAACTTGGATGACCGAACTAGTATTCGGCGCGGAGGATCAAAGGCCTTGGTGCTCGACCCGATAATCGACGGATACCGTCTCACCCGCATCCTTATGGACGGCGGCAGCAGTCTCAATTTAATATATGAGGATCGTCGCAGGATGGGGATAGACCCATCCAGAATTAACCAAAGCAACACCACCTTTGAAGGGGTGATACCATGCGTTGAAGCTCATAGCAGAGGCTCTGTCGCACTGGAGGTAACATTCGGCTCTCCAGGCAACTCTAGAAGCGAAGAACTACTCTTCATCATTGCACCCTTCCAAAGCGATTATCACGCAGTGCTCGGAAGAACGGCCTTCGCCCGCTTCAATGCATTGCCGCACTATGGCGACCTTACACTTAAGATGCCCGGTCCACGTGGCGTCATCACCGTTAGCGGACTAACAGAGTATTCGTCACGCGCAGAGGAACACGCGATGGGCCTCGCGGCCGGACTATAAGCGGCCTCCCACATCAGAAAACATGGCTGGTCATTAGAGACCACAGACTCAGCTAGACGAGTCCAGTCGCCCGGATAAAATTGAACCAGGGCACCGTATATGTAATCTCATAGTGGACACCAGGGGCTATAAATACTTAACACAGTCCCATAGTTGGCTCAACCTTATGGGCAGGCCAACATCTTACACTTTTATTATCCACCGCATACTTACGTTGTACTCTTCTACGAGTTTTACTTTTTCCCACAGACAACGTTCACGCGATACCCTTCCAGGATACTGTACAACGGAGACAAAGGCGCAGACGTGCAGCAGGGCCCCGTTCAACAGGTTTCTTTTTAGATTAAACCCCTGTGTAAACCTTTTTTATTGCCTCTTGTTGTTTAACCATCCCATGGGTTCCATACCCACAAAGGATACTGCCGTTTTTGGCATCTTGCCACGACAGATTAACGCACGTACCTGGAACAACAGGGTTCATAACGAATGGGCATTCTTGAGCCCATCGACTATTATAAAGTCAGAATACCCTCGGGAGTGTTCGGCGTCACGAGTTTGGCCTTATATGCAGCAGCTCCGAATCATGTCTTTGGTCAAATGTTGGGTTTGCCCGGCTCCTGGGTTTGCCGCCTTATGTTCCGTTACTATCGGCTAAGGTGGCCAAAGGAGAACTACTGTGATTGTGCCCTGGTTATTCCAGACAAGCACCTCAGTAGAGAAAGCCGAAAACTGACTATCATGATACAGCGAGAGACTGTTCAACCACTCGAAGACTTATCGGAATCTTTAGGATCCCTCCTCATTAACGAAGGACCGTTTTCCGGTCATGTACACACGCGCCCGTATTCGGATGCACGCGAAAGTACCAGGGGCTACATAGTAGCCCCAACATTAGAGTCCCATGGCTAAGCGAAAGTGTTACAGCTATATATTCCGGTTGCCTAGTTCGACGTGCGATCACCTCCTTCATGGACCAAGACATTGGATCAAGTGTGATTAAGCATATTTTTTCGAACACCCCGCATTGCCTGCATGGGGGATGAAGCCAACGACTGCTATCTTTCGTATTAAACATTCATATATATATATATATATATATATTTATATATATATATATATATATATATATATGTGTGTGTGTGTGTGTGTGTGTGTGTGTGTGTGTGTGTGTGTGTGTGCGTGTGTGTAAACGGCCACACAGAGGACACAATAATACTTTCGGGCAAAAATTATAAATATAGCCTTATAACCAAACTAACATTGTTTTTTACAATGATTCGATTCATCACTCGAATAAGACATTCTTCGAGCACTGCGCCTCTATTAGGCGGGCACCTTCTGTGACCTGCGCCAAGTAGTGCTCGACTTGATACTGGCCCCCTGCCGGATCTTGGGTCGCTATAATATTGGCCTCCATATCCGTCCAATAGGCTTTAACACGGGCAAGAGCCATCCGTGCACCCTCTATGCACGCCGACCTCCTCATGGCATCGATCCGAGGCACGACCCCAAGGAACTGCTGCACCAAGCCAAAGTAGCTGTCCGGCTTAGGCCCTTGCGGCCAAAGATGGTCTATCACAGACTGCATTGCAAGACCGGACAGCCTGTGAAGCTCCGCTACAGCAGCCATCTTGTCATTTAACGGCAGCGGGCGAGTGGGAGCATTGAATTGCGACCAGAAAAGCTTCTCCACCTCCTTATCACCCTGACCCTCGAAGAACTTGGCAGCGTCAGCCGTACTCTTTGCCAAATCCGCATACGTGTCCGCAGGACTCCAGCGCCCATCCAGGGGAGCATACTTCAGATCAAAAAACTTCGTCCGCAGCAAGTAGGAACCTCCAGCCACGATTTTACCGGCCTGTTGAAGCTCCTCCCGCGCACCCATGAGCTCGGTCTGTATTTCCTTGGTGGCATTGCGTGCCTTGTCCAGCTCGGCCAAGCTATCCTTATGCCCCTTTTTAAGGAGCTCATACCGGTCAGCGCATTTTTTAACTCAATAGCCATTTTGGCCATCTTTTCCTCGCTTCGGCGATGAGCATCATGTTCGGCTCTCAGTTCCTCGGTCGCTTTTAGGGCAGCCGCATTGCTAACCCGAGCTTGTTCCTTGGCTTGGACAAGTTCTGCCCTCAGGGCCTCCACGGCAGCAACACCATCTGCAGTCCGAACATATTACATTAATATCATGCCACCTCCATATTTTCCTATACAAAGGGAGGCAGAGCACATACCTTGTTATTTGTCCAGCCGCTCGTTCACCAGCGTGATATCGGCATCAATCGAACGAATTCGCCTGGTCAGTTCGGAAACTCTGACGGACTGGTCGGCGGCCGGACTCACAGGTACCTGCAAGTGTTGATAGCGCAATCATTGATTTATGATCCCCCGTTTGCTGCCTAGGGCGTGCAACCAGAGTCTCAGGGGCTACTATCTATATGGAGCACACCTAATGCGTGCCTCACAGCCAAAACAGTGTATTCTTCACTACATACCTCAAAGCCTCTGAGCAGACTTGTAAATGCTTCATTCAAACCGCTTGTAGCGGAGGAAATCTTCCTGAGCACCGCGCTCATTAATGAGCGGTGCTCCTCCGAAAGTGCAGCTCGCTCCAGTAAGCCCGTCAGTATGTCCGGCCGGACATCAAACTGTGTCGGACCCCTCCCATCGCCCCTCGTGGGAGCCAAATGCTCCGGGCTCAGGGGGGCTGACACATTGGCTTCCGGCCTCGGCAGATCCGGACTCCTCCGTGACGACACCTCAGTGTCGCCCGCTTCATGAGCCGGAGAGGTGGGTGGGGTCTCGCTCTCCATCATCTCCGGAGGAAGATCCCCGAGACGAACTCTGTTGAGAAGGGCTGCTAGCCGGGACTGCGAAGACGAATCCTGGTTATTGATCTAGGAGGAACGCAGCACCTTCGAATTAAAAATTAACTTACACCTCGGTGGAGGGCTGGCCCATTGGTGGGCACGATGCAGAGAGGGTGCCCATTGGGGCAGAGCCTCCTGGTGTTATCTCTTTCCCGGGTGTGGGCATCTCCGTCTCCGAGTCTTCGGAGGCGGCCCTCTTCTTCCTGCGCGGGAAGGACGCCTTAGCCTCCCCTTCCCGACTATCCTCCCTAGGGGAGGCAACAATTCCCCCGGTTCGGATGCGTAGAGTGTGAAGCTCGGTTTCTTCGTTCTTCCGCTTTTCTTCCCCTGAGTGCATTCTGCTGAGCACCCGGTCAAGCATCTTAGCCAGGGTGGGACCAGGCGAGCCCTCGTGAAGTGGCGCCGGACACCTGATTCTCTCCGCCTTGCTAAGCCATTCCTGGCCACGGATGATTTTCAGAACAAACAATCGTGACAAATACAAAACAGGGTGTCCGGCATCAAAGCTACTTACTTGGGTATCTAGGAGATTGCAGCTTAGGCCCGCATCATCGATGGTGTCCGGACACTTTACTTTCCGTCCGAAGAATAATTTGCACATCTCTTCGAGCTTCAGGCCGAAGAAGTGCTTGACGGTCCACAGACCCTCCGGATTGAACTCCCACATCCGGAGAGGCGGGCGTTGGCACGGCAACATCCGCCGGATCAACATCACTTGCATTATGCTGACAAGATTAATGTCCCTTGAAAGAAGCTCCCGGATGTGATTCTGCAGTACTGGTATATCACCAGCGGGTCCCCAATTCCGCCTCGATACATTTCAAGGCGCCAAGCTGTGACAGGAAGGGGCCCGAAAGCGAAACTTCGGGGCAGCCGCCCACTTTGTGCCTCTGGGAGCCGTGACATAGAACCACCTCCGCTGCCATACATCGGATACTTGGGAAAGAACCCTTCGGCCACGGGCAGGCGTCATGCGCCGCCGAGGAATAGGAGGGAGCTGCCCCCAATAATAGTCGGGCTGGTTCTGAATTGTCAGGAGGAGCTTAGGGTTGTCGGTATTTGCAGGTTGTGAATTGTGTTTTGTGTTGTGTATTTTGAGAGTACTTTCAGATATGAATGTCTTTTGAATTTCAGATTTGCAGTATTGAGCATATGAAGTATTTTATGAATTCTAAAGATCTATTTTTAGCATTTTAAAAAATGTAGTTTCATAGGAGTATAAAAGTGCAGCCAATGTGATTCTCAGAGAAGAAACTGCAAGTTTCAGTTTCAGATAAGAAACTGCAAGTTCAGTTTCTGATAAGAAACTGCAACTTTCAGAGGCGGAGCATTTATATTAACACGGCCTTTTCAAACAGGGTTAACATCATGTTGGAAGTTTTATTCATGGTCGAAAATGGAACTACCAGCCAGTTAAAATCATGATGATCAACATTCATGCATAGCACATCTTCATATGATGCACAGTCAAAATGCCCACACAATGTCGAGTATCGACCGGCCTATGGACCTCCCATCCGAGGTTTTATTTTTGGCATCCCAATTTTTTTTTTGAAGAAAACGCAGAGGTCTGTTCTATTTTTCTATATAAGAATAGGAACGATAGGTCCAACTTATGTTTCCCTTCTAACTATATTATATATATTTAAATTATTTTATATGTTATTACAAATTATTTTTATTGTCATCATATATTTAACAGATACTTACATATGTAAGAAAACAGTATCCCACATCTTATTAACTTATAAAAATAATTTCTTAACAAATAAAATCCTGGATTGTTTTGGCACGAAAATTCTAGTGATTGTCTACAAAAGCTTGGTAAGATTTAAGGATGAATGTAATAATATCACTTATTATTTAAATATATTTATAACAAAATGCTCAGCCTGTTTTATTTTTTGATAACATTGCTGGCCCAACCCAACATTATAATTAGAATCAGCCCAGCAAAATTGTGTATTTCGAGAAAGTGCAAATGGCCTGTAATTTTTTAAGAAATAAAATAAATGGGCCGCATGGACGCTACAATATTTGTTCACCCAGCCCAGCTAATGGTTGTAATTAAAAAAAAGATCAAATTGACTGTGAATTCTAACATGCAAAAAAAGACTGTAAATTCTGAAAAAATGGGTTGAATACGTGCCATATTTTTGGAGGCTGAAATGTGGGCCAATAGGTCGAAGTCAACGCAAGTCGTTGTCAATTTAGTCAACAAATGATTCTGACATGTTAGCCGTGGGATTTACATCCAACGACCGGCATCCATCTTCAATCTCTCGTCTTCTTCCTCCGACGCCGCGGGGACCACCTCCCGCCTCCTGCTGGTAGCAGCTACCTTATGCGCTTTGCTATGAAGCGCTACTCCACCGTTGGCCAGGCCATCCCTCCACCCCTCCACACCTCCTGTTCTTCTTCACCGACTGCCGAACCACACCGCACTAGAACTAGTTAACCCTCGTACACCTTTCCGTCTGCGACTCTACTCCCGCATCTTCCCATCTCCGGCTCGTTGCTGTCCGGGGCCTCGCCGTCGACCACCACCTTGGATGCGCTTCGGCCTTGGCGTGGTCAACGTGGTCAACGAACGACACCATCGGAAGTAGGCTGTGCGTGGAGAGGTGACAGTGATTAGGTCTGACCGCAGAAATGCCTCCTTATTACGCGCAAAATAATGATTCCTCCACCTGACATCTGGGACCCATCGGAAGGGCCTCTATATTTCCCGAAAAAAACGTGCCCCCCGCTGACAGATCGGACCCACCAGCTATCTTCGCACGCAAGGAAGTGCCTCCTTATTACGCACAAAAATGAATACTCCCACATTTGGAACCCGGCGTAGTGGGAGGCTGACTTATGGGCCTACCAAGTTGTGAGGGGACGGAGGGCTTTGTCAACTTAGTCAATGTGAACGATTCTTGCTCCTGTTACCGTACGATGTTCATCCAACGGCCGTAGTGCTTCTTCAACCTCTGGTCTTCTTGCTTCAGCCGCCCAAACCAGCGTCGATCGTGCCGCGTGCTCCTGCCTCCCGTGGCCGGCTGTGATGTCGCGGAGGCCTCACCGCCCCCTACTACTCCCACCGCTAGCCAGGCCATCCCTCTACTCACCCACACCCGCTGTTATTCTGGCTGACGGCAAAGAGCCTCACACCTTGATTGAACGGTGAACCCTCGTACTCCTCTTCGCGTGGGCATCCACTACTGCGTCTTTCCCGGCTCCGAGTCGTCCCCTTCCTAGGCCTCGCCGTCGTCCACCGCCGTGGTGCTCTCAGCAAGGCGTGGTCAACGTGGTTAAGGAACGACTTCCATAGGACGTGGACTGTACGTGTAGAGGCTGACAGCTGGGTCCACGGCCGCAGCAAGGAAGTGCCTCCTTATTACGCGCAAAATAACGATTCCTCCACCTGACAGCGGGGACCCACCGGACGGGCCACCGTATTTCATGAAAAAACGTTTCCCCGACACGGGACCCACCAGCTACATCTTCGCACGCAAGGAAGTGCGTCCGGGCAAAAAAACTATTCGCCCCCCTGACTGTTGGGACCCACCAGCTACATCTTCACACGCAAGGAAGTGCGTCCGGGCAAAAAAACGATTCGCCCCCTGACTGCTGGGACCTACCAGCTACATCTTCGCACGCGAAGGAAGTGCGTCCTGGTAAAAAAATACGATTCACCCCTCTGACTGCTGGGACCCACCAGCTACATTTTCGCACGCAAGGAAGTGCCTGACAGTCGGGACCCACCTGGTCGAAGCGTACGCAGCTTTGTCATTCTGGTCGCGAACGTGTACATACATACTGGTCGTTGTAGAGGCGAGCACGTGTTGTAGTAGAGGCGCGCAAGTAGCATGTACACGTACGTACAGCATGGTGCAAGAAAGAAAATACGGCCACGTATGTACATACGGGCAGGTTCTCGAACGCCTACTCGTGCATATGTACGGCGAGGGCTCGTGTACATGGCTGGGTCGGAACGGAGAAACAGCATCGTCGTCGTGTTCATGGGGAGGCAACAAAATGCGTCATCTTCATGGGGAGGCAATGGAATGCATCGTGTTCATCGGGAGGCAACGGAACGCGTGGGTGCCAACTGGCTTGGACGGAACAGGCGATGGAAACGAGGCCTGGCGTACCGCAGAACGGAGGAAACAGCCTTGTGTTCGACCGGCCACGTTCAAACGGGTCTGTTGATCGGGAGGGGTCCGCGTACCGCAAAATGGATGAAGCCCGACCTCCCTACGGTCGAAACGCGGGTCTGTTGATCGGGAGGGTGTGGCGTACCGCAAAAGCAGATTTAAACGACCCTCCTACGGTCAAACGGGGTCTGTTCGCCGGGAGGGGTGTGGCGTACCACAAAACGGACGAAACAGACTTGTGTTGGAGCGCTACGGTCGAAACGGGGGTCCTGTTCATCGGAAGGGGTGTGGCGTACCGCAAAACGGGACTCCACGGGATACTGTTCATCTCCACCGTCGATCTCCTCCAGCCTCCACGGGCTACCGTCGACCTCCACCAGCCTCCACGGGCTCATGTTCATCCAGCCTCCACCGCACGCTACTCCACCGGCTACTGTTCCAACACCCCTCCACGGGCACCCCTCCACCGTCTACTGTTTATCCAGCCCTCCACACCACGGGGTCCTGTTCAACCACCCCTCCGCGGCCACCCCTCCACCGTCTATTGTTCATCCAGCCCTCCACACCATGGGGTCCTGTTCATCCAGAGGCAACGCCACCGCTCACTGCTCATCCAACCCCCCGCATAGCGCTCCTTTGTCCATCAATCGATCGGCTTGATTAGCAGCGATAGCGAAGAATCGCTTGATCGGGTTCGATAGAACGCGTAGCCTGCGATGCAATCGCTCGGGTCGATTAGAGCCCAACGCCTCGCTTCGGGTTGATTAGAGCCAACACCTCGCACACACGCTGCAGCAGACGTGTATGAGAGAAACGCAGCATCTCTCGGCCCCGACCTCCCACCGTGAATCGGTAACTCCCAAAATTTTCCTCCCCTCACTTCTACCACAGTTTTTCCGTCATGGGCGGCCCAAAGAATGTCATGCAGCTGCGTCTCCGGCCCGCCAGTGACGAAAAGCCCATTTTCTGTCAGGATTTTTTTTATAGAAGTAGGATCCCACCACATCTATGATGATACCGGGTTTTGTCACAATTATCGTCATAGAAGTGTCATATGTATGACAGAAAAAAAATTCGTTCGGCCCAAAATGTCACGGATGTGTCTTTTTTTTGTGTGCTTGACCTTGTTGTAGAACTCCGTGGCCATGGAGTCAAGCTTCTCACAGGCGCCAAGCTCGCGACGGAGGGCACTAACACAGACTTGCGAGTGTGACGCAAAAGAGCGCTCAAGGATGGTCCAAGCCTCATTGGAAGTCTTCGCGAAGACGATGATCCCGGCAACAGCCGGAGTGAGCGAACCCTGGATGGAGGAGAGGTTCGCTTTGGTCCTGCCCGTCCGGACACGGTGCGTCGGGTTGTAAACCGGACCATTCACGCTGTCCACCAGCGCGGGAGGGCAAGGAAAAGTGTCGTCGACGTAGCCAAGCAAGTAGTGGCTCCCAAGGAGTGGAAGAACATGCGCACGCCAGAAAATATAATTGTCAGACGAGAGCTTGACGGTGATGAGGTTGCCGAAGTGAAACTTTGGAGGCAACGATCCCGTCTAAACACCTGTCGGGGGCGCGTACGCCATGGGGGCAGGGACGGGCGGCGCAGGCGACACCACGGGATTGGAACCTGCAGGCGGCGGCGGCGGATATGCCCCGGAGAGGGAGGCAACCGGCGCGACCAGAGTGGATCCCGCCGGAGGTGGCTCGGGCGCGAAGGCCAGAGGCGCGATGACGCCGAGCGATGAGGCGGGTGAAGGGGCGCTCGACATATGGATCGTCAGCGCAAGCCCCGCGATGAAGGAGCCGGAGAGTTGTTGGAGAAGAACGAGCCGACTCTCCTGGTCCCAATCTGAGGCGGCCGCATGGGGACCGAGTCGAGCGGGAAAGAGAGGAGGGCAGCGAGCGAGGCCGGGAGAAACCCGGCGGAGGAGGAGCTGGAGGTGGCGGCACCTGGCATGGCGGCGGCGACGTAGGGGCGGCGGCGCGATTAGGGTTTTTATGGAAGCGGAGGGCGTAGCAGGTCTCATTACCATGTAAGACAATGATTTTGGGGGAACCAGCTCAACCCTCTAGGGGTGGCTTATCTCATATATATGGGTGTGTTACAACTGATACAATATACGTACACAAGTACAGAAGCTATACATAGTCTAATACTCCCTCGCGTAGTGTCCTAAAACATCTCAAATTTATTTACAGAGGAACTGCTTGACTTTCCCATGAGTTTGCCAATGGACCAGAGGGTAAACTTACGCTGCACCATGTGTCCGGTTTCATTTTCTACAAAGATGGAACCGATGGCCAGGCTGATCGGATACGATTTGTCTAATTCACATCTAGATATTTTCTAAGGATATCACATCTAAACTCTCATAAATAACACAACAACAAAAAACAAAAAAAAGCTGGGACAAGAAAAAATAGACCACAAACATAGTAAACATCAGGTTAGATGTGACATAACTATGTCACATCTAGATGTGTCCTAGACAAACCCGATCGGATAATAAGAACTCCTGCTATCACATACCTGAACTCAGATATTGGTACGTCAAGAAAAAACAGATAGGGCGTGTTTGGTTGCCGTGCGCTACAGTACCCTCATTGCATACACTTCTCCACCTAACCTGGCTATGCAAATGCAGCCTCAAATGCACCATATGCATGTTGTTTGGTTGCCTGCATGCCCTCTTAACTGCATGGGCTGAACCACACTGCCTGATGTTTGGTTGCCTGCATGTTAGTCCACAAACCCAAGGCATGGTGTTTGGTCGTATGCAAGGCCTGATGTGTGGTAACCTCTTTGGCTAGTTGGTGAAGTTACCACCACACTTTGGCAACACACAGCATAAGCACAACAGAGTATAAACAGAGCATCAACTAGTATAATTCAGATATAAGCAGTACCACAGATATAACAGTTCAATGCATAAACCATAAACAGTTCAAAGCAGACTCGATAGTAATTAAAAAGGAGGTGCCCGGGCCCTACTCCTTGGCGGCGAAGGCTTCGTCGTGTTTCCCGCACTTGTTGACGACCTCAATGCCATCATCGTCGAAGATGATGACCTTGAGGGTGTCGGGAGTGAGGAGCTTGAACGTCACCATGTAGTCGATCATGATCTGATGAACGGCTGCGTAGGTGGCCCAACCCTGATCCAGGGTCACCCTGTCGTTCATCAGCTTCACGGTCACCTTCCAGGAGCAGTTGGTGTTGTTCCTGAGCTTGAACTCCGTCG
Organism: Aegilops bicornis; assembly: GCA_021605145.1. NCBI lineage: Eukaryota > Viridiplantae > Streptophyta > Magnoliopsida > Poales > Poaceae > Aegilops > Aegilops bicornis. Next base: position 43,618,436 of record CM038671.1, on the reverse strand, counting down.
GTACCGCGATGAAGTGCTTGGTGAAGTCCAGGGGCATGGGGATGGACTCAAGCTTCGGTGCAAGGATGACCTTGCAGAAGTGAGTTGGGCCATCCTCCGATGGCGATGGTCGAAGTTGCGGCGCTTGTTCTTTGGGGGCTCCTCCATGCCCTCGTCATCGCCACCCTCAGGCGTCTTCGGGTCTTCCTCGGCGGTGGGCGGCAGCTCAACCTCGTCAGGCATTGGGTGAAGGGGCTGCTTGCCCTTGCTGTCAACGGCCGGGAGCACCTCCGCGCCCATCTCATTGCTATCCTCGATTTGCACACAAGTCATGGAGTCGGGCATTGCACGTAGTTCATGGCTAATTCAAGAGCTTGTAGTTAAAGCGGCATGACTGTCACTCTTCTCCTCCTCTCCACCCCTATATCTACTCACCCCTGCCCACCACTATTTACCCACCCCTCTCTTCTCTCACTTTGTCAACCTTCCTCCTCCCCATCGCCATGAGCTCTAGCTCCAGCTCCAACGGCAACCCCTTCCCTTGGGGTATTTCTTTGGAGGGCCTTCTTCCTCGGGTGGACGGTGGTGGCCGGACCAAGTTCGAGAACACCATGGAGGTGTGCTCAAACTTGACTCCATGGGACATGCGAATCGAATCCAATCTTTGTGCTCATGAAGGCCACTCAAGATGAGTGAAGACGCTGATTCTGACCTAGCGAAGGCGCGATGGCGGTTGCCATCCTTATTTGGAGCCATAAATCGAGCCGTCTCAAGCGACCCTAAGCGAGAGGAAGAAGTGGCGCAAGTACAAGACCTACTGGGCTCCTAATGACCGTCGTGCCGCAGTGTATAGGGAGACGGGTATCGCGCCGTTGGCGGTCATCGGCGGGGAGCCTAAGGAGGAGGAAGAAGAGGCGCTGCACATTCCAGCTAGGGCGCCGGAGCCAGTCCGTCCTACCTGGCAGATCGACCTCGACTCCGCCGAGGACGACGAGGACGACCCGCCGGCCCGCACGGCGATGAAGAAGACGAAGGCCAGCGGCTCGACCAGCTGCTCCGCACGCCGGTGATGGCCGCCGCGGTCAGCCGGTGTCCGTTCTGTACCCCCTTTCCCTCTATTCCCCTATCCCCCAATCCCAAAATCTACCGATCTTGCATGTATGAACTCGTATGAAGTGCTATCCACTAGTATGAATTACCCCTATGCTTAGCTACCTCTATTCCCCATTCCCGTCCGCCGTGGATCGAATCTATCGCCATGGATCGAATCTAGTGTTCATGTCGAAGAGAGAGAAGTGCTTACCGCCATTGATGGAGCCTGGTGGTCTTCTTTCTCTGCTTCGATCCGCCGCCGCCGGTGATGGAGTCCGGTGGTCTTCTTCCTCTGCTCCGATTCGCCGCCGCCGGTGAGAGTTGGGAGAGTGGGGAAGAGTGGGGAGGGCGGTGAGGGCGGTGAGGCTAATAGCTGCCGGTGCCGGGGAAGCAACGCGGCTTCTCGAGTGTGGCCGCCGCAGCGTGCAGCAGCGCCCATGTGCACCTTCGGGCACAGCCTGGAGAAACCGCCGATTCATGCGTTCCCGAGCCAGGTCCTGAGGCGCTTTAAGAAGCGTGCGATGCAGGTTCAATAGCGTATGCGGGCTACCAAACAAGCCAAATCCTTTCCGCGCGGGCCTGGTTGGACCTCATGCGGGCAATCAAACACGCCAATAGTGGATATAGGAGTACATGTGCTCATGTCCTTCTCCTACGAGTTGCCACGTCCCACGCCCACGTATATACGTCCGCGGCCGTACGAAACGGTCCTACCGTCGCGTGCCGACCTCGGCGGAACAGTGCCACACGTACCTCTCCGACGTGGCGCCCATCGTTCACACCACTACAAACCATCTAGCTGGACGAACCACCATCCCTCGAGCGATCATCGTAGAATAAAATAGTAGCGGGGTGAGTCACCGCAAGGACGAGCGAGATTCCAGTTGCGTGGCCTGGATGCTCGTGGGACACACACCGGGAACGAACGAACGCTTTCCCTGTAGGATCCACGTACCTCACCTCACCGCCCACTGCGTGCATGATTGCCATCTTCCAACCTGCTGTCCGATTGCTCCCAAATTTCTTCATAAACAACTTGCAATTTGTTCTTTACGTACCTCATCCAGGACACAGTCAAGCGTGATATATGGAGTTCGCAGGATATAGCTAGCTAACCACTGTTTATTAAAGCTTCATGTATCGTCCTCATCGAGCGTCCAAAACAACGGTCTCTTTCATCGACATACAAACGCCGTGGCTAGATTAAGTGATCTACTACAAGGTTCAATCATAGAAGATGCTCCAAGCTTGCAACAGCCATATGCAAGGTTCAATTGTGTATTCAGCATACAATATAGACGAAATATATACTACGAGCTTGCGCGACCGGTGGGTGGGACGAGAAGGTATGCGTGTACATCTGGCTCTCATATGAGCTCTTATCGAAACTCACTTAACAAGCTAATCCAGTACATGTCAACGTCGTATCGACTAACAGTTAACTGCTAATTGATAACTGGTCAACCACCGTGGCGTCGTGCGACCAAACCTATAATGCATGGTGGTGAGGTGAGCACCGTATATTATCTCATACTCCCTCCGTCCGGAAATAATTATCAAAGAAATGCATAAAAATGAATGTATCTAGAACTAAAATACGTCTAGATATATCCATTACCCCAACAAGTATTTCCAGACAGAGGAAGTAGAATAGAAGAAATGATGATCACAGATTCGCAGGGGAGTAATCCTTGTTGTACTCCTGCCAAATGTTTTCATCGAACAGAGGAGTACAACATGTTTTCACGGAACACAAGTGCGCCTCTCATGCATGCATGGTGGAAATCGATGACGTGGGCCTCTCATGTAAATGTAGTTAAGACTGTTTTTTGGTCACATGCAAAGCTTTCCAGTAGTGACTTCTTCATTTCATCGAAAGTGGGGCCAACAGTTCATGGCGATTGAAGTCTAGTGGTGTTATTGAGTACATGGTCTCGAGTTTCAGTGTGAAAACTCTATGTATATAAACTTGTGGACTTAGCTGCAGCAAAACCAGTACGTACCCTTTTGTTTTTTTCTCCAAAAGAAGTAAAAGAACGGCATGCGTACTTGGCTAAAAATGCATGCATAGGCATATTTATTGTGATCCGTCACGTAACTTGACCATGCAAGTTCGGCTTTATTTATCTATATATACTGGTCAATGATTCCTGTTAGATTGGCTCGCTCATGGCCGTCGTCCACTGTCCAAAGGTAGCTATAGCAGCTGCAGGTGGGACCCAACATTTTTTCAGGTGCTCCATCGTGACTACTCCATACGTTGCTCCTGCTCCATCCCCTATAGCTAGTCCGATAGGCTGACGGGTCACCCGCGATCCAATTGGACCATGCTTGTCGACCCACACAGCCACATTCATCTCTTCCGTCTCGTATTTTTGATGCAAGTAAGCAGTAACTCTCACCATCGAATCAATCAACCAGCCAGACAGTGACTCCCGGGTGAAGAGAGAGACGATATGTGCGTGTATATGAGCGCTTATGTCTGTACTGATGCTTAAAAAAAGAGAGAGAGAGACGAGGCCGGAGCTAGCTTACGTGGAACAAGGAAGCTGGTGGCACGTCCTTGTCGGCACACCATCGATATCCGTCTGCCGGCCGGGGTCTCTCTCTCCTTCTTTCTAGGAGTACACCGTATGATGAGGACCAGCTCGCTAGCTCTCGCGCGCCACCGATCCATACATGTACTACGAACGAACTTTCCTGTTTAGCAAGCAGCGACTTCTGCTCGCGGGCTGTCGGGATCATTCGATCGACAGCGGGAGCGATCCAACGGCCGCGCATGCACGCTTGACTTGAGACCAAACCCCTTTCGCTGGTCTCGTCATCTTCTTTCTCGAAAACATCCCCGTGGATTGCTCCGAAACTGCCCCCTACTACGATCGGTCGGTGCATGCATTTGGTCTTGAACTCGGCCTATTGCCTGAGCTGAGGGTCGCCATTGTTGAAACTTGAGGCATGTATCGCACCACGTTGTGATTGCTACCGCTGGGAACGGGGCTGGATTGTGTGGGTGGTCCTAGTGCTTGTCGCTTTTGTATTGGATATTTGTCGGAGCGCCCAATAATTAGGTCACTCGGGCGGTTTTTACAGTATAACAAGTATTCCTTCTGTCTCATAATATAAGACGTTTTTTAGCACAACACTAGTGTCGAAAAACGTCTTACATTACGGGACAGAGGGAGTAGATAGTAGTAGCTCTCGGGCAAGAAATAAAAGTGACAGGCTCAACTGCACCCTGAGCGTGACGCTTTAGCTGAACAGTGGCCAGGAGATGCAAGTGGCCTTGCGTGTGTGTTTTCGCCTTTAGTGCGCCTCATAGACCGATCGCCCATAGACGGCAAGTTGTTCATGTACGTGCGAGTTGTCTAATAACCATTGACGCGGCAACAGGACGGAGGGGAGTCAGCCCGTCGTCGTTGCATGCATGCATCAGCTCTGGCGGTTGCGTCATTGCGTTGCGTGCTCCAAATGGTCACGGCCGAGAAATAACGAAATCAGATAGGCATCAAACGTAACCACTGGTCATCGTCCACTCTCTGCAGGCATCGTACGCAGGTAGGGCGTGCCGCGGCCATTGAACACGGCTCGGCCGTCAGCAGGCCCAGGCCGAGAAAAGCAGACGCCGCGGCAGTAGAGCTCGGAGTGCACCGCGGTCGGTCTCCCGGTTGCTTCTTCAGTGAAATTATTATTCCGAATCCGTCGGGACAATCTGATTAACTACTAGACTGTCTAGTGCTAGTATAGCCGTAGCGGACGCAGCTTCAGTGCCTTAAAAGCGCCTGCCTTTAGATCCTTGGCATATGAACTAGCCATCAGTTAGACCCATATGTTATAGCCACAAAGGCATGTGCCTTAAGGCACCGAAGCACAGTCCGTAGCCGAGTCAGTTTGAGACAGTACCCCGCTCTCCCTCTCAGCCGGACCGCGCGACACCACCGCAGTGCGCGCAGATCAAACGGAACGGAACGGAACGGACGTCGCGGTCGTGCTTGGGCGTTGGACGCGACGTTGCTCTTTCCCTTCCGCTCCGTGCACGAACGCTGGTGGTTGGCCGTTGGCCTATCCGCGACTCCCACGAACCCGATCGACCCGGGCGGGCGGGTAACGGTGCATTACTATGCAAATGCGGCCCGGCCGGTTGCGCGCGTCTGAGGTATTCCCTTCGTTTTTTTAGTTTGCATATAAGATTTGATCAAAATCAAATTTTATAAAATTTGATCAACTTTGTAGAAAGAAATATTAACATCTACAGTACTACTCGACTCGCATGTCTCACGTGTAGGAGCCATCAGCGCACGGAGCCTATCATGGCCTATACCGGCCGCTCCATCATCCTGAACTAACACCCAATAGCATTTTTCATGGTCTGGGCACGTCACGTCCAGTTGACCTATCAATAGCGTCCACGCTTAGCAAACCGTCGATGGCGACGACGATGACGATGACTGTTCCTACCCTAAGCGTGTCATTCTGAACCAAAAAGGAGCACAAAACGTTCAAGAAACACTTCATTTCCTCCTATACGCCGTTGCTGCGAAGATGAAGCTCGCGTTTGGACGTCTGGCTAGCTGGCTGGGTTGTTATTGTTCTCTCCCTCTACGGCTAAGCGATTCCTAACTTCCACATCACATCACTAAAAAATGAGATGTGTACTTCCTGCATCGTATTAGTATAAGAATATATTATCGTTGGGTTGCTGCTGCTTGGAAATTAAGCATTTTCAGCTGTCCTGCACCATACGCTGTTCTTGAGTGGCGCCTCTCACGCCACTAATCTAATCCACTAGACGCACTTGGTCTCAAGCTCTGTCTAGCTAATTTATTCTAGTATCTTTTTCACACTAAGCTTTGTCTAATCTGTTCTATTCGGCACAAAGTTCGTCTAACTACTTTATTCCACTGGAACGGCTAGGAAGCGACCACAATCAACCAAGCACAACGACTCCTAGCTTAGCTTAGCTAGCTTAGCTCGTGTTGTTCATAGTTGGACGTTTCAAAATGGGAACGGTGTAAATGAAGATTGAATGGTTGTCCACGGTTAGGTGGATGAAAAATGTGAAAGTATTTTTAGATATTCTTTATCCAGATTAAATGCACTTGTATTTCTTCGAATATAATGCATAAAATTAGAACGGACACGACATATGTGTTCCGTGATAAATCATACTCCCTCCGTCCCATTACTAAAGTTGAGGCACTTATTTTAGGACAAAGTGAGTATATATGTTATGCACCCTCTTTCCTTAGATGTAAGAATGTTGGAAATATGAGCAAATTACTACGAGATTTAATCCGAATAAATAGAAAATAGATCATGACAGCAATAGCAGATATTAAACTAATCATGCGAACTAGCATAACAGATGAACAGATCACATCTAGGGCACATACTAGAAACATGAATTCTACCACGATCTCGAATAGGAAGGATAGAATAACATACGATGCAGCGGGAGCAGCACCGTCGGCGTTGACGTTGTCGCCCATGTCGTCGAGGATGACGTTGCCGAGGTCGGGGAAGAAGTCATCGTTCGCGAAGTCGTCGCTGCCAGCAGTCGCGCTCCCCAAAAACCTTATCGCCCCTCTCCCGTACAGGATCACGAGAGGCGGGGTTCCGGAGGCCTGCTGTCCCTTCTCCCGGTGTAAGCCGAGAGGAGGGATGGAGAAGACTTGCTTGGCGGCGCAATGATCTGAAACGGTGGTGAGAAACCATACGAAGCGGCGGCGGCATAGACGTTTGCCTGACTATATAGTGCGGACCGGGTAGGTCGTGGGAGTAACGAGTCGTCACGATCCAAAAGAATCAGAAACGGTTCAGTAATTAACGCGTCCTTTAATTATTAATTAATGACTCATTAATTTTTCCCGTGCAGCAAAAATATAGACAACATGCATAGCTCTGTCCTCGGCTCGGCTCAATCCCGCAACCCGCGGCGCGGCGCGTCGCGTCGCGTCGTGACGAAGCGAGGCGTGGCGTGGCGAGGCGAGCGAGGAGGAGGAGCGCGCATGTAGGTCTCCTCTTCTCATGCTAATACAAGTGGTAGAAGAGCTCACCTTATAAAGAGGTGCAGCTCTCTCTCAACTTATGAGGTGGGACTAAACTTTAGCCTCACTCACTTCACTCACATGTGTGCATGAATGGGCCAAGAGAATTTCAGAATTTTAGTTGGGCTTTGGGCCAAAGGCCTACTAGCAAAATTCCAACAATCCCCCACAAAGTCTCATTGGCACATCTCATCATTTAGTTTCAAAACATTGTTTATATACCGGTGCTTAGTGGAGACTGTGAAGTTGAACTTCCACTTAGAGATTTATGCTACACTAGATCACAACTTGAATAGTGGACTATGCCTTGAACTACAAGTTTTCTGCGATACTAGTTTCACACAAATTCTTGACCGATACTGGGCTGCCGCAAGGCTTCCCCGCGGGTGGAGCGTATACGTCATACTCCATGGCCTTTTCATGAATTTATTAGAGAACACCCAATTCTCACATACTGCGATGTTAACAGTCAAATTCATATAGGTGTGTTCCTCACAAGATGTTCTGCAGGACAACATCTCTGCTTACCCGAATAAGCCACTTGGAACATATTAAGATAAGTATCAACCTGTCATGCAGATCAGAAGAGTATTGCATCTTCACGGAGTGGGATAGTTAATATAGGGATACTCTCCTCTCAGCTGACCAGCAACTTGTCTCCCACTTCTACTTCACGGGATCTCCGATCACATAGAGTGGGTTACCACTATGGACAACTCATGCGGTGGGTCTCAAACCCATCTCCATCGATAAATTATCTATCACATTAAGTGAAAGACCCTTTGTGAAGGGATCTGCCAAGTTTTTTGACGTTTGGATATAATCCAACGTAATAACTCCGGAGTTCCTTAATTTTCTGACAGATTTTAGTCTCCCCTTCACATGTCTTGAGGACTTCATATTGTCCTTCGAACTGTTTATCTTGACGATCACAGTTTGATTATCACAGTTCATCAGGATAGGGGGTATTTGTTTTTCAACCATAGGTAAGTCCATCAAGAGTTCACGAAGCCACTCTGCTTCAACAGTGGCAGTGTCTACTGCTGTGAGTTCTGCTTCCATAGTTGACCTCGTTAAGATGGTCTGTGTGCAAGACTTCCAGGAAACAGCGCCACCACGAAGTGTAAAAACATAACCACTTGTGGCCTTAATCTCATCAGCATCAGATATCCAGTTCAAGTCACTATAACCCTCCAGTACCCTTGGATACCCGGTGTAGTGAATCTCATAGCTTGCAGTGCCTTTCAAGTAGCGCATAACTCTCTCAAGCACACGTCAATGATCATCTCCCGGTTTTGACACAAACCGACTCAGCTTGCTCACAGCAAAAGAGATGTCAGGCCTCGTGGCACTCGCCAAATACATAAGCGAGCCAATAATCTGAGAATACCTTAGTTGATCTCTAGCAATCCGTCGATTCTTTCGAAGCAACACACTAGCATCATATGGAGTTGGAGAAGGTGTGCAGTCGCTATACCCAAAACGACTCAAGACCTTTTCCACATAGTGAGACTGAAGCAGTGTGATCCCACCATTCTCATCTCTCAACAGATTGATGTTTAAGATAACATCAGCTACATCTAGATCCTTCATCTCAAAACAGCGAGATAAGAAATCCTTAACCTCCTTGATTGAATCAAGTTTGGTTCCAAAGATCAATATGTCGTCGACATAGAGACAAAGAATAACTCCTTCGCCCCCACCATAGCGATAGTACACGCACTTGTAGCTATCGTTTACTACAAAGCCGGCAGCAGTTAATGTTCTTTCGAACTTCTCATGCCACTCTTTAGGAGCTTGTTTAAGGCCATATAAAGACTTTAATAACTTACATGATGAAGTCATGTACCTGGGGTAGGGTCATAGACCTGCCTAAAGGTACCCTCCATAAGGACACTCACAAGAGAAGCAGCCTTCCAGCCGACCTGGTAGGTTTCCACTCGACAGATTCAAAGACACTCGACCATGAAGACCCACAAGAGCCACTCGGTACCCAAACGGTCTGTAGTTAAATAGTCTTTATGACCTTAATGACACTTTATGTAAGGCGTTACCAGTAACGCCTAGCTTTAACGCACCTTAAACCCTCTACTACGTAATGGGCTGGGGTCTGGCGCACTCTATATAAGCCACCCTCCACGGTAGAGGGGTTCGCACCCCATAACACATACGCATATAATCCAGTCGACCGCCTCCGGGCTCCGACACGTAGGGCTATTACTTCCTCCGAGAAGGGCCTGAACTCGTAAATCTCTTGCGTATACAACTACTCCATAGCTAGGATCTTGCCTCTCCATACCTACCCCCCATTCTACTGTCAGACTTAGAACCACGACAGTTGGCGCCCACCTTGGGGCAGGTGTTCTAGCGATTTGTTGGAGAAGTTGGGATTCTTTCGATCTCCGGCATCATGGTTTGGTGGAGTTACGGTCGATGGCCACGAGATCCGTCTCGGTGCGCTCACGTTAAATCGCCGACGACTCCGCAACCCGGGAGGCTCCACTCGACGTGGACGCGCCTCCCGTCTGCTGAGGCGACGACTTTTCGCGCGGTGTCCGTCATGAGTCCTCCTGCGGCAACCGTCGACCCAGTATGGGTCGGCTCCTGTGCTGTCTTCACTCCCAGTCTCCCACCGGCGCAAGCGTTCCGGTCGGTCGAGGCTTCAGCGGTGGGTGAGGCATGCGGTGGCCCGCCAGTCGGCCATCCCCCAAGTCGCGGCGATCGAGCCCGACGAATCTCTCTACGGCCTGATCGACCTGTCGACTCGTTCCAGAGAGGCTGCGTCCGAATGCGATAGCGATGACTCCGGCAGAGGTTACGATGGTCGATGGACCACGTAGTCCCCTGGATTCACCCGCACCAACGAAGGTGGCGGTGGAAGCGATCGGTGCAAGCCCATGAAGAGTACTTGCTCGAGCCCTCACTTCGCGCTCCAGAGGGAGGAGCTTCGTCGTCGGAACATGGATGCACTTCACACTCCTATCGTTGGAGAAACCCCGAGGCTCACGCCTTGGAGGATGCGGCAACAACCCTTTGGCTGAGCGCACTCGACTGGAGAATCTTCAGCAGTACTCGACGAGCGTACGCGACCAAGGGTTCCAGAATCCAGTCGATGCCGGCTCTTTCAACCGCCAACTCAGGTATATCGAACTCCGATTCAGAATTTAGCAGCTGCCGCCCGTATAGCAGAGTCAATTCAGCCTTCCCAGTCGGAGGAGGGTAGAGGTTTGCAAAGAAATCGAGGATTTGCTCCGGCGGCAGGAGATCAAAACTCGCTTGTATCCTGGGCCATGGAACAGGGTTCACACCGATCCGTCAGCTTGGATTGATCGATCGGCCCATAGTCCAAGATCGCCCGAGGCGTGAGGAACATGGGGGCGGCGTGGTGATCAATACAAGGGTCATGAGCAAGTATGAGCACCGATTCAATCGCAACGATCGACGCCGAGTGCCCACTCCTCCCCAAGGGTGGATCATACGCTCCTCGGCAGCGGATTTACAGACGCCTTGACATAGTCTTTGGGCGAAGGGTTCCAGTCGACCCTGAGGAACCAGGCTTTGATGCGAGATCTATTATCGTTCAAGGTTTGGTCGACAGAATGAGCTCACCGAGACGGCCGTGATAGAGATGTTCCTTCCAGCAGCAGAGGTCATGTCTCAGGACCAGAGTGTTTCAGCAGAGCCATCAGAGCCGCAGTGATTCCTCCCAACTTCAGGTTGGCGACTGGAGTCAGCAAGTTCACTGGAGAATCCAAGCCTCACACTTGGCTTGAAGATTACCGAGTGGCTCTTCAGATCGGCGGTGGCAACGATGAGGTAGCCATGAAGCATTTGCCTCTTATGTTGGAGGGTTCAGCCAGGGCGTGGTTGAATCAGTTAGCACCCAGCAGCATTTACACTTGGGAAGATCTTGCCCGAGTGTTTGTCGAGACATTTGAAGGAACTTGCAAGCGACCCGGCAGGTTTGACGGAGTTGCAGCCATGTGTGCAAAAGTCGAGTGAAACTTTGAGAGATTATATCCAGAGGTGGATCACTTTGCACCACACGATCGAGAATGTATCGATCACTGTGCAGTTTGTGCCTTCAAGGAAGGTGTCAAGAACAGAGAATTGAGTTTGAAATTTGGTCGAAGCGGAGACATGACCACGAGTCGGATGATGGAGATTGCCACCAAGTATGCAAATGGTGAAGAAGAGGATCGGCTCGAGTGGTAAATATAAATCGGCCGCCAATGAGGCCGGCGGAGGAAATTCCAAATGGAAGCGAAGCGCAAAAGCCGAGCCAGCGGCTCCGGAGAGGCCTTGGCGTGACCCTGTGAAAGTTCAAGGGGAAACCCAAGGGTCCTTGGAACCCCAAGAAGGTGAAAGACCAGGATGGAAACGACGTGTTGGATTTGCCATGTCATATTCATACAAAGAAAGATGAAGAGGGTAAACTCATTTACCCGAAACATACCACTCGACAGTGTCGACTCTTGATTCAGCAGTTCCAAGGGAAACAACTCAAGGATAAGGATAAGGAGACAGACAAAGATGAGGACAGAGATGACAGTAATGGTGGATATCCCGGGTCAATTCCACCACGATGATTTTTCGACGTCGAAAGCAAAAAGTTGATTGAAGGTTATCAATCGGAAGTAAACTTGGTTGCTCGTGACTCCCAATTATCTGAAATGGTCCTGCACCGCCATCACATTCGACCGGTCGATCACCCGACGACATTGCCACCACCGGGAGGCAAGCATTGGTGGTCGACCCGGTTGTTGAAGGCACTCGGTGACCAAAGTCCCGATGGATGGTGGTAGTGGCTTGAACATATTATACGCGGAGACGTTGAAAGGGATGGGCATTCCGATGTCCGGACTCGATACCGATAACATGAGCTTCCACCGAGTCATTCACGGAAAGAAGGCTGAGTCACTCGGCCAAATTGCTCTTGATGTAGTTTTGGTGATTCAAAGCATTTCCGGAAAGAAAAGTTGACCTTTGAGGTCGTGGATTTCGAGCGCTTATCACGCTATTCGGGAGACCAGCTTATGCACGCGTTTCATGGCCCGACCATGTTACGTGTATCTTAAGCGAAGGTGCCTGGTCCCAAGGGCGTGATCACTGTCACGGGCAATCGGAAGAAGGCAGAAGAGTGCTTCCAGAAAGGCTCTAAGATCGCCGATGCTTAGTTGGCAGTGGTAGAGCTACAAGAGTATCAGAAAACTGCAGATCCGAGTGATTTGTTGCGAGCTAAGAAGCCCGCTACGGAGTCAGCATTTCAGTCGACTGGCGAGAGGAAGCAGGTTCACATTCACCCGACTGATCCCAATGCTGCTCCGACCAACATCTCAACAACACTCGACTCAAAATAGGAAGAAGCGCTCATCCAGTTCCTCCGTGAGAACTGGGACATCTTTGCATGGAAGCCTGCTGACATGCCGGGTGTTCCCAGGGGGCTGGCTGAGCATCGCCTGCGAGTCGACCCAAAATTCAAACCGGTTAAAGAATATCTTCGGTCCGCCGCCCGAAGAGAAAGGCCATTGGCGAGGAGGTGGCTCGGCTCTTAGCAGCAGAGTTCATCCGAGAGATCTACCACTCGAGTGGCTCGCCAACGTTGTCATGGTCCCCAAGAAGGACAAGTCGTTGCGCATGTGCATCGATTTCAAGCATATCAATCGGGCCTGCCCGAAAGATCATTTCCCTCTTCCTCGCATCGACCAAATAGTCGACTCAACTGCGGGATGTGAGAGGTTGTCTTTTTTAGACGCATATTCCGGGTATCATCAGATCCGTCTGTATGGACCCGATGAGATTAAAACAGCGTTCATCACTCCATTCGGGTGCTTCTGTTATGTCACCATGCCATTCGGTGTCAAGAATGCCGGAGCCACATTCATGAGGATGATTCAAAAGTGTTTGCTCACTCAAATCAGTCGTAATGTGGAAGCGTAAATGGATGATATAGTGGTCAAGTCACGAAAGGGTTCCGACCTGTTGACTGACCTTTCTGAAACATTTGCCAATCTCAGGAGGTATGATATTAAGCTTAACCCATCAAAGTGTACATTTGGAGTTCCTGGTGGAAAGTTACTCGGTTTTCTCGTTTACGGCGAGGAATCGATGATAACCCGAAAAGGTTGGCACCATGCTCGAATGAAGCGCTCAGCGTGTGCACGGCGTCGAAACTTCTTGGATGCTTGGCCGCTTTAAGTCGATTCATCTCTCGCCTCGGTGAAAAGGCATTGCCTCTTTACCGACTGATGAAGAAGTCAGAAAAGTTCGAGTGGACTCTAGAAGCTGATGCAGCGTTTGCAGAGCTCAAAGCTATGCTCTCCACCCAGCCGGTGCTTGCTGCTCCAATCAGCAAAGAGCCTTTGCTGCTTTACGTTGCAGCCCTTTGGACAAGTCGTCAAGACTGCGTACTTACGGTCGAGCGGGAAGAAGAAGGAAAAGCCTTCAAAGTTCAACGCCCAGTTTATTATCTTTCTGAAGTGCTGACCCCGTCAAGGCAAAGATACCCTCACTATCAGAAGCTTGTTATGGGATCTATATGACCACGAAGAAGGTTGCTCATTATTTCTCTGATCATTCCATTACAGTCGTCAGTGACGCCCCTTTGTCGGAAATTCTTAACAGAGATGCGACTGGTCAAGTGGCAAAATGGGCGATTGAACTCCTTCCCCTTGATATCAAATTCGAGGCAAAGAAAGCCATCAAGTCCCAAGCAATAGCAGATTTCCTCGCCGAGTGGACTGAACAGCAACTTCCGACCCAAGTTCACTCGGAACCTTGGACTATGTTTTCGATGGTTCCAAGATGCGGAACGGTTCGTGCGGGGGTTGTATTGGTTTCCCCGAGGAGATAGGCTCAAGTATCGTTCTCGATTCACTTTGATTCTCCCAACAACGAAGCAGAATATGAAGCACTCTGTATGGGTTGCGCATGGCCATTTCACTTTCGGCGTCCGTCGCCTTATGGTCTATGGCGACTCGGATCTGGTTGTTAATCAAGTGATGAAGGAGTGGGATGTCGAAGCCCAGCTATGACATGTTATTGTAATGAAGTGAGAAAATTTGGAGAAGAAATTCGAGGGGTTAGAGCTTCATCATATACCCCGAAAAATCAAGCATGCGGATGATTTGGCGAAGATAGGGTCCAAGAGGGAAGCCATTCGATGATGTATTTTTGGAACACATTCATGCTCCATCGGCAGGAGGATCCTTTCATAGAAGAAGCCACGCAGCAAAAGAGTGCCAATGATCCGACTGAAGTTGAGGTCCCAGCCGTGGTCGACCTGATTATGGAAGTTGTGGTCATCACTCCCGACTGGATAGTGTTGTACATCGCTTATATCCTAAGGAAAGAGCTCCCAGAGAATGAAGAAGAGGCTCGACAGATCGTCCGTCGATCCAAGGCCTTTACAGTGATCAAGGGACAATTGTACAGAGAAAGCGCGATCGAGTCGACGAAGTGTATCACGCCGGAAGAAGGTCGATAATTCTTGAGGATATCCACTCGGGGACCTGTGGCCACCTTGCGTCCTCACGGCCCAATGTGGCTAACGCCTACCGAGCGGGATTTTACTGGCCGAAAGCAAATGAAATGGCAAAAGAAATAGTTGACAAGTGTGAAGGATGTCAGTTCTATTCCAACATGTCGCACAAGCCAGCCTCAGCCTTGAAGACCCTTCCACTCGTTTGGCCCTTCGCTGTTTGGGGATTGGACATGATTGGACCGTTGAGAACTGGCAGAAGCGGCTTCACTCATTTGCTAGTAGCAGTCGACAAATTCACCAAGTGGATCGAAGCCAAGCCCATCAAAAACCTTGATGCATGCAATCGCTATCGGTTTCATCGAGAGTTGATATTCAGATATGGAGTTCCGCATAGCATCATCACCGACGATGGGTCAAACTTCGATAATGACAAGTTCAAAGCCTTCGCGCCTCTCAAGGCATGCGGTCGACTATGCTTGATGGCTCATCCTCGGTCGAATGGACAAGCGAGAACGTGCAAACGGCCTCATTCTCAAAGGGCTGAAACCACGATCGATGCGTGATCTCAAACACGCAGCGGGAGCTTGGGTCGACGAACTTCCATCAGTTCTCGGGATTGAGGACCACTCCTAATCGGTCGACTGGGAGAACTCCATTCTTCCTGGTCTATGGAGCTGAAGCAGTTCTGCCGAGTGACCTACTTCACAATGCGCCTCGAGTCGAACTATACTCTGAAGAAGAAGCGGAACAAGCCCGGCAAGATGCAGTCGACCTCTTGGAAGAGGAGAGAGAGATGGCCCTGATCCGCTCGACTATCTATCAGCAAGACTTGCGTCGATTCCATGCCAGAAATGTGAAGAGTCGAGCCTTCCAAGAGGGAGATTTGGTCCTCCGAGTGGATCAACAGAAACCACACAAGCTTGCTCCCACTTGGGAAGGTCCTTTCATCGTCACAAGAGTCCTCCACAACGGAGCGTATCATCTCTACAACGTTGATCGCCAGATCGACGAGCCTCGAGCTTGGAACGCGGAGCTGCTCTACCCCTTTTACACTTAATACTCACTCGGTTGAGATGTAATAAAAGTACTTTTGTAGTTTATCTAAGACAAGAATGTTATAATTTTCCCAGTGATTGTTATTGCTTTTTGTTGAAATTTCCCCCAGTGGGTGGCTTAGTCGCGAATCCGATTCGCCTAAGTTTGTAAAAATCCTTTACGAGTGCGAGCCGCCTCTCACTCGGGGGCTTAACTCTTGAATCCGCCGCCTAAGTATTCAAAACCCTACAGAGTGGCGAGCCAGCCTCCCACTCGGAGGCTTAGCTGCAGTCCAAGTACTCGCCTAAGTATTCAAAATCCTACCGAGTGGCGAGCCAGCCTCCCACTCGGAGGCTTAGCTGCAGTCCAAGTACTCGCCTAAGTATTCAAGATCCTACCTAGTGGCGAGCCAGCCTCCCACTCGGAGGCTTAGCTGCAGTCCAAGTGCTCGCCTAAGTATTCAAATCCTACCGTGTGGTGAGCCAGCCTCCCACTCGGGGGCTTATAACAGCCCAAGGATTCGCCTTAAACATCCAAAGTAATAAAAATCCTATCGAGTGGAGAGCAAACCTCCCACTCGGGGCTTAGCTGCAGCCCGGTGGTCGCCTAAGTAATAGAAATCCCACCGAGTGGAGAGCAAACCTCCCACTCGGGGCTTAGCTGCAGCCAGTGCTCGCCTAAGTAATAGAAATCCCACCGAGTGGAGAGCAAACCTCCCACTCGGGGCTTAGCTGCAGCCCAGTGCTCGCCTAAGTAATAGAAATCCTACCGAGTGGAGAGCAAACCTCCCACTCGGGGGCTTAGCTGCAGCCCAGTGCTCGCCTAAGTAATAGAAATCCTACCGAGTGGAGAGCAAACCTCCCACTCGGAGGCTTAGCTGCAACCTAGTGTTCGCCTAAGTAATAAAAATCCTACCGAGTGGAGAGCAAACCTCCCACTCGGGGCTTAGCTGCAGCCAGTGCTCGCCTAAGTAAGGAATTCATCCCAATCCGCAAGGACGACGAGGTGCAGGTCGACTGCTACCTCCTCCTTCGGAGCTTCGCCACAAGTACAACGTGCGGTCCATCCCAATCCGCAAGGACGACGAGGTACAGGTCGACTGCTACCTCCTCCTTCGGAGCTTCGCCACAAGTACAACGTGCGGTCCATCCCAATCCGCAAGGACGACGAGGTGCAGGTCGACAGCTACCACCTCCGTCGGAGCTTCGCCACAAGTACAACGTGCGGGTCGTCCAAATCCGTAAGGCGACAAGGTCGATCGCGATTGTGTTCCATCTCTACCTGCAGGATAGATGAAGCACAAGTCGACAGGAATTTCATCGGAATATCTTCCGAATGAGGAATAAAGTTCTCTCAAAGGCAAACAAAGCATGTTAAAGGAAAAATCAAGTTCGGATAAACGTCCTACAGATCCAAAGGTGCTCAGGCGTTAAGCCTGTTAAAGTTTATCGGTTCTGTAAACCACTCGGCATTCCGAGGCAAATTTAAAGTGGGACTTAGAAGTTTTTACTCCTCCGTGGAGGATCGGAAGGTGCAACAAACTGGTCGAGGTCGATTCCGTCGGCAATACGGGTAGCAGCAGCGATGAAAGTCTCCATGAAAGATCTGAAGTCGTGCTTCCTGGTATTGGCAACCTTGAGAGACACCAGCTTGTCCTCTTGTGCTTCTTTGCAGTGGACACGGACCAGAGATAGAGCAACATCAGCACCACACCTGGCAGAAGATTTTTCCATTCTTGCACTCGACTTGGAATCTCATTCACCGAGTCATCGTGGATTCAAGATCATTACGAAGAGTACATTACGGCGAGAGTCGAGTCGATCTGCGACAATCGCAACTTTCGGTCGAGCAAGATAATCCACCACGCTAGCAACGCGAGACTCCAGTCGGAGCACATTCATAGCAGCTTCATCCTTCACAGGAGAGTTGATGGGGTCCAAGCTGGTTTCCACTCGACTAGTTTCTTCTTCAAAGTTTTGGCAGAATTCTGAAAACACAGCTTAGACTCAAAATAACGATCATGTGATGAGCTGGTGAGAGCAAGACAGTCGGATAAAAGAGATTACCTTCAAGCATGAGAAACAGCTTCTTGGCGAGCCCTCCAAGATAAATCTCCAGGTCGTTTCGCTTCCCCGCCAGTTGGCCAACCTTGTCAGACAGAACAATCTTGTCGTTCTTCAGTCGACTAACTTCCTTGTTAGCCACGTCAAGAGAGGCTTTCAGCTTGGCATTTTCATCTTCGAGTTTGTCGACTGAGGCAAGCTTCTCTTCAGAGCTTTGTTTTCTCCAAAGCCGCCTATACGTACTCTGCAAGGTCAAGGTCCTTCTTCTTCAAAGTCTCTTCCAGTTTATACGCAAAGCAACAATGAGAACAGAGTTGAGAATGAGCAGAAAAACAAAGGCGATCGTCAAAAATTCTCACCTGCCATACCTTTTGCTTCATCCTTTGCCTTACGCAAATTCTCCAGAGCAAGCTTCAAATCGAGGTTGAGCTGAATCTGCTTTTTCTCTAACTCAGTATAGCGAGCCACAAGCTCGCAAGATTTCTACAAAGAGTCAACCAACGAAAGACATCAAAGACAGATCACTTCCGAGTGATTAAGGAAACTTAGTACCATTTCTAAGACTACAGTCGAATCAAAACATTCGACAGTAGTCTCGGGGACTACACCCAGCGGGTGCACTCAGCGTGCCCCCACTGGTTTACCAATTTGGTTCGACCAGTTGACCAAAAGAGGCAAAAGGTTATGATTCTAAAACCATGGCTAATTGTCGTGGTCATGATAAATATATATATATATATATATATATATATATATATATATATATATATATATATATATATATATATATATATAGCTCTTTAGACTATAGTCAATCTGCCTTGATCGACCATAGTCTCGGGACTACACCAGTGGGTGCACTCAGCGTGCCCCACCGGCTTTACGCTTCCATTCGACTTGGTCCGTCTGTGTCGAGTGAAGAAGATCACAGACATAAAGATTATAGCCGATCGCACGCAATCGACCATAGTCTCGGGGACTACACCCGGTGGGTGCACTCGGCGTGCCCCACAAAAGTTCAATCGACACACACACCCGGTGGGTGTACAGATATGAAAATCTCCGGAAGGAAGATTTGGGTAGCATATCCAAACAAAGCAAGCAACGCATCGACTTACTTGGACATTGCTCTGGAGGGCTGAACTAGCATCATAAGCCGCCTAACTAGCCTCTCTGGCCGCTTTCACCTGCTCCATCATGATCCCTGCCTGGCGTATGGCCTCCTTAGCCGCACTTACTTGGTCTTACGGGACGTAGTGTGTAGCAAAGAGAGATGGTGGATCAGCAGTCGACGAAGTGGGTCGGGCACTTGTCGTGATGCAATGAAAGATACTGAAGTCCGAGTGGGGTTGCCTCCTCGGAAATCAGCGTCTCAGGAATCGCCGCGACTTGAGCAGCCTTGCCAGCAAGCACTTTCTTGTTCTTCCTCTTCCTCAATGGCGCTTCCTCGTCATCATCGGGGAGATCAATGACGTGAGGCGGAACTACAAGAAAGATTCAGAAGTAAACATGGAAGTCCAATCGACTAGAAGCTCCAGTCGACTAAAAGAGAAACCTCTGAGATCTTACCAAGGTTGGAAGTGGCCGTATCCTCCATTTCCTGATCTTCGTGCTTGGCTGAAGTCTCGGAGGTAGCAGCGCTGTAGATTTCAAGAATCGACTGATCAGTCATCAAGTCGGCCAAAAGTTCACTCATGTTGAATAAGGAAATACAAGGTTACATTGGTTACCCGGAGATGGTGGGAATGACCATTCGCATCTTGGGCAGGGGCCTTCGCCCGGCTTTGACGACGTCGCTCGAGGTTGCTTGGCGGTTTCTCGGTCGGCGCGGGAGAAGTTGTCCTAGGTCGCTTCGTCGACTGCCCGGTGGGCACAACAGCTTTACCGCGCCCGGCCGCCGGGTCATGCGTCAACTTGGACCTTCCCTCCGAGCGAAGAGGATCGACGTCTTCCTCCTCTTCCTCCTCCTCCTCCTCATCATCAGAGCCATCATCCTCCTCATCCTCCTCGCCGTTGGACTCCCATTCCTCCGGACTTTCGCCTCCACTTCCTTCTTCTTCTTCGACTGTTTCCTGCGCCCCGTTGGGCATCAAGTACATCTCAATGGTGACCTAGAAGACAACAAAACAAGGTGAAAGTCAGTCGACGAATTAGCATCAAAACAGAATGAATGCAGCAGAATCACAGTCGGAGATAAGTGGTTATACCTTGTCTGGTTGGTAACTCTGGTCGAGTGGTGGAATCCTCCTAGCTCCGCGAGGGTTGTCCTTGTTTCCTGTGATGGCAGTCATCCACCTCTCCAGCGTGGCGCCATCGACCTCCTCTGGATGGACCCGGTATTGGAGTGGCTGAATACGCTGTCGGAGAAAGACCTCCAGGAGATCCATGCCGGTCACCCCATCGCGAATAAGCTGGACTACACGCTCCATCAGCAGCTTTACTTGGGCCTTCTCCTCTGGTAACACCTTCAGGGAAGATGGCTTGTTCACTCGACTCATGGAGAAAGGAGGGAGCCCAGTCATTGCCCGGCGTCGGCTGGTCTTGGCGATAAAACCAGGTCGTTGCCACCCTCTAACCGAGTCGGTGAGAGTCATAGCTGGAAAGGCGCTCTTCCCCCTCATCTGGACCCCGAGTCCCCCACACATCTGGATTACTTGGGTCCTCTCGTCATTCGGGCTCGTTTTCTTCACCGTCTGAGAGCGACAGGTGAATATGTGCTTGAAGAGACCCCAGTGCGGTCGACAACCCAAGAAATTCTCGCATAGCGAAACGAAAGCAGCAAGATAGACAATGGAGTTTGGAGTGAAATGATGGAGTTGCGCTCCAAAAAAGTTCAAAAACCCCCGAAAAAAGGATTTGGCGGCAGAGAAAACCCCCGATCTACGTGGGTGGCCAGGAGGACGCACTCACCCTCTTCAGTTGCGGTTGCCACTCCGTGCCGGAAGCCTCGCCGACCCATGGGGGATCAGTCCTTCATTGGCCAGATCGGTGGGATCCTTCTCGGTGATGGTCGAGCGGATCCAGTCTCCTTGGACCCAGCCCTGCGGCAGCTTGGACCGCGAAGAGTAGCCGCCCCGACTGGGCGCTCTCCCCTTGGCCTTCGCCGCCGCCTTTTCACCCGTTCCAGGGCTGCGGTCTTCTCCTTCACCATGGTCGCTGGCGAGGCAAGCACCGAGCTTCGGCGCTGGACAGACGAAGAGCACGGCGAGAAGGTTTGGAGGCGGAGAGAGGGGAAGTCTGAGGTCGCACTGTTCAAAATGCCCGGTCCAACGCTTTATATGGGGCCGCCTCCGAGTGGCTGACCGGTAGGCCCAGGCAATCCCGTCGCAATCCCGCAACAGGCGCGTGCACGATACGTGGCGAAAAAGGCGGCACGAAGATCGAGGCATCATCGTCTTATCCCATCCGAGTGTCGCGGTTTTCTCCGCTTCGCGCGCTTCCCAAAAGTCGAATCCCGTGAAATCCGCTAACCGCAGAGCAACTCGTCAGATAACAGATTTCCTCCGATCCATCGCTCGGAAATCCTCAAGTTCACAAAGTTCACTCGACAAACGTGAAGAATGGATCAAGGCGACTGAAAGAGAAGTTGATGCCATCACTAAAAGGTCGTTGATCCAGAGTAAGACCCACTCACAACACGAAGAACAGGTCGGAAACATAATCAACTCCTTCCTCACTCAAACCTCGATCCATTCGGGGGCTAATGATGAAGTCATGTACCTAGGGTAGGGTCATAGACCTGCCCAAAGGTACCCTCCACAAGGACACTCACAAGAGAAGCAGCCTTCCAGTCGACCTGGTAGGTTTCCACTCGACAGATTCAAAGACACTCGACCATGAAGACCCACTCGACCACCAGGAGTCCAAGAGCCACTCGGTACCCAAACGGTCTGTAGTTAAATAGTCTTTATGACCTTAATGACACGTTATGTAAGGCGTTACCAGTAACGCCTAGCTTTAACGTACCTTAAAACCTCTACTACGTGGGCTGGCTGGGGTCCTGACGCACTCTATATAAACCACCCCCCTCCACAGGTAGAGGGGTTCGCACCCCTATAACACATACGCATATAATCCAGTCGACCGCCTCCGGGCTCCGAGACGTAGGGCTATTACTTCCTCCGAGAAGGGCCTGAACTCGTAAATCTCTTGCATATACAACTACTCCATAGCTAGGATCTTGCCTCCTCATACCTACCCCCCATTCTACTGTCAGACTTAGAACCATGGCACTCGCCAAATACATAAGTGAGCCAATAATCTGAGAATACCTTAGTTGATCTCTAGCAATCCGTCGGTTCTTTTGAAGCAACACACTAGCATCATATGGAGTTGGAGAAGGTGTGCAGTCGCTATACCCAAAACAACTCAAGACCTTTTCCACATAGTGAGACTGAAGCAGTGTGATCCCACCATTCTCATCTCTCAACAGATTGATGTTTAAGATAACATCAGCTACTCCTAGATCCTTCATCTCAAAACAGCGAGATAAGAAATCCTTAACCTCCTTGATTGAATCAAGTTTGGTTCCAAAGATCAATATGTCGTCGACATAGAGACAAAGAATAACTCCTTCGCCCCCACCATAGCGATAGTACACGCACTTGTCGCCATCGTTTACTACAAAGCCGGCAGCAGTTAATGTTCTTTCGAACTTCTCATGCCACTCTTTAGGAGCTTGTTTAAGGCCATATAAAGACTTTAATAACTTGCACACCTTTCCTTCCTGACCAAGTACTACAAAACCATCTGGCTGATCCATGTAAATTTCCTCCTTCAACTCTCCATTGAGGAAAGCTGTCTTAACGTCCATTTGATGAACGAGAAGACCATGTGAGGCAGCCAGTGATAGTAGCACCCGAATTGTGGTCAGTCTAGCCACAGGTGAGTAAGTATCAAAGAAGTCTTCACCTTCTTTCTGGGTATAACCCTTGGCCACAAGCTGTGCCTTGTACTTTTCAATCATACCATCAGGTCTAAGCTTCTTATTGAACACCCACTTACATCCTACAGG
Source organism: Aegilops bicornis (assembly GCA_021605145.1). Taxonomy (NCBI): domain Eukaryota; kingdom Viridiplantae; phylum Streptophyta; class Magnoliopsida; order Poales; family Poaceae; genus Aegilops; species Aegilops bicornis. The sequence continues at coordinate 43,595,726 of CM038671.1, read as the reverse complement.
TTTGCACCCATAAGGACGGTCAGTGATCTCCCAGGTACCGTTAGCTAAGATGGAATCCATCTCGCTACGTACAGCTTCCTTCCAGTAGTCAGCATCAGGAGATGCATAGGCTTCTGAAATAGTCCTGGGTGTGTCATCCATGAGGTACACAATGAAATCATCACCAAAGGACAGTCCTCTGTCTCTTACTCCTCACGGGAGTTCCATTGTCACCCTCAACAGGATTCTCAACATGTTCCATCGCAATGGTGGGTTCAGGAATTACAGCGAAATCCTCACTAGATGGAGTAGATATCTCCTGATTTGATGAACTCGACATATCCTTCATAGGAAATATGTCCTCAAAGAAAGTTGCATCATTCGACTCCATAATCGTACCAACATGCATGTCGGATACCTCAGATTTTATTATCAAAAATCTATAGCCGATGCTATGAAAAGCATAGCCCAGAAGAACACAATCCATGGTTTTTGGTCCAAGCTTGCGCTTCTTGGGAATTTGTATATTGACTTTCGCCAAACAACCCCAAGTACGTAGGTAAGAGAGTTTCAACCTTTTCCTTTCCCATTCCTCAAATGGATTCATGGTCTTATGCTTTGTGGGAAATCGGTTTAGGACATGACACGCAGTCATTAGCGCCTCCCCCCACCATTCTTTGGATAGACCCGAAGTGTCTAACATGGTGTTAACCATATCAGTTAGAGTTCGGTTCTTTCTTTCGGCTACCCCATTTGACTGGGGTGAGTAGGGAGGCATCCTCTCATGGATTATACCATGTTCCGCATAAAACAGATCAAATTCATTGGAAAAATACTCTCCACCACGATCGGACCTAAGCCGTTTAATTTTTCGGTCAAGTTGGTTCTCTGCCTCAGCCTTATAGTTTTTGAAGAAAGTCAAAGCCTCATCTTTTGATTTCAGAAGATACATATAACAATATCTAGTGGAGTCATCAATCAACGTCATGAAGTATCTCTTTCCACCTTTTGTAACACGCCATTCATCTCACAAAGATCAGAATGTATAAGCTCTAGTGGTGCCAAGTCTCTTGCCTCTGCAGTCTTATGGGACTTGCGAGGTTGCTTAGCTTGCACACATACTTGGCACTTAGAGCCTTTGACAGTAGAGATTTTTGGAATTAAATTCATATTGGCTAGCCGCGTCATGCAACCAAAGTTAATGTGACAAAGTCGTGAATGCCAAATATCAGACTCATTGTTGTGGCAAACATTATTAATAACTTTAGTGCAAATATCTGACAAAGACAGGCGGAACAAGCCTCCGCTCTCATAGCCTTTTCCAACAAATTGTCCAAACTTAGAAATAACAACTTTATTCGATTCGAAAACCAACTTAAAACCATCTCGACATAAACGGGAACCGCTAACGAGATTTTTATTGATGGACGGCACATGATGAACGTTCTTGAGACCTTACGGTCTTCCCAGTAAACTTCAGATCGACCGTACCAACACCTTGAACGATGGCATGTGACCCGTTCCCCATCAGCACGGGAGAAGTCCCAGTGGCCTGGTAAGAAGAAAACATGGAGGCGTCAGCACAAACATGTACATTGGCACCGGTATCAATTAACCAATCAGGAGATTGGAATACTGAAAGTATGGTAGGAAAAAAATACCGTACCCTGATTCCTTCATATCAGTATCACCGATGACAACATTAGCGGACTTGCCGCTCTTCTCATGTTCGTGCTCCTCAAAGCGGTTAGGAAATTTCAGAGCCCAGTGATTAGGATCACCGCAGACATGGCAAAGTCCCTTCTCCTTCTTATGAGAATTCTTCTTGAAGTTGGTAGAATGTGATGGCTTGTTCTTTGTATCAAATTTGCCTTTGTCCTGAGTTTTGTTCTTGTTGTTTTTGAACTTGTTGGGCTGGAAGTTCTTCTTCTGTACCATGTGGGCACTAGAACCTCCCTCGGCAACTCGAGCACGTGTGTCCTTTGCTTTCGCCTTCTCTTCAACATCAAGAGTACCAATGAGATCCGCAACGGAAAACTCCCGTCTCTTGTGTTTCAGGGAAGTAGCAGAATTGTTCCACGAAGGTGGAAGCTTGGCAATGATGCCTCCGGCAACAAATTATTCCAGCAACACACACTTGAAGTACTCAAGTTCTTTTGCGAGCGACTGTATCTCATGAGCCTGCTGTACAACAGGGCGCTCATCAGTCATCTTATAATCATAGAATTGCTCCATGACGTACAACTCGCTGTCGGTGTCCGAGGTATCAAACTTGGCCTCGAGCGCAGCCCACATGTCCTTGCCGTTGTCAAACGACATATACGAATACACAATGGAGTCATCAAGAACACTCAGAAGAGCGCCTTTAAAAAGAGTATCGATCTTCTCAAAAGCTTCCAGTTGTGCTGGATTAAGATCGCCCTCAGGCTTGCCCTTGGTGGCGTCATAGCAGCCCATGGTCTGAAACCAGTAGACTGCTCTCGTGCGCCACCTCTTATATTGCGCCCCTTAAAGGCAGGCGGCTTCAGATGCGCAGCAAAACCACTCGGAGTAAATTGGCTATAATCAGGTTTTTGGAGTGTTGGAAATATGAGCAAATTACTACGAGATTTAATCCGAATAAATAGAAAATAGATTATGAAAGCAATAGCAAAGATTAAACTAATCATGCGAACTAGCATAACAGATGAACTAGCAAAGATGAACTAATCATGGACAGAGTGCGTTTATTTACAAGAATTGGCATATTTGCAGTCATTATGACGATTGATGGGCCAACATGAAGATTCTTCTAGAGTGGCTCTCAAATACCTCATTTCGCTATGTTTCCATGGAATACCTGATGAGGAATCCGCACAGGAGCGACGAAATCAATGTTGTCACAATGGGTGAAGCCTCAATCCGCCAGGAGTTCATGGGAAAATATCCAGTCATACCAACACTCACATGCTTCCATGATACAAAGTTGAAAATTTCAAATTTAAACATTCCAAAAAATTCTAAAACAAATCATGGATGTTCACAACACATATTTCGACAGACCCTAAAAAATTCAGATCATAATTCAAAATACACACGAAGAACCAAAAAAGACAAATTTATAGGTGAATAGTGTCATTTTGTCTTCTTTTGACACTATTCATGACGAATTTCCCTTTTTTGTTGCTCGATGTATATTTTGAATTTTGATCTGAATTTTTTAGCGGTTATCTAAACATGTGCTATGAACATCCATGATTCTTTTCAGGATTTTTCGTAATGTTAAAATTAAAAAAAAAATCGGCAGCATGGGAGCATTTGTGGGTTGGCATCACCTGATACTCCCCGTGGAGTTCATCTGTCTAGCTGCTAATGTTTACCCCGATAAACCTACACACGGACCCATTACGAGCTTTTATGTGACTCTATTCAAACTAATCTTGGTCATACTATCATTAGGCGGCGATCACTCCGACCAGCGGGGACGGCCTTGCTGCAGTTTGAGGTGGCCATCTAAAGGTCTTCATGAGAGTTTCATCTCTTCAGATTTGATGGTTGACTTTAGTGAGATGCAAACTATTCACGATGACTTGACGCACAGGGATGGTTGTGCAGCAACGGCACATCCGCATGTAGTTGCTGGGACTGTGGAAAAGTGGTGGCGATAACACATCAATGACTTCGATGGTGCTGCTAGTCGAGCACCCAGTCTCCAGATCCGGGGTGAAAGCCTAGGTTTGACCCGAGTCTAGTCCACTTGGTAATAGCGATTTTATTATATCGTTACTTTGTTGAAGACATTGCTCGGATATGCTCAGACTGGTTTTTCAGGGTGAAAACCTAGACTATGGCCTTGGATGGTCATATCCGGCGATGGTGGCTTTTGAACGTCGCTCCCTTCTTGAAGGCGTTCCTGTTGAAGAACCTCGTCGTCTGTGTAGTCATGCAATGGTTGGTGTGGATGTGGTCATTGTTGTAGTTTGCCGGTTGTGGAACCGATCACTTTCGTGCTTTTTTTCCTCGCCTACATATAGCTTTGGTCTTGTATTTGATGGCGTGTGTTTTGTGTGCGTGTGTTAGTATTGCATTGGCTGTGTACATCTTAGCTATGCAGAGGCCGGGTGTGTGCTCATTGCGTTTGTATTTCCTTAATGCTTCATTTTGAGCCAATAAAAACCACCCTTTATCGGGAAAATCCACCCCCCCCCCAAATTTTCAGTGGGGGTTGTGCCCATCCTCCTCTCTTCTCCAATCCCAATCGCCCACGTCTCTTAGTCCGTGAACCCTGTATTCAATCCCTCCGTGTGTGATGGACCCCGTAAGGCTGGTCATAGTGGGAGTAACTTAGACTAGTGTCATGCATATGACACTAGTGTAAGTTACTACCTTCATAGTGCAAAGTAACATAGTAGTAGTATCATAGATTGCTTCATTTATTATCTCATAAACTCATTTTGCTTCAAGAAGCGCTATGTTACAGTAACATATTATGTTACCACAAGCACCTCTTTCTTCATTAAATACTTGCCACATAAGCAAAATTGTCTTGGGATGTGTTAAGTTACTACCTAAGTTACTCCCACTGTGGCTAGCCTAATCAATCCCTTCATTCGTGAACCACGTCTTTTAGTCCACACCCAATGACCGGAATCTGCCTCGGCCGCTCACTGGGCACGTTTTGCCGATGCTAAAGTCACATGGGCCCGCAGATGGGCCGCCAACTCAGCCCATGAGCTCACTCCCTTCCGGCCATGTCGAGCTGGATCCCTTGATACCAAAATTGGCAGGCCCCGTCAGCCCATGAAGTGGGCCCGCCCGAGGGGAGTGGGCCATGGGGCTATTTCGATCACTATCTTGGTTTATAGGGCATGCACATAGCTTTAGATTGATAATTTAACTAGCTAAATATGTATTATATATAATAAAAATATATGTTTAGGAACTACACCCGCTTAAGAATCTAATGATATCGATGACCTAGAACTACGTGCACGCCTTATATAGCGAGATGGGCCAATGCTGCCATACTAAAAAATTGGCGAGCCCACATGATTTGGCGGCTATTTGGATCTGCACCGGAAATTTGGCTCATCCGGCTGGCAAACCCTATTTGGCGCTGCAGGCACCGGTTAAGGGCAATTTTCCTAACTAGCACCTGCAGCCGTGGTAGCTGGGCTGGTCCATTTATCTGTTTGTAGGGTTTTTTCTTCGATTTTCAAAAATGCAAAAGAAGTGCATGCAGGGCGAGTCAAACCAGAGACCTCCAGTTTCGAGGCACAACGCGCTAACCACCACGCCACACAACCTTCTGTGCTATTCTTCATCTTTCTCATTTTTTATTACTTCTAGTTTTTCTTTCCTTTTTCCCTTTTCTTTTTTCGTCTTCCTGGTTCGATGAACTTTTCTACGAAATTGATGAAGCTTTTTCTAAAAGACGATGCATTGTTATTCAAATTTTGATGAACTTTTTTTCAAATTTGATGAACCTTTTTTATATTCGATGAGTCTTTTTCAAATTCGATGAACTTTTTCTCAAAAGCGTTGATTTTTTGTTTCAAGATTTATGAACTTTTTTCAAAATTTATGAACTTTTTAAAATTCGATGAACTTTTTCTCAAAAAAGTCGATTTTTGTTTCAAATTTGATGGACTGTTTTCAAATTCGAAGAAATTTTGCCCGTGAATTACCTTATATTTTTTTAGAAATTTGATAAGTAAATTAAAGTGGAATTGGTTCAGAAGATGAAAGATCGTGGATGTCGCCTAGAGGAGGGGGTGAATAGGCGCTTTAAAGTAATTATGATTTAGGCTTGAACAAATGCGGAATAAAACTAGTGTTAGTTTGTCAAGCACAAAACCTAAAACGACTAGGCTCACCTATGTGCAACAACAAGTTATACTAAGCAAGATATACAACTAAGTGATAGCAAGGTATATAACATGTCATACTATGGCTATCACAAAGTAAAGTGCAGAAGTAAAGGGCTCGGGTAAGAGATAACCGAGGCACGCGAAGACGACGATGTATCCCGAAGTTCGCACCATTGCGGATGCTAATCTCTGTTTGGAGCGGTGTGGTGGCACAATGCTTCCCAAGAAGCCTCATGTCCTCGTATAATGTAAGATGCATTGATTCAACTAAGGGACCCTTGAGGGCGGTCACCGAACCCGTACACTTTGCCAACCCTTAGGGACGGTCACTGGAACCCGTACAAATTGCTCGGGGCAATCTACACAACCAAATTGAAGACCCCGATGCAAGCCCGGAGCTTTACACCATAATGATTGAGCTCCCAGACACCACCAACCGTCTAAGGCACCCAAGCACCCAAGAGGAGGAACAAGCTCTAGAGTACCAAGCACCAAGAGTAATAAACTTCTCAAACTTCACTTTCACGTATCACCGTGGAGAACTCAAACCTATGCACCGAATGCAATGGCAAGGGCACACGGAGTGCCCAAGTCCCTCACTCTCAAATCCCACGTAATCACTCCGTCTCTTAGTCCCTCACTCTCAAAATTAACTTTACTTTTCCGTGTGTTCGGTTTTGTTTTCTACGAAAATGGAACCAGCTGCGACGCTGATCGGATATATAACAAATACTCGTGCTACTGCGAACCAACCTGTGGTTGGATGGTTAGAGGGACAGTGGTATCCCCTGCCCACCAGGATTCAAGTCCTGATGGTCGCATTATTACTGGATTTATTTCAGAATTTCCGGCGATGTGCTTTCAGTGGGAGGAGACGTTCATGTTGATGACGAGGCGCCTACCGTGACTTCGTAAATCTCAAGATGATATGCCGGCCCAGTCTCTCAAAAGTGTATAGGGATAGAGTGTGTGTGGGTTTATATGAATAACTGTATGCATGTATGTATGAGCGCTTGCGTCTATAGTATGTTAAAAAATAGTCATACCGATTCTACTCCTACGAGTTGCCACGTCCCGCGCCCACGCATACACGTGCGCAGCCGTACCAAACGGTCCTGTCATCGCGTGCCGACCTCGGCGGAACGGTGCCACACGTACCTCTCCGACGTGGCGCCCAGTGTCCACACCACTGCAAACGACCTAGCTGGACGAATCACCATCGATCGATCATCATAGAATAGTGGGGAGGATGAGTCACCGCAAGCACGAGCCAGATTCCAGTTGCCTGGCCTGGCCGCTTTCCTGTAGGATCCACGTACCTCACCTCCACCGGCCACCGCATGCATGATTGCCAATGCCACCCTCCAACCTGCTGTTCGATTGCCCTTCAACTTGTTCATAAACAACTTACAGTTCGGTCTTCTCTACGTACCTCATCCAGGACGCTACGCTACAGGTACAGGAGCAACCTCAGGGCGGATAATACTCTAGTCAAGCGTGATTTATGGAGTTCGCAGGATATATAGTTAGATAACCACTGTTTGTCTATTAAAGCTTCGATCATTCATGTCCCGGTTAGGTTGTCATCGTCCTGATCGAGCATCCAAAACAGCGGTCTCTTTCGTCGACATACAGACGCCGCCAGATTAAGTGATCTACAAGGCTCAATCATGGAAGATGCTCCAAGCTTTGCAACAGTGCATATTATGGAGCATATGTATGACCTTGCGCGGCCGGTCGGGGCGACGAGAAGGTATGCGTGTACATCTGGCTCTCATGATCCCATATTTTTTGAAAAAAAAAACTAATTTACAAGCTTTAATCCAGTCCGTGTCAACGTCGTACGTACGGCACTAATAAACAAGTGAATGATAACAGGTCAACCACCGTACCATGGCGTAAAGCCTATAATGCATGGCGTAGTGCAATCGAAACTATAATACGCATGCTATATATCTCATCAGAAGAAACAATAATCGCAATGAAACGACTGTTGTTTTACTCCTTGCTCGGTGTTTTGATCAAGCACAAAGCAAGTGTTTTTATCATAAGAATGCAAAGCTTTGCCAATCTTTTTTATGTCCGCATATATCTATATTTGTCTAAATAAACATGTGCCCGTCTAAATCGAGAGTGATTGAGATTTTTCTATAGTCTAAATTTATTCCGAGATTGCAATTTCAGCTTAAATTTCACTGAGCTAAAATGCAAGGGTTTTAGAAATCAGATTTAGCAGATTAAAAAGGCAAATGTGTCAACTTAGCATTAGCAACACCGGTAGCCCTTTTGATCTCCAAAAGAAGAAAAGGAACGACATGCGTTCTTTGCCCAAACAAAGCGTGCATGAGCATATTAATTACTTCCGGTCCATTGGATGCCGATGAGTGTGTTGATTTCGACGTTGCAATCTCTCACTCGCTTAAGTTCATTGGCCTTCAGGTGCCGGCCAGCCTACCTCTAGGTGTTATGGAGCACGGAGTTTTAGATGTTGTTGTCCATCCCTTGTCTGTGACCATCGATCAAGTGATGCATGTGAGTGGCATGACCATTGAGCCAAGTGTGTTGGCACCTACTCCACATTCAAATGCTCTATTCACGAAAGAACTTTGTGACTTGCTCACCAGTGTAGAGGTTGCTAGACCTGGTTTGGGCAGGTCAATTGCTTCCCACTTGACGGGGATGCCAATAAAAGGCAAACAAAAGAAGGTGGGTGAAGGCAAGAGTGGTGCCATAGGCAAGGCGTCTCTGGCTGCTTGATGGATGATCTTCGGTCTCTCGGCCCATCCTCTTGGATTGAGTTGTCGTTGTCGGTTGGGAGGTGCTTGATGTCTTGTGTCGAGGTGTTCTTGTTGGGGGTCACTTGGCGTAGGAGCAATGTCGGGGGTTTGTGGATTTTGCGTATTCGAAGAGCCTGGCGGTTGTCGTCCATGCAGTTGTAAGATTTCTTGCCATGTGAGTAGTTAGTCTATTGGGTTTCTTGCCCTGTGAGTAGTTAGTCTGTTTTCATTTTTTTTTACTTCCGGTCCACTTGTCAAAACACTAGGGTTCCGGTACTTCCGATCCGTCACGTAACCAGACCAAATTGGCCTTATCTAACTCCCATCCCATGCCCGGGCAGGATTCCTGCTAGGCACTGGCGTGGCAATGGTTGATTTCGTTTGGGCAAAGATTCTCACGGTCATACTCGTCTGTCTCTTCCGTCTCATGTCCTCTCTTGGATAAGCAAACAGTACACGAGGCGAGGCCAATGTTCTCACACAACTCCAATGTCTCAAAGGATGCACGATAAGTAATTTTCTCCATCGAACCAATCAGCCAGCCAGTGATTCCCGAGTCAAGAGAAGAGACACGAGGAGCTTACGTGGAAATGGGAAGCAGGTGGCACGTCCTTGTCTTGTCGCCACACCATTTTGCCTAGACGTGTCTATCTTTCTCCACCGTAGGATGAGGACCAGATCGTACGAACGAACCGACTCTCCTGTTTGGTGAGCAGCGACTTTTGACCGAGGCTGCCACGTACTCGGTCCGTCGGGACCATTCGATCGACAGCGATAGCGATCCAAGGGCCGTGCATGCACGTACCCTTGACTTAGGCCAAACGCCTTTCTTGTTTCTCCGTGGATCACTCCGGAACTGCGCCCTACTAGGATCGGTCGGACTGTCGGCTGAGTAATCACATGCATGCATGTGTTTAGTCTTGGGCGACTTGACCAACGTGCAGGTGCAGCGCGTACAATTCCCATTACCCAGTCGCCATTGTTGAAACTTCGGACGCCATGTTGTTTGTCTAAAAAAAAAAGATGCGCCACGTTGTGATTGCTACCGATGGGAGTGTGCTGAATCGATATAGGCTGGACGCCCAATAATTGGGTCATTTTCGCAGTTTTCACTGCAGAATGGAAAGCGGCATGGTAGCTCTTCGTCGATAACAAAAGTGACAAGCTCAACAGTGCCCTGAGCGTGACATTTTAGCTGAACAGTGTCCACGAGCACTCCAACCCCATACTGATGCGTACGCTTCTTCTTGTCGTCGTAGAGTGGTAAGATATCACAAGGAAGGCGTAGAAGAAACGACGAGCAGTTTTTCTTAGAGAGAGAGAGACGACGAGCAGTTGAGTGATATTTTGCGTGTTATGTGTGTGCCCCTTCGCTCCTTCTCGTTTTTCGATATGATGCATACGTGGGTCGGGATGGCTGCTTTGCCATCGCGTATGTTACATACATACATACATACATACATTGATACATACATGGCCACGGGATGTATACTTGTTATATGAATTGATGCAGTACATAGCTTTCCGTGTATGCTTTCCCTCTTATGCGCCGGCCGCGTAGACGGCAACTTGATGTACGAGTTTCCTATTAGGCATTGACGCGGCAACAGGATGGAGGGGAGTCGTCGTTGCATGCATCAGCATTTGGCGGCTGCGTCGTGTCATTCCGTGCACCCAATGGTCACGGCAAAAAAAAAACTACTAAACAGATAAGCATCATTGATCGTCGTCCACTATGTGCAGGTATATATCATACGTAGGGCATGACGAGGCCCCGAGGCACGGACCTGCCGTCACCCCGGCGGCCAGGGGCAGACCGAGAAAAGTACAAGGTGCGAAAGTAGAGCTTGTAATTAGAGCAGCTCTAGCAGCAACGTCATCGTATTGCCGGTCTTCATAACACATATGGAGGCTGTTGAGGCGATGGGCAAATAATGTAGGAACATCGATCCTTCAAAAAAAAAAATTGTGCAAGACCTCTTACACCGTGATCTCCCTGTTGCTTGAGTCAGTGAAATTAACCTTAATCCGTGGGGAGCGTGGTTTGGGACAGTGATCACTGGTAAGACGCGGTACTTACTAAGGTAATTAGCTGGAGAAAAGCAGGGGCACGTGATGACCGCATCATCGACTCCGAGTTCCGACGAAGGAAGCGAACCTATCTGGACAGCGCGAAGGAGTTGCCACCACGCCCGCCCCTACAGCCAACGACGCGGCCAGCCCGGCACACGCGCCCCACCCACGGAAGCTCGCCGCCCGGCGATCCCTCCCGAGGCCGACGGCACGGTGGGCGACGCCACCACGGTGCTTGTGGATCGTCAGACGAGATCCCAAACGGCACGGACGACGCGGTCGGCCGTTGGATGCGACGTTGCTCCTTCCCCTGGTTGGCGGGTTGTTGGCCAGTCCCGCGCACCGCACTCCCGACCGATGCCTGGTTGCCTATGCGGCCCGGCTGCTTGCGCCGCAGCAGATAGAGGAGAGACCCACGATCTGCTATAAGTAAGCATAATAAGAGAAACCTCAATAAAAACCCACAAAAGAGGCATGTTTTGTGGCATGATTCCATCAAAGAACAGGTTCCATCCCCTTTTAAGTTTTCTAAACGCTCTCGAACCACTTAATCAAACAACACCAAATTTGACAGAGAAAAAGACACATGAATTCAAATATACCCTAAAAATTGCAGCTAAATCGGATACCGTTTGCCTACCAAATATATTTGTCTAGCAAACCTACTATGTGTTGAAACTACAATATACTCGCAAATCATATATTCCACTGACTCAATCCTCAAACCAGATAACCTGATCCAAGTACTCAAAGCAAGGAACGACCAAGTTTGGTGCCAATCCAAGAATGTTTGAGTCTTCAACTGTTGGAAATATGCCCTAGAGGCAATAATAAAAGGATTATTATTATATTTTCTTGTTCGTGATAATTGTCTTTTATTCATGCTATAATTGTATTATCCGGAAATCGTAATACACGTGTGAATACTTAGACCACAACATGTTCCTAGTGAGCCTCTAGTTGACTAGCTCGTTGATCAACAGATAGTCATGGTTTCAAGACTATGGACATTGGATGTCGTTGATAACGGGATCACATCATTAGGAGAATGATGTGATGGACAAGACCCAATCCTAAGCATAGAACAAGATCGTGTAGTTCGTTTTGCTAGAGCTTTTCCAATGTCAAGTATCTTTTCCTTAGACCATGAGATCGTGTAACTCCCGGATACCGTAGGAGTGATTTGGGTGTACCAAACGTCACAACGTAATCGGGTGACTATAAAGGTGCACTACGGTATCTCCGAAAGTGTGCATTGGGTTAACGTGGATCGAGATCGGATTTGTCACTCCGTATTGGAGTGGTATCACCGCCCACTCGGTAGTGCATCATCATAATGAGCTCAAAGTGACCAAGTGTCTGGTCATGGGATCATGCATTATGATACGAGTAAAGTGACTTGCCGGTAACAAGATTGAACGAGGTATTGGGATACCGACGATCGAATCTTGGGCAAGTAACATACCGATTGGCAGAGGGAATTGTATACGGGGTTGCTTGAATCCTCGACATCGTGGTTCATCCGATGAGATCATCGAGGAGTATGTGGGATCCAACATGGGTATCCAGATCCCGTTGTTGGTCATTGACCGGAGAGCCGTCTCGGTCATGTCTACATGTCTCCCGAACCCGTAGGGTCTACACACTTAAGGTTCGGTGACGCTAGGGTTGTATAAATATGAGTATGCAGCAAACCGAATGTTGTTCGGAGTCCCGGATGAGATCTCAGACGTCATGAGGAGTTCCGGAATGGTTCGGAGGTAAATAATTATATATAGGAAGTGCTATTTCGGCCATCGGGAGAGTTTCGGGGGTCACCGGTATTGTACCGGGACCCCCGGGTGGGGCCACCTATCCCGGAGGGCCCCGTGGGCTGAAGTGGGGAGGGAACCAGCCTCTGGCGGGCTGGTGCGCCCCCCCCCCTTGGGCCCCCCTGCGCCTAGGGTTGGAAACCCTAGGGGGGGGGGGGCGCCCCACTTGCCTTGGGGGGCAAGCCTCCCCCCTTGGGAGATCTGATCTCCAGGGCCGGCGCCCCCCCCCAGGGGGCCTATATAAAGGGGGGAGGGAGGGCAGCCGCACCTAAGTCTTGGCGCCTTCCTCCCCCTGCTACACCTCCTCCTCCTCCCGTAGTTGCTTGGCGAAGCCTGGAGTTCTTGCATCCACCACCACGCCGTCGTCTGCTGGATCTTCATCAACCTCTCCTTCCCCTTGCTGGATCAAGGCGGAGGAGACGTCCACGCTGATCGTGACGCGTGTGTTGAACGCGGAGGTGCCGTCCGTTCGGCGCTAGGATCTCCGGTGATTTGGATCACGACGAGAACGACTCCCTCAACCCCGTTCTCTTGAACGCTTCATACGCGATCTACAAGGGTATGTAGATGCATCTCTCTCTCTCTCTCGTTGCTAGATGAACTCATAGATGGATCTTGGTGAACGTAGGAAAATTTTATTTTATGCAACGGTTCCCCAACAGTGGCATCATGAGCTAGGTCTATGCGTAGTTCTCTATTGCACGAGTAGAACACAATTTGTTGTGGGCGTAGATGTTGTCAACTTTCTTGCCGCTACTAGTCTTATCTTGCTTCAGCGGTATTGTGGGATGAAGCGGCCCGGACCGACCTTACACGTACGCTTACGTGAGACAGGTTCCACCGACTGACATGCACTAGTTGCATAAGGTGGCTAGCGGGTGTCTGTCTCTCCCACTTTAGTTGGAGCGGATTCGATGAAAAGGGTCCTTATGAAGGGTAAATTGAAGTTGACAAATCACATTGTGGCTTTCACGTAGGTAAGAAAACGTTCTTGCTAGAACCCTATTGCAGCCACGTAAAAACTTGCAACAACAATTAGAGGACGTCTAACTTGTTTTTGCAGCAAGTGTTCTGTGATGTGATATGGCCAAAGTTGTGATGAATGATGAATGATATATATGTGATGTATGAGATCATGTTCTTGTAATAGGAATAACGACTTGCATGTCGATGAATATGACAACCGGCAGGAGCCATAGGAGTTGTCTTTATTTTTTTTGTATGACCTGCGTGTCATTGAGAAACGCCATGTAAATTACTTTACTGTATTGCTAAACGTGTTAGCCATAGTAGTAGAAGTAATAGTTGGCGAGCAACTTCATGGAGACACGATGATGGAGATCATGGTGTCATGCCGGTGACAAGATGATCATGGAGCCCCGAAGATGAAGATCAAAGGAGCTATATGATATTGGCCATATCATGTCACTACTATATAATTGCATGTGATGTTTATTATGTTTATGCATCTTGTTTACTTAGAACGACGGTAGTAAATAAGATGATCCCTTATAATAATTTCAAGAAAGTGTTCTCCCTAACGATGCGCCGTTGCTAAAGTTAAATCGTTTCGAAGCACCACGTGATGATCGGGTGTGATAGATTCTTATGTTCACATACAACTGGTGTAAGACAGTTTTACACATGCAAAACACTTAGGTTAACTTGACGAGCCTAGCATGTACAGACATGGCCTCGGAACACAAGAGACCGAAAGGTCGAACATGAGTTGTATGGGAGATACGATCAACATGGAGATGTTCACCGACGATGACTAGTCCGTCTCACGTGATGATCGGACACGGCCTAGTCGACTCGGATCATGTAACACTTAGATGACTAGAGGGATGTCAAATCTGAGTGGGAGTTCATTATATAATTTGATTAGATGAACTTAATTATCATGAACATTAGTCTAAAATCTTTGCAAAATGTCTTGTATATCAAATGGCCAACGCTCATGTCACCATGAACTTCAACGCGTTCCTAGAGAAAACCAAGCTGAAAGATGATGGCAGCAACTATTCGGACTAGATGCGGAACACGAGGATCATCCTCATAGCAGCCAAGAAACAATATGTCCTAGAAGCACCGCTTAGGTGAAGCACCCATCGAGAGAACCAAGGCGTTATGAACGCTTGGCAGTCTCGTCTTGATGATTACTCCCTCGTTCGATGCGGCATGCTTTACAGCTTAGAACTGGGGCTCGAAAAGCGTTTTGAGCAACACGGAGCATATGAGATGTTCGAGGAGCTGAAAATGGTTTTCCAAGCTCATGCCCGGGTCGAGAGATATGAAGTCTCCGACAAGTTCTATAGTTGTAAGATGGAGGAAAATAGTTCTATCAGTGAGCACATACTCAAAATGTCTGGGTTGCACAACCGCCTGTCCCAGCTGGACATTAACCTCCCGGACGAGGCGGTCATTGATAGAATCCTTCAGTCGCTCCCACCGAGCTACAAGAGCTTTGTGATGAACTACAATATGCAAGGGATGGTGAAAACTATTCCTGAAGTATTTTCAATGCTGAAGTCAGCAGAGGTAGAAATCAAGAAAGAACATCAAGTGTTGATGGTCAATAAAACCACTAAGTTCAAGAAGGGCAAGGGTAAGAAGAACTTCAAGAAGGACGGCAAGGATGTTGCCGCGCCCGGTAATCCAGTTGCCGGGAAGAAGTCAAAGAATGGACCCAAGCCTGAGACTGAGTGCTTTTATTGAAAAGGGAAGGGCCTCTGGAAGCGGAACTGCCGCAAATACTTAGCGGACAAGAAGGCCGGCAACACTAAAGGTATATTTGATATACATGTAATTGATGTGTACCTTACCAGTACTCGTAGTAACTCCTGAGTATTTGATACCGGTGCCGTTGCTCATATTTGTAACTCACAGCAGGAGCTGCGGAATAAACGGAGACTGGCGAAGGACGAGGTGACGATGCGCGTCCGGAATGGTTCCAAGGTCGATGTGCTCACCGTCGGCACGCTACCTCTACATTTACCTCTGGGATTAGTTTTAAACCTCAATAATTTTTATTTAGTGCCAAGTTTGAGCATGAACATTGTATCGGGATCTCGTTTAATCTGAGATGGCTACTCATTTAAATCCGAGAATAATGGTTGTTCTATTTATATGAGAGATATGTTTTATGGTCATGCTCCGATGGTCAATGGTTTATTCTTAATGAATCTCGAACGTAATATTACACATATTCATAGTGTGAATACCAAAAGATGTAAATTTGATAACGATAGTCCCACATACTTGTGGCACTGCCGCCTTGGTCACATTGGTGTCAAGCGCATGAAGAAGCTCCATTCTGATGGACTTTTAGAGTCTCTCGATTATGAATCATTTGACACATGCGAACCATGCCTCATGGGCAAGATGACCAAGACTCCGTTATCCGGAACTGTGGAGCAAGCAACCAACTTATTGAAAATCATACATACCGATGTGTGTGGTCCAATGAGCGTTGAGGCTCGCGGAGGATATCGTTATGTGAGCTCTTACTGATGACTTGAGTAGATATGGGTATGTCTACTTGATGAATACAAGTCTGAGACCTTTGAAAAGTTCAAGGAATTTCAGAATGAGGTAGAGAATCAACGTGACCGAAAAATAAAGTTCTTACGATCAGCCGCCTGGAACCCACTTAAGGAAATGTGGAATCGTTTCACAACTCACGCCGCCTGGAACACCTCAGCGTAACGGTGTGTCCGAACGTCGTAATCGCATTGTATTGGATATGGTGCGATCTATGATGTCTCTCACAAATTTACCGCTATCATTTTGGGGATACGCTCTAGAGACAGCTACATTTACTTTAAATAGGGCACCGTCTAAATCCGTTGAGACGACACGTATGAATTATGGTTTGCGAAGAAACCTAAGCTGTCGTTTCTAAAAGTTTTGGGATGCGATGTTTATGTCAAGAAACTTCAACCTGAAAAGCTCGAACCCAAGTCGGAAAAATGCGTCTTCATAGGATACCCTAAGGAAACCATTGGGTATACCTTCTACCTTAGATCCGAAGGCAATATCTTTGTTGCCAAGATCGGATCCTTTCTTGAAAAGGAGTTTCTCTCGAAAGGAGTAAGTGGGAGGAAAGTAGAACTCGATGAAGTACTACCTCTTGAACCGGAAAGTAGTGCAGCTCAGGAAAATGTTCCCGTGGTGCCTACACCGACTGGAGAGGAAATTAATGATGATGATCAAGGTACTTCGGATCAAGTTGCTACTGAACCCAGAGGTCCACAAGGACACGTTCCACACCAGAGTGGTATGGCAACCCTGTCACGGAAATCATGTTGTTAGACAACGGTGAACCTTGAACTATGAAGAAGCGATGGCGGGCCCAGATTCCAACAAATGGCTTGAAGCCATGCAATCCGAGATAGGATACATGTATGAAAACAAAGTATGGACTTTGACAGACTTGCTTTCGATGATCGGCGGCGATAGAAAACAAATGGATCTTTAAGAAGAAGACGGACGCGGATGGTAATGTTACCATCTATAAAGCTCGACTTGTCGCTAAAGGTTATCGGCAAGTTCAAGGGGTTGACTACGATGAGACTTTCTCTCCCGTAGCGAAGCTGAAGTCGGTCCGAATCATGTTAGCAATTGCCGCATACTATGATTATGAGATATGGCAAATGGACGTCAAAACGGCATTCCTTAACGGCTATCTTAAGGAAGAATTGTATATGATGCAGCCGGAAGGTTTTGTCGACCCTAAGAATGCTAACAAGGTATGCAAGCTCCAGCGATCCATTTATGGGCTGGTGCAAGCATCTCGGAGTTGGAACATTCGCTTTGATGAGATGATCAAAGCGTTTGGGTTTATGCAGACTTATGGAGAAGCCTGCGTTTACAAGAAAGTGAGTGGGAGCTCAGTAGCATTTCTCATATTATATGTAGATGACATACTTTTGATGGGAAATGATATAGAACTTTTGGACAGCATTAAGGCCTACTTGAATAAGAGTTTTTCAATGAAGGACCTTGGAGAAGCTGCTTATATATTAGGCATCAAGATCTGTAGAGATAGATCGAGACGCCTCATAGGTCTTTCACAAAGCACATACCTTGAAAAGATATTGAAGAAGTTCAAAATGGATCAGTCCAAGAAAGGGTTCTTGCCTGTATTACAAGGTGTGAAATTGAGCTCGGCTCAATATCCGACCATGGCAGAAGATATAGAAGAGATGAGTGTCATCCCCTATGCATCAGCCATAGGTTCTATTATGTATGCCAGGCTGTGTACCAGACCCAATGTAAACCTTGCCGTAAGTTTGGTAGGAAGGTACCAAAGTAATCCCGGCAAGGAACACTGGATAGCGGTCAAGAATATCCTGAAGTACCTGAAAAGGACTAAGAACATGTTTCTCGTTTATGGAGGTGACGAAGAGCTCGTCGTAAAGGGTTACGTCGACGCTAGCTTCGACAGCATCTGGATGACTCTAAGTCACAAACCGGATATGTGTATATGTTGAATGGTGGAAGCGATGGTAAGTGCGGTACGCAAGCGAAGCGTAAATGGCGGGATCTACGTGTGAAGCGGAGTACATGGCAGCCTCGGTGGCAGCGCATGAAGCAATTTGGGTGAAGGAGTTCATCACCGACCTAGGAGTCATACCCAATGCGTCGGGGCCGATCAAACTCTTACGTGACAACACCGGAGCTATTGCACTTGCCAAGGAGCCCAGGTTTCACAAGAAGACCAGGCACATCAAGCGCCGCTTCAACTCCATTCGTGAAAATGTTCAAGATGGAGACATAGAAATTTGCAAAGTGCATACGGATCTGAATGTCGCAGACCGTTGACTAAACCTCTTCCATGCAGCAAAACATGATCAACACCGTAACTCTATGGGTGTTCGATTCATCACAATGTAACTAGATTATTGACTCTAGTGCAAGTGGGAGACTGTTGGAAATATGCCCTAGAGGCAATAATAAAAGGATTATTATTATATTTCCTTGTTCGTGATAATTGTCTTTTATTCATGCTATAATTGTATTATCCGGAAATCGTAATACACGTGTGAATAGATAGACCACAACTTGTCCCTAGTGAGCCTCTAGTTGACAAGCTCGTTGATCAATAGATAGTCATGGTTTCACGACTATGGACATTGGATGTCATTGATAACGGGATCACATCATTAGGAGAATGATGTGATGGACAAGACCCAATCCTAAGCATAGCACAAGATCGTGTAGTTCGTTTTGCTAGAGCTTTTCCAATGTCAAGTATCTTTTCCTTAGACCATGAGATCGTGTAACTCCGGATCTTGTAGGAGTGCTTTGGGTGTACCAAATGTCACAACGTAATCGGGTGACTATAAAGGTGCACTATGGTATCTCCGAAAGTGTCTGTTGGGTTGACACGGATCGAGACTGGGATTTGTCACTCCATATTACGGAGAGGTATCACTGGGCCCACTCGGTAGTGCATCATCATAATGAGCTCAAAGTGACCAAGTGTTTGGTCACGGGATCATGCATTACGGTACGAGTAAAGTGACTTGCCGGTAACGAGATTGAACGAGGTATTGGGATACCGACGATCAAATCTCGGGCAAGTAACATACCGATTGACAAACGGAATTGTATACGGGGTTGCTTGAATCCTCGACATCGTGGTTCATCCGATGAGATCATCGAGGAGTATGTGGGAGCCAACATGGGTATCTAGATCCCGCTGTTGGTTATTGACCGGAGAGCCATCTCGGTCATATGCGCATGTCTCCGAGCCCGTAGGGTCTACACACTTAAGGTTCGGTGACGCTTAGGGTTGTATGAATATGAGTATGCAGCAAACCGAATGTTGTTCGGAGTCCCGGATGAGATCCCGGACGTCACGAGGAGTTCCGGAATGGTCCGGAGGTAAAGAATTATATATAGGAAGTGCTATTTCGTGTTGGAAATATGCCCTAGAGGCAATAATAAAAGGATTATAATTATATTTCCTTGTTCGTGATAATTGTCTTTTATTCATGCTATAATTGTATTATCCGGAAATCGTAATACACGTGTGAATAGATAGACCACAACATGTCCCTAGTGATCCTCTAGTTGACTAGCTCGTTGATCAATAGATAGTCATGGTTTCCTGACTATGGACATTGGATGTCATTGATAACGGGATCACATCATTATGAGAATGATGTGATGGACAAAGACCCAGTCCTAAGCATGGCACAAGATCGTGTAGTTCGTTTTGCTAGAGCTTTTCCAATGTCAAGTATCTTTTCCTTAGACCATGAGATCGTTTAACTCCCGGATACCGTAGGAGTGCTTTGGGTGTACCAACCGTCATAACGTAACTGGGTGACTATAAAGGTGCACTACAGGTATCTCCGAAAGTGTCTGTTGGGTTGACACGGATCGAGGCTGGGATTTGTCACTCCATATTACGGAGAGGTATCACTGGGCCCACTCGGTAGTGCATCATCATAATGAGCTCAAAGTGACCAAGTGTTTGGTCACGGGATCATGCATTACGGTACGAGTAAAGTGACTTGCCGGTAACGAGATTGAACGAGGTATTGGGATACCGACGATCGAATCTCGGGCAAGTAACATACCGTCTGACAAAGGGAATAGTATACGGGGTTGCTTGAATCCTCGACATCATGGTTCATCCGATGAGATCATCGAGGAGTATATGGGAGCCAACATGGGTATCCAGAGCCCGCTGTTGGATATTGACCGGAGAGCCGTCTCGGTCATGTCTGCATGTCTCCCGAACCCGTAGGGTCTACACACTTAAGGTTCGGTGACGCTAGGGTTGTATGAATATGAGTATGCAGCAAACCGAATGTTGTTCGAGTCCCGGATGAGATCCGGGACGTCACGAGGAGTTCCGGAATGGTCTGGAGGTAAAGAATTATATATAGGAAGTGCTGTTTGACCATCGGGAAAGTTTCGGGGTCACCCGGTATTGTCTGGAACCACGGAAGGGTCCCGGGGTCCACCGGTGGGGCCACCTATCCCGGAGGGCCCGTGGGCTGAAGTGGAGGGAACCAGCCTGGTGGGCTGGTGCGCCCCACTTGGGCCCCCGCGCCTAGGGTTGGAAACCTAGGGGGGGCGCCCACTTGCCGTGGGGGCACTCCACCCCCGGCCGCCCCCTTGGGGATTCAATCTCAGTGGCTGGCGCCCCCTGGGGCCTATATAAAGGAGGGGGAGGGCAGCCGCACCCTGCACTTGGCGCCTCCCTCCCTCGCTACACCTCTTCCTCCTCCCGGTTGCTTGGCGAAGCCTGCCGAGAATCTTCTTGCATCCACCACCACGCCGTCGTGCTGCTGGATCTTCATCAACCTCTCCTTCCCCTTGCTGGATCAAGACGGAGGAGACGCCACACCGACTGCACGTGTGTTGAACGCGGAGGTGCCGTCCGTTCGGCGCTAGGATCTCCGGTGATTTGCATCACGACGAGAACGACTCCTTCAACCCCGTTCTCTTGAACGCTTCCGCACGCGATCTACAAAGGGTATGTAGATGCATCTCTCTCACTCGTTGCTAGATGAACTCATAGATGGATCTTGGTGAACGTAGGAAAATTTTTATTTTATGCAACGTTCCCTAACAGTGGCATCATGAGCTAGGTCTATGCGTAGTTCTCTATCGCACGAGTAGAACACAATTTGTTGTGGGTGTAGATGTTGTCAACTTTCTTGCCGCTACTAGTCTTATCTTGCTTCAGCGGTATTGTGGGATGAAGCGGCCCGGACCGACCTTACAGGTACACTTACGTGAGACAGGTTCCACCGACTGACATGCACTAGTTGCATAAGGTGGCTAGCGGTGTCCGCCTCTCCCACTTTAGTTGGAGCGGATGGACGAAAAGGGTCCTTATGAAGGGTAAATAGAAGTTGACAAATCACGTTGTGGCTTTCACGTAGGTAAGAAAACGTTCTTGCTAGAACCCTATTGCAGCCACGTAAAAACTTGCAACAACAATTAGAGGACGTCTAACTTGTTTTTGCAGCAAGTGTTTTGTGATGTGATATGGCCAAAGTTGTGATGAATGATGAATGATATATATGTGATGTATGAGATCATGTTCTTGTAATAGGAATCACGACTTGCATGTCGATGAGTATGACAACCGGCAGGAGCCATAGGAGTTGTCTTTATTTTTTGTATGACCTGCGTGTCATTGAGAACGCCATGTAAATTACTTTACTTTATTGCTAAACGTGTTAGCCATAGTAGTAGAAGTAATAGTTGGCGAGCAACTTCATGGAGACACGATGATGGAGATCATGGTGTCATGCCGGTGACAAGATGATCATGGAGCCTCAAGATGAAGATCAAAGGAGCTATATGATATTGGCCATATCATGTCACTACTATATAATTGCATGTGATGTTTATTATGTTTATGCATCTTGTTTACTTAGAATGACGGTAGTAAATAAGATGATCCCTTATAATAATTTCAAGAAAGTGTTCTTCCTAACAGTGCGCCATTGCGAAAGTTCGTCGTTTCGAAGCACCACGTGATGATCGGGTGTGATAGATTCTTACGTTCACATACAACGGGTGTAAGACAGTTTTACACATGCAAAACACTTAGGTTAACTTGACGAGCCTAGCATGTACAGACATGGCCTCGGAACACAAGAGACCGAAAGGTCGAACATGAGTCGTATGGGAGATACGATCAACATGGAGATGTTCACCGACGATGACTAGTCCGTCTCACGTGATGATCGGACACGGCCTAGTCGACTCGGATCATGTAACACTTAGATGACTAGAGGGATGTCAAATCTGAGTGGGAGTTCATTATATAATTTGATTAGATGAACTTAATTATCATGAACAGTAGTCTAAAATCTTTGCAAAATGTCTTGTAGATCAAATGGCCAACGCTCATGTCACCATGAACTTCAACGTGTTCCTAGAGAAAACCAAGCTGAAAGACGATGGCAGTAACTATTCGGATCGGGTCGGAACCCGAGGATCATCCTCATAGCAGCCAAGAAACAATATGTCCTAGAAGCACCGCTAGGTGAAGCACCCATCCTGCAGAACCAAGACATTATGAATGCTTGGCAGTCTCGTGTTGATGATTACTCCCTCGTTCGGGCGGCATGCTTTACAGCTTAGAACCGGGCTCCAAAAGCATTTTGAGCAACACGGAGCATACGAGATGTTCGAGGAGCTGAAAATGGTTTTCCAAGCTCATGCCCGGTCGAGAGATATGAAGTCTCCGACAAGTTCTATAGTTGTAAGATGGAGGAAAATAGTTACATCGGTGAGCACATACTCAAAATGTCAGGTTGCACAACCGCTTTGTCCCACTGGACATTAACCTCCTGGACGAGGCGGTCATTGACAGAATCCTTGATCGCTCCCACCGAGCTACAAGAGCTTTGTGATGAACTACAATATGCAGGGGATGGTGAAAACTATTCCTGAAGTATTTTCAATGCTGAAGTCAACAGAGGTAGAAATCAAGAAGGAACATCAAGTGTTGATGGTCAATAAAACCACTAAGTTCAAGAAGGGCAAGGGTAAGAAGAACTTCAAGAAGGACGGCAAGGATGTTGCCGCGCCCGGTAAGCCAGTTGCCGGGAAGAAGTTAAAGAATGGACCCAAGCACGAGACCGAGTGCTTTTATTGCAAAGGGAAGGGCCATCGAAGCGGAACTGCCCCAAATACTTAGCGGACAAGAAGGCCGGCAACACTAAAGGTATATTTGATATACATGTAATTGATGTGTACCTTACCGATTACTCGTAGTAACTCCCGGTATTTGATGCGGTGCCGTTGCTCACATTTGTAACTCACAGCAGGAGCTGCGGAATAAACGAAGACCGGCAAAGGACGAGGTGACGATGCGCGCCGGAATGGTTCCAAGGTCGATGTGATCGACGCCGCACGCTACCTCTACATTTACCTACGGGATTAGTTTTAAACCTCAATAATTGTTATTTAGTGCCAAGTTAGAGCATGAACATTGTATCGGGATCTCGTTTAATGCGAGATGGCTACTCATTTAAATCCGAGAATAATGGTTGTTCTATTTATATGAGAGATATGTTTTATGGTCATGCTCCGATGGTCAATGGTTTATTCTTAATGAATCTCGAACGTAATATTACACATATTCATAGTGTGAATACCAAAAGATGTAAAGTTGATAACGATAGTCCCACATACTTGTGGCACTGCCGCATAGGTCACATTGGTGACAATCGCATGAAGAAGCTCCATTCGATGGACTTTTAGAGTCTCTCGATTATGAATCATTTGACACATGCGAACCATGCCTCATGGGCAAAATGACCAAGACCCCGTTCTCGGAACAATGGAGCGAGCAACCAACTTATTGGAAATCATACATACCGATGTGTGCGGTCCAATGAGCGTTGAGGCTCACGGAGGATATCGTTATGTTCTCACTCTCACTGATGACTTGAGTAGATATGGGTATGTCTACTTGATGAAATACAAGTCTGAGACCTTTGAAAAGTTCAAGGAATTTCAGAATGAGGTAGAGAATCAACGTGACCGAAAAATAAAGTTCTTACGATCAGATCGTGGAGGAGAATATTTAAGTCACGAATTTGGTACACACTTAAAGAAATGGGGAATCGTTTCACAACTCACGCCGCCTGGAACACCTCGGCGTAACGGTGTGTCCAAACGTCGTAATCGCACTCTATTGGATATGGTGTGATCTATGATGTCTCTTACAGATTTGCCGCTATCATTTTGGGGATACGCTCTAGAGACAGCTACATTCACTTTAAATAGGGCACCGTCTAAATCCGTTGAGACGACCTTTGTATGAATTATGGTTTGGGAAGAAACCTAAGGTCGCTTTCTAAAAGTTTGGGGATGCGATGCTTATGTCAAGAAACTTCAACCTGAAAAGCTCGAACCCAAGTCGGAAAATGCGTCTTCATAGGATACCCTAAGGAAACCATTGGGTATACCTTCTACCTTAGATCCGAAGGCAAGATCTTTGTTGCCAAGAACGGATCCTTTCTGGAAAAGGAGTTTCTCTCGAAGGAGTAAGTGGGAGGAAAGTAGAACTCGATGAAGTACTACCTCTTGAACCGTAAAGTAGTGCAGCTCAGAAAATGTTCCCGTGGTGCCTACACAATCGGAGAGGAAATTAATGATGATGATCAATGTACTTCGGATCAAGTTGCTACCGAACTTCAGAGGGTCCACAAGGACACGTTCCACACCAGAGTGGTATGGCAACCCTGTCTCCGGAAATCATGTTGTTAGACAACGGTGAACCTTCGAACTATGAAGAAGCGATGGCGGGCCCAGATTCCAACAAATGGCTTGAAGCCATGCAATCCGAGATAGGATCCATGTATGAAAACAAAGTATGGACTTTGACAGACACCCCCGATGATCGGCGAGCGATAGAAAAAAAATGGATCTTTAAGAAGAAGACGGACGCGGATGGTAATGTTACCATCTATAAATCTCGACTTGTCGCTAAAGGTTATCGGCAAGTTCAAGGGGTTGACTACGATGAGACTTTCTCTCCCATAGCGAAGTCAAGTCCGTCCGAATCATGTTAGCAATTGCCGCATACTATGATTATGACATATGGCAAATGGACGCCAAAACGACATTCCTTAACGGCTATCTTAAGGAAGAATTGTATATGATGCAGCCGGAAGGTTTTGTCGACCCTGAGAATGCTAACAAGGTATGCAAGCTCCAGTGATCCATTTATGGGCTGGTGCAAGCATCTCGGAGTTGGAACATTCGCTTTGATGAGATGATAAAAGCGTTTGGGTTTATGCAGACTTATGGAGAAGCCTGCGTTTACATAAGAAAGTGAGTGGGAGCTCTGTAGCATTTCTCGTATTATATGTAGATGACATACTTTTGATGGGAAATGATATAGAACTTTTGGACAACATTAAGGCCTACTTGAATAAGAGTTTTTCAATGAAGGACCTTGGAGAAGTTGCTTATATATTAGGCATCAAGATCTGTAGAGATAGATCGAGACGCCTCATAGGTCTTTCACAAAGCACATACCTTGAAAAGATATTGAAGAAGTTCAAAATGGATCAGTCCAAGAAAGGGTTCTTGCCTGTATTACATAAGGTGTGAAATTGAGCTCGGCTCAATATCCCACCATGGCGTAAGATATAGAAGAGATGAGTGTCATCCCCATGCATCAGCCCAAAGGTTCTATTATGTATGCCAGTGTGTACTGCATCTAATGTAAACCTTGCCGTAAGTTTGGTAGGAAGGTACCAAAGTAATCCCGCAAGGAACACCGGACAGCGGGTCAAGAATATCCTGAAGTACCGAAAAGGACTAAGGACATGTTTCTCGTTTATGGAGGTGACGAAGAGCTCGTCAGAAGGGTTACGTCGACGCTTAGCTTCGACACAGATCTGGATGACTCTAAGTCACAAACCGGATATGTGTATATGTTGAATGGTGGAGCGATGAGCTGGTGCATTGCAAGCGAAGCGTCGTGGCGGGATCTACGTGTGAAGCGGAGTACATGGCAGCCTCGGTGGCAGCGCATGAAGCAATTTGGGTGAAGGAGTTCATCACCGACCTAGGAGTCATACCCAATGCGCCGAGGCCGATCAAACTCTTCTCGTGACAACACCGGAGCTATTGCACTTGCCAAGGAGCCGGGTTTCACAAGAAGACCGAGCACATCAAGCTGCCGCTTCAACTCCATTCGTGAAAATGTTCAAGATGGAGACATAGAAATTTGCAAAGTGCATACGGATCTGAATGTCGCAGACCCGTTGACTAAACCTCTTCCATGAGCAAAACATGATCAACACCGAACTCTATGGGTGTTCGATTCATCACAATGTAACTAGATTATTGACTCTAGTGCAAGTGGGAGACTGTTGGAAATATGCCCTAGAGGCAATAATAAAAGGATTATTATTATATTTCCTTGTTCGTGATAATTGTCTTTTATTCATGCTATAATTGTATTATCCGGAAATCTTAATACACGTGTGAATAGATAGACCACAACTTGTCCCTAGTGAGCCTCTAGTTGACAAGCTCGTTGATCAATAGATAGTCATGGTTTCCTGACTATGGACATTGGATGTCATTGATAACGGGATCACATCATTAGGAGAATGATGTGATGGACAAAGACCCAATCCTAAGCATAGCACAAGATCGTGTAGTTCGTTTTGCTAGAGCTTTTCCAATGTCAAGTATCTTTTCCTTAGACCATGAGATCATGTAACTCCCGGATACCGTAGGAGTGCTTTGGGTGTACCAAACGCCACAACGTAATCGGGTGACTATAAAGGTGCACTACGGTGTATCTCCGAAAGTGTACATTGGGTTGACACGGATCGAGACAGGGATTTGTCACTCCATATTACGGAGAGGTATCACTGGGCCCACTCGGTAGTGCATCATCATAATGAGCTCAAAGTGACCAAGTGTTTGGTCACGGGATCATGCATTACGGTACGAGTAAAGTGACTTGCCGGTAACGAGATTGAATGAGGTATTGGGATACCGACGAACGAATCTCGGGCAAGTAACGTAACGTCGACAAAGGGAATAGTATACGGGTTGCTTGAATCCTCGACATCGTGGTTCATCCGATGAGATCATCGAGGAGTATGTGGGAGCCAACATGGGTATCTAGATCCCATTGTTGGCTATTGACCGGAGAGCCGTCTCGGTCATGTTCGCATGTCTCCCGAACCCGTAGGGTCTACACACTTAAGGTTCGGTGGACGCTAGGGTTGTATGAATATGAGTATGCAGCAAACTGAATGTTGTTCGAGTCCGGATGAGATCCCGGACGTCACGAGGAGTTCGAAATGGTCCGGAGGTAAAGAATTATATATAGGAAGTGTTGTTTCGCCATCGGGAAAGTTTCGGGTCACGGTATTGTACCGGGACCACCGGAAGGGTCCCGGGGTCCACCGGTGGGGCCATCTATCCGGAGGGCCCGTGGGCTGAAGTGGGAGGAACCAGCCCTGGTGGGCTGGTGCGCCCCCACTTGGGCCCCCTGCGCCTAGGGTTGGAAACCCTAGGGTGGCGCCCACTGCCTTGGGGGCACTCCACCCCCCCCGGCCGCCGCCCCCTTGGGAGATTCAATCTCCAGGGCCGGCGCCCCCTCTGGGGGCCTATATAAAGGAGGGGGGAGGGAGGGCAGCCGCACCCTTGCACTTGGCGCCTCCCTCCCCCTGCTACACCTCTTCCTCCTCCCCAGTTGCTTGGCGAAGCCCTGCCGGAGTATCACTTGCATCCACCACCACGCCGTCGTCTTCTTTGGATCTTCATCAACCTCTCCTTCCCCCTTGCTGGATCAATACGGAGGAAACGTCACGCTGACCGTACGTGTGTTGAACGCGGAGGTGCCGTCCGTTCGGCGCTAGGATCTCCGGTGATTTGGATCACGACGAGAACGACTCCCTCAACCCCGTTCTCTTGAACGCTTCCGCACGTGATCTACAAAGGGTATGTAGATGCATCTCTCTCACTCGTTGCTAGATGAACTCATAGATGGATCTTGGTGAACGTAGGAACATTTTTATTTTATGCAACGTTCCCCAACATTTCGGCCATCGGGAGAGTTTCGGGGGTCACCGGTATTGTACCGGGACCACCAGAAGGGTCCCGGGGGTCCACCGGGTGGGGCCACCTATCCCGGAGGGCCCCGTGGGCTGAAGTGGGGAGGGAACCAGCCCCTGGTGGGCTGGTGCGCCCCCCCCCCCCGTGGCCCCCCGGCGCCTCGGGTTGGAAAACCGAGGGGTGGGGGCGCCCCACTTGCCTTGGGGGGCAAACCTCCCCCCTTGGCTGCCGCCCCCCTTGGGAGATCTGATCTCCAGGGCCGGCGCCCCCCAGGGGGCCTATATAAAGGGGGGGAAGGAGGGCAGCCGCACCTAAGTCTTGGCGCCTCCCTCCCCCTGCTACACCTCCTCCTCCTCCCGTAGTTGCTTGGCGAAGCTCACGAGCCTGCTGCATACACCACCACACCGTCGTGCTGCTGGATCTTCATCAACCTCTCCTTCCCCCTTGCTGGATCAAGACGGAGGAGATGTCACGCTGACCGTACGTGTGTTGAACACGGAGGTGCCGTCCGTTCGGCGCTAGGATCTTTGGTGATTTGGATCACGACGAGAACGACTCCCTCAACCCCGTTCTCTTGAACGCTTCCGCACGCGATCTACAAGGGTATGTAGATGCATCTCTCTCTCTCGTTGCTAGATGAACTCATAGATGGATCTTGGTGAACGTAGGAAAATTTTATTTTATGCAACGTTCCCCAACACCAACCACCAGTTGAATATTGTCTAGTCTGATCCCGCATATCCGGACAAGATCACCTCTCCTTCTCTTTCCTCTCTTCTTGCATGTTGTGTTCTTGTTGTGTGCTATGTCACTCTCTCCCGATTTTCACAATGCCATGCACCATGGTACATGGGTGGAGTGGCTAGAGCTTTGTTCTTCTGTTTCCTTCATTAGGAAGTACTCCCAACAATTAGATACAACAAAACCAACGACTCACATGTGTTGGACTTTTGGGATGATGCTAACTGCCAACACACCTTCATGTAGAGGAACTTATCCCAACCATCTCGACATGTTTTTTCTAACTTCCCGGCGCCTCCAGTTCCTACTCACAAGTCTAAGAAGATATCTCGTCTCAACATTTCCAGCAACTAGCTAGATTAGTATTTTTGGTTGATGAGATGGGAAGATTAGAAGTGATAGAGATTGTGACCTCGAAATATACATGATAGTGGGGTTTTCTTCAACTTGTGTTTGCATGCATATTTGTGTGAGACAAGAGTATAGACTTGAGAGAGAAGGGGGTGAGATTGCTCCTTTTAACAATGGTGGAGGTAGTATTCCGTATGTGGTCCTAAATATCAGCTTCATTTATTCGGACATGTGACATTTTATTTCATTGACCTAGGGTAGCTAGACTCATGTGGCATCAATGCTATAAGCATAACAAAATCCAATTGCAAAGAGGAAAATACCGATTTATTGTTAGAAAAGACAACCTACAATTCCGTATTGACAAAAAAGACCAGGTCCGAATCATATTGACAAAAAAGACCACATACGCTGTGGCGGCAAGCCTGGCAGCCGACACGTGGCGCTTGCCGCCACAGCCGGCAACGGCAGGACCTGCCGCCACAGCTGAGGGCGGCAGCTTGTGTGTAACAGCTCTGCAGCGTTTCACAACGGAATGGAGAGGCCAAGTAGGCCCTGCCGCCATATTGGGTGGCGGCAGCTGCTTTTACTGCCGGCACGTCATAGTCTTCCCCATGCAACAACAGTTACTGCGGTTGCATGTCATGGCGGAGTGTACGTACTAGCAGGGAGTATGATTCTGCCGTGGCTAGAGATAGGGACGAGACTTGCCTGCTCCCCTCGCTTGCGTTGTTGGGGAACGTTGCAGAAAATAAAAAATTTCTACGCTTCACCAAGATCAATCTATGGAGTCAGCTAGCAACGAGAGAGAGGAGTGCATCTACATACCCTTGTAGATCGCGAGCGAAAGCGTTCAAGAGAACGGGGATGATGGAGTCGTACTCGTCGTGATCCAAATCACCGATGATCCTAGCGCCGAACGGACGGCACCTCCGCGTTCAACACACGTACAGTTGGGGAAGACGTCTCCTCTTTCTTGATCCAGCAAGGGGGATGGAGAGGTTGATGGAGATCCAGCAGCACGACGGCGTGGTGATGGAAGTAGAGGCGATCTCGGCAGGGCTTCGCCAAGCTCAGCGAGAGGGAGAGGTGTTGCAGAGGGAGAGGGAGGCGCCAGGGACTAGGGTGGGCAGCCCTCCCTCCCCCCTCTTTATATAGGGGCCCTGGGGGGCACCGGCCCCTAGAGATTGGATCTCAAGGGGGGGGCGGCGGCCAAGGGGGTGGCTTGCCCCCCAAGTTGGTGGGCGCCCCACCCCTAGGGTTTCCAACCCTAGGCGCAGGGAGGCCCAAGAGGCGCACCAGCCCACCAGGCTGGTTCCCTTCCCACTTCAGCCCATGGGGCCCTCCGGATAGGTGGCCCCACCCGATGGACCCCGGGACCCTTCCGGTGGTCTGCATAAGATCTTGGTGACCCCAAACTTTTCCTATGGGTCAAACCTGGACTTCCTATATATAAATCTTCACCTACGGACCATTTCGGAACTCCTCATGACATCCAGCCAGGATCTCATCCGGGACTCCGAACAACTTTCAGGTTACCGCATACTAGTATCTCTAGAACCCTAGCGTCACGGAACCTTAAGTGTGTAGACCCTACGGGTTCGGGAGACATGCAGACATGACCGAGACGACTCTCCGGCCAATAACCAACAGCGGGATCTGGATACCCATGTTGGCACCCACATGTTCCACGATGATCTCATCGAATGAACCACGATGTCGAGGATTCAAGTAATCCCGCATATAATTCCATATACGAGAAACATATCCTTAGTCCTTTTCAGGTACTTCAGGATATTCTTGACCGTTGTCCAGTGTTCCATGCCGGGATTACTTTGGTACCTTCCTACCAAACTTACGGCAAGGTTTACATCAGGTCTGGTACACAACATGGCATACATGATAGACCCTATGGCTGAGGCATAGGGGACGACACTCATCTTTTCTCTATCTTGTGTCGTGGTCGGACATTGAGCCGAGCTCAACTTCACACCTTGCAACACAGGCAAGAACCCCTTCTTGGACTGATCCATATTGAACTTCTTCAATATCTTATCAAGGTATGTGCTTTGTGAAAGACCTATGAGGCGTCTCGATCTATCTCTATAGATCTTGATGCCTAATATGTAAGCAGCTTATCCAAGGTCCTTCATTGAAAAACACTTATTCAAGTTGGCCTTAATGTTGTCCAAAAGTTCTATACCATTTCCCATCAAAAGTATGTCATCCACATATAATATGAGAAATGCTTCTGAGCTCCCACTCACTTTCTTGTAAACGCAGCTTCTCCATAAATCTGCATAAACCCAAACGCTTTGATCATTTCATTAAAGCGAATGTTCCAACTCCGAGATGCTTGCACCATCCCATAGATGGAGCTGGAGCTTGCATACCTTGTTAGCATTCTTAGGATCGACAAAACCCTCCGGCTGCATCATATACAATTCTTCCTTAAGAAAGCCGTTAAGGAATGCTGTTTTGACGTCCATTTGCCATATCTCATAATCGTAGTATGCGGCAATTGCTAACATGATTCGGACGGACTTGACTTCGGCCATGCGGGAGAGAAAGTCTCATCGTTGTCAACCCCTTGAACTTGTCGATAACCTTAGCGACAAGTCGAGCTTTATAGATGGTAACATTACCATCCGCGTCCGTCTTCTTCTTAAAGATCCATTTGTTTTCTATCCGCGTCCGCGATCATCGGGCAAGTCTATCAAAGTACATACTTTATTTTCATACATGGATCCTATCTCGGATTGCATGGATTCAAGCCATTTGTTGGAATCTGGGCCCGCCATTGCTTCTTCATAGTTCGAAGGTTCACCATTGTCTAACAACATGATTTCGAGCAGGTTGCCATACCACTCACGGTGTGGAGCGTGTCCTTGTGGACCACTGAAGTTCAAGAGTAACTTGATCCGAAGTACCTTGATCATCATCATTAATTTCCTCTCTAGTCGGCCCAGGCACCACAGGAACATCTTCCCGAGCTGCGCTACTTACCGGTTCAAGAGGTACTACTTCATCAAGTTCCACTTTCCTCCCACTTACTTCTTTCGAGAGAAACTCTTTCTCCAGAAAGGACCCGTTCTTGGCAACAAAGATCTTGCCTTCGGATCTGAGGTAGAAGGTATACCCAATGGTTTCCTTAGGGTATCCTATGAAGACGCATTTTTCCGACTTGGGTTCGAGCTTTTCAGGTTGAAGTTTCTTGACATAAGCATCGCATCCCCTAACTTTTAGAAACGACAGCTTAGGTTTCTTCCCAAACCATAATTCATACGGTGTCGTCTCAATGGATTTAGACGGTGCCCTATTTGAAGCGAATGTAGCTGTCTCTAGAGCGTATCCCCAAAATGATAGCGATAAATCGGTGAGTGACATCATAGATCGCACCATATCCAATAGAGTGCGATTACGACGTTCAGACACACCAATTCTGTTACCGAGGTGTTCCAGCGGCGTGAGTTGTGAAACGATTTCACATTTCCTTAAGTGCGTACCAAATTCATGACTTAAATATTCTCCCCCACGATCTGATCGTAGGAACTTTATCTTTCGGTCACGTTGATTCTCCACCTCATTATGAAATTCCTTGAACTTTTCAAAGGTCTCAGACTTGTGTTTCATCAAGTAGACATACCCATATCTACTCAAGTCATCAGTGAGAGTGAGAATATAACGATAGCTTCCGCGAGCCTCAACACTCATTGGACCGCACACATCAGTATGCACTAGTAGAAAACAGGGCTTTCATCCAGGCCAGTTCAGCCCATTAGTCCCGGTTCAATCCAGAACCGGGACCAATGGAGCTATTTGCCCCGGTTCGTGAGCCCAGGGGGCCGGCCGGGCCACGTGGGCCATTGGTCCCGGTCGTCCGGACCTTTTGGTCCCGGTTGGTGGGACGAACCGGGACCAATGGTCCTGGCTCTGGCCCACCACTATTGGTCCCGGTTGGTGGCTTGAACGGGACCAAAGGCTTCCCTTTAGTCGGTTCATGCCACGAACCGGGGCTAATGGTGCTGCTATATATATAGCCTCGCGCAAGAAGCGAGCACACCGCTCTGCTTTTTACGGCCGAGGGGAGAGGGCTTGGTGGTGCTCTAGCTCACCTCCTATGCACACAAGGTGTTCGATGGAATGCCCGAGCCACACTACTTAAGGTTTCTCCTCTCCAAGCTCGACCGCCAAGCTCCATTTTCCTCAATATTTATCTAGGTTTAGCGGTCCGTCACGCCCGTCCCGTCTTCATCGCCCGTCGATCACCGCGCCGATCTCATCGCCCGGCACCACCGTGGTGAGCCTCTTGTTCTTATCTTCTTTCTGAAAGGAAAAATATTATTACTTGTTTTTCTAGATAGATACTTGTATTATTTTCTTACTTTTATTATTGCATCTTATATAGTGCGATGGTTTTGGTATCCACCCCGCCGGCCCTCGCATACATCTATGATTCGGATGTGGTATATATTATCTTTTCGTAACTATTGGTTCATTTATTGTTTATGAAAATTATGCCGACCAACGTGACATAGATTTTATTTATCTAGGAGGTTGTTGAACCGGAAATTCCAACCGACCCTATTGTCGAGAGGTTAAATTTAGTTGAAGAAGAAAACAATTTCTTGAAGGAAAAAATAAAAAACTTGAGGAGGAGAAGATGATATTGGAGTTGCATGTTGCGGATGTCGTCGATGATCACAAGATCAAGATGGATGCAATGCGCTTGAAGATGAGAAAGATTAGAAAATATGCCATTCATAACGAGGCTTGGTATCATTATGCCGTTGGATCAGTTATTACCTTGGTTGCGATTATGATCGCATTTGTTTTCGCATTGAAATGTTTTACATAGTTTCAATGTATGGTTTAATTAATTTAGATGCTCTGCAGAGCTTTATGTTGTTAGATGAGAACTATGTATGTACTTTGGTTTTTATGTGATGATGAACTTCTATTAATTTGGTCACTTAAGTATCTATTCATGATGTTCTATAAGGATTTTTGACACACTTAATTATATATAATGCACGCAGATGAACCGGCAATGGATGTACGGTGACAGACACACCTCCGAGTACATTAAGGGCGTGCATGATTTTCTCGAAGTGGCTGAGGCAAACAAGCAGAATGGTTTTATGTGTTGTCCATGCCCTATATGTGGGAATCTGAAGTCTTACTCTGACCGGAAAATCCTTCACACCCACCTGCTTTACAAGGGTTTCATGCCACACTATAATGTTTGGATGAGGCACGGAGAAATAGGGGTTATGATAGAAGACGGCGAGGAAGAAGAGTACGATGACAAGTATGTGCCCGCTGAATACGGTGATGCTACTGAACATCAAGATGCACCAGACGATGTGCACGATGGTGCTGGAATGGGCGAAGCTGCTGAAGATCAAGAGGAACCAGACGATGTGCCCGATGATGATCATCTCCGCCGGGTCATTGTTGATGCAAGGACACAATGCGAAAGTCAAAAGGAGAAGCCGAAGTTCGATCGCATGTTAGAGGATCACAAAAAAGGGTTGTACCCCAATTGCGAAGATGGCAACACAAAGCTCGGTACCGTACTGGAATTGCTGCGATGGAAGGCGAGAATGCTGTGCACGATAAAGGATTTGAGAAGCTACTGAAAATAATGAAGAAGAAGCTTCCAAAGGATAACGAATTGCCCGACAGTACATACGCAGCAAAGAAGGTGGTATGCCCTCTAGGATTGGAGGTGGAGAAGATACATGCATGCCCTAATGACTGCATCCTCTACCGTGGTGCCTACGCTCTTACGAAAGAAGAGAAAGAATATTCTTTCAATGCCTGCTCAGTATGAAGGTCCCGATTGGCTTCTCGTCGAATATAAAGGGAATAATAAATATGCCAGAGAAAGAGTTCCAGAACCTAAAGTCTCATGACTGCCACGTGATTATGACGCAATCGCTTCCGGTTGCATTGAGGGGGCTTCTTCCGGTAAAAGTCAGATTAGCCATTGTGAAGCTATGTGCATTCCTCAATGCAATATCTCAGAAGGTGATCGATCCAGAAATCATACCAACGCTAAGGAGTGATGTGGCGCAGTGTCTTGTCAGTTTCGAGCTGGTGTTCCCATCATCCTTCTTCAATATCATGACGCACGTCCTAGTTCATCTAGTCGACGAGATTGTCATTCTGGGGCCCGTATTTCTACACAATATGTACCCCTTTGAGAGGTTCATGGGAGTCCTAAAGAAATATGTTCAGAATAACGCTTAGGCCAGAAGGAAGCATCTCCATGGGCCATCAAACAGAGGATGTCATCGGGTTTTGTGTTGACTTCATTCCTGACCTTAAGAAGATAGGTCTCCCTAAATCGCGGTATGAGGGGAGACTGACTGGAAAAGGCACGCTTGGAAGGAACTCAATAATATGCAGGGACGGATATTCTTGGTCTCAAGCACACTACACAGTTCTCTGAGAACTCTACCTTGGTGACCTCGTATGTCGATGAACACAAGAACGATCTGCGCTCCAAACACCCGGAGCAAAGGCGACATTGGATTACATGTGAACACATCGGGACTTTCAGCAGATGGTTGGAAACACGTCTCGGAGGTGACAACACTGTTTGTGATGAGCTGTACTTGTTGTCCAGGGATCATCTTTGACTGTAATGATTTGGAAAGGATACGAGATAAATGGGAATACATTTTACACGATTGACCAAGATGAAAAGAGCACCAACCAAAACAGCGGTGTCCGCTTTGATGCAGCAACCGACAAGGGAAATGACACATATTATGGTTACATAGTAGACATATGGGAACTTGACTACGGAGTAGATTTTAAGGTCCCTTTGTTTAAGTGCAAGTGGGTCAATCTGTCGAGGCGAGAATGCAGGTAGACCCACGATGACGGAATGACAACAAGGATCTGAAAAATCTTGGGTACAACTGACGAACCGTTCGTCACGGCCAATGATGTGGCATAGGTTATCTATGTGAAGGACATGTCTACTGCACCGAGGAAAAGAAAAGATAAGGAAGCGAATACATCATACAATGAGCCAAAGCGCCACATAGTTATTTCAGGAAAAAGGGACATCCTGTGAGTGGAGGGCAAGACAGACATGTCTGAAGAGTATGAAAAGTTTCATGAAATTCCCCCCTTCAAAGTCAAGGCTGACCCAAGCATCCTAATAAACGATGAAGATTATCCATGGTTACGGCGCAATAAGCAAACGACACAAGCGAAGAAAAAGTGAAGACTTTCTCCGGCAACTATTATGATGATACCATGCCAACTTTGTAACATACGAGTATGATACCATTGTCCGTTTTTTACATGCACATGCTATGCCAACTTTTTCAGAGTTCATTTGAAAACTATGAATTTGAAAACCTACGCCAAACGAAGGGCGCTCATACCGGTTTATAAGCCCGTCCCTCTACACGCCTTGTTGAGCTCACAAACTTGTGATTCACACAAATTTCAAAGAATTCAAATTTGAAAACTAATGGCACAAACAGAAAGTTTATAATTTTGCTGACCTAAAAGCAAAAAGAATTAAAAATAAGGCAAAAACCAAAAGAAAATAAATAATGCAGAAAACAAAACAAAAAACTTGAAAAAAATAAAAATAGCAACAATAAGTATTTTATTGTAAGTAGAAACAAAATAAAATAAATAAAGCAACAAAGAAAACAAAAAAGTGTTTTCAAATTTGAAAACTAATGGCACTAACAGAAAGTTTATAATTTTCTAAAACTAAAAGCAAAAAGAATTAAAAA
Source organism: Aegilops bicornis (assembly GCA_021605145.1). Lineage (NCBI taxonomy): Eukaryota > Viridiplantae > Streptophyta > Magnoliopsida > Poales > Poaceae > Aegilops > Aegilops bicornis. Next base: position 43,558,797 of record CM038671.1, on the reverse strand, counting down.
ATAAAGCAAAAACAACAAAAATAAATAATGCAGAAAACAGAACAAAAAATGAAAAATAATAAAAATAGCAACAATAAGTATTTTGTTGTAAGTAGAAACAAAATAAAATAAATAAAGCAACAAAGAAAACAAAAAAATGTTTTCAAATTTGAAAACTAATGGCACTAACAGAAAGTTTATAATTTTTCTAAAACTAAAAGCAAATAGAATTAAAAAATAAAGCAAAAAACAACAAAAAATAAATAATAATGCAGAAAACAAAACAAAGAAACTGGAAAAAAATAGTGCTGCCTACTGAACCCCACGGCCTGAATACGACTAGAAACCCTACATGGGCCAGGATTCAGGCCCGCAGGAGGCCAAGTAGGCCCACAGGCAAATAGCTAGTGAAAGATTAGGCCCGAAAGCCTGCAGTTGAGAGGAGCTCGTGAGGGTGGGCGCAGCTTCGCTTATAAACCTCTCTCGAGGTCTCTCAACTAGCGAGGTGGGACTAAACTTTTCGGCCGGGCAGCCTAAGGCCTTTGGTCCCGGTTGGTGGCACCAACCGGGACAAAAAGACATTAGTACCGGTTCGTAGCACCAATCGGGACTAATGCCCCCCCTTTAGTCCAGTTGGTGCCACCAACCGACCAAAGGCCGCTTCCGCCCTTTGGCTCTTGAAAATTGGCCTTTGGTCGGTTGGTGGTACCAACCGGGACTAGCAGATTAGTCGGTTCGTGCCACGAACCGGGACCAATCTTGCCGTCTATATAAGTAAGACTTGTGAAAATTTTTGGTCAGTTCTTGATCCCGCCCGGCAGCGCCCGCCCAGGCTGCCCCTCTGCGCCTCGTCGTCGTGCCGTCGTCGCCCTGCCTCCGGCCGTCCCGCGCCGCCCGAGCCTGTCGCCCGCCCAGCGTCGCGCCCGTTGTCGTCCATCCCGCCTCTGCCTCGCCGTCGCCTCTGCCTCGCCCCGCGCCGCTTTGGTCAGGGCCGGCACCGCCCCCCTCTTCCCCCTTTTTTTTGCAAATATAGCTATGTTTTTTTCCTGATTATGTGTATATGTATGAGTATATGTATATGTGTATATGTGTTTATATGTCTTTTTTTAGATTTTTTTGTTTTTTGCATTTTTATAAAAATGTACATATGTTCTTTGTGTATATATATGTTTTCTGTTCATAGATTTTTATTTGAAAATTATTTAAAAAAAAACAAGCAATACTACTTCATGTATTTTTAAGAAGGAAGAAGAAGAAAAAGAATGAGAGGAAAAAGGAAAAAAGAAGAGGAAGAAAGGAGAAGAAGAGGGGATAGGAAGAAGAGGAGAAATAAATAAGAAGAAGAAAAAAGAAGAAAAAGAAGAGGAGAAGAAGAAAAGAATAGAGGAGAAGAAGAAAAAATAGAATTTTTTTTCTATTTTTTCTTCTTCTCCTCTATTCTTTTCTTCTTCTCCTCTTTTTTTTTCTTCTTCTTATTCTTCCTTATTCCTTCTTACTCTTTTCTTCCTTTTACTTTTTTTACTTTCTGGAGGGATAAGAAGAAAAGAAGAGGAGAAGAAGAAAGAAAGGAATAGAGGAGAAAGAAGAAACTTTGACACGAGGGGGGGTACGATACCCCTCCCGATAACATTATTTTCCCATGTATATGTATGTTGCGTCGTTGTCGATATAACGAGGGTGTCGAGGATCGCCGAGGGATCGAGGGTCGGGAACTAGGGTAGAGGGTCGAGGGTCATTAAGGGGCAAGGGTCGAAGGTTTCAGGGTCGAGGGTTCCTATAGTGTCAAAGTATTGAAGAAATCCATGGTTCATCATTAGCCGGAAGTAACCATGGCATGATGGTCTGAAGTCCTCCAAAGTTATTACGGAATGGAGTCCCGGATAGGATAATTTGCCTTTTGTATGCGAATCTCGGCAAAGGCCTTTCAAATAACGATATTCGGAAGGTTCTTGCTGAACTTTGTACCAAAAAGCGAATTATCCTATCCGGGACTCCGCTCCAAAATAACTTTGAGAGCTTTATCATCATGCACTACATTTTCGCCTAATGATGAAGACATGGTTTTGTTGAATCCTTTGACACTAGGCAACCTCCCGATCCCTCGGCGATCCTCGACCCCTTGACCCTCAACCGCTCGGCGATCCACGACCCTCTACCCTACCGCGGGCGTCGATGCCCACGTCACTTGTGGAACATAGATGTAGTGTTCAACGCCGACCACCTCCCGATAGCTTCAACACATGGGGGGGGGGGTCGATATTACCCTCCTAGCTTGAAGCGTTCTCGAGGCCACCCCCTAACCCTTGAAGCGTTCTCGAGGCCACCCCAAACCCTAGAGAAGCAGCGTCGAGGCCACTAATATGATTTCTTATTGTGATTATCTAGCTAGTTCTACGTTTGCCACTAATATATCCAAATCTGTCATGTTTGAATAATAATTGACATGTTGTAAATATTTGTAGAAACTATGGACACCCCCCGAGACGAAGCACAACGAGCGTTGTTGAGGGACATAATCGCACAAGGAAGTGATGCCGTCTGCTCATTGATGTTTCTCAACAACAACGATGGTCTGGAAGGAGAGGGTGAAGAAGCAGCTGGCTATGATTTACATGGCTCCGATGACCCAATGCCGGTGCAAGAAGGAGAGGGTGAAGAAGCAGCTGGCTATGATTTACATGGCTCCGATGACCCAATGCCGGTGCAAGAAGGAGAGGGTGAAGAAGTAGACCGTGAGGACGGCTCCGGTGATCACCAAACCGAGTCCGGCCAGGTATATATATTAGTTAAGCTGTCTTGACTAGCTCTCGTCTTTGTTTTGGTATGTACACATATTAATTAACTATCATCTTTGTTCTTTTTTCTAGCCCTCCGGATCGAGCACAACTTTGGTAAAGAGACGAGGCCCGAAGAAAAAGTTGAGCTCGGATGAAAAGTTTGAGATCATACAAATCGCATGACGGCCAACCGATTGAACCCTACGGACAAAGAAAGCATTTGTTGCTCGGTCACGGGGAGTTACGGTTAGGGACAAGATCCCGATCAGCATCCACCAATGGTATAAGCCTAAGAACGAAGACCACGAGGTGTCTTGTGTCAATGATATGCGAGAAAAATGATCTTTGGACTGAGCTGAAGTCAAATTTTACCCTACCGCTAGAGGATGATCCGGAGAAGCCAGTAATAGAGCCATTAATCAAGTCTTTTGCTCTTAAGAAGATGGCAGAACTATTCAGGAATTGGAAGAAAGAACTCAATACGTATGTCGAAAAAAATGAGACACCAGAATTCAAGGGAAAATATGAGAAGATCAGAGATGACGTGCCCGCATTTGTGGCCTACAAGACATCGGAAAAGAGTAAAAAGATGTCGGCGACAAACAAGAGAAATGCTGCGAAGAAGAAGCTTCACCATCACGGGGTCGGTGGCTACCTCGTAGCCCGGCCTAAGTGGGCCAAGGCTGAGAATGATCTCGCTTGATAAAGGGATCGAACCAGAGACAATGAACTGGCCGACCGTTGCGGACTTGGTTCTTGGGGCGGCGGATCCTTGGACCCTATAACAGGGAAGTGCATTTGGACGGACGAACAATTGGACATACCAGTCAAGAGGCTTCAGAAATATATTGAAGCAGCGGCAAGGGAAGTTCGTTCCAGACGGGGAGAAGGGCGAGCTCACAATGGCCCTCGGGAATCCTCGAGCACCACCGGGCGGACACGAGGCACGCCAGCTCCGTTCGTGGAAGGCTGGATTTCGAAGCACGGGGTTACAAAACCCATGAGAGGAGGAAGAAAGCTGGAAGCGAGAGCCTAATGCGAGCGCTGCGAAAAGGGTAATGGGGCTAGACGAGCGAAGCGGCCAGATCACAACAAACGATGCGAAGCTTCCCCGAAGCTACCCCGCCATCTCGGCGGAGAAGCAGCGTGGCTTCCACCGAGCTGCTTCAGCCGAGCAACATGCCTTGACGGCTCCTGCCAGCTATCCCGTGGATCCTATCACGGATGCTGAAAATTGCCACCTTATGGCGCAATGGAGCAATTTGAAGGTCAAGGCGGCTGTTGGCTCTGTTGATCCTACTAAACCCGACTCAACTTTTCACTGCCGGCCGATTCCAGAAGGATATGCTAAGGTGATGGTCGATGAAATAACGGAGGATTTGAGGACCTCGGCTTGACCACCCTACCGGTGAAGGGGAGTATCGGCTGGGTTACGCTCACGAAGACTCCATGCCTATGGCGGAAGGATGTCATCAACCTTCTGAACTGGACGCCTCCGCCTCCTCCTCCTCCTCCGGTGAGTCAGGGCACTCCGCCTCCTCCACCGCCTCCTCCTCCGGCGAGTGACGATCAGGGCACTCGGCCGGCTCCTTCTCCGGCGCGTGGCGGCACTCTGCCTCCTTCTCCGCTTTGCACCGCGCGCCCGAGCAGCCAGCCTCCTCCTTCTCCGCCTCGTCGGCAAAGGGCGGAAGAGACCCGCCGCCGCTCCGGCTGCTCCGTAGCGTCGTAGTCCTTCTCCTCCGCCTCGTAAGCAAGGAAAGAAGACATCCGCTCCGTCTGCTCTGCGGCGTCTAGCGATGAGAGCCAAAGGCGGAGGAGATCTGATTCGGTCCTTCTCTGAAGACTCGGAGAAGTTACCGTCTGAGAGGAGCGAGGAGGAAAACGCGAAGATCGCGCAGATCAAGTGGATGACTGGTTTCAAGGGTTGAAAGCAAAGAGACATCCACCTCCGGAGGAGAAGGTAGATCCGGTCAAAGCGAAGCGCACTGCTGCCCTACGACAAAACTACCCAAGTCTCCGCCGAAAGGCAACTATGAGCGCATTATTGGAAAGGCATTTGCGAAGCGGAGAGGTCGGGAAGTATCGATGATAAAAGGATGAAAGAATGACGAGCTGGGAAACAAATTGCCCAGCTCGGCGAACAAGCAATCGTGCCCCCGCTCAAGGTGCATGCTAGCGACATCGTCGATCCGAGGATGGTGCCCGGTTATGGCAATCCTGCAGATTACACCTTGACGATGTACATTATGATTTCTTGGAGGTGCAGATACAAAGATACTGCACGGGAAGCCTCTCGTCAAAGATGAAAGTTCTCTATCAACGATGATGCGAAGATTGCATGATTGGTACATGAAAACCTGCAAAGAGTCTCGAGGGAGGAGTACTTTGTATGTGAGAGTTAAAAGGAGCATGACCTCCTTGGAATTGAATTGTTGCCTATTCCATTTGAGGAGTTCTATCAGTTTTTCAATCAATTGGCCCTCGATAAAGCAACGGTCACTGCTCATGCATGTAAGTAGTACTACTTACGTCATTAAGTCTCTCTATATAACTCAGCCCTTTCATTGCATGTATTTATAATTATCCTCACTATATTATGCAGATTGAAGATCGCGAATTGAAGAAAAGACAAATGGGTGATATTGGGTTCATTAACACATATCTCATAGATGCAACTGAGGTTAAATTTCGTGTCAAGATACCGAGGCCAACTTGCTACAATCGTTGGTAATAAATGAACACAAAGATATAATACTCTTTCCTTACAACTTCAAGTGAGTGTTCTTGTCTTGTGGCATATTCGGTTTCCTTATTAGTCCAGGTTATAGTAATGTAATATTGATGAGTTATGCATGTGTGCGCAGCTACCACTATATTCTCCTAGAGATTAAGCTTGAGAAGGGAGTAGTAACTGTCTTAGACTCCAAGCGAAAAGATCCCAAGGAGTATGCGGACATGACTGAAATGCTCGAGAAGTAAGTTAAATCGTTCATTATCCACCATATCAGCAACTTTGTTCATTTCTGATATCAAGTAATTGTTTTCTTTGTATGGCAGGGCTTGGAGAAAATTCACCAAAAAAGCTCGGGACTACCGAAGAAGCTGCAATTTAGACACCAAAGTAAGTACTATATAGTAGCATATTCCACGCATCTCCTAGTGATTCAAGCGCTAGTTTCATCAATACCATTTAGCATGCTTGCTAATTATCAGTTTGATTGACCTCTATTTCTTGTAAAATGGTTGTGGCAGGAACAAGGGAATGATTTCTGTGGATACTACGTTTGTGAGTCCATCCGCCACACGACCTGTGAGAGGGGCTACTCTGACAAACAATATGAAGTGCGTAATTCACAATTTTATTTTATTACCATCATTTGTGTTGAGTTTCATTCATTCATATATATATATATATATATATATATATATATATATGTATGTATGTATTGACCCCTTTCTTAAAATTAGATGTTTCGGAAGCGGGATGAACTCCTAGCACCAGATCGCATGCGAGCAATTCAAGAGGAATTGGCGGCATTCTTTCTTGACCACGTGATCGCTGAAGACGGAGAATACTATGTGGACCACGCGTCCGTATGTTAGGAGATTATATATTTGTAAAAGATAATTATTGTATATATGTAGCGGTAGTATCGGATAGATATCGAGAACTTGTTGTTCGACCAATCTCTCGGAGAAGGAGAGGTGGTCGATATCACTTCTCTCTGTATGCATATATGTTCATGACGATCTTCTGTTTGCTTAATTACTAGCTAGCTAGCGTGTCTAGCTAGTCCTCTCTATACGTATGTATAGTACGTAGCGTCGACCAAGCACGGACAAAAGAGAGGACACTTTTCTCTCTTAATTAGCTAGCTATAGCACAATATATGAAACACCTCAATTATCCCCCAAAACCCCCAAACCCCCCTTTTAAAAAAAACAAAAACCTCAGCCACGTAAATGTCGACGTGGATGCCTATTGGTCCCGGTTGGTGCCACCAACCGGGACCAAGGCCTCCCGCCTGGGCTCAACAAGACAAAGCCACGTGGAGGCCCATCGGTCCGGTTCTGGATTGAACCGGGACTAAAGGGCCAGGGTATTAGTACCGACCCTTTAGTCCTGGTTCATGAACCGGGACTAAAGGCCCTCACCAACCGGGTCAATAGGCCCCTTTTATACTAGTGATGTATGATTTCCAATAAGTTGGTTGCTCGCTCCATTGTTCCGGAGAACGGAGTCTTGGTCGTTTTGCCCATGAGGCATGGTTCTCATGTGTCGAATGATTCATAATCGAGAGACTCTAAAAGTCCATCAGCATGGAGCTTCTTCATGCGCTTGACACCAATGTGACCAAGGCGGCAGTGCCACTAGTATGTGGGACTATCGTTATCAACCTTACATCTTTTGGTATTCACACTATGAATATGTGTAACATCACGTTCGAGATTCATTAATAATAAACCATTGACCAGCGGGGCATGACCATAAAACATATCTCTCATATAAATAGAACAACCATCATTCTCGGATTTAAATGAGTAGCCATCTCGTATTAAACGAGATTCAGATACAATGTTCATGCTCAAAGCTGGCACTAAATAACAATTATTGAGGTTTAAAACTAATCATGTAGGTAAATGTAGAGGTAGCGTGCCGACGGCGATCACATCGACCTTGGAACCATTCCCGACGCGCATCGTCACCTCGTCCTTCGCCAGTCTCCGCGTATTCTGCAGCTCCTGTTTTGAGTTACAAATATGAGCAACCGCACCGGTATCAAATACCCAGGAGCTACTACGAGTACTGGTAAGGTACACATCAATTACATGTATATCACATATACCTTTAGTGTTGTCGGCCTTCTTGTCCGCTAAGTACTTGGGGCAGTTCCGCTTCCAGTGTCCCTTTCCCTTGCAATAGAAGTACTCAGTCTCAGGCTTGGGTCCATTCCTTGCCTTCTTCCCGGCAACTGGCTTACCGGGCGCGGAAACTCCCTTGCCATCCTTCTTGAAGTTCTTCTTACCCTTGCCTTTCTTGAAACTAGTGGTTTTATTGACCATCAACACTTGATGTTCCTTTTTGATTTCCACCTCTGCTGATTTCAGCATTGAAAATACTTCAGGAATAGTTTTCACCATCCCCTGCATATTGTAGTTCATCACAAAGCTCTTGTAGCTAGGTGGGAGCGACTGAAGGATTCTGTCAATGACCGCCTCGTCCGGGAGGTTAATGTCCAGCTGGGACAAGCGGTTGTGCAACCCAGACATTTTGAGTATGTGCTCACTGACAGAACTATTTTCCTCCATCTTACAACTGTAGAACTTGTCGGAGACTTCATATCTCTCGACCCGGGCATGAGCTTGGAAAACCATTTTCAGCTCTTTGAACATCTCATATGCTCCGTGTTGCTCAAAACGCTTTTGGAGCCCCGGTTCTAAGCTGTAAAGCATGCCGCCTTGAACGAGGGAGTAATCATCAAGACGTGACTGCCAAGCATTCATAACGTCTTGGTTCTCTGGGATGGGTGCTTCACCTAGTGGTCCTTCTAGGACATATGCTTTCTTGGCAGCTATGAGGATGATCCTCAGGTTCTGGACCTAGTCCGAATAGTTGTTGCCATCATCTTCAGCTTGGTTTTCTCTAGGAACGCGTTGAAGTTGAGGTTGACATGAGCGTTGGCCATTTGATCTACGAGACATTTTGCAAAGGTTTTTAGACTAAGTTCATGATAATTAAGTTCATCTAATCAAATTATTTAATGAACTCCCACTCAGATTAGACACCCCTCTAGTCATCTAAGTGATACATGATCCGACTCAACTAGACCGTGTCCGATCATCACGTGAGACGGACTAGTCATCATCGGTGAACATCTCCATGTTGATCGTATCTTTCATACGAATCATGTTCGACCTTTCGGTCTCTTGTGTTCCGAGGCCATGTCTGTACATGCTAGGCTCGTCAAGTCAACCTAAGTGTTTTGCATGTGTAAATCTGTCTTACACCCGTTGTATGTGAACGTTAGAATCTATCACACCCGATCATCACGTGGTGCTTCAAAACAACGAACTTTCGCAATGGCGCACAGTTAGGGGGAACACTTTCTTGAAATTATTATAAGGGATCATCTTATTTACTACCGTCGTACTAAGCAAATAAGAAGCAAAACATGATAAACATCACATGCAATCAAATAGTGACATGATATGGCCAATATCATATTGCTCCTTTGATCTCCATCTTCGGGGTGCCATGATCATCTTCGTGACCGGCATGACACCATGATCTCCATCATCGTGTCTTCATGAAGTTTGTCACGCCAATGATTACTTCTACTTCTATGGCTAACGCGTTTAGCATAAAGTAAAGTAATTTACATGGCGTTATTCAATGACACGCAGGTCATACAAAAAAATAAGACAACTCCTATGGCTCCTGCCGGTTGTCATACTCATCGACATGCAAGTCGTGATTCCTATTTAAAGAACATGATCAATCTCATACATCACATATATTTCATTCATCACATCCTTTTGGTCATATCACAGCACAAGGCATATGCTGCAAAAACAAGTTAGACGTCCTCTAATTGTTGTTGCATGTTTTTGCATGGCTTCTATAGGTTTCTAGCAAGAAGTTTCTTACCTACGTTAAACCACAACGTGATATGCCAATTTCTATTTCCCCTTCATAAGGACCCTTTTCATTGAATCCGATCCGACTAAAGTGGGAGAGACAGACACCCGCTAGCCACCTTATGCAACTAGTGCATGTCAGTCGGTGGAACCTGTCTCACGTAAGCGTATGTGTAAGGTCGGTCCGGGCCACTTCATCCCACGATGACGCCGAAACAAGATAAGACTAGTAGTGGCAAGAAAATTGACAACATCTACGCCCACAACAAGTTTGTGTTCTACTCGTGCATAGAAACTACGCATAGACCTAGCTCATGATGCCACTGTTGGGGAACGTTGCAGAAAATAAAAAACTTCTACGCTTCACCAAGATCAATCTATGGAGTCATCTAGCAACGAGAGAGAGGAGTGAATCTACATACCCTTGTAGATCGCGAGTGGAAGCGTTCAAGAGAACGGGGATGATGGAGTCGTACTCGTCGTGATCCAAATCACCGATGATCCTAGCGCCGAACGGACGGCACCTCCGCATTCAACACACGTACGGTTGGGGAAGACGTCTCCTCCTTCTTGATCCAGCAAGGGGGAGGAAGAGGTTGAAGGAGATCCAGCAGCACGACGGCGTGGTGGTGGAAGTAGCGGCGATCTCGGCAGGGCTTCGCCAAGCTCAGTGAGAGGGAGAGGTGTTGCAGAGGGAGAGGGAGGCGCCAGGGACTAGGGTGCGCAGCCCTCCCTCCCCCCTCTTTATGTAGGGGCCCTGGGGGAGCGCCGGCCCCTAGAGATTGGATCTCAAGGGGGGAGGCGGCAGCCAAGGGGGTGGATTGCCCCCCAAGCCAAGTGGGGCGCCCCCCACCCCTAGGGTTTCCAACCCTAGGCGCAGGGGGAGGCCCAAGGGGGGAACACCATCCCACCAGGGGCTGGTTCCCCTTCCCACTTCAGCCCATGGGGCCCTCCGGGATAGGTGGCCCCACCCGGTGGACCCCCGAGACCCTTCCGGTGGTCCCGGTACAATACCGGTGACCCCCGAAACTTTCCCGGTGGTCGAAACTGGACTTCCTATATATAAATCTTCACCTCCGGATCATTCCGGAACTCCTCGTGACGTCCGGGATCTCATCCGGGACTCCGAACAACTTTCGGGTTACCGCATACTAGTATCTCTACAACCCTAGCGTCACCGAACCTTAAGTGTGTAGACCCTACGGTTCGAGAGACATGCAGACATGACCGAGACGACTCTCCAGCCAATAACCAACAGCGGGATCTGGATACCCATGTTGGCTCCCACATGTTCCATGATGATCTCATCGAATGAACCACGATGTCGAGGATTCAAGTAATCCCGCATACAATTTCCCTTTGTCAATCGGTACGTTACTTGCCAGAGATTCGATCGTCGGTATCCCAATACCTCGTTCAATCTCGTTACCAGCAAGTCACTTTACTTGTACCGTAATGAATTATCCCGTGACCAACCACTTAGTCACTTTGAGCTCATTATGATGATGCATTACCGAGTGGGCCCAGAGATACCTCTCCGTCATACGGAGTGACAAATCTCAGTCTCGATCCGTGTCAACCCAACAGACACTTTCAGAGATACCTGTAGTATACCTTTATAGTCACCCAGTTACGTTGTGACGTTTGGTACACCCAGAGCACTCCTACGGCATCCGGGAGTTACACGATCTCATGGTCTAATGAAATGATACTGGACATTGGAAAAGCTCTAGCAAACGAACTACACGATCTTGTGCTATGCTTAGGATTGGGTCTTGTCCATCACATCATTCTCCCAATGATGTGATCCCGTTATCAATGACATACAATGTTCATGGTCAGGAAACCGTGACCATCTATTGATAAACGAGCTAGTCAACTAGAGGCTCACTATAGGGACATGTTGTGGTCTATGTATTCACACATGTATTACGATTTCCGGATAACACAATTATAGCATGAATAATAGACAATTATCATGAACGGGTATAATAATAACAATTTTATTATTGCTACTAGGGCATATTTCCAACATGCGCCCATCCTTGCTCCCGCATACGTGGCTTGATTTGATTGGAACGAAATAAGGCCCGACCCCACCCTGAAAATCAGGGGGGATGATTAGATTAGAAAGGAAAAAGAAAAAAAAAACAGTCGTCGGATGAGGTGGGAGGACGGATGGGAGCACGGGAAGGGAGCAGGCAAGCCCGATCCAGAGATAGGCAGCCTACCTACACCTATCCGTGCCCATTCTACCAATCATGCAGTACTGCACCACCGCTTGGGTCCTTTGCCTTGTTAAAAAAAATCATGCAATACTTGCCTGCCTTTCTGTGGCGTCCAACTGTCCATCCAACAGAATTCTCACAGGCCAAAGACGGGAACAGTGGGTGTTGCATGCGAAGGAGATGCCGCCAGCCGGTGTGGCGGTGGGGCCCACCTGGCCTGTCCGTTCCGTTGTGAATCGATGCAGAGACGGGGAAGTTGTTGCACAGAAGTCAAGATGGGAATGGGTCGACCCGGCCCTGGCCTTGGACCCGGCCCTGGTGGCCTCAGGGCCAACATAAAAGGCCACGGGCTGACCCATATCGTGAATAGTAGTGGCCCTTGTTGGCCCGATGGGTATTTTGGGTCGACCCAATTATTAGTGACATGTGCTGCTTTTTTTTTGTGATGTGCTGATATAGCTAAAATCCTAATAGAGTACTCCTAGTATTCTAGGAATAGAAGAAAAAAACTATACAGTGGTTCAAGTGGCCTAGCTGCTGCATCTGTTCATTGTACATGCATACATTACCTAGACCATAGTAAGCTCGTGTGTTTCTTTCCAAGCATTGTACAGAGATGCATCCATGCGGGTGAATTGTGTCTAGCCATCGGATGCCGCTAGTACTATAGTTGACACCAGACTGACGCTCTACCTACTAGTCTCAAATTCACACTAGAGAGCTGGACGGCGCACGGGAAGATGGGCTAACGGTGAGCCGGATAATGAGCTGGACGTGACTGGGACGATGAGCGGGAGGCAGCACCAGTGCACCACCGGCACAGCAGAGGTCAGCGAGGGCGACCATTGGGACATAGCTGTCGTGAGAATAGAGACCACAAGGTGGGCCGATCCGGCTGACCCAACGGGTCACTTGGTGCCGGCTCTACTGACCCAGAAAAATTTGGGGGCTGACCCATGTGACCCATCGGCCTCTAATTTTTGGGTCGGGTCAGCGACCCAGCGGGCCGACCCGGCCTATTCCCATCTCGACACAGAAGCAGCCGCCGTTGGCTGTGGCGGCACGTCCTGCCGCCGCTGGCTATGGCGGCAGGAGCCATGTGTCAGCTGCCAAACCGGCCGCCACAGCATGGGTGGTCTTTTTTGTCATACGGCATGGACATGGTCCTTTTTGCCAATATGAAAGCGTAGATGATCTTTTATGACAAAAATTCGAAAATACCACATGCATGAGTTAACTTGGTTAATACACGACATTATGGCATCTACAATGCTACGAGCTTACATAGGCGCTTACGAAGAAAATAATCAATATAAAAAAATCTAAAAAACACCTAAGCGCCTCATCCCTCCACGCGAGACGCTAAGTGCTGGAAGAAAAATGGCCAAGCGCCAGGTGAGCGATTTGGCATCGATGCCAGGGTTGACACCAGGATTACAGCCGGCAACCGCTAATCTGCTGGGTTACGAACCCGGCGCCAGGGCTAAGCGCCCAGCGATGGAGATGCCCTTATAGCTTCCCTGCAAAATAAAAAAAGATAATATGGCTTATGATTTCAAGATGCTATTTTATTTTTTATAGAAAATGTTAGGATAATTACCCTATTGCATGGAAGGATATAAATTGGATAAAGAAATGATTCCTCCTATCAATAAGGTGGTTGACACATGCATGCATTTATATATGAGATTTGAAAGGTAACTGGACACCTACTCCAGTTACCTTTCAACATTGGCATTATTATTATTAAATAAGATAAAAAGCTACTCCCTCCTGTCACATAATATAAAATATTATTACATATAATTTGTCGGTCCTTTCCCACCGGGCGCGCCTGCCCGCCCGCCCCAGGCCGACACCATGGTGTCCCCAGCGCTCCCGCCGGCCCGTGCATCGCCACCACGGTGCCCGTGGATCATCAGGCGAGATCCCAAACGGCACGGACGACGTGGGCGGCCGTTGGATGCGACCCTGCTCCTTCCCCTGCACGCACGCACGAACCAACGTTGTCGCTTGTTGGCGCACCGTGCTCCCGATCGGCCCGGGCGGGCGGGTAACCGTGGGCGCCTGACTGCCTACGCGGCCCGTCTGGTTGGTTGCGCCGCAGCATATAGAGGAGAGACCCATGATCTGCGCGTACAGGCTGCTTGCGGTTGCGGCGAGCACGATCGATCGATCGACCGATCAGTAACGGCAAAGACAGAAAGAAACACTTTGTTCAAGTTGCTGCGGCCAAATCACGAGCGCTCGTTACATCCCCTCTCATCCTCAACAAACACCTTCTTCTTTTTTGGGTGGAAGATCCTGAGACAAACACCTAATCACTGGATGCATCATATACTCCTTTTTTTCCTTCAGCACTGCTATACACACGACGCTAATAGCCAATTTGTGGACGACGCTGGAGATCACACCATATGTCGCCCGGCAGCAGCACCGGTGCACCGTTGGATATGTCGTTCGGCTGTATGTCGTCTGTGCAGTATCGGCTGCACAGCAGTTTCGTTTTTCCTTTTGGTCAGGGCACGTCACGTCCCGGTTGACCTATCGATTGCGTCCACGCTTAGCAAACAATGGAAAGCGACGGCGACGGCTTATATCATCTACATCCGGACACCTCAAACCCTCATGAAACACCCGAACGGGTTGTCTGGTCACTCACCAGTCACGAAATTTCGACTCCGCCGGGCGTCTCAAATGGGCCTCAAACATCTGGATGACCGGCATCCCTCATACCCAGTTTAAATATTAGACATATATGGTGGTCCGGGCCCATGCAGGCCCACCCGACCCCACATATATTTCTCCACATTCGCACGCCGACCAAACCCTAGCCACTTCACTTCACTCCCCTCCGCCACCCAAACTCGTCTCTGGCATGGCGGGCAGCAAATCTGAGTCTTTCACCTCCAACCCCGAGCTCATCCCACGCGACCCCGAGGAGGAGATGGTCGTCCCGCTTACGCTCCGCCGCTCACAGGAGGAGGCATGTGCTCGGACTCCTTCCGTCGGGAATCCATTGCGTCTGTCCAAATGGCGCATGGATCCGGCGCTAGGGCAGCCGTCGCTGCCTCATCGAAGGCGGTGCGGTCCGTCTGGCTCCGAACGCGGTGGCGGACGCGCAACCCCTCCGTTGGCGCGCCGAGGCAATGGACGCATTGTTTGCGTCATCGACGCAAACATGGCGCGGCATGCCAGTCGTGCGAGGCAGCGGGCGCGGAGGCGGTGGCAGCCCTCGCAGCGGTGGACGTCGGCGAGGCGGAGTCGCATTCTCTGACGCCTCGTATGGAGCACCAGTCCGGGCGCCGCAATCGCTTCGTGGTGGATGTCGCCGGCTCATCCCAAGACGGATCCATCATCAATCTGACGTCCACCAGCACGCAACTGGTTCTGGGCTCCGACGAGGAAAAGTAGTGCATGGGAGACGGCTGCGCCTTGAGTCCCGTGAGCCAGCTCGTGTCCTATGCCTTACTCTACCTTGCCGGCGACCGGACCAACACTCTTGGGAGCGCAGCTGACCGTCGGACATGGGCACGGCGTCCGGGCAAGCTCCGCTTAAAGATCACTACGTTGCATGTCATAGTATGGATTTGAGGTTTCTAATTTAAGGTATCCAAATGTGAAAACATTATTTGAGGTGTGATCGGTCAATGTCAGTGTACGCGGATGCCGGCGTTTGAGGGACCGGATTTGAAATTCCAGTTGCAGATGCTCTTATTACGCTGCAAGGGACGCCTGGCTAGCTTAGCTGGAACGTTATTCTTCTCTATTCCTAACTTCCACATCACATCGTTAAAAAAGAGATAGATATATCCGTATTAGTATAAAAATATGTTATCGTCGGGTTGCTGCTACTTGGAAACCAAGCATTTTCAGCTGTCCTGCACCATACGCCATTATCGAGTGGCACCTCGGGCGCCACTAATCTAATACACTAGACGCACTTGCTCTCAAGCTCTGCCTAACTAATTTATTCCTTCTTTTTGACACAAAGCATCGTCTAATCTACTCTTTTTGACAGAACGTCTGTCTAATTACTTATTCGATTGTAACGGCCAGCAAACGACCACAATCAAATGCTACGACTCCTAGCTTAGCTAACCTGTGTTCTGATTTCACCGGTCGATCCACTTGTGTTGGTCTGCCTGCTTGCGTGCCTGCCTGTCCAGATAGCAAGCAGTGGGTTCAATTTCCGAGACGGTTAACCGCATCTGCTTGTCCAGGGCCAACCATAGGCCATGGTTTTTGGAAGCGGATCCTTTAACATCCTTAAGGGATGTCACGAAGCTACAGTAAAATGCGTGTGTAAAGTAAAGAAGGAATGTCAGGATACTATAGCAACTATTGTGCGGATTTACTATAGCACGTACAAAAATAAATCATAAAATAATTTTATTGCACTATAATTTTGTTTGTATGTAATTTTTGTAAATTTATACAATAAATTTGTAATTTACAAATTAATTATAATTATTTTAGACTTAATCATATGGATGTGAAGAAGGGATGTCACGGTTACTGTAGCTTACGTGACATCCCTTAAAGATGTTAGAGGATCCGGTTCCATGGTTCTTGCCCTTGTATAGTACAATATTTTCCATGCCATTCTGTGGGCTGGCAGGTCTACACCGGTCCCTTGGGTAGAAAATAACAAGCGGGAGGATTCTATTATGAGCAGTTCGGTAGCAAATGCACTGAATCTAGTATAGTAATCTGTTGTTTCAAGCTGGCCCAAACAGATTAAGTAACTAGAGGAACTTTGAAAGGAAGGAACTAAAGCTCTGCTTGCTTTCTAGGGTATCTATATATTTTGCTTGCCAACGGCTTTTTCTTATAGTAATCCTATGCACTAAAGAGTTACCAACTTAATACGGCCTGATTTAGCGTACGAAATGACAGGTGGGGCCGGTCGGTCATAGAGACACTGTCATCTCACGGCTACAAAAGGCTATCTATCCGGCCTCCAATCGCAATTCCAACGACATTTTGGTATGCGAGTATGCTCGACTACTCTCTAGCAGGTTTGATGTGGTGTGTGATCAGTCTTGGAGCTGACGTGTCATCGCTGATGCCCGTTGATGCCACGACGATCCTCGTATCATGCGGAATCATGCTCTTTTTTTTCATCGGATACAAATGTAGTAGTCGCATGCTGGAATGTTGTTCATAGTTGGGCGTTTCCAAATGGGAACGGTGTAAATGAAGATTGAATGGTTTTCCATGGTTAGGTGGATGAAAATGTGAAATTATTTATAGATATTTTTCATCCAGATTAAATGCACTTGTATTTCTTTGAATATAATGCATAAAATTAGAACGGACACGACATATGTATCATCATCTAAAAACCTAACGTTTACTGGTTATCCGGATCCTTTTTTTTACCATAATCACCATATTGGCAGTCATTATAGCGATTGATGGGCCAGTATGAAGAGTATGCTAGAGTTGCTCTTACAGACAACATTTCACTATCCACTCCCTCTATAGTTGTTGCACACTATCCAAAAATATACTGCAAAGTTAGAAGTTTATTGGTGTGTTGTTGACCTACCCGAGAGCCGCATTCGATACAAAGCATATATGTTTCAAAATAGGAAGTTCGTAAATATCGCTTGAATGATTGTTCTTAGTCGGGAGGACCAACGGCCTGAACTATTTGATATATATATTTCAAATCCAAACTAAATGCACACATTTGTTCAAGAAAAAAGTAAAGTTGGACCCACCCCACAACGCCATCGGGTTGCCAATTTGTATGTGGCAGGTGGGTATCACCATGGTCCTCTGGAATCACTAGAAGGCATGTCTACAATGTTGTGTTGAACTCTCACACATGTCATGCCCTTGGTATCATGTCGTGAGGGTCTCTGTGTGTGGTGCCGACGGTTTTCTCCTGCAGACCAAGCACAGATTGATGCCTTCATAGTTTCTCACTAAATGTATCCGGTTGTAAACTCAAATACCTTGTTGTACCTCCTTAGCCCCCTCCCCGGGAGGGGTGAGGGGGACTTCATTAGTCCCTTTCGAGTATTATGTAACAAAACAATGGGGAGTAACCCTACTCCACCACTCACATCTTGGAAAGAGTTATCTAAAAATATATACTAAGTTGGAAATCCATTGGTTCACTGTTGTCCTAATCAGGAGCCCAATTTACTACAAAGCAGATGTTTCAAAGCATGAAGTTTATAATATATTGGTTGTATAATTTTTCCTGGTATGGAGTGCTAACTGTCAAAACTTATTTAGGATACTTTTTAATCCATATTAAATTCACATATTAAGTCGACAAAGTAATGTTAGTTAGTTGGCTTCACAATGCAAACGTATTTTACTCACCCTTAGCATCTTACTATCGAACAACCTGTACTCGTAAATTCAAATCACAATTGTTCATTATGCCAAAAAGGTTAACAACTAAAAATGATCTATGTATTGCTTCACTGCTGACCTAACCGAGGATAATATGTTTCAAAATAGGAAGCTTGTAAGTATCGGTTGAATGATTGTTCTTGGTCGGGAGTTCTAATCACCAGAAATATTTTGATATAATTTCAAATCTAGATTAAATGGACATATTTATTTGAGCAAAAAGTATACTGTACCCCCTCCCACACCCCCACCAAGTGCCAGCGGGATGCCAATTTGTATTTGGCAGGTGGGCATCACAACGGTCGTCTTGAATCTCATAAAGCACGCTTACGATGTTGTGCTAAGCTCTCACATGTGTCATACCCATGATATCATCCGACGTTGCCACGAGGGTCTTTCTTTGTGGTGTCGATGGTTTTCTCCTATGTACCGAGCATGGATAGATTTCTACATAGGTTTTCGCAAAATGTTAGTGTTTGTAAACGCAAATCTCCTCTCCCTCGTTGCCCCCTCTCCTTTGGTATCTCAAAAAGGTTACGAGAAACAAATATTAAGTTGGAAATTAATTGCTCCATTATTGACCTGACAGAGGATACCATTTACTCTAAAGTAAATGTTTGAAAACACAAAGTTTGTAAATGTTGGTTGAATAACTTTTCTTTTATCGGGAGAAAGTAAAGCTTGTTTGTAAATGTTGGTTGAATCTTTTTTGTTGCATCTTACTATCGAATGGCCTGTACTCGTAAACTCAATGTCACAGATTACATTATGTCAAAAACCCTTTTTTGCAAAATAATATTTGCATTGTTCGAACCAACAATTTTCAAGACATCATCTGGGCTAAAACTTAGTTATGTAAAAAAAAGTTAACAACTAGTTTGGGGGCAGTGATGCAAGACCGAGTTCTTGTCCAATACAAGCCATTCATTGTATCTGGATGGTGGGTGAGGGAGTCCTGGACTAGGGGGTGTCCGGATAGCCGAACTATCATCTTTGGCCGGACTCCTAGACTATGAAGATACAGGATTGAAGACTTCGTCCCGTGTCTGGATGGGACTTTCCTTGGCGTGGAAGGCAAGCTTGGTGATACGGATATGTAGATCTCCTACCATTGTAACCGACTCTGTGTAACCCTAACCCTATTCGGTGTCTATATAAACGAAGGGTTTTAGTCCGTGGGGCGAAGAACAATCATACCATAGGCTAGCTTCTAGGGTTTAGCCTCTCTCGATCTCGTGGTAGATCTACTCTTGTACTACTCATATCATCAATATTAATCAAGCAGGAGTAGGCTATTACCTCCATCGAGAGGGCCCGAACACAGGTAAAAACATCGTGTCCCTTGTCTCCTGTTACCATCCGCCTAGACGCACAGTTCGGGACCCCCTACCCGAGATCCGCCGGTTTTGACACCGACATTGGTGCTTTCATTGAGAGTTCCTCTGTGTCGTCATCTTTAGGCCTGATGGCTCCTTTGATCATCAACAACGATGAGGTCCAGGGTGAGACTTTTCTCCCCGGACAGATCTTCGTATTCGGCGGCTTTGCAGTGCGGGCCAATTCACTTGGCCATCTGGAGCAGATCGAAAGCTACGCCCCTGGCCATCAGGTCAGATTTGGGAGTTTGAACTACACGGCCGACATCCACGGAGATTTGATCTTCGACGGATTCGAGCCACAGCAAAGCGCCAGACCGCCATCTCGATGGGCACGATCTAGCTCTGCCGAGCGATTGCCTTTGAAGCCGCACGAGTCCGCTCGACCCTTAGCTCGGAGCCGACTCCCCCGATCGAGGACGAGTGGTTGGACACCGCCTCGGGGGCTACGATCTCAACGGCGATTGGGCCGAACTCCATCCCTGTCCTTTGCGAAGACCGTGACTCTGAACCCTCCGCGCCCCTGCCAATCAAATCCGATTGGGCGCCGGTCATGGAGTTCACTACCGCGGACATCTTTCAGCACTCGCCCTTTGGCAACATCCTGAATTCACTAAAGTCTCTCTCTTTATCAGGAGAGCCTTGGCCGGACTACGGTCAGGAAGGTTGGGATGCGGACGACGAAGAAATTCAACGCCCACCCACCACCCACTTTGTAGCCATCGCCGATGATTTAACCGACATGCTCGACTTCGACCAAGACATCGACGGTATGGATGGCGACGACGGAGACGATTAAAACCAGCGCCCACAGGGCAATCGGATGGCCACCTCAACTTACGATATATATATGGTGGACACACCTAAGGGAAGCGATAACGAGGAACGGCGAGACGGCTGTGAAAGAAAATTCCCTCGAAGCGATCAAAGCGGCGCGTAAGCGCGCTCAAAACCCCACCGACAAAGATAGCGCCCACACGGACCCAACCATAGAGCAGGGTGAGCGGCCGACGGCATTTAACATGCCATTGAGCAACCATCCGAACAGGCCAACTTGGACAAACAACCCGTCCCGGCAAGGACAACAGTCCGGACGATCTCACGCTGGACACGTCATTGGATCAAGAACCTCCACAAAGAGCTCCTCGCCATCGCGCGTAGCTTGAAAAAGGTAAACAGAGGCTCGTAACAGCGAAGACGCACTCCGAATAAGATGGAGTAAATTACTCAACACTACAGACAAATATGGCGATCGCCGCCAAGCAAACAACTACCCAAAGCGCCAAACCATCGCCCGAATTCGATGAGGAGGCCGAGAAACCCCCACGATCAAAAAACAAAGAGGCCGCCGGGTCGGATAGAGCGACCACATGGCAAACATAGAGCGGCAAGCGGCGCCAAGACACAAGCCAAAGACGCGATCCGCATAAGGATTCGCACCAAAAAGGATGGCCCGATTAGATCTATCTACGGGCCAAGGAAACAAGTTCAGCGAGCAATACAACACGTCAAATATCCGAACATCACGACACACCCAAATACAGGGCACCGTGCACCCTCTATGTTTCACCGATGAGGTCTTTGGATCATGAATTTCGGTGGATTCAAGCCCGTAAACATAGAGGCATACGACGTAACTACAAACCACGAGTGCGGATTGAGGATTATATCCTCCACATACACATGGCGGAGGAGATGATCTCCACGACATAAAATACCTACCCCTCAAGCTCAAAGGGCCAGCCCGGCATTGGCTTAAAAGCCTCCCCAAAAACACCATTGGTAGTTGGAAAGAGCTTGAGGATGCTTTTCGGGCCAATTTCCAGGGAACCTATGTCCGACCTCCGGATGCAGACGATCTAAGTCACATAACCCAACAGCCCGGAGAGTCAGCTCGAAAATTCGAACAGGTTCCTCACCAAAAAGAACCAAATAGTCGATTGTCCGGACGCAAAGCCTTAGCAGCTTTTAAACACAACGTCCGAGACGAATGGCTCATGAGACACCTTGGCCAGGAAAAGCCAAGAACAATGGCCGCACTAACAAGCCTCATGACCCTCTTTATGCGGGAGAGGATAGCTGGCTAGCAAGATGCGATACCAATGACCCAAGTACATCCGAAGTCAGGGATGGAAATGGGAAACCACGACGCAGCAAGGACCAGCGTCGGATTAAGGGGAACGGTCCAAAGAGCGCGACAGTCAACGCCGGATTCAAAAGCTCACGGCAGAACAATAAAAAACTGCCCCTCAAGGACAATAGCGATGAGCTATCCAACTTAAACAAAATCTTGGACAAGATATGCCAAATCCACAGTACATGCAAACCATACCCACAGAGATTGTTGTGTCTTCAAGCAGTCTGGCAGACTCAACGCCGAGCGAAGGGGCTCGACACATCAAGTGAGGATGATGACGAGCACCACAAGCGAGCCCCGGAAACAAAAGAATTTCCCACAAGAGGTCAAAACAAGAAACTTACTTCAAGTAACAAAAGGGAAAAGCAGAGCGACGCCCATTGAATTACGCTACCGCACAATCTACCCAATGAGTCCCAACACCGGTTGTCAAAACCAATTACCTTCGACCATCAGGACTACTCCGAAAGTATCCTAACGCAGGATGGACTGCCTTGATACTAGAACCTATAATCGAGGGTCTTCAATTTACGCAAGTCCTAATGGACAGCGGCAGTGATTTAAACCTGCTATATCAGGACACAATCCACAACATGGGCATAAACCCAAACGGGATTAGCCATAACAACACTTCCTTCCAAGGAATAATGCCAGGCACATATGCCCATTGTACGGGCTCCCTACTATTGGAAGTTATGTTCGGCTCACCCGACAACTTCCGTCGGGAAAAGTTGGTCTTCCACATCGCCCCATTTAAAAGTAGCCATCAAGCACTCTTTGACGCGAAGCTTTCGCCCGCTTTAACGCAATACCGCATTATGCATCTCTTAAACTTAAAATGCCCGGTCCACGAGGAATCATTTCATTAAAGGGAAGCTGCGCATGTCCCTCAAGGAAAGAATGTGAGACTGCCTTAACAGCCTCACACTAATACGGCCTTGCTGGCCAAAAGCGTCTAAAGCAGGTCGTTCAGACCCCGGACACGGTTAGGCGAGTCCGGCATAAATAAACATGATGCTTACTAGCCGCGTTCCCCCCTTACAAAGGGCTCCACGCATGTACAACAAGAGACAATAAAGCTCAATTTTACTCATTTTTGAATCATACTCTATTTTATTTCCAATTACATTTTAGCGCGATCTTTTTCAAACTAAGTTCCTCTCTTTTACAGATGAACGCCGTGCTATACCCGTCCAGGATACGGCACAACGGAGACACGAGTACGTGAGGCGTGCGGCGGGGACCCGTTGCAAGGATTCTTTTCAGATTAAGACCCTGCGTAAACCTTTTTCACTGTCTCTTGTTGTTACTCATCCCTCGATCTCTTATTATAACCGAGGAGAAGGCTGGCGTTTTGGCATCGGCCGCGTCAGAAGTTTGCACGTACCTGGACACCAGGGGCTTGTTACCAAGGGCATTGTTCGGCCCGCCTTATAAAAGACCGAATACCTTAGGGAGTGTTCGCGACGAGTTAGGCCTTATATGCATCAGCTCTGAATCATGTCTTTGGTCAAATGTTGGGTTTGCCGGTTCACGTGTTTTTGCTGCCTTACGTTCCGTTCTATCGGTTAACGCGGCACCGGAGAACTATCGCGATTGTGCCCGGTTCGGTGGCGAGCACCTCGATGAGACAAAGCCGAAAACTGACTGTCATGATATAGCGAGAGACTGGTCAACCACTCGATGACTCCCCGGAATGTTTAGAATTCCTACGCATTAACGAAGGACTGTTTTCCGGTCAGGCACATACGCACCCCGAATTCGGGAGAGTGCGGTGCCCCCAGGGGCTATATAGTAGCCCCACCATCGAACTCCTATGGCTAAGTGAAAGTGATAAAGCATTATAGTCCGGTTGCCTAGTTTGCTACGCCACCACCTCCTTTATAGGACCAAGACGTTGGATTAAGTGTGAAAGCGTGACTTCTTTGCAAACACCCCCGCACTATGTGCGTGGGGGCTGAAGCCGAAGACTGCCATCTTTCAGGTTATATGCATATATACGTCAACGGCCGCGACAGAGGTAGTTTGCTACTTGAAGGCACAAGTATAAAAAGCTCTTACATTAAATTGAAGCGTTGTTTCATAAAATTATACATGTCATTCAAACATAACATCCTTCGAGCATGCGTCTCTATTAAATGAGCGCCGGAAGAACTTCCTCAAAATAGCGCCGATTGGTACTCATTGCCGTCCGAGTGCGGGGCATAATATCGGTGGCCTTCATCTCAGCCCAGTATGCCTTGACACGGGCAAGAGCCATCCGCGCCCCCTCAATACACGCCGACCGCTTCATTACGTCGATACGCGGTACCACACCAAGGAACTGCTGCACTAAGCTAAAATAACTCTTCGGCTGGAGTCCGCCTGGCCACAAATGAGTCATGACATGCTTCATGGCAAGACCGGATAATCGATTCAGCTCAGCCCATTCGGCCAACCGATCGGTCAATGGAAGAGGACGCCCGGACTATGGAATTGCGACCAAAATAGCTCTTCCTTCGTGCCCCTTTTCCGCCTCGGAAGCGCTCAATCGCGTCCGCGGCGCTTCGCCGCTAAGTCCAGATAAGCATCCTCCGAACTCCACAGCTTGTCCAATCGAGCATACCGGATCCAGATATTTCCTCCGCAGTTAGAAACGGTTTTCCGTACCGCAATATCCCGGCTGACTCGGCTCCTCCTTGGCAGCTCTCATAGCGTAACGGGCATCCTTGGATTCGGCGGTGGCCTTTTTAGGTCCTCTTGTTCCGCTTTGACGTTCTTTTTCAAGAACCTCGCAACGGTCGGTAATATTCTTGATTTGAGGCCAAATCGGCCATTTCCTCTTCTTGGCGGTGAGCAGCCCGTTCGGCTTTCAGCTCTTGACGCCTTTTAAAGCAGCCGACATTACTCTTCGGGCTTGCTCTTTAGCTCGGGAAAGTTCCGCCCGCAGCCTCTCCATAGCAGCGCACCGTGCGCATCAAAGCATACAAGTAGTAAGGCATGGGCGTCAAGCTCCCTTACCGGTGTCCGCGGAGAAGTCGCATACCTTGTGACTCGTCAAACCGTTTATTGACCAGCGTGATGTCCGTGATCCGCCTCGTCAAGTTGCCGCTTTAGTTCGGCAAATTCATCGATCCGGCTAGCCACCGGACGCCCGCCACCTACATAGGAACGGCGACATGTTAGTATCGAGATTATGATCCTCGACGCTGTCGATTGCCAGACAAGATACCAAGGGGCTACTATCTATACAGGGCGCATTCTATATGCATAACTGTCAGAAGGTACATCATTTTTTTCGTACCTCAAACCCGGCCTCATGCAATCCGCTCTTAGCGGATGCAATTCTTTCAATTACCATAGCCATTAGCGCACGGTGATCTTCTGAGATATACGCTCGCCCGAGCAGGTCCTTCAGCTCCTCCGCCCGCACGCCAGTTGGCGCCGGACTGTCCGGCCCCGCCGGACCGTCCGGCCCCGCCGGTACTCGGGGAAACTCTCCGTGACGACACTTCAGGGTAGCCCGCCTCGCACGAAGGCGCGATAGGTGGAGGCATTTAGCTCTCTATCATCTCCGGACGAAGATCCTCAAGACGAGCTCACTGAGAAGGGCCGAGATCCGAACTACAAGGTACAATTTCGGTTATCTTCGTAAATAAATACAGAGGATGTTCATTATTCACAGGACCCCTTCTTTTTACTTACGGCTCCTTTGGAGGGCTGATCCCTTGGGGAAATAGTGCGGTTGGGGTACTTCCGGCGCCGGACTTTCGACGAAGACTTCTTTCCCGCTTTGAAGCCTTGGCTTCGGGTCTTGAGCGGTCCTCTTCTCCCCTTGGAGGGGAGGATCCCTGATCCCCTCTTCCTTGAAAGCCTCCTTCGCGGAGGCAGTTACTTCCCTGCTCCCCCCTTCGCCTTCTTTAAAAGACGCGGCCTTCAACATCTTGGTCAGCATGGGATCCGGCGTGGTCTCTAGGAGGGGAGCCAGACACCTTATCAACTTTGCCTTGGCTATCCACTCCTGTTCAAGAAACGGCTCCTTTAAAGGGCATATATGATAAATGAATGAACAGCCTGTCCGATTCTGAGGTTACTTACTTGAGTATCTGGGTGATTGCAGCTTAGACCTGCGTCCTCGGTCAAGTCCGTACACTTCTCTTGTGATCCGAGGAACAGTTTGTACATCTCCTTGGGCGTCGCGCCCATAAAATGTTGGAGAGCTCGTGGTCCCTCGGATTAAACTCCCACATACGGAGGGCGGCGTTGCCAGGCGTATACGCCGAATCAGCATAACCTGCGCCCGCCACGACCAGATTGATCTCTCTTTCTTGGAGGTCTCGACACGGCCCCGCAATGAGGAACGCCCTTGGACGGCCCCAGTCGAGCCCCGGTTGACCCATGATGCCGATCCATGTGGTGGACCTGAGCGGAAGGTGGGTGGCGCCACCCATTTGGTGCCCCTGGGAGCGGTGATATAAAACCACTCCCGTTGCCACAAACCAAGCTCCTCTCGAAAAGAGCCCTCGGGCCACGGAGCATCAGCACACTTGCTTATGACCGCCCCTCCACTCTGCTTGTTCCCCTCGATCGTCTTCGGCTCCACCTTCAAGGTCTTGAGCCACAATCCAAAGTGAGGGGTAATATGGAGGAAGGCTTCACATACGACAATGAATGACGAGATATGGAGGATGGACTCCGGATTCAAGTCATGGAAATCCAGCTCATAATAAAACATGAGCCCCCGCACAAAGGGATCCGTCGGGAAGCCTAAAACCTGAAGGAAGTGAGACACGAACACCACGCTCTCGCCGGGCTCGGGAGTGGGAATGACCTGCCCTGGGGCAGGCAACCTATGCGAAATTTCGCCGGTTAGATACCTGGCGTCTCGCAGCTTTAGCACATTTTCTTCTGTGACGGAAGAAGACATCCATCGGCCGAGCTGGTCGGAGGCGGACATCGTCGAAGGTCCGAAGCGCCTAAATCTGAAGCGTTGGGTGTTAGAACTCAAGCGAGGCGAACTCGATGGAGGGTGGAAAAAGAAGAGGGCCTTGGTCTCATTATAAAGAGGTTGAATACCAAGAGCCCTCCCGTGGTCGATTGGGACTCGCCGATAGAGGAGGCGTGCCAACGGGCACGGTTGGGTTACCCACGTCCGTATTGATGAGAATCCCGAATAAGGGGGCACGATCTACGCTTTGATAAGACGTGCCAAGGAAACCGCCTCGCTAAACGCTACCGAGGTGGGACAAGAAAAAGCGATTCGAATAAAGGCTTGGCGTGGTGTGATGTCACGCTGAATACGTCGGCCAGATCTGTGCGGAAAATTATTCTCTCTACGGTGGTATGTGGAACTTGTTTTGCGAGCGGACACTATCCTTGTGTTCAAAACCTTCTATGAAGTATTCGGAGGAGGAACCCGCCTTTGCAATGCCGAAGACAATATGCTACCGGACTCGTCGTCATTGAAGCCTGGTTCTGTGGGCTACCGAGGGAGTCCTGGACTAGGGGTGTCCGGATAGCCGAACTATCATCTTTGGCGGACTCCTAGACTATGAAGATACAAGATTGAAGACTTTGTCCCGTGTCCGGATGGGACTTTCCTTGGCGTGGAAGGCAAGCTTGGCGATACGGATATGTAGATCTCCTACCATTGTAACCGACTCTGTGTAACCCTAACCCTATTCGGTGTCTATATACACCGAAGGGTTTTAGTCCGTAGGACGAAGAACAATCATACCATAGGCTAGCTTCTAGGGTTTAGCCTTCGATCTCGTGGTAGATCTACTCTTGTACTACCCATATCATCAATATTAATCAAGCAGGAGTAGGGTATTACCTCCATCGAGAGGGCCCGAACCTGGGTAAAAACATCGTGTCCCTTGTCTCCTGTTACCATCCGCCTAGACGCACAGTTCGGGACACCCTACCCGAGATCTGCCGGTTTTGACACCGACAGTGGGCATCGCCACGGTCATCCATGTCGTGTTGAACACTCACATGTGACATCCCCATGGTATCATCCGTCTTTGCTGCAAGGGTTTCTCTGTGTAGTGCCAACCGTTTTCTCCTGCAGACCAAGTAGGGATTCATGTCTTCATATTTTCACTAAATGTATTCAGTTGTAAACTCTAATATTCTCTCCATCGTTGTACTCCTTATATGAACTCTCTTCGGCATTCCTTTGCCCCCCCCCCCCCCAAAGGGGAGGGGAGGGCGGCTTCCTTAGTCCCTTTCGCCTGTTATGTAACAAACAATGGGGGGAGTAACCCTACCCCCTCTCACATTTTGAAAGAGTTATGCAAAAAATATAGTAAGTTGGAAATCCACTGATCAATGTTGACCTAATTGGGAGCCCCATTTTACTCCAAAGCAGATGTTTCAAAACACGAAGTTTTCAAAAAATACTAGTTGAATATTTTTTTCTTGGTGTGGAGTGCTAACTGTCAAAACTAATATAGGAAACTTTTCAATATATGTTAAATGCACATATTTAGCCGAGAAAGTAATTCTAGTTAGGCGGCTTCGCAACGCACACGCATTGCACTCACCCTTAGCATCTTACTATCGAACGACATTTGCTCGTAAACTCAAAATCTGAGTTGTTCATTATGCCAAAAAAGGTAACAACTAAACATGATCTATTTATCGGTTTACCGCTAACCCAAGCGAATAAAATATGTTTCAAAATAGGAAGTTCATAACTATCGATTGAATGATTGTTCTTGGTCGAGAGTTCTAACGACCGGAACTATTTTGATATAATTTTCAAATCCAGATTAAATGCACATATTTATTCAAGCAAAAAGTACAACTGTACCCCCTCCCACAGCCCCACCCAGTGCCAGCGGGATACCAATTTGTATTTGGCAGGTGGGCATCACAACAGTCGTCTGGAATCTCAAGAAGGCATGTTTATGATGTTGTGATGAACTCTCACATGTGCCATAACCATGATATCATCCGACATTGCCGCGAGGGTTATTCTGTGGTTTCGACGATTTTCTTTTATGGACCAAGCATGGAAAGATGTCTTCATAGGTTTTCACAAATGTTAGCATTTGTAAACGCAAATATCCTTTTCCTCGTTGCCCCCTCTCCTCTTAGCGTCTGTAAACGTATTTTTTGTGATTTTATTTTTGCATTACTCAAAATTAAGTGTTAGAATATCGCCCAACAATTGTCAGGACATTATCATGAAAAAGGCTTCCGTCCACTTTATAAATAATGCACAATTTCCAAGTCATCATCTGGGCTAAAAATGCTTTTATCTCAAAAAAATTTAACAACTAATTTGGTGCTTCGATGCAAGATGGAGCTCTTGTAGGATACAAGCCATTCATTCCTGTTTCATTATTATTTAAAGAAAAGAGAAACAGTTTCACTAGTTCATGGTCCCTATATCTAAGGGCTAGTTCTTTTGCTGACTTTTTTGGGCTTCCAGAATAAGCTGCCCCCTACCCAGCTTATTCTAGAAGCCCAACCAAAAATTTCATTACAAAAGCTTATTAATCAAGTCTTAACTACTAGACTTCTAAAAAATAATTTTGGTTGGGCTTCTAGAATAAGCTGGATAGGGGGCAGCTTATTTCAGCTTATTCCAGAAGCCCGCAAAAGAACTGGCCATAAGGAAGTCGTTATTCGATTCACTCTACCAGAAAAACCAGCAAATATAGGCTTGTGAGCCAAGTGAATTTTGGGGTCTCACACTAAAAATGGTCTTCATCAGCTTCCCAAAAATAAATTAAGAACCAACTATACTTGTTTTGCTTTCCGTCACACGAGTGGCAGAGCGGCATTTTCTTTCTCTACTAGGTGGCGTGGTGTGGCGTGGCGTGACATGACAAGAAAAGAAGAAAGTGGAACGAGGGAGCGGAGGCGCCCGCCACAGCTGTATACACCTAGGCTGAGCTGAAAGTACAACTGTACCCCCTCCCACACCCCACCCGAGTGCCAGCGGGATACGAATTTGTATTTGGCAGGTAGGCATTACAACGGTCACCTAGAATGTCTAGAACGCACGTTTACAATGTTGTGCTAAATTCTCACATATGTCATACCCATGATATCATCCGACATTGCCGCGAGGGTTTCTCCGTGGTGTCGACGATTTTCTCCCATGGACCAAGCATGCGTAGACGTCTCCATTGGTTTTCACAAATCTTAGCATTTGTAAACGAAAATATCCTCTTCCTCGTTGCCCCCCCCCCCCTCTCCTCTTAGCGTTTGTAAACGTTTTTTTTTTCACGATTTTGTTTTTGCATTACTCAAAATTAACTGTTAAAGTATCGCCCAACAATTGTCAGGACATCATCTCGAAAAAGGCTTCCATCCGCTTTACAAACAAAGCAAAATTTCCAAGTCATCATCCGGGCTAAAAACTGCTTTTATCTCAAAAAAGAGAACAAACTAATTTGGGGGCGTCGATGCAAGCCAGAGTTCTTGTACAATACAAGCCATTCATTCTTGTTTCACCATTATTATTTAAAGAGAAACAATTTCACTAGTTCCTGGTCCCTATACCCAGAAGGTACACCAAACAAATGCATCTGGATTTTGATGAAGACATTATTAGATTCACCCTAAAAGAAAAACCAGCAAATATGGGCATGTGAGCCAAGTGAATTTTGGGGTCTCACACTAAATATATCGCATCCCAAAAATAAATCGCTAAGAACCAATTATACTTGTTTTGCTTTCTGTCACATGAGTGGCGGAGCTGTAATTTCTTTCTCTACTAGGTGGCGTGGCGTGGCGTGACAAGATAAGAAAAAAGTGGAACAAGGGAGCGGAGGCGCCGGCCGCTGTGTGCCGCAGCTGTATACACCTAGGCTGAGCTGAAAGTACAACTGTAGCCCCTCCCACACCCCACCGCAGTGCCAGCGGGATACCAATTTGTATTTGGCAGATGGGCATCACAACGGTCGTCTAGAATCTCTAGAACGCACATTTACGATGTTGTGTTGAACTCTCACTTGTGTCGTACCATGATATCATCCGACATTGCCGCGAGAGTTTCTTTGTGGTGCCAACGATTTTCTCCTATGGACCAAGCATGGAAAGATGTCCCCATAGGTTTTCACAAATGTTAGCGTTTGTGAACGCAAGCATCCTCTTCCTCGTTACCCCCATGATATCATCCCTTAACGTTTGTAAACTTTTCCTTTTTGCGATTTTATTTTTGTACTACTCAAAATTAAGTGTTACAACGTCGCTTAACAATTGTTAGAACATCGTCACGAAAAAAGGCTTCCGTCCGCTTTATAAACAAAGCTCAATTTCCAAGTCATCATCTGGGCTAAAACCGCTTTTATCCCAAAAAGGTTAACAACTAATTTGGGGGGCATCGATGCAAGCCGGAGCTCTTGTACAATACAAGCCATCCATCGTCGTTTCACTATTTTTTTTTAAAAAAAAAGAGAAACAATTTCACAAGTTCCCGGTCCATATACCCAGAAGGCGCGCCAAACAAATGGAAGCCATTATAATTACAATTGTGGGGGTCTTACACTACAAATGAGCATCATCAGCATCAGCATCAGCATCTCATCAAAAATAAAAATCATCCAGAACCAACAACCTAACTGAACTTGGTTTGCTTTCTGCCACACGAGTGGCCAAACGGCAGTTTCTTTTTCTTCTACTAGGTGGCGTGGTGTGGCGTGGCAAGAAAAAAAAAAGGTTGGAGCAAATGGAGCGCCGCCGCCGTGTGCCGCAGCTGTATACACCTAGGCTGGCAGCAGCCGCGGCCAACTCCCCATAAAACCAGCGATTTTCCCCGGCGGCGGAGCCCACTCCCCCCCCCCCTCTCCCTCCCTCCCTCCCTTCGCCCCCGTCTTTCCCCTCTCTCCCCGATAAATTCCCCTTCCAATCCAGCCCCCGAAATCCAATCAAAATCCCCACCCAAAACCCGCGGAAATTCGCCCCTCCCTCGGGAGATCCATCGATCCCCTCCCCGTCCCATCCCCTTTCCCCTCATGGACTCGGCGCCGCCAGCCGCCGGCGGCGGCCCCGGCCCCGGCGCCGGCTACCCGGAGTCGACCGACTCGTCCCCGCGCAGCCGCGGCGGGGACTCGTGGGACGAGCCCTTCCCCTCCTCCGCCGCGGCCGCCGCGGCGGGCGCGGGCGGGCGGCTGCGCCTCATGTGCAGCTTCGGGGGCCGCATCGTGCCGCGGCCCACGGACAAGTCCCTCTGCTACCTCGGCGGGGAGACCCGGATCGTGGCCGTCGACCGCAACGCCTCCCTCGCCGACGTCCACGGCAGGCTCTCCCGCTCGCTCCTCGCGGGGCAGCCCTTCACGCTCAAGTACCAGCTCCCCAACGAGGACCTCGACTCGCTCATCTCCGTCTCCACCGACGAGGACCTCGACAACCTCGTTGACGAGTACGACCGCGTCGCCGCCACCTCCTCCTCCGGCGGCGCCGCCTCCCGCACCTCCCGGATCCGCCTCTTCCTCTTCCCCGCCAAGCCCGAGTCCTCCTCCTCCCTCGGCTCCCTGTTAGACGACTCCTCCAAGTCCGAGAACTGGTTCGTCGACGCGCTCAACAGCGCCATCTCGGGCTCCTTCGACGGCATCCCGCGCGGGATCTCCACTGACTCTGCCTCCGTCAACTGCCTCCTCGGCCTCAAGGACGACAACGCCTCGCAGCACTCGCGCAGTGGGGTGCCCAACTCCGGCTTGGCCGAGGACCAGCGGGCTAGCCAGTAGAAGCTCACGGCCGCCGCCGCGAGGCAACAGCACGACGCGCAGTCCGTGCCCGACTCGCCGATGCTAGACAAGAACTCCTCCTTCGGCTCCACATCCTCGGCGCCGTCCCTGTCGAATCTGCCGCCGATTCGGGTGCGGCCCGAGGACCGGCAGCCTGTGGCGCCGCCGGTCTCTGTAGAGGATCACTTTGCCCAGATGGGGATCTCGGAGCAGCAGGGCCTGCCTCCGCCAGTGATGGGATATATGCAACCGCAGCCCCAGGCGCCGATCCCCGCCATGGCGATGCAAGCGGCCAGCAGCATCTCGCCGTCGGAGCCGCCCAGCAGGGCCTTCTCCGATGATGACAGGTCCGATCACGGGGGTCGGATGCAGCAGCCACCAAAGCAGGAGGTTCCACCTACCGCCGACCCCAACAACAGGTAGCAGCAAGTTTTACCTCGTTCTTAGTTATTATGCTTGCAAATTAGAAGAGGAAAAACTGATGATTGCCATTAGAAAAGTACCAATTCTTTCCTACTTCTTCATGGATGGAGTGCTTGCCCTTGTTTGATTAGAAAGAAAACTTATTGATGCCTGCCATATGTTTGATGAAATGTTTCAGGGCCATGTTCTACAATGATATGTCGCCTCGGAATGAGATGAAGCGAGACATGCCGGTGGGAACTGATGCCGCCAGCTATCGCGCTCCAGCGCCAGCTCCAGATGCTGCCGCATCGGCAGCCGCTGCACAGCCACCGCCTGGTTATGTCTATGCGCAGATGCAGACACAACAGCAGTTACAGCAGCCACCACAGCAGCAATTACAGCAGCAGTTACAACAGCAAGCTCAGCAGCAATTACAACAGCAAGCTCAGCAGCAATTGCCACAACAAATACAGCAGCAGCCACAGCAGCAATTGCCGCCGCAATTACAGCAGCAAGCACAGCAGCAATTACAGCAGCAGCCTCCGCAGCCGCAGCAAGCACATCAGCCAGGTCCACAGCAATATGTCACCGCGGGAAATCAGCATTTCATTCACAACCCAGCCACGGGCACATTCATTCCAATCCAATCTTATTACCAGCAGACTGTCCCTCAGCAAGCGCCGCAGCAACAGCAGTCGCCTGCATTTGACCCGAATACCGGCATGTATTACATCCCTATGCAGCGTCCAAATGCGCCTCAGCAGTATAGCATTCCTGCTGGTGCTGTAGCCCCTATGGCTGCCCCGACACTTGTTGACAGCGTACCGAAGCCAACCGTGCCGATTCCTCAGCAATATATGAAGCCTGAATTGCAGCAACCTGGCATGTACCGAACTGCGGCGCCCGCTGCCCCTGCTCCAGGGCCTAACACGGCCCCTAATTATGCTGGAATGGGGTACCACCATGTAATGCAATCCCACCACCATCCTGGATCGCAGCCTCCGCCGACCATGGCAGGGAACTATGGGTACCCTGAGTATGCTGCTGATCCCCGCGCACAGGTCTTCTATTCCCAGGCAGGAGCACCGCCAGCATCATTGCCACCTCAGTATCAGCAGCCTATGGGAGCACCTGATGCCGGTGGTCAGGCTGACATGAATCAGAACCGTGGTGGTTCATAACGAAGGATGGGTGAATTCTCTTATGCTGCGTATCCTAGAGGTAATCCTGCTGTTACTTATCATTATTGTTATTACAAGTTGCGCAAGTCAATGGCAAACATTGGATGGTGTGATTGGGCAGCTGTGCATTCGGGATCAAATCAAGCATGCATCTGGACTTGTGATTAGGGGTGGGGGTCCAAAATAAGATCAAAACGGTACTATGTTCGTCCCTGTGTTGCCGAGCCTGAGGGGGAGTTTCTGATTTGTCCTGGAGGGTCCATTTGCCGATGTTGCAGTAAGCTGGGGGTGGAAGGAATGCCTGTGAATGAAGTGTTGGATTACAGTTCCAATTGCTCGTCTTAATTTTTGAATAAATATATAGTTGTCTAAAAAGCTCAGTAAAAACTTCCGAATCGAGAACTCATCATTTGTGTAGCCCCTCTGTATATTTAAAACTCATGGATGGTACCGAGGTTGAAATGTCAGATATGTGTTTATTATTTAGCCTGCCTTGTAGAAACTTCATCCCGAGTTAAATATCATCATACACCCTTGTCCCATATTTTTGTACCATTATTGATATTGATGTCGATACATTTTCTTCTGGTTTTAATAAACCCTTGTCCCGTGCTTGTGTGTGCTTGTGTGCGTGTTTCCTTTTGCTTCAAGCATTCAACTACATTTGGATCGACATACAAGTGTGGCATCACAGTTTGACAATTCTAGATATTCTTCTTTTAGCGCGCTCTATATATGCCAGGATGACTAGCAAATGATTGTAGTATCCGGTAGTGTTATCATGCCTGTGGATTTTCGCCCATGGATTTGCTTTGCTTTGACATGGTTGTTGGAGTGGATTCTTTTCATGTTGTTGATCCAAGGGGAAGAGATGCTTTTTAAGATCAAATTGGATCATGTTTGTTGGACTTAGTTATATGTGGATGTGACTGACCAACCAATTCAACCGGGGGTTGGGGGCATGTTCCTAGCTAGCATAGTTGTTAGAGCTTCCCTTTCAAGTGAGCTTCACCAGCCACACATACATCTAATCTGAAGTTCTAAACTAGCATACCTGGTATGCAGAGCCCCAGCAAACTGTTTGGGCATAGTTTAACCTGCAAGTTGCCCTCTCTGTTTCTTGGTGGGCTGAAATCTGGCTGGGAGGGGGTAGCATGATCGGAAGGAAGCACCGGCGCTCCTTTCCTAGGCACTCGAGTAGGCGGATGCGATCTGCCGGGGATCTCATTCCTCTCCGGTGGCGCGAGTGGAGGCCGGCGCTTTACGACGGTCTCCAGGAGACGGCCATTCCCCCTGGCGCCACGCCGTGCCATGATCAAGTGCACGGCAATCAGTGGGAGAGGAGCAAGTGTGCGGTGCGGTGTAAACAAAGGGAGGGGTTTGGCGCAACAGAATGATGGTAATACAGTACCGGCAACAGGGCAGCAAGGCCGCTTTACGGCTGTGTTTGCGTACTATTCAAAGGGGTTCTCTTCTGGGAGCCTGGCAAAGCGCATTCTTTACCCACTAATCTTCCCCCCAACTTGCCTTGCTTTTCTTATCTTATTTTGTGCCGTGTGTGTGTGTGTTGGGATCATGTCAATAATTTGGTGGCATGGCTCGTACTACGTACGATTTGGAGCCAAGAACAACGGCTTTAGCATCCACCGGACGCTCTATTATTTCTAGTCGTCCATGCTATGCACTGTGTAGGCTGGCATAGATAGGTCGTGGTATGGTAGGTTCTTCGCTATGTCCGGCGATCCTAGTCGGGTAGGGGCGTGGGCGTTGGATCCGATCCGGTCAGCCGGCCTCGGGATCCGCGCGGATGGGTGGTGTGGGGTGGCACCGGCCCGGCGCAAGTGGCGCTGCTGGCGGAGGGAGCACGGGCCCTGGCATGGCGGTAGCCTGGTGGCTGGTACGCGGTCCGAGCTGGCCGGATGCCCAGACCCAGACCCAGACCCAGTGGGGGGTTGGGGGTGGCACAGCTGCACGTGGGGCTGGCCGTGGCCGTGGCCGGCCCGACCCTCTGCCGCGGCCACGACGCCACGTGCGCCCCCGGTAGACTAGTCCCAGGGGTCAGGCGTCACGGTGGAAATGAAATGGATTCTCTGCTCCCGCAGGAAACGGGGCGGACGGTGCCTCGGCCGCATCGCCGGACCACCGCCTCCCGTCCTTGTTCTCTTGGAGGTTCGAGGTCGCAGGCAGGCCGAGCGTGCCCCCCGAACGGCCTTTGTGACGGGCGAGCGGCAACCGGACCGGACCACTTGACCCACCCCTGCCCCTGCGCTGCGCGAACCCAACCGCGCATGTCCCCCCGTCCGTCCGGCCGGGCGCAGCGCCATGTGCCCGGTCTCGCCGCCGCCGGCACGCCACCGGCCGGCTTTCCTTTCCCATCCCTCTCCGGCAGCAGTCTCGTTGTCCCATGGCCCGGCCATCCACGTACGCACGCAGCTGCTTACCGACAGGGTGTCTCCACTGAACCGCGCTCGAGTGCGGCACTTCGCTTTCGATCGGAGCGTAACGCATGTCCCCTCACCAACAAATCCTTGTTGTTTGGTCAGAATTTTCTCCCCTCCAGTCAGTCTCGTTCAGCCCGGTGGCACGTACGAACGCGAGGTCGGACTTTGGCTCCTCGCCGGCCGGCCGTCGACGGCGACCTCGCCAGTAATCAACTGCGCGCGCCCGCCCGTCGCCGTCTCCGTGCACACGTTGACCGACTGTTGAGGGCTTCAGGCGACCTACCCTAACACGCACGGGACGGGGTTGGTTAATACTGTACCCAATACGCATTGAAGCAGACGGGCTGATACCATGCGCGCAAGACTCCAAAGAAACATATCTAATCTATGGCAGAGGGAGACCTGATAAACGCCCAAGTAATCAACCCCGCTTTCGTTTTCATTAGCTGGGGAACGTTCCACGGAGCGCACAATTATTGGGTCGTGGAAACACTTGGTACTAGATGTAACTGTGCGGGCAAAAGGATCGACGAGACAAGCCACGGCAAAGCGTAGCTGACGAACGGCTCCCCACTTGAAAGTTGGAACCAAGACCCGTCAGTGAGTCACCACAGTGTAAACGTACTGCCGCGCTGCTGCTACCCACTTCCTGTCCCCATGTCTGCACGGTGAGCCTCTCGAGTCTCGATCCTGAGACAAAAGTTGTGATATCAACTGCGTGTGATCGACCGGGCATGCACGGTCGAGCGACCGGTCGGTCGATGTGTCGCCTTGACAGTGTTGCTGTCTCCGTTTCTTTTACGATATCTTTCTGGGCATGACGGAGAATGTTAATTAAGATAGTTATTGGATAGACAGCGACCGGGAGGAAGTAGGTCTCGCGAGGGGGCGTCCAATCCGATTTCCGATCCCATCCTCGGGAGATCGGAGCGAGATCCAGGCGGAGACACGGCACGGGCGACTGCTGATTGCCTCAGCTCCAGGGAATATAATCTCCATCCATCCATCCATCCGATGCCGATGGCTTTGCCAGGTGCGTGTCGCTGTCCGTCCTCCTCGACCCACCGTGCATCAATGGTGGAGCCCTTGTGTTCTTCCTTCCTTTCCATGGCGGTCCATCAATCACATAACACATACACTGGTACGCGGCATACACGGGAAAGCGGAAGATGGAAAGAAGATATCGCACCACCCCACCCCACCGTAAAGCGCACGCATGCGTTGATAGAGTAGATTTACAGGAGAGGATCGCCGTGGTCGCACGGATGGGTGGGTCGGATTGCATGCATGCATGCACGCACGCATGATCATGTACGAGTGGTAACAATAATGAAGCACACTTTGCATCCACGTCTTATTCTGAACCTAAATCAACGTCTGCGTGCAGGGCTGCAGGGTCGCTCTCTGCATGCTGGTCCGTTCAGGGCCTTGTTCTGAACCTACTAACTAAATTTACATCTGCCTGCAGCTCGCGCACTCTGTACTGTACTGTATAGCTTGATCGGGTAACACGTTGTTGTTGGCTGGGTTTTTGGGTTTAGTTGACGTGTGAGCGATGCCACCCGTGCACGTTGTTGGCCGTCGCCCCGTGCGCGGCGGCGGTGGCGCCTTTGCCCCTGGGGATCTTCCGGAGCACGCCGGAGTCCATCTTGGCCAAGTGGGTACGCACGTCGCGCGCCCCCGTGGCCACCAGGTGCTCCACCTCGTGCTCGTACCGCTCGTACAGCGCCGGCACCGTCATCGTGCACAGCACAACTGCCAACACAAAGACGGTGTCATCGTGAGCCAGCTCAGTCCATTGCATTCTGAAGAATGGGAGATTTCTGCTACTGAAGATGTTGGCAGTTACTTACCGAGGTAGAGCAGGGTGAGGGAGCTGAAGCAGGTGGCGACGACGGACGCGATGTAGAGGGACACCACCGTCTGCAGCAGTTTAACATGTGTATGAGTTCACCAGACTTCAGGGTTCAGATATACGGATCAGGTCAGCCTGGACCAGGACATGTATGTTGGTGATTACCAGGATGAACTTCTTGACGTCCTCCCCGCAGGCGATGGCGTACAGCCGGTGCACGAACCAGGTGAGCCGCCTGTGCAGGCCCAGGATCACCTTCTTCGCGGTCCTCTCCGACAGGATCGTCTCAGGGATCCTTGGAACCGGCCTAAATGCATGCAGTTAATAGTTGGTTGATTTGATGCATGAAACTGAACTGTATGACTCAAGAAATGGGGGGCAGTAGCTGTACAGGTTCAGGAAAGCGGAGGCGTTGGTCCATATGAAGAAGGTGAGCATGGTGATCATGGCGGCGTAGCACGCCAGCGTCAGGAAGTGGTACTCCGCCACCTCGAACAGACCCCACGCCGCTGTCGCGGCGCCGAGGATCGACGCCGACACCTTTGGCCTCCTCCACAGGATGATGTCCGCCGCTGCAACGCAACACACGCATGATCGGTTCAGAAATCAGGAAGCTTAGCCTCGTAGCTCTGCAAGAATGTTAGTTTGCTGGCCACCTTCGCGTCCACCGAGGGCGGCATGGACCGGCCTTTCCCTGCCGAAGAGCCTCGGCGCCCGGTGTCCCTGCAAATGTGATCCTCCTCCCATTGCCATCTTGGTGTTGGTATGAGGTTTTGATTGCTGTTGAGCTTCTCGTTTGTTCTTATAATCTGAATGAATGTACATAGGCTTGGGAACTTTGGCAATTTTCAAGGGAGAAAGCAAAGCATAGCTTTGGCTCAGGTCTTTGGTTTGATACTTTGGCTTCCAATCTTGTTCAGAAGAAATATACTTTGGTTCCCAGGTGCCCTTTTGGAGTTGGGATCTGATCCAAACCTTGTGATTCCGGATTCTGCGGATAGATAGACCCGCGTTCGGTTTCTCTTTAGGGAGGATACATGGTTTCCTTGCCCTACAAATGACTCCTCTTCTTCAGAGAGGGTAATGTAAGCCGGTGCATCCTCGTTGGATTATCAAACACACTCGGAACTTCAACCCTATAAGAATTGTGCATAAGGCTACAAACCAACGTTCACTCCAGCATTTAGGAAGCACCAGAGATCATGTGAGCCCGAGCTCACCATTAGGACACCGAATGGTTAGCACGCCATCCTAGCCGGTCATATAAATTCACACGGTCATCCCAGTGTATGCAAGCGTCATCAGTAGTATCCAAAGTATTTTGCAGTAAACAACTTCTACAACCCTATAAACATGCCTATTTTTCCTAATCAAAACTGGCAAACTAGGGTGTGCCGCTCAATGAGTCCTCGTTGTTGGAAGTCATTCAACATGTACAATAAAGTTGTCGCAAGTAATTGACCCAACAACCCTTTTGTACATAGATAGTGCTTTCAGTTTCTATATAAACAGCCCATCTTCATGTCACAGCCCTAGAGCTTGCTTGTAACTAGTTGCATTGCATCCATGCATCATGTTTAAATTTCATTTGAATTTGAAATGGGGAAGACAGAAACCCCAGAACCCTTACGAATCCAACTAGGATTTACTAAAATATTTTCAATGAACCTGAAATGCCCTTCAAAAATGCTCATCACTTTTCTTTGGTTCAGAGCCTCTGCCAAAAGTGGTGCACAATTTTCTAGGTCATCCTAAGGTCCTTGAATTAAATCATAAGTATTTGAGTTTGGGCATTTAAAATTATATAAAATATTTCAAATGCCCAAGTATCCCCAAACTAAAATGTTTCATGTTGGAAATATTCCAACAATGGACCAGGAGCAGTTTGGTGATTTTTGGAGCTGTTCTAGTATTTTTAATAACTCCACAAAATTACAGAATAATAGAAAACTAAAATAAATAAAAGGGAGAGAGAGAAACCTTACCTGGCTTACCCGCGCAGCCCACCTGGCCTGGCACTGTAGCAGCCCAGCCGGGCAAAACCGGCCCAGCCCACCACCGCCTCCTTCCCTGTCGCCTTCCTCCTCTGCCAGGAGGATGAGCGCGTGGCCGCTGCGCGCACGGCCACCGACGGCCACCTCCTCCCCTGCCTGGCTGCCTCCTCCCTCCGGGCGTCTCCCGAGCGCCACGCACCCCGACCCCTCTCTCCCTCGCCTGTGGCCTCTCTCCTCCTCTGCTCTCTCACTCCTTGCTGAAGCGGAGCTCGTCGCGCCGCTTCGCCACTACTGCTGCCACAGGGGCCTCCCTTGCCTCCCCGACTAGCCCACAAGCTCCGCCACTCCATCCTCGCCCTCGCCGTCTGTGACCGGAAAAAGCCCAGGCGCCGCCCGCCGCTTTTCCCTCCTCGGACTCCGGCTGCCGTCGCCCGATCCGGCGAACTCCGGCTGCCCTCGAGCCCATCGACCCTCCAAACGGACTCACGGTGAGCCCCGAGTCCTCCTCCCTTCTCCCCGGTCTCTTTCGACCTCTAGGCCCTAGCCCGTCTTGGCCGAGAACCCCACGCCACGGCGATGTCGCGCCGTCCACTGCAGCCAAGAAGCTTCGAAACCGAGCACGGCATCGTGCTCCTAGCGTCTTCAGGAGCTCGGTGAGCCCCTTAGACCCTCCCGTCCTCTGTGGCCTCAAGGCTCGAACTCAGAGCTCGGCCGCCAAACATGTCGCGGCGCCTTTTCCGGCGACCGAGCCCAACTACTTACACCACCCGACGCGGGCGCTCTTCCAGCCTAACCGTAGAGCCCTCCGCTCTTTTGGTCACCGGAGGGCGAATCCCGACGCCTCCGCCTGCCTCTGCCTGGCTCCGGCGGCAGCCGCGGTCAACTCCGGCGAGTTGACCGGGTTTGACCATGGTTTGACCCCTCTCTTCCAGCGACATGCGGGCCCCGGTCCTGTTATTTAGCTAAGTGTTAAAATTAACTTAAGTTAATCCCATAGTCACTGACGTGTGGGTCCAGGGACTAATTAGCCTAGATTAACTTTTAGTTAGTACTAATTAACCCTATTAGTTGACTGAGACACTGACGTATGGGTCCCACAGGTCGATTTGACCTGGCCGAATTGTTGACCTGTTGACGTCACATCGACGTCAGCCGACGAAAGAATACCCTTTTCTCGATTTAATTTAATTCAGGAAATTTCAGAAAAATACCCCAAACTTCAAATATTCATAACTTTTAATCTGTAACTCCAAATTAAATAATTTATATATGAAAAATGATCAGAAAAATATGAAGAATCTGCTTATGCCATGATCATGCATGTTTGAACAAGTTAACCTCACCGAATAGGATGAATCATGATTAGGGCAAATTATGAAATAACATTTGGAGTTGGAATTTATTCTTGTTTGAATTCCACTTCAATTAACTTGGCTAGATATTGCATTAGGTGAATTCAGTACCTTAACATGACATGTCCTTCATGTGAATGTGCATTGCATTGATTGTGTTCTCTCTTGTTTGCGGTAATTGCCCCTCTCGATAGACAACGTTCCGACGATTGTTCGATGACACCGATGAAGAACTATATTATCTTGAAGTGCTGTGCAAGCAAAACCCCCTTGTCCATTTCGATATAATCCCACTCTCTCGCTCCTGCTCTATTTTTCTGCATTAGGACAACAATGACTCATGTGTTACTTGCTGCGGTAGCTGAACCCCTTTATCCTCTGCATGACCTGTCATTCCACAGTAATTAGATGAAACCCACTAGCATGAGTAGGAGTTGTTTGAGCCATGTTGTGCCTACTCATTCATGCTTGTTGTCATGCACATCTTGCTTAGAGTTGAGTCAGGTCGACTCATCGGGAATGAATTGGAATGGTGTGTGAACATGTCCCACTGTGTGAGCTAAGTGTGTGAACACGATTTGGTAAAGGTAGCGGTGAGAGGCCATGTAGGAGTACATGGTGGGTTGTCTCATTGTAGCCGTCCTCGTGAACTGAGTTACGTGTTTGTGATCCATGAAACAGTTACTACCACGCATTGGGATCCTTAATTGACCCTCTCGGCTTCTTAACCACCCTTGTCCTCAGTCCGGAGTTGCAAGTAGTTTCGTGTTTGTAGTATCTTTGGGGGCACGCAATGCTGACCGTGAGGGGTGGGTTGTGTTGCGGTAGGCACCGTGGCCCGGTGTACCGATTCGCCTGTTTGGTGTCTCGGGAACCCTGTACACATCGTTCGGGGCTGTATGGGAAACCTCGGCCGGACTCCCTGCGGATGGAACCCGAATAGGCGATAAACCTGGACTTGGGACTTGTGTGTTTAGGTAGGCTGTGGCCGACACCCACGTTGGGCTTCCGCTTGAAGGTTGCCGAGTACATGTCGTGTAAACGACGGTAAGTGGTGAGAGCGTGTGTGAATAAGTACACCCCTGCAGGGTTAATGTGATCTATTCGAATAGCCGTGTCCACGGAGAAGGACTTCTGGGTTGCCTATATCAGTTCATAGACAAGTGAAAGTGGATACTCTAAAATGCGCAAGATAAGCGTGAGTGCTATGGATGGCGTTCTCGTAGGGAGACGGAGCGGGTCCATAGTGGTGTATTGATATGGTGAATATGTGGACTCGTGTGCGCCATCTCAAAAGAGTTACTTGCAGTCGTAGTTCAGGATAGCCACCGAGTCAAAGCTGGCTTGCTGCAGTCAAACTTCACCACCCCCTTTTGATAATGATGCATATGTAGCTAGTTCTGAAGTAAGTCTTGCTGAGTACGTTTGTACTCACGTTTGCTTATTTTATGTTTTGCAGAGAGACTTCGGTCTCGCTAGTAGTTCCGCTTGGACTTCGACGGTTAGCTTGTTACCTCAGCTACGATCTTGTGCCCTCGGCAGATCTCGGTAGATAGTCGGCTTCTCAGCCTTCTTCATTTATAGTTGTGCGTACTCAGACATGTTTAGCTTCCGCTTGTGCTTTGACTTGTATGTTTCGAGTGTTGGGTCATGAGACCCATGTTTGTAATATCTCGCTCCTCGGAGCCTATTGAATAAATATTTGAGTCGTAGAGTTATGTTGTGATGCCATGTTGTATCTACACATATTGAGCATATTGTGTGTATGTTTGAAATGCTTGGTATGTGTGGGATCCGACAAACTAGTTGTTTATCCTTGGCAGCCTCTCATATGGGGAAATGTAGTCTCGTGCTTCGAGCGATAGTAGTCCGCTACAGCCCGGTTCACCGGAGTCCTGCTAGCCCAAAGCACTACTACTTGGACACTTGACTGGCGGCATGTGTTTCACTTCGTTCCTATGTCTGTCCTTCGGGAAATGTCACGCCGGTGTTATTCGGAGTCCTGCCTAGCCTGCTACAGCCGGGATACCGGAGTCCTGTTAGCCCGATGCTACAGCCCGAATTTATACGTTGATGACCGACATGCTCGATGTGATTCATGTATGCCTGTCCCCATGGGTTAAGCGCCGCTTTGGGTTCACGACTAGCCATGTCGGCCCGGTTCTTTATCATGTGGATGCTAGCGACACTGTCATATACGTGAGCCAAAAAGCGCATAAACGGTCCCGGGCCATGGTAAGGCGACACCCGTGGGAATACCGTGCGTGAGGCCGCAAAGTAATATGAGGTGTTACCGGCTAGGTCAATGTGATTTGGAATCGGGGTCCTGACACTTCATCAAAGCAAACAACAAAATATCTTCATCAAAGCTCCAACATCTCATTTATCCATATTTTACACTTCGGTGATACAAACTCTTCAATTTTATTGTTTCTGTATAGTGAATGGTGATGGCAATACACACAAGCAGAAGAAAGAACAGACTGAAAACCAAAATGGTACGTGCTGCCGACGATGCGTAGGAATAAGAGACATAGGGAAAGAACCGGCCACAAGACCGGGTGTAGGAGATAGTATCTGTGTTCTGAAACCAGCCAAATATTTCAGAGCAGGTACTGAAATCAGTTGCTGTTTCATAAAAATGAGTGAACAACTCCTAGAATCCTATAAACGTGCCTATTTTTCCTATTCAAAATAGGCAAACTAGCGTGCGCCGCTTAGTGAGTCCCATGCAACCAAATGTGTTGGAAGCCATTCAATATGGACAACAAAGTTGTCGCAAGTAAATAGCCCACCAACCTTCATTTGTAAGTACTTAGTACTTTCCCTCCCTATATAGGCAACCCATCTTCCTCAAAGCAAACAACAAAATCCACCATCTCATTTATCCATATTTGACACTCCGGCAGTTCAAACCCCTCATTTTCAGTATTTTGGTATAGTGATTGGTGATGGAAATCCCCACAAGCATAGGAAAGAACAGTCTGAAAAACAAAACGGTGTATGCTGTAGGCAATGCGCAGGAATAAGAGACACGGGGAAGTATATACGAGCGTAGCAGATACTTTCTCTGTTCTAAAACCAGCCAGATACTTTCGTGGTTCTCCAACATGTCGTTGTTGCATAGAAATTAGTGACAGAAAAATCTACTGCCCCGGGGAACACAACCATT
Organism: Aegilops bicornis; assembly: GCA_021605145.1. Classification (NCBI taxonomy): domain Eukaryota; kingdom Viridiplantae; phylum Streptophyta; class Magnoliopsida; order Poales; family Poaceae; genus Aegilops; species Aegilops bicornis. The sequence continues at coordinate 43,514,201 of CM038671.1, read as the reverse complement.
CGAGCATGTGTTAAGGGAGGTGTATGGTCCTGCACAGGGATGACCCGTACTTCACCTTAGAGTTCGAGCATGTGTGTTTCTCATTTTGGACTGCTTTAGAAAGTGCTTCTGTTTCTCATCGCGTGAACTTCTTGCGAGATGCTAAGTTGCTGCCGATGTTTCTCATATTGGATTGCATGTGTGTCTCTCATTTTGAGGTAGGCTCGCGGCTGATGTTTGACACCTGCTAACGGTAGAGTTCTCTTCTTTGGTTGGATCCATGGTGTTTCTGGCTGATACTCGAGATGGGGTAGTATCTAGATCTTGTTGAAGGGCCTTTTTTGCTAGTTCTATGTAATTGTGAGTGGGGACCCCTTGAACTTCTGTAATTGTTGAAAGGCATTGTTTGTTCAGAAGAAAATTACTTTGGTTCCCAGGTGCCTTTTGGAGTTGGGACCTGATCCAAACCTTGTGATTCTGGATTCTGCTGATAGATAGACCCGCGTTCGGTTTCTCTTTGTGGAGGAGACATGCGTTTCTTGCCCTACAAATGACTTTTCTTCAGTGAGGGTAATGTAAGTCGGTGCATCCTCCTTGGATTATCAAACACACTTGGAACTTCAAACTTACAACAATTGTGCATAAGTCCAGGGACCAACATTGAAGCACGGGATATTTATATCCAGAGTATTTTGAAGTAAACAACTATAACCCTATAAACGTGCCCATTTTTTCTTTTCAAAACAAGAAAACTGGCGTGTGCCACTCAATGAGCACCGTGGAGGCAACCAAATGTGTTCCAAGTTATTAAACGTGGATAATAAAGTTGCCGCAAATAAATGGGCCACCAACATAAACTTCATTTGTACGTAGATACATCTTTCACTTTCTATATAAACAGACCATCTTCCTCAAAGCAAGCAACAAACTCCACCAATTCATTTTTCCATATTTTACACTTCGGTAGTAGAAACTCTTCGTTTTTCGTATTATCGTATAGCAAATGGTGATGTCAATCTACACAAGCATAAGAAAGAATAGACTGAAAACCGAAACGGTATATGCCGTTGACGACGTGCAGGAATAAGAGACATAGGGAAAGAACCAGGCACAAGACTAGCGTAGCCGATAGTATCGCTGTTCTGAAACCGGCCAGATACTTTCACGGTTCTGAAACCGGTCATTGTTGCATTGAAATGAGTGAACCAAAAATCTACTATTCAGGACAGGGATGCGGATCGAGCAGGTGTCGAGGGAGGCGCATGGTTCCGAAACAGGGCTGGCACCTGCTTCAGCGTACGGTTGCATATGTGTTTCTCGTTTCGTACTGCTTCTGGACCTGATTTTGTTTCTCAGTCGTGAACTTCTGGCGAGATGTTAAGTTGCCAGTTGTAGACTTGTGTCTGATGTTCGATGACAGTTGACGGTGGAGTTCTCTTCTTGGGTTGGATCACTATTTCTAGCTGATAGTTGGGGTAGTGTCTAGGCCTAGTGAAGGGGCCTTTTTGTTCTCGATTTTGTTCAATTGGGAGACTTGATCAGGTCTTTGGTTTGAAAGATCAGGCTTGGAAACTTTGGCGACCTTCAAGGGAGAAAGCAAAGCATAGCTTTGGCTTAGGTCTTTGGTTTGATACTTTGGCGTGCAATCTTGTTCAGCAAAAAATATACTTTGGTTCCCAGGTGCCTATTAGAGTTGGGATCTGATCCAAACCTTGTGATTCTGGATTCTGCTGATGGATAGACATACCCACGTTCGGTTTCTCTTTGGGGAGGAGACATGCATTTCTTGCCCTACAAATGACTATTCGCCAGAGAGGATAATGTAGAGTTATTTACCCAAAAGCACCACACTTGAGACTAGGGTAAGAACTTGGTAACACATTTGAACCAGGGCACAAAAAACCATCGGTTCTACGTCTAATGCGTAATATGGAGCACTGATTGTCTGATAAGCTCACAAAAATAGAGAAACTGACAAGTTGGCCCCACTGGTTGGGCCGACATGGCAACGACCAAAAACTTTGACCGACTGATGTGGAAAATGAGACATGGGCCCCACCTGTCAATGACTCGAGGGTCATCTTCTTCACAACATTCTGTCTATGGGGCATTCCGTCGAGCACCTTCCGTGCATTCATCCTCTGGTCATTGAACAAGGCACAACACATCGTGGCACATGGAAGGGGCGAGGGGCTCATCTTGAGCAGGTATGCGTGCTCGGATGCGGCGAGATAGCACTGGAGCAACGTCTCCGTCAGCGGCAGTGGCCGACGGAGCAAGGTGAGGGGAGGAAGATGGCTTCGGCACCCGCAGCTTGTCGTCGTTGGCAGCAGAGGCATCAAGAGGACGTGTCAAAGCTCACGGACTAGATGCGAGGTGTAGAGATTCACCGGAGCGGGAGATCAAGGCGCAGTGGCGTGTGGTCGAAGATGGAGAAGACGTCCAAAACTTTGCTGATTCTGGACGTACGGGTCCACGTACTCTGGTAGGGAGGTATTCTAGAGCTCCCAACAAGGTCGTGGGGCTTGGGGGTGGTCTCTGGCCACGAGAATGATGACTGACGGCGACCCCTGATCGGGGAGGAGTTGTCATGGGCGCCGTGTGGTGCAGACGCGGCTACTCTGCCGGTACAGCCGACGGGGGTCTTGAGCGCTTGAGATCCGAGGCGGCGGGGTTGCGAGCGCCACATCCGTAGCGGGCGGCGGCCGACAAGCGAGCGGCTCAAGTGGTGCTGCTCGTCGGAGCGTCCTGGACGAGAGGAGATTGATGCCGGGGAAGGGAAGCTTGTCAGGCGTCGGGCTACCGACGGGGACGGTCGTGGTGGCTGACCATGGCGGCGGAGACATGGGTCCAGCCTGAGCATGTCCACTGGCAGCGTCCTTTGCGTGGCTATTTAGAGAGAGAGAGAGACAAAGAGAGACAGAGATGAAGAAGAAGCTACATGAGGATGACAGATGGGACCTACGTCCACTTCGTCAAATTATCTAGAGAGGCATGCCAGGTCGTCCTCACAGGCAGGCCCCACTTGTCAGTTTTGCTGTTTTCGTAACGAAATTCGAGCATCAGTGCTCGTTATTACACATTAGGCGCAGAACCGGTGGGTTTTTATGCCCTGGTTCAAATGTGGTACCAAGTTATTACCCTAGCCCCAAGTATGATGGTTTTGGGTAAATAACTCGATAATGTAAGTCTGCGCATCCTCCTTGAATATCAAACACAATTGGAACTTCAAACCCATAAGAATTGTGCATAAGGCTACAAACCAACATTCACTCCAGTATTTAGGAAGCACTAGAAACATACTCCCTCCATCCCAAATTACTTGTATTAGATTTGAGGCGGAGGGAATATATTTTAGCAAGATTCGTGTGAGCCCGAGCTCACCATCAGGAAACCGAATGGTTAGCACTCCATCCTAGTGGGTCATATAAATTCACGCGCTCTCCTTGTGTATCCCGTGTATTTATTATGTAAGCATCATCAATAGAATGAAATACATCTAAACTATTTTTGCAGTAAACAACTTCTAGGATCCTGTAAACGTGCGAAAACTTCTTCACAGGATTCCGCCTCCCGTCCCGAGGCGCTCCCATGGGCGTCCCCCCGGGAGGCAACCCTAGCGCTGCCGCCCCCGTCTCCTCGCCCCGTCCCCCATCCCTCGCTGCTGCCGGTGGCGTCGCCGGCCAAAGGTCAGCGTGGCGCAGTGGCGGCGGCATCTTCCTCCCACGCGGTGGCCAGGCGGTGCTGGCGTCCTCCCTGCCGGGTGGCGCCAGGCGCCGGTCGGCCCGCTCGGCTTCCTCCCTCCTCCTGGCGTCCTAGTGGACTGCCGGGCGCTTCCTCCTACCCTCCTCCTCCCTCCACCTCGGCTCGTGAGGGCTAGAGGCCCGGGCGGCTGGCGGCCGGATCCGCAACCCCTGCACAGATCTGGCTGGTGGTGGCGGTTAGCGGCAGGAGTGGCCGGTGGTCCTTGAGGGAGTCCTGGATTAGGGGGTATCCGGACAGCCGGACTATACACATCGTCCGGACTATAGAAGCGTCAAGATATAAGACTCAAGGCTTCGGCTCGTGTCCGGATGGGACTCTCCTTTGCATGGAAGACAAGCTTGGCGATCCGGATATTATATTTCCTTCCTTGTAACCGACTCCATGTAAACCCTAGCTCTCTCCGGTGTCTATATAAACCGGAGAGGATGGTCCTTAGAAGGCCGATCACAATTACAATCATACCATCATAGGCTAGCTCTTAGGGTTTAGCCTCTATGATCTCGTGGTAGATCTACTCTTGTACTACTCATATCTTCAATATTAATCAAGCAGGAAGTAGGGTTTTACCTCCATCGAGAGGGCCCGAACCTGGGTAAACATTGTGTCACTTGCTTCCTGTTACCATCAGCCCAAGACGCACAGATCGGGACCCCCTACCCGAGATCCGTCGGTTTTGACACCGACATTGGTGCTTTCATTGAGAGTTCCTCTGTGTCATCGCTTCAAGGCTTGATGGCGTCTTCAATCGTCAACAACACAGTCTAGGGTAAGACTTTTCTCCCCGGACAGATCTTTGTGTTCGGCGGCTTCGCACTGCGGGCCAATTTGCTTGGTGATCTGGAGCAGATCGACAGCTACGCCCCTGGCCATCAGATCAGGTTCGGAAAATTAAACTACACGGCGGATATTCGCAGAGACTTGATTTTCGACGGATTCGACCCTGTGCTAGGAGCGCCGGACAGTCACGACGAGCACGGCCTAGACCTACTGTCGGACAATGCTCGGAACATCATCCCTGCAATAGCCCCAGTTCTAAATCCGAAACAGGTTGCGTTGCCCGAGGACGGAGGGATGGACCCCGCCCGCAGGCCGCAGACGCCATCGGCGGTGGAGCGAACACAGGTCACATCTCGTGGAGGCTCAGTAACTCGGGCCCCGGACTCATATCCGGTTGTTGGCTCACGTCCGCACACTCTCGAGCCAGCCGAGCGGGTTGAGCTCCGGTAATGGATTTTACCGCTGCGGACATTTTTCAGCACTCGCCTTTTGGCGACATGCTGAACTCATTAAAGTCTCTCTCTTTATCAGGAGGCTCTGGGCCGAACTATGTCCGGCTTGAGTGGGAAGCAGGCGACGAAGGAATTCGCTGCCCACCCACCACCCATTTTGTCGCCACGATCGATGATTTAACCGACGTGCTCGACTTCGACTTCGAATACATCGACGGTATGGACGACGATGCATGAGACGTACAGGAGCCACCGCTCACAGGACGGTGGACAGCCACCTCTTCATACGATATATACATGGTGGACACTCCGAAAGAAACCCATGGCGATGAGGCAACGGAGGATAACCCCTCCAAGAAGAAAGCAAAGCATGGGCGCCGCCGCACCGCTCCAAGCCCCGCCAAGGCAATACCGGCACCGGAGACGAAGACAATCCGGACGGTGCCAACGATGAATACAACCCCGAACAGCCCGCCTTCGAGCAGGCCGAACAGGAAGATGGGCATGACAGCCCAGATGAACAGGCGACGGACGGGTATCCGGAGGAGGACAACTACATGCCCCTCTCCGAAAACGAGATTAGCCTCGGCGACGACGAGTTCGGCATACCCGAAGACCCCGCAGAGCAGGAGCGCTTCAAGCGCCGGCTTATTGCCAATGCGAGAAGCCTGAAGAAGAAGAAGCAGCAGCAGCTTCAAGCTGATCAATATCTGCTCATAGATAGATGGACAGAAGTCCTGGCAGCCGAGGAATATGGACTCGAGCGCCACACGGCTGACCGGCCGCCTCGAGGTCGGGATAAATCGGCATATCAGCCCGAATACCAGCCCCCACCCCGGCGCCGGTTTACTACGGCCCGGGGCAATACTCAGGACCTGCGCGATAAATTGGATAACGCTGCAGGACAACCAAGATCGATCTACAGATCACGGGGGCGCACCGCAGCACATGACGATGACCGTCATACCGGATACACTACCAGCAAATCCGGCCGGGCCGAATATAACTGGGGCCGACGCAGCCGGATCAAGCGTCCGCGACATAGCCCGCACAGAGGCGCCGACACCCTCTCGCTTCAGCCGATGAAGTGATGGATCATGAATTCCCGGAAGGGTTCAAACCGTAAACATCGCATCATACGATGGCACAATAGACCTCATGGTATGGATCAAAGATTTCCTCCTCCACATTCACATGGCCCATGGAGACGATCTACATGCCATCAAGTATCTTCCCTTAAGCTCAAAGGACCCGCCTGCACTAGCTCAACAGCCTGCCCGCAAATTCCATTGGCAGTTGGGAAAACCCGAAAGACGCATTTCTTGACAACTTCCAAGGCACATATGTGCGACCTCCGGATGCCGATGACTTGAGTCACATTACTCAACAGCCCGGAGAATCAGCCAGGAAATTCTAGACTCGGTTCCTAACTAAAAAAACCAAATAGTCGACTGTCCGGACGCCGAAGCCCTGGCGGCCTTCAAGCATAATATCCGTGACGAGTGGCTCGCCCGACACCTCGGCCAGGAGAAACCCAAGTCTACGGCAGCTCTCACGACACTAATGACCCGCTTTTGCGCGGGCGAGGACGATTGGTTGGCTCGCAGCAGCACTACGCCACATGCAGCACGCCGACGTCCGTGACAACAATGGCAAGCTATGGCGCAATGCATATAAGCGACGGAACAACGGCGAAAACATCGAAGACACGGCGGTCAATGCCGGATTCAGCGGATCCAAATCCGGTCAGCGGAAGAAGCCATTCAGCGCAACAATCAGGACCGTCCAGTCTAGACCAGATATCTTTGGAGCGCTCGTGCCAAATTCATGGCACCCCGGACAAGCCAGCCAACCACACCAATAGAGACTGCTGGGTATTTGAACAGGCCGGCAAAATAAAAGCCGAAAACAAGGAAAAGGGGCTGCACAACGACGATGACGAGGAGCCCCGGCGTCCGAACATGGGGGGACAGAAGAAATCCCCCCCCAGGTGAAAACGGTCAACATGATCTATGCCGCCCACATTCCAAAGCGGGAACGGAAGCGAGCACTACGGGACGTCTACGCGATGGAGCCAGTCATCCCCAAATTCAACCCATGGTCAGCTGGTCCGATCACCTTTGATCGTAGGATCATCCTACTAGCATCCGTCACGGCGGCTCAGCCGCATTGGTTCTAGACCCAATCATAGACGGATTTCACCTCACAAGAGTCCTTGTGGGCGGAGGCACCAGCACGACCTGCTTTATCAGGACACGGTCGCAAAATGGGCATCGATCCTTCAAGGATTAAGCCCACCAAAACCACCTTTAAAGGTGTCATTCCTGGAGTAGAGGCCCGCTGTACGGGCTCTATAACATTGGAAGTGATCTTCGGATCTCCAGATAACTTCCGAAGCAAAGAGCTAATCTTCGATATCGTCCCTTTCCGCAGTGGCTACCACGCACTGCTCGGAAAACCGCATTCGCTAGATTCAATGCGGTGCCACACTATGCATACCTCAAGCTCAAGATGCCAGGCCCACGCGGAGTCATAACAGTCAACGGAAATATGGACCGCTCTCTCCGCATGTAAGAGCACACTGCAGCCCTTGCGGCAGAAGTAGAATGCGGCCTCCTCCGACAAACCATCAATCCGGCGACGACAACCTCAAGCTCCGTCAAGCGAGGACGGAACACCCCGCAACAGGATCAGCAGGCACGCCAAGAGCACGACTAGCAGTCCGGCCTCCGCTCAATTACCATCAAAGCTGCATCCGTGCCATGCGTAAACAATTACGCACTCAAAATACTATGGGCACAGGCGGAGGCGTAGCAGTGGCTCAGTCAACATTACGGTATCGCTTCGTAACCTTTCCATTTACCCTTAAGGACATTGCTTTAGTGCAGATTCTTCAGAAAAGCCGGATTGTCGGACTTACATAGGAGAGGAAACCTGGGAGGCAACAGGCTTTGGGCACAGCAGGAAACACCCAGGTGGAATCTATTTACGATTGTTGTTTCTGCTTTATCTATCTGTACGTAGCCTGCCCCTGGATAGGATATGTCAAATAATCCTATTTATCTCCGCTTGCATTCATTGTAAACATACGCTTAAACGTATTATTCCTCAATGGGAGACCATATATAGCGTCAGCTTATTATTCTTATTTGAGTATTTTTTACAAATGTCTATTTGATTTTGCATCCGTACACTTTGGTGCGCTTAGTTTGCCAGGGCTTCTTATGACGCCCCATAATACGGCAATACAAGTCCGAACACTTTCATTAGTGCGGCACCCCGAACTTATAGCATTATATGCATCAGCTCCGAATCATGTCTTGGGTCTACAGTTGGGATAGCCCGGCTCCCTTGTTTTGGTGCCTTACGTTCCGTTAATTCGGCTAAGGTAGCGCAGGGAGAACTACTGCGATTGTGCCCTGGTTCTTCCGGACGAGCACCTCAGTAGAGAAAGCACAAAACTGACCGACATGATGTGGCGAGAGCTGGTCGCTGTTCGAGAGGTCTTAAAGTCCTTAAAGATTTTTCCGCTTTAGGCGATAATTCGGCTTTGTCCGATATAGGCGTGTATAAGCGCTCAATTCGCCTTCCGACTAGGGGCTTCGCCGAATTTAAAATTGTAGACTTCTATGGCTAAGTGAAGGTTATAAAGCCATATAGTCTGATTGCCTTGTTCGCTGCGCTGGACACCTCCTTAAGGGACCAAACATTTGGATAAAGAGTGTGCGGGTTTTCCACGAACACCCTGGTACTAGTTACACGGGGGTGGAAGCCGACGACTGGCCTACTTTCAGAATTTGATAAACAGCCGCACAGAAGGTAATATTTTAAATAACAAAAGCGTTGCATATCGCAAGTAACTTTGTCTTTAATTTACAAACATGAAAGAGGTGAATTCATTAAAAAATTATGTCTTTGGTACATTCACCGGCCACGAGGCAAGCACCCTTCATAACGCCATCATAATACTTCTCGGGGACGCGATGCGGCTTGCCCTCCGGCGGCCCATCCTTCACCAGCTTCTCCGCATCCAGCTTGCCCCAATGCACCTTTGCACGGGCAAGGGCCCGGCGGGCACCCTCAATGCAAACGGATCGCTTGATGACTTCCAGTCGCGGACAGGCATCCACCATCCGCTTGATCGAGCCAAGTAGCTGGTGGGCGAAGCTCACTAGGCCATACCGTACTATGAGATCCTTCATAGCCAGTTCGGCTTGTGGAGTTCGACCAACTGCTTCAGTTGGTCACTCAGAGGCATTGGATGTTCGGCCCCAGCATACTGGGACCAGAACAACTTCTCCGTTGAGCTCCCCTCCTGGGCACGGTAGAACTCCGCGGCATCTGATACGCTGCGTGGCAGATCTGCGAATGCCCCTGGAGAGCTCCGGACTCGGGTAAGTAAAAGAAACGCCTCCTCCACATGTTTGCTTTGCATAAAGAATTTCTTACCCGCCGTTATCTTTTTGGCCTCCTGGATCTCCTGCTGTGCCCTATCGGCTTCGGCCTTGGCGTCTTTTATATTTGTAAGGGCCTACGCAAGCTCGGCCTCTTTTGCTTTAAGCTCATGCCCCACGGACTCGAACCTTTTGCCGAGCTCCTGGAGCTCTTCTTGTACTTCGCCCACTCGGGCTTCTTGCTTTTCGCGCTCCTTCCGCTCCAAGGCCGCCTTGTGTTCGGCCTCGGATAGCGCTTTCTTCAGAGACACCACTTCGGTGGTGGCCTCTATTACCAAATCACGACGCCTCATCGTTAGAATAACCAATTTTATTTATACTTTACTATATGAGAGAGGGGAATCATTAACCTTTGCTCTCCTCGAGCTGCCTCCTCGTGAGGCCGAGCTCTCCCTGTGCCCGCTCCAAGTCCTGCTTCAGGCCGGCGATTTCGGCCGTACGGACAGCAGCGGTCAGCAGGACAGCCTGTTTATTTATATTCAAACTTACTGTTAGACTCCTGCGGATTATAATTGACCCTCCGTTTGGTTTTTCCTTCCGAACACCAAACAGAGTATCAGGGGCTACTACCTATCGGGTGGTAATTTCACACATTTTTTACTTACCTCAAAGCCTGTCAGGAGGCTGGTGCAGGCTTCGGTTAGTCCGCTCTTGGCAAAGGAAACCTTCTGAATCACCGCACTCATAAGAGTACGATGCTCTTCATCGAGGCAAGCGCCGCGAAGCGCTTCCAGCAGACAATCCGGCGCCTCGGGCGCGACGGAAGTCCTTGATACAGACGGCCCTCCCTCCCTAAGAGGGGCTGCCCGCCTGAGTCCGGAAACATTGAAGGCTCCGGAATAGTGTTCGGCTGAGAGCCCGGCTTACCGCGGCTCTCATCGACACGATCCGCGGGGATCTTGAACCCTGCGAGTCCGACGGCTGGGACGCCGCCTTGAGGCACCTCCAGGGTTACCTCCCCCATCTCTGGGAGCCTTTGGGACAACACATCCATGTCGTCCACAGGCCGAGGAGAAGTGGCCGTCGGGAGTGAGTTCATTGCTGACTCACTCAAGGACCCGTCCGAAGACGACGCTTTGGGATGGGCCCTGGCCGGACTGCATACAAGTTCAGCATTACAACAAAACTATGAAGCGGAATTATGATGGAGTGCGGGTACTTACGATCGCACTAGGGGCTTCTTCCTGGGCAGCCATCCTTCCGCTACTGTCGGCGTGGCGGTGGCAGAGTAGTCCGAAGGGACACCTTTCCCTTCTTGGGCGTCCCAGCCTCCCACCGGGCGGCCTTCCTCTTTCTCCCCCAAAGACGGGAGGTGGAGTTTCTTCTTGTTTCCCCCCGCTTCCGCGAGAGGAATCTGCCTCGTCATCATCAGACGACAAGGGTATGACGGCCTTGCGCCGGGGGCCTCTCCTGGTCCCCTGGTCCGCCGTCTCCGGCCCCCATCCTTTCCGGATAGGGCGGCCTCCTCTTCCTCTTCTTCTTTTCCTTTGGGGGAGGAGTGCGCCTCGTCGTCTTCGGACGAGGCTTGTGCAACCTTATGTCGGAGACCCTTTCGAGTCCCTGGGGCCTTCTTATCGGCCTTCTTCTCCGGCCCCTTATAGGGCGCCGGGACCAGCATCTTTGTCAGAAGATTATTGGCTGGGCTTTCTGACAGCGGAGCCGGACAGTCAATCCGCTCCGCTGTCTCCACATAATCCTGCACAAATATACACAATTACTTAAGCCTCCCCCCATGAGTGTGTTGGGAAAAACCGAATCCGGTGGCGTCCTGAGAACTCACCTGAATAGGACGTCGTGCGGCGTGGAGCCCACGGTCCTCGGATATGGGAGGAGGTACTTCAGAGGCCTTGAACAACGCCTTCCACGCGTTTTTGTGCTTCATGCCGTAGAGCCTCTGAAGCGTCTGGTGTTCGGCCGGGATGAACTCCCATAGATTGAATGCCCGCCTTTGGCACGACAGGATCCGGCGAACGAGCATGACACGGATCACGTTGACGAGCTTGATGTTCTTGTCCTTCATGCCCTTGATGCAGTTTATGAGTCCGGTCAGCTCTGTAGATTCGCCCCATAACATGCCCTTCTGTTCCCAGGAGGTGAGCCGCATAGGGGTTCCAGATCGGAACTCGGGGGCCGCAACCCAGTTGGCGTCGCGCGACTCGGTGATGTAGAACCACCCCGATTGCCACCCCTTCACGGTTTCCGCAAAGGAGCCGTCAAGCCAGGTGACGTTAGGCATTTTGCCCACCATGGCTCCTCTGCACTCCGCTTGCTGGCCGCTCACGATCTTCGGCTTCACGCAGAAGGTTTGCAGCCACAAGCCGAAATGAGGCTTGATGCGGAGGAAAGCCCCGCATATGGCGATGAACGCCGAGATGTTGAGGACGAAGTTCGGGGCTAGATCATGGAAATCTAGCCTGTAGTAGAACATGAGCCCGCGGACGAAGGGGTGGAGTGGAAACCCCAGTCCACGGACGAAGTGGCCAAGGAACACGACCCTCTCGTGGGGTCCTGGAGTTGGTATGACCTGCCCGCCGTCTGGTAGCCGGTATCCGGTCCTCTCATGGGGTCCGCGGCCAAGTATCCGGCCGCCCGAAGACTTGCGATGTTCTTCTTCTTCACGGTGGAAGCGACCCGTTTTCCTCCTGCTGCGGACATGTTTAGCTGTGCGGAGAAAACTTGGACTAGCGCGGTGGAGCTCGAGGAGGCAAGAGTGGGCAGGGGAGGAAGAAGGCATGGGTAAGAATGGGGAACTCTTATCCCTTTATAGAGGCGACGAAAGCGGTGCGCCTCCCCACTAGCCTGTTGAGAATCGCTTACTTCCCAAGCGCCACGATTGATGGCACGGGGGGATTACCCATACCCGTATTGATGAGAATCCCGTGATAAGGGGACATGATCTCTGCTTTGACAAGACGTGTCAAGGAAACTGCCTCGCAATGCACGCTGTGGCTGGTTGTGAAAAAAGGTTCGAATAATGACATGGCTGTAATGGCATGTCACGTCGTCTAAAAGTTGTCAGCTGAAGTATCATTCTCTCTACGGTGGTATGTGAAGATCATTTTGCAGATCCAGCACGGCCCACGTGTTCGATAATAACCTTGAGTATTCGGAAGGAGGAACCCGCCTTGCAATGTCAAGACAAGATCGCCCGGACTCATCGTCATTGAAGCCTGGTTCAGGGCTACCGTGGGAGTCCCGGATTAGGGGTATCCGGACAGCCGGACTATACACATCGTCCGGGACTACGTAAGGCCAAGATATAAGACTCAAGATTTCGGCTCGTGTCCGGATGGGACTCTCCTTTGCGTGGAAGACAAGCTTGGCAATCCAGATATTATATTTCCTTCTTTGTAACCGACTCCATGTAAACCCTAGCTCTCTCCGGTGTCTATATAAACCGGAGAGGATGGTCCTTAGAAGGACGATCACAATTACAATCATACCATCATAGGCTAGCTCTTAGGGTTTAGCCTCTACGATCTCGTGGTAGATCTACTCTTGTACTACTCATATCTTCAATATTAATCAAGCAGGAAGTAGGGTTTTACCTCCATCGAGAGGGCCCGAACCTGGGTAAACATTGTGTCACTTCCTTCCTGTTACCATCAACCCAAGACGCACAGATCGGGACCCCCTACCCGAGATCCGCCGGTTTTGACACCGACAGTCCTTCCAAGGTGGTGGCGTTCCAGTTGGTGCTCGTTCTGCTCTGGTGGGGTGGCGGAGTATTGGCTGGTCTTGGCGAGGGCATGGAGACGCGGGTGGTGTGGTGGTGGTTGACGCTCCTGGCGGCCTTCTTCAGCAGCTGGGTGTGGTCGATCCGGCCCTCATTGGGGACGGGTGGCTGCCTCTTCCTCGCGAGGTTCTCGCCGGAGGCCGTGGTAAGTGTAAGGGGTGACGCAAGGAAGGATGCTTTGGAGGGACGAGTAGACCGACTACATCACCGGGCGCAGGGTGCGCTGTCCGGACGAAGCCGCTCCCCTGCCCTTGTCCTGGCCTTGTTCCTCCTTGCCGCTGATCGTTGTTCGGGCGGGTCGGTCACCTGCAATTCCAATAGTGCTAGGGGCATGCTACTCGGCTCAAAGCTCAGGCCTTTGATGGTCTCCGGAGTGTCTGGATGCAAGGCGGCAGCCTTGGTGGCGGAGCTGCTGGCTCGTGGGCGGAGCTCGTGGCTCGGGCAATCGACGGGCTTCTTTGTCATGGCAGCGTGGGGCGTATGGGGTGGCCTTTGACGATCTCAGTGGTGGTGCGGCCGACGCTCTCATGTAGGGTCGTACCTTGGACGGAGGTAGAGGGTGGTGGCCGAGGTGAAAACCTCGCCTGGCTCGGAGCCAGACCGATGGCGGCGGCGTCCATGCGCCTGCTCCTTCTTAAAGGCTCCATCGTGGTGATTCAAGGCCCTTCGTGTTACTCCGGTGAAAACCTAGATTCCTGGATCGGGCGGTGGCGGCTCTTCGTGTCGTTTCTTTCTTGGAAGCACCGCTTTGGAGTCCCTGGTTCGTCGAGTTGCGGCTTCGTCTCCTCGAGGTGACTCGGTGGAGAGCTCTTTAGACCCTTAGCTATGCTCTTCTGCCTACTTGTTATTTGCTTTGGGGTGTTTGGAGTAGCATTGCTGTTCGCCGCCTCCCTTGTATCTGCCTTTGGGTGTGTGTGGTGTCGGGTGGTTGCATCATGTATGTCGATCGTTGCTTTATATATAAAGCGGGCGAAAGCCTTTTTTAGTAAACGTGCCAATAATTTTCCTAATCAAAATAGGCAAACTAGCGTGTGCCTCTCGATGAGTCCCTTGCAACCAAATGTGTTGGAAGTCATTAATCATGGACAATAAAGTTATCGCAAGTTAAATGGCCCACCAACCTTCATTTGTAAGTAGTAGTAGATAGTGCTTTCCCTCTCTATATAGACATCCCATCTTCCTCAAAGCAAACAACAAAATCCACCATCTCATTTATCCATATTTTACACTCCGACAAGACAAACTCCTCATTTTCAGTATTTTGGTATAGTGATTGGTGATGAAAACCCACACAAGCATAGGAAAGAATTGTCCGAAGACCAAAACGGTGTATGTCAGTAGACAATGCGCAGGAATAAGAGACATGGGGAAGTATAAACTCTTTGTTACGAAACCAGTCGACATACTTTCGTGGTTCTCAAACATGTTGTTGCATAGAAACTAGTGACGAAAAAATCTATTGCTCGGGGAACACATCCATTCGAGCATCTCGCTATTAAGGGAGTGTATGGTTCCATACAGGATGGCGCTTACTTCAGCGTAGGATTGCATTTGTGTTTCTCATTTTGGACTGCTTTCTTATGTTTCTCGTCGCGTGAACCTTTGGGGAGATGCTTAGTTGCGGCTGATGTTTCTCATTTTGTATTGCATGTGTGTTTCTCATTTTGAAGTAGGCTTGCGGCTGATGTTTGACCACTGCTAACGGTAAAGTTCCCTTCTTTGGTTGGATCCATGGTGTTTCTAGCTGATACTCTAGTTGGGGTAGTATCTAGATCTAGTTGAAGGGCCCTTTTCTGCTAGTTCTATGTAATTGTGAGTGGGGACCCCTTGTACTTCTGTAATTGTTGAAAGGCATTTTTTGATCAGAGAAAAATACTTTGGTCCTGTGTGCCTTTTGGAGTTGTGATCCGATCCAAACCTTGTGATTCTGGATTCTCTAGATAGACCCGCGTTCGGTTTCTCATTGCTTTGAGGAAACATGCGTTTCTTGCGCTTACAAAATGACTTTTCTTGATGAGGGTAATGTAAGTCGGTGCATCCTCCTTGGATTATCAAACACACTTGGAACTTCAAACTTACAACAATTGTGCATAAGTCCAGGGACCAACATTGAAGCACGGGATATTTATATCCAGAGTATTTTGAAGTAAACAACTATAACCCTATGAACGTGCCCATTTTTTCTTTTCAAAACAAGAAAACTAGCGTGTGCCACTCAATGAGCACCGTGGAGGCAACCAAATGTGTTCCAAGTTATTAAACGTGGATAATAAAGTTGCCGCAAATAAATGGGCCACCAACATAAACTTCATTTGTACGTAGATACATCTTTCACTTTCTATATAAACAGACCATCTTCCTCAAAGCAAGCAACAAACTCCACCAATTCATTTTTCCATATTTTACACTTCGGTAGTAGAAACTCTTCGTTTTTTCAGATTATCGTATAGCAAATGGTGATGTCAATCTACACAAGCATAAGAAAGAATAGACTGAAAACCGAAACGGTATATGCCGTTGACGACGCGTGCAGGAATAAGAGACATAGGGAAAGAACCAGGCACAAGACTAAGCGTAGCCGATAGTATCGCTGTTACGAAACCGCCAGATACTTTCACGGTTCAAACCGGTCATTGTTGCATTGAAATGAGTGAACCAAAAATCTACTATTCAGGACAGGGATGCGGATCGAGCAGGTGTCGAGGGAGGCGCATGGTTCCGAAACAGGGCTGGCACCTGCTTCAGCGTATGGTTGCATATGTGTTTCTCGTTTGCATCGCTCGGACCTGATTTTGTTTCTCGGTCGTGATCTTCTGGCGAGATGTTAAGTTGCCAGTTGTAGACTTGTGTCGATGTTCGATGACAGTTGACGGTGGAGTTCTCTTCTTGGGTTGGATCACTATTTCTAATGATAGTTGGGGTAGTGTCTAGGCCTAGTGAAGGGGCCTTTTTGTTCTCGATTTTGTTCAATTGGGAGACTTGATCAGGTCTTTGGTTTGAAAGATCAGGCTTGGAAACTTTGGCGACCTTCAAGGGAGAAAGCAAAGCATAGCTTTGGCTTAGGTCTTTGGTTTGATACTTTGGCGTGCAATCTTGTTCAGCAAAAAATATACTTTGGTTCCTGTGTGCCTATTAGAGTTGGGATCTGATCCAAACCTTGTGATTACTGGATTACTGGCGATGGATAGACATACCCACGTTCGGTTTCTCTTTGGGGAGGAGACATGCATTTCTTGCCCTACAAATGACTATTCGCCAGAGAGGATAATGTAGAGTTATTTACCCAAAAGCACCACACTTGAGACTAGGGTAAGAACTTGGTAACACATTTGAACCAGGCACAAAAACCATCGGTTCTACGTCTAATGCGTAATATGGAGCAATCGATTGTCCGATAAGCTCACAAAAATAGAGAATGACAAGTTGGCCCCACCGGTTGGGCCAACATGGCAACGACCAAAAACTTTGATCGACCGATGTGGAAAATGAGACATGGGCCCCACACATCAATGACTCGAGGGTCATCTTCTTCACAACATTACATCTATGGGGCATTCCGTCGAGCACCTTCCGTGCATTCATCCTCCGGTCATTGAACAAGGCACAACACATCGTGGCACATGGAAGGGGCGAGGGCTCATCTTGAGCAGGTATGCGTGCTCGGATGCGGCGAGATAACCTTTGGAGCAACGTCTCCGTCGTGGCGAAGGCCCGACGGAGCAAGGTGAGGAGGAAGATGGCTTCGCACCCGCAGCTTGTCGTCATGGCAGCAGAGGCATCAAGAGGGCGTGTCAAAGCTCACGGACTAGATGCGAGGTGTAGAGATTCACCGGAGCGGTAGATCAAGGCGCAGTGGCGTGTGGTCGAAGATGGAGAAGACGTCCAAAACTTTGCTGATTCTGGACGTACGGGTCCACGTACTCTGGTAGGGAGGTATTCTAGAGCTCCCAACAAGGTCGTGGGGCTTGGGGGTGGTCTCTGGCCACGAGAATGATGACTGACGGCGACCCCTGATCGGGGAGGAGTTGTCATGGGCGCCGTGTGGTGCAGACGCCGGCTGCCGGTACAGCCGACGACGGGGTCTTGAGCGCCAGATCCAGGGCGGCGGGGTTGCGAGCGCCACATCCGGAGCGGGCGGCGGCCGGCAAGCGAGCGGCTCAAGTGGTGCTGTTTCGTCGGAGCGTCTGGACGAGAGGAGATTGATGCCGGGAAGGGAAGCTCGTCAGGCGTCGGGCTGCCGACGGGGACGGTCGTGGTGGCTGACCGTGGCGGCGGAGACATGGGTCCAGCCTGAGCATGGCCACTGGCAGCATCCTCTGCGTGGCTATTTAGAGAGAGAGAGAGACAATGAGAGACAGAGATGAAGATGAAGCTACATGAGGATGACCGATGGGACCGACGTCCACTTCACAAATTATCTAGAGAGGCATGCCAGTCGTCCTCACAGTGCAGGCCCCACTTGTCGGGCCATTTGTTTTAGAATCGAAATTCGAGCATCAGTGCTCGTTATTACACATTAGGCGCAGAACCGGTGGTTTTTTATGCCCTGGTTCAAATGTGGTACCAAGTTATTACCCTAGCCCCAAGTATGATGGTTTTGGGTAAATAACTCGATAATGTAAGTCTGCGCATCCTCCTCGGATATCAAACACAATTGGAACTTCAAACCCATAAGAATTGTGCATAAGGCTACAAACCAACATTCACTCCAAAGATTTAGGAAGCACTAGAAACATACTCCCTCCATCCCAAATGACTTGTATTAGATTTGAGGCGGAGGGAATATATTTTAGCAGTATTCATGTGAGCCCGAGCTCACCATCAGGAAACCGAATGGTTAGCACTCCATCCTAGTGGGTCATATAAATTCACGCGCTCTCCTTGTGTATCCCATGTATTTATTATGTAAGCATCATCAATAGAATGAAATACATCTAAACATTTTTGCAGTAAACAACTTCTAGAATCCTCAGAACGCGTAAAACTTCTTCACAGGATTCCGCCTGCCCCGAGGCGCCCCATGGGCGCCCCCGGGAGGCAACCCTAGCGCTGCCGCCTCTCCTCGCCCGTCCCCCCCATCCTCGCTGCTGCCGGTGGCGCCGGCCAAAGGCCGCGTGGCGCAGGTGGCGGCGGGGCATCTTCCTCCCACGCTGCAGTGACGGGCGGTGCTGGGCGTCCTCCCTGCTCGGTGGCGCCAGCGCCGTCGGCCGCTGCTCCGGCTTCCTCCCTCCTCCTGGCGTCCTAGTGGACTGCCGGCGCTTCCTCCTACCCTCCTCCTCCCTCCACGTCGGGTCGTGAGGGCTAGAGGCCCGGGGCCTGGCGGATCTGGCAACCCCTGCACAGATCTGGCTGGTGGTGGCGGTTGGCAGCGGCAGGAGTGGCCGGTGGTCCTTGAGGGAGTCCTGGATTAGGGGGTATCCGGACAGCCAGACTATAGAAGCGTCAAGATATAATACTCAAGACTTCGGCTCGTGTCCGGATGGGACTCTCCTTTGCGTGGAGGACAAGCTTGGCGATCCGGATATTATATTTCCTTCCTTGTAACCGACTCCATGTAAACCCTAGCTCTCTCCAGTGTCTATATAAACTGGACAGGATGGTCCTTAGAAGGCCGATCACAATTACAATCATACCATCATAGGCTAGCTCTTGGGGTTTAGCCTCTACGATCTCGTGGTAGATCTACTCTTGTACTACTCATATCTTCAATATTAATCAAGGTGAAGTAGGGTTTTACCTCCATCGAGAGGGCCCAAACCTGGGTAAACATTGTGTCACTTGCTTCCTGTTACCATCAGCCCAAGACGCATGAGATCGGGACCCCCTACGAGATCCGTCGGTTTTGACACCGACATTGGTGCTTTCATTGAGAGTTCCTCTGTGTCATCGCTTCAAGGCTTGTTGGCGTCTTCAATCGTCAACAACACAGTCTAGGGTGAGACTTTTCTCCCCGGACAGATCTTTGTGTTCGGCGGCTTCGTACTGCGGGCCAATTTGCTTGGTCATCTAGAGCAGATCGACAGCTACGCCCCTGGCCACCAGATCAGGTTCGGAAAATTAAACTACACGGCGGATATTCACGGAGACTTGATTTTCGACGGATTCGACCCTGTGCTAGGAGCGCCGGACAGTCACGACGAGCACGGCCTAGACCTACTGTCGGACAATGCTCGGAACATCATCCCTGCAATAGCCCCAGATCTAAATCCGAAACAGGTTGCGTTGCCCGAGGACGGAGGGATGGACCCCGCCCCGCAGGCCGCACGCTCATCGGCGGTGGAGCCGAACACAGGTCACATCTCTGTGGAGGCCTGTAACCCTGGGCTCCCGGACTCATATCCGGTTGTTGGCTCACGTACACACACTCTTGAGCCAGCCGAGCCATGTTGGGCTCCGGTAATGGAGTTTACCGCTGCGGACATTTTTCAGCACTCGCCTTTTGGCGACATGCTGAACTCATTAAAGTCTCTCTCTTTATCAGGAGGCTCTGGGCCGAACTATGTCCGCTTGAGTGGGAAGCAAAGCGACGGCGAATTCGCTGCCCACCCACCACCCACTTTGTCGCCACGACCGATGATTTAACCGACGTGCTCGACTTGACTTCAAGACATCGACGGTATGGACGACGATGCAGGAGACGTGACAGAGCCACCGCTCACAGACGGTGGACAGCCACCTCTTCATACGATATATACATGGTGGACACTCCGAAAGAAACCAATGGCGATGAGGCAACGGAGGATAACCCTCCAAGAAGAAAAGCAAAGCATGGGCGCCGCGCACCGCTTCCAAGCCCCGCCAAGGCAATACCGCACCGGAGACGAAGACAATCCGGACGGTGCCAACGATGAATACAACCCGAACAGCCCGCCTTTCGAGCAGGCGAACAGGAAGATGGGCATGACAGCCCAGATGAACAGGCGACGGACGGGTATCCGTAGGAGGACAACTACATGCCCCTCTCCGAAAACGAGATTAGCCTCGGCGACGACGAGTTCGGCATACCCGAAGACCCCGCAGAGCAGGAGCGCTTCAAGCGGAGACTTATTTCCAATGCGAGAAGCCTGAAGAAGAAGCAGCAGCAGCTTCAAGCTGATCAAGATCTGCTCATAGATAGATGGACAGAAGTCCTGGCAGCCGAGGAATATGGACTCGGCGCCACACGGCTGACCGCCGCCGAGGTCGGGATAAATCGGCATATCAGCCCGAATACCAGCCCCCACCCCGCGCCGGTTTACTACGGCCCGGGCAATACTTCAGACCTGCACGATAAACTGGATAACGCTGCAGGACAACCAAGATCGATCTACAGATCACGGGGGCGCACTGCAGCACATGACGATGACCGTCATACCGGATACACTACCAGCAAATCCGGCCGGGCCGAATATAACCAATCAGACGCAGCCGGACTGCGTCGCGACATAGCCCGGCACAGAGGCGCCGCACACCCCCTCTGCTTCAGCGATGAAGTGATGGATCATGAATTCCCAGAAGGGTTCAAACCCGTAAACATCGCATCATACGATGGCAGAACAGACCTCGCGGTATGGATCAAAGATTTCCTCCTCCACATTCACATGGCCCGCGGAGACGATCTACATGCCATCAAGTATCTTCCCCTTAAGCTCAAAGGACCCGCCCGGCACTAGCTCAACAGCCTGCCCGCAAATTCCATTGGCAGTTGGGAAAACCCGAAAGATGCATTTCTTGACAACTTCCAAGGCACATATGTGCGACCTCTGGATGCCGATGACTTGAGTCACATTACTCAACAGCCCGGAGAATCAGCCAGGAAATTCTAGACTCGGTTCCTAACTAAAAAGAACCAAATAGTCGACTGTCCGGACGCCGAAGCCCTGGCGGCCTTCAAGCATAATATCCGTGACGAGTGGCTTGCCCGACACCTCGGCCAGGAGAAACCCAAGTCTATGGCAGCTCTCACGACACTAATGACCCGCTTATGCTGGCGAGGACAGTTGGTTGGCTCGCAGCAGCACTACGCCACATTCTGGCACGTCAGACGTCCGTGACAACAATGGCAAGCTATGGAGCAACAGACATAAGCGACGGAACAACGGCGAAAACACCGAAGACACGACGGTCAATGCCGGATTCAGCGGATCCAAATCGGTCAGCGGAAGAAGCCATTCAAACGCAACAATCAGGGACCGTCCAGTCTAGACCAGATATCGAGCGCTCGTGCCAAATTCATGGCACCCCGGACAAGCCAGCCAACCACACCAATAGAGACTGCTGGGTATTTGAACAGGCCGGCAAAATAAAAGCCGAAAACAAGGACAAGGGGCTACACAACGACGATGACGAGGAGCCCCGGCGTCCGAACATGGGGGGACAGAAGAAATCCCCCCCCCCCCCAGGTGAAAACGGTCAACATGATCTACGCCACCCACATTCCAAAGCGGGAACGGAAGCGAGCACTACGGGACGTCTACGCGATGGAGCCAGTCATCCCCAAATTCAACCCATGGTCAGCTGGTCCGATCACCTTTGATCGTAGGATCATCCTACTAGCATCCGTCACGGCGGCTCAGCCGCATTGGTTCTAGACCCAATCATAGACAGATTTCACCTCATAAGAGTCCTTATGGACGGAGGCAGCCTGAACCTGCTTTATCAGGACACAATGCGCAAAATGGGCATCGATCCTTCAAGGATTAAGCCCACCAAAACCACCTTTAAAGGTGTCATTCCTGGAGTAGAGGCCCGCTGTACGGGCTCTATAACATTGGAAGTGATATTCGGATCTCCAGATAACTTCCGAAGCGAAGAGCTAATCTTCAATATCGTCCCTTTCCACAGTGGCTACCACGCACTGCTCGGAAAACCGCATTCGCTAGATTCAATGCGGTACCACACTATGCATACCTCAAGCTCAAGATGCCAGGCCCACGCGGGGTCATAACAGTCAACGGAAATATGGACCGCTCTCTCCGCATGAAGAGCACACCGCAGCCCTTGCGGCAGAAGTACAATGCGGCCTCCTCCGACAAACCATCAATCCGGGCGACGACAACCTCAAGCTCCGTCAGCGAGGACGGAACACCCCGCAACAGGATCAGCAGGCACGCCAAGAGCACGACTAGCAGTCCGCCTCCGCTCAAATCCCATCAAAGCTGCATCCGTGCCATGCGCATACACAATTACGCACTCAAAATACCATGGGCACAAAGCGGAGGCGTAGCAGTGGCTCGATCAACATTACGGTATCGCAGAACCTTTCCATTTACCCTTAAGGACATTGCTTTAGTGCAGATTCTCCGAAGAGCCGGATTGTCGGACTTACATAGGAGAGGAAACCCGGAGGCAACAGGCTTTGGGCACAGCAGGAAACACCTGTGTGGAATCTATTTACGATTGTTGTTTCGCTTTATCTATCTCAGACGTAGCCTGCCCTCGGATAGGATATGTCAAATAATCCTATTTATCTCCACTTGCATTCATTGTAAACATACGCTTAAACGTATTATTCCTCAATGGGAGACCATATATAGCGTCAGCTTATTATTTTTATTTGAGTATTTTTTACAAATGTCTATTTGATTTTGCATCCGTACACTTTGGTAAGCTTAGTTTGCCAGGGCTTCTTATGACGCCCATAATACGGCAATACAAGTCCGAACACTTTCATTAGTGCGGCACCCCGAACTTATATCATTATATGCATCAGCTCCGAATCATGTCTTGGGTCTACAGTTGGGATAGCCCGGCTCCCTTGTTTTGGTGCCTTACGTTCCGTTAATTCGGCTAAGGTAGCGAGGAGAACTACTGCGATTGTGCCCTGGTTCTTCCGGACGAGCACCTCAGTAGAGAAAGCACAAAACTGACCGACATGATGTGGCGAGAGCTGGTCGCTGTTCGAGAGGTCTTAAAGTCCTTAACGATTTTTCTGCTTTAGGCGATAATTCGGCTTTGTCTGATATAGGCGTGTATAGCGCTCCAATTCGGCCTTCCGGACTAGGGGCTTCGCCGGAATTTAAAATTGTAGACTTCTATGGCTAAGTGAAGGTTATAAAGCCATATAGTCTGATTGCCTTGTTCGCAAGTACCGACACCTCCTTAAGGGACCAAACATTTGGATAAAGAGTGTGCGGGTTTTCCACGAACACCCCGGTACTAGTTACACGGGGGCGGAAGCCGATGACTGGCCTACTTTCAAAATTTGATAAACAACCGCACAGAAGGTAATATTTTAAATAACAAAAGCGCTGCATAGCGCAAGTAACTTCTTCTTTAATTTACAAACATGAAAGAGGTGAATTCATTAAAAAATTATGTCTTTGGTACATTCATCGGCCACGAGGCAAGCACCCTTCATAACGCCATCATAATACTTCTCCGGGACGCGATGCGGCTTGCCCTCCGGTGGCCCGTCCTTCACCAACTTCTCTGCATCCAGCTTGCCCCAATGCACCTTGGCACGGGCAAGGGCCCGGCAGGCACCCTCAATGCAAACGGATCGCTTGATGACTTCCAGTCGCGGACAGGCATCCACCATCCGCTTGATCAGGCTGAAGTAGCTGGTGGGCAAAAGCTCACTAGGCCATATCCGTACTATGAGATCCTTCATAGCCACTTCGGCCGCCTTGTGGAGTTCGACCAACTGCTTCAGTTGGTCACTCAGAGGCGTTGAATGTTCGCCCCAAAGACATCGGGACCAGAACAACTTCTCCGCTGAGCTCCCTCCTGGGCACGGTAGAACTCCGCGGCATCTGATACGCTGCATGGCAGATCTGCGAATGCCCCTGGAGAGCTCCGGACTCGGGTAAGTAAAAGAAACGCCTCCTCCACATGTTTGCTTCGCATAAAGAATTTCTTACCCGCCATTATCTTTTTGGCCTCCTGGATCTCCTCTTTGTGCCCTATCGGCTTCGCCTTGGCGTCTTTTATATTTGTAAGGGCCTTCGCAAGCTCGGCCTCTTTTGCTTTAAGCTCATGCCCCACGGACTCGAACCTTTGCCGAGCTCCTGAGCTCTTCTTGTACTTCGCCCACTCGGGCTTCTTGCTTTCAAGGCTCCTTCCGCTCCAAGGCCGCCTTGTGTTCGGCCTCGGATAGCGCTTTCTTGAGACACCACTTGGTGGTGGCCTCTGTTACCAAATCACGACGCCTCGTCGTTAGAATAACCAATTTTATTTATACTTTACTATATGAGAGAGGGGAATAATTAACCTTTGCTCTCCTCGAGCTGCCTCCTCGTGAGGCCGAGCTCTCCCTGTGCCCGCTCCAAGTCCGGCTTCAGGCCGGCGATTTCGGCCGTACGGACAGCAGCGGTCAGCAGCACAGCCTGTTTATTTATATTCAAACTTATTGTTAGACTCCTGCGGATTATAATTGACCCTCCGTTTGGTTTTTCCTTCCGAACACCAAACAGAGTATCAGGGGCTACTACCTATCGGGTGGTAATTTCACACATTTTTTACTTACCTCAAAGCCTGTCAGGAGGCTGGTGCAGGCTTCGGTTAGTCCGCTCTTGGCAGAGGAAAACTTCTGAATCACCGCACTCATAAGAGTACAATGCTCTTCATCGAGGCAAGCGCCGTGAAGCGCTTCCAGCAGACAATCCGGCGCCTCGGGTGCAACGGAAGTCCTTGATACAGACGGCCCTCCCTCCCTAAGAGGGGCTGCCCGCCTGAGTCCGGAACCACTGAAGGCTCCGGAACAGTGTTCGGCTGAGAGCCCGGCTTACCGTGGCTCTCATCGACACGATCCGTGGGGATCTTGAACCCCGCCAGTCCGACGTCTGGGACGCCGCCTTTGAGGCACCTTCGTGGTTACCTCCCCATCTGCAGGAGCCTTTGGGACAACACATCCGTGTCGTCCACAGGCCGAGGAGAAGTGGCCGTCGGGAGTGAGTTCATTGCTGACTCACTCCAGGACCCGTCCGAAGACGACGCTTTGGGACGGGCCCTGGCCGGACTCCATACAAGTTCAGCATTACAACAAAACTATGAAGCGGAATTATGATGGAGTGCGGGTACTTACGATCGCACTAGGGGCTTCTTCCTGGGCAGCCACCCTTTCGCTATTTGTCGGTGGCGGTGGCGAGTAGTCCGAAGGGACACCTTTCCCTTCTTGGGCGCCCCAGCCTCCCCACCGGGCGGCCTTCCTTTTTCTCCCCCAAAGACGGGAGGTGGAGTTTCTTCTTGTTTCCCCTGCTTCATGAGATGAATCTGCCTCGTCATCATCAGACGACAAGGGTATGACGGCCTTGCGCCGGGGGCCTCTCCTGGTCCCCTGGTCCGCCGTCTCCGGCCCCCATCCTTTCCGGATAGGGCGGCCTCCTCCTCTTCTTCTTCTTTTCCTTTGGGGGAGGAGTGCGCCTCGTCGTCTTCGGACGAGGCTTGTGCAACCTTATGTCGGAGACCCTTTCGAGTCCCTGGGGCCTTCTTATCGGCCTTCTTCTCCAGCCCCTTATAGGGCGCCGACCAAAGATCTTCATCGGAAGATTATTGGCTGGGCTCGACAGTGAGCCGGACAGTCAATCCGCTCCGCTGTCTCCACATAATCCTGCACAAATATACACAATTACTTAAGCCTCCCCCCATGAGTGTGTTGGGAAAAACCGAATCCGATGGCGTCCTGAGAACTCACCTGAATAGGACGTCGTGGCGGCGTGGAGCCCACGGTCCTCGGATATGGGAGGAGGTACTTGAGGCCTTGAACAACGCCTTCCACGCATTTTTGTGCTTCATGCCGTAGAGCCTCTGAAGCGTCTGGTGTTCGGCCGGGATGAACTCCCATAGATTGAATGCCCGCCTTTGGCACGACAGGATCCGGCGAACGAGCATGACCTGGATCACGTTGACGAGCTTGATGTTCTTGTCCTTCATGCCCTTGATGCAGTTTATGAGTCCGGTCAGCTCTGTAGATTCGCCCCATAACATGCCCTTCTGTTCCCAGGAGGTGAGCCGCATAGGGGTTCCAGATCGGAACTCGGGGGCCGCAACCCAGTTGGCGTCGCGCGACTCGGTGATGTAGAACCACCCCGATTGCCACCCCTTCACGGTTTCTGCAAAGGAGCCGTCATGCCAGGTGACGTTAGGCATTTTGCCCACCATGGCTCCTCTGCACTCCGCTTTGCTGGCGCTCCACGATCTTCGGCTTCACGCAGAAGGTTTGCAGCCACAAGCGAAATGAGGCTTGATGCGGAGGAAAGCCCGCATATGGCGATGAACGCCGAGATGTTGAGGATTTAGTTCGGGCTAGATCATGGAAATCTAGCCCGTAGTAGAACATGAGCCCGCTGGACGAAGGGGTGGAGTGGAAACCCCAGTCCACAGGACGAAGTGGGCAAGGAACACGACCCTCTCGTGGGGTCCTGGAGTTGGTATGACCTGCCCGCCCGTCTGGTAGCCGGGTATCCGGTCCTCTCGTGGGGTCTTGTGACCAAGTATCCGACGCCCGAAGACTTGCGATGTTCTTCTCCTTCACGGTGGAAGCGACCCATTTGCCTCTGCTCCGGACATGTTTAGCTGTGCGGAGAAAACTTGGACTAGCGGTGGAGCTCGAGGAGGCAAGAGTGGGCAGAGGAGGAAGAAGGCGTGGGTAAGAATGGGGAAGTCTTATCCCTTTATAGAGGCGACGAAAGCGGTGCGCCTCCCCACTAGCCTGTTGAGAACCGCTTACTTCCCAAGCGCCACGATTGATGGCACGGGGGGATTACCCATACCCGTATTGATGAGAATCCCGTGATAAGGGGACATGATCTCTGCTTTGACAAGACGTGTCAAGGAAACCGCCTCGCAATGCACGCTGTGGCTGGTTGTGAAAAAAGGTTCGAATAATGACAATAGCTGTAATGGCATGTCACGTCGTCTAAAAGTTGTCAGCTGAAGTATCATTCTCTCTACGGTGGTATGTGAAGATCATTTTGCAGATCCGGGCACGGCCTACGTGTTCGATAATAACCTTGGAGTATTCGGAAGGAGGAACCCGCCTTGCAATGCTGAAGACAAGACTGCGCCGAACTCATCGTCGTTGAAGCCTGGTTCAGGGGCTACTGTGGGAGTCCTGGATTAGGGGGTATCCGGACAGCCGGACTATACACATCGTCCGGACTACAGAAGCGTCAAGATATAAGACTCAAGACTTCGGCTCGTGTCCGGATGGGACTCTCCTTTGCTTGGAAGACAAGCTTGGCAATCCAGATATTATATTTCCTTCCTTGTAACCGACTCCATGTAAACCCTAGCTCTCTCCGGTGTCTATATAAACCGGAGACGATGGTCCTTAGAAGGACGATCACAATTACCATCATACCATCATAGGCTAGCTCTTAGGGTTTAGCCTCTACGATCTCGTGGTAGATCTACTCTTGTACTACTCATATCTTCAATATTAATCAAGCAGGAAGTAGGGTTTTACCTCCATCGAGAGGGCCCGAACCTGGGTAAACATTGTGTCACTTGCTTCCTGTTACCATCAGCCCAAGACACACAGATCGGGACCCCATACCCGAGATCCGCCGGTTTTGACACCGACAGTCCTTCCAAGGTGGTGGTGTTCGGTTGGTGCCTGCTTACGCCTGGTGGGGTGGCGGAGTATTGGCTGGTCTTGGCGAGGGCGTGAGACGCTGGGTGGTGTGGTGGTGGTTGACGCTCTGGGCGGCCTTCTTCAGCACCGGGTGTGGTCGATCCGGCGGCCCTCGCTGGGGGACGGGTGGCTGCCTCTTCCTCGCGAGGTTCTGGCCGGAGGCCGTGGTAGGGTGTAAGGGGTGACGCAAGGAAGGATGCTGGAGGGACGAGTAGACCGACTACTTGTCACCGGCGCAGGGGTGCGCCGGTCCGGACGAGCTTCGCTCCCCCTGCCCTTTTCCTGGCCTTGTGCCTCCTTGCCGCTGATCGTTTTTCAGGCGGGTCGGTCACCTGCAATTCCAATGGTGCTAGGGGCATGCCAGTCGGCTCAAAGCTCGTGCCTTTGATGGTCTCCGGAGTGTCTGGATGCAAGGCGGCAGCCTTGGTGGCGGGAACTGCTGGCTCGTGGGCGTAGCTCGTGGCTCGAACGCAGCGGGCTTCTTTGTCATGGCCGCGTGGGCGGCATGGGGTGGGCCTTCGACGATCTCAATGGTGGTGCGACCGACGCTCTCATGTAGGGTCGTACCTTGGATGGAGGTAGAGGGTGGTGGCCGAGGTGAAAACCTCGCCTGGCTCGGAGCCAGACCGATGGCGGCGGCGTCCATGCGCCGTTACCTTCTTAAAGGCTCCATCGTGGTGACCCTGCGTCCTTCGTGTTACTCCGGGTGAAAACCTAGATTCCCTGGATCGGGCGGTGGCGACTCTTGATGTCGCTTTCTTTCTTGGAAGCACCGCTTTGGAGTCCCCGGTTCGTCGAGTTGCGGCTTCGTCTCCTCGAGGTGACTTGGTGGAGAGCTCTTTAGACCCTTAGCTATGCTCTTACGCCTACTTGTTATTTGCTTTGGGGTGTTTGGAGAAGCGTTGCTGTTCGGCCGCCTCCCTTGTATCTGCCTTGGGTGTGTGTGGTGTCGGGTGGTTGCATCATGTATGTCGATCGTTGCTTTATATATAAAGCGGGCGAAAGCCTTTTTTAGTAAACGTGCCAATAATTTTCCTAATCAAAATAGGCAAACTAGCATGTGCCGCTCGATGAGTCCTTGCAACCAAATGTGTTGGAAGTCATTAATCATGGACAATAAAGTTGTCGCAAGTTAAATGGCCCACCAACCTTCATTTGTAAGTAGTAGTAGATAGTGCTTTCCTCTCTATATAGACAACCCATCTTCCTCAAAGCAAACAACAAAATCCACCATCTCATTTATCCATATTTTACACTCCGACAGTACAAACTCCTCATTTTCAGTATTTTGGTATAGTGATTGGTGATGAAAACCCACACAAGCATAGGAAAGAATTGTCTGAAGACCAAAACGGTGTATGCTGTAGACAATGCGCAGGAATAAGAGACATGGGGAAGTATATACTCTTTGTTACGAAACCAGTCGATACTTTCGTGGTTCTCAAACATGTTGTTGCATAGAAACTAGTGATGAAAAAATCTATTGCCCTCGGGGAACACAGCCATTCGAGCATCTGCTATTAAGGGGAGTGTATGGTTCCGCATGGGGATGGCACTTACTTCAGCAGGGATTGCATTTGTGTTTCTCATTTTGGATTGCTTTCTTATGTTTCTCGTCGCGTGAACCTCTGGGGAGATGCTTAGTTGCGGCTGATGTTTCTCATTTTGGATTGCATGTGTGTTTCTCATTTTGAAGTAGGCTTATGGCTGATGTTTGACCACTTTGCTAATGGTAAAGTTCCCTTCTTTGGTTGGATCCATGGTGTTTCTAGCTGATACTCTAGTTGGGGTAGTATCTAGATCTAGTTGAAGGGCCCTTTTACGCTAGTTCTATGTAATTGTGAGTGGGGACCCTTGTACTTCTGTAATTGTTGAAAGGCATTTTTGATCGGAGAAAAATACTTTGGTCCTGTGTGCCTTTTGGAGTTGTGATCCGATCCAAACCTTGTGATTCTGGATTCTCTAGATAGACCTGCGTTCGGTTTCTCTTTCTTTGAGGAAACATGCGTTTCTGCGCTTACAAAATGACTTTTTCTTGATTGAGGGTAATGTAAGTCGGTGCATCCTCCTTGGATTATCAAACACACTTGGAACTTCAAACTTACAACAATTGTGCATAAGTCCGTGGACCAACATTGAAGCACGGGATATTTATATCCAGAGTATTTTGAAGTAAACAACTATAACCCTATGAACGTGCCCATTTTTTCTTTTCAAAACAAGAAAACTAGCGTGTGCCACTCAATGAGCACCGTGGAGGCAACCAAATGTGTTCCAAGTTATTAAACGTGGATAATAAAGTTGCCGCATAAATAAATGGGCCACCAACATAAACTTCATTTGTGCGTAGATACATCTTTCACTTTCTATATAAGCAGACCATCTTCCTCAAAGCAAGCAACAAACTCCACCAATTCATTTTTCCATATTTTACACTTCGGTAGTAGAAACTCTTCGCTTTTCAGACATCGTATAGCAAATGGTGATGTCAATCTACACAAGCATAAGAAAGAATAGACTGAAAACCGAAACGGTATATGCCATTGACGACGTGCAGGAATAAGAGACATAGGGAAAGAACCAGGCACAAGACTAGCGTAGCCGATAGTATCGCTATTCTGAAACCGGCCAGATACTTTCACGGTTCTGAAACTGGTCATTGTTGCATTGAAATGAGTGAACCAAAAATCTACTATTCAGGACAGGGATGCAGATCGAGCAGGTGTCGAGGGAGGCGCATGGTTCCGAAACAGGGCTGGCACCTGCTTGACGTTTGCATATGTGTTTCTCGTTGCATCGCTACGGACCTGATTTTGTTTCTCGATCGTGAACTTCTGGCGAGATGTTAAGTTGCCAGTTGTAGACTTGTGTCGATGTTCGATGACAGTTGACGGTGGAGTTCTCTTCTTGGGTTGGATCACTATTTCTAGCTGATAGTTGGGGTAGTGTCTAGGCCTAGTGAAGGGCCTTTTGTTCTCGATTTTGTTCAATTGGGAGACTTGATCAGGTCTTTGGTTTGAAAGATCAGGCTTGGAAACTTTGGCGACCTTCAAGGGAGAAAGCAAAGCATAGCTTTGGCTTAGGTCTTTGGTTTGATACTTTGGCGTGCAATCTTGTTCGGCAAAAATATACTTTGGTTCCTGTGTGCCTATTAGAGTTGGGATCTGATCCAAACCTTGTGATTCTGGATTCTGGCGATGGATAGACATACCCACGTTCGGTTTCTCTTTGGGGAGGAGACATGCATTTCTTGCCCTACAAATGACTATTCGCCAGAGAGGATAATGTAGAGTTATTTACCCAAAAGCACCACACTTGAGACTAGGGTAAGAACTTGGTAACACATTTGAACCAGGGCACAAAAAACCATCGGTTCTACGTCTAATGCGTAATATGGAGCACTGATTGTCTTATAAGCTCACAAAAATAGAGAACCCGACAAGTTGGCCCCATTTGGTTGGGCCGACATGGCAACGACCAAAAACTTTGACCGGTGATGTGGAAAATGAGACATGGGCCGACTTTTTGTCAATGACTCGAGGGTCATCTTCTTCACAACATTCTGTCTATGGGGCATTCCGTCGAGCACCTTCCGTGCATTCATCCTCTGGTCATTGAACAAGGCACAACACATCGTGGCACATGGAAGGGGCGAGGGGCTCATCTTGAGCAGGTATGCGTGTTCGGATCGGCGAGATAGCACTGAGAACGCCTCTCCGTCGTGAAGTGGCCGACGGAGCAAGGTGAGGGGAGGAAGATGGCTTCGGCACCCGCAGCTTTTCGGCGTTGGCAGCAGAGGCATCAAGAGGACGTGTCAAAGCTCACGGACTAGATGCGAGGTGTAGAGATTCACCGGAGCGGGAGATCAAGGCGCAGTGGCGTGTGGTCGAAGATGGAGAAGACGTCCGAAACGGTGCTGATTCTGGACGTACGGGTCCACGTACTCTGGTAGGGAGGTATTCTAGAGCTCCCAACAAGGTCGTGGGGCTTGGGGGTGGTCTCTGGCCACGAGAATGATGACTGACGGCGACCCCTGATTGGGGAGGAGTTGTCATGGGCGCCGTGTGGTGCAGATGCCGGCTGCC
Source organism: Aegilops bicornis (assembly GCA_021605145.1). Classification (NCBI taxonomy): domain Eukaryota; kingdom Viridiplantae; phylum Streptophyta; class Magnoliopsida; order Poales; family Poaceae; genus Aegilops; species Aegilops bicornis. The sequence continues at coordinate 43,482,399 of CM038671.1, read as the reverse complement.
GGTATAGCCGACGGCGGGGTCTTGAGCGCCAGATCCAGGGCGGCGGGGTTGCAAGCGCCACATCCGGAGCGGGCGGCGACCGGCAAGCGAGCGGCTCAAGTGGTGCTGCTTTCGTCGGGCGTCTGGACGAGAGGAGATTGATGCCGGGGAAGGGAAGCTCGTCAGGCGTCGGGCTGCCGACGGGGACGGTCGTGGTGGCTGACCGTGGCGGCGGAGACATGGGTCCAGCCTGAGCATGGCCACTGGCAGCGTCCTTTGCGTGGCTATTTAGAGAGAGAGAGAGACAAAGAGAGACAGAGATGAAGAAGAAGCTACATGAGGATGACAGATGGGACCTACGTCCACTTCGTCAAATTATCTAGAGAGGCATGCCAGGTCGTCCTCACAGGCAGGCCCCACTTGTCAGTTTCACAGGCAGCCAAAAACTTCTAGAATCCTGTAAACGTGCGAAAACTTCTTCACAGGATTCCGCCTCCCCTCTCGAGGCGCTCCCGTGGGCATCCCCGGGAGGCAACCCTAGCGCTGCCGCCCCCGTCTCCTCGCCCCGTCCCCCATCCCTCGCTGCTGCCGGTGGCGTCGCCGGCCAAAGGCCGCGTGGCGCAGGTGGCGGCGGGGCATCTTCCTCCCACGCGCAGGTGACGGGCGGTGCTGGGCGTCCTCCTCGCTCGGTGGCGCCAGCGCCGGTCGGCCGCTGCTCGGCTTCCTCCCTCCTCCTGGCGTCCTAGTGGACTGCCGCTTCCTCCTACCCTCCTCCTCCCTCCACCTCGGCTCGTGAGGGATAGAGGCCCGGGGCATGGCGGCGGATCTGGCAACCCCTGCACAGATCTGGCTGGTGGTGGCGGTTGGCAGCGGCAGTGGCAGTGGTCCTTGAGGGAGTCCTGGATTAGGGGGTATCCGGACAGCCGGACTATACACATCGTCCGGACTATAGAAGCGTCAAGATATAAGACTCAAGACTTCGGCTCATGTCCGGATGGGACTCTCCTTTGCGTGGAAGACAAGCTTGCGATCCGGATATTATATTTCCTTCCTTGTAACCGAATCCATGTAAACCCTAGCTCTCTCCGGTGTCTATATAAACCGGAGAGGATGGTCCTTAGAAGGCCGATCACAATTACAATCATACCATCATAGGCTAGCTCTTAGGGTTTAGCCTCTACGATCTCGTGGTAGATCTACTCTTGTACTACTCATATCTTCAATATTAATCAAGCAGGAAGTAGGGTTTTACCTCCATCGAGAGGGCCCGAACCTGGGTAAACATTGTGTCACTTGCTTCCTGTTACCATCAGCCCAAGACGCACAGATCGGGACCCCCTACCCGAGATCCGTCGGTTTTGACACCGACATTGTTGCTTTCATTGAGAGTTCCTCCGTGTCATCGCTTCAAGGCTTGATGGCGTCTTCAATCGTCAACAACACAGTCTAGGGTGAGACTTTCTCCCCGGAAAGATCTTTGTGTTCGGCGGCTTCGCACTGCGGGCCAATTTGCTTGGTCATCCGGAGCAGATCGACAACCACGCCTCGCCACCAGATCAGGTTCGGAAGAATTGAACTACACGGTGGATATTCGCGGAGACTTGATTTTCGACGGATTCGACCACATGCTAGGAGCGCCGACAGTCCACGACGAGCACGGCCTAGACCTACTGTCGGACAATGCTCGGAACATCATCCCTGCAATAGCCCCAGATCTAAATCCGAAACAGGTTGCGTTGCCCGAGGACGTAGGGATGGACCCCGCCCCGCAGGCCGCACGCTCATCGGCGGTGGAGCCGAACACAGGTCAAATCTCTGTGGAGGCCTGTAACCCTGGGCCCCCGGACTCATATCCGGTTGATGGCTCACGTCCGCACACTCTCGAGCCAGCCGAGCCACGTTGGGCTCCGGTAATGGAGTTTACCGCTGCGGACATTTTTCAGCACTCGCCTTTTGGCGACATGCTGAACTCATTAAAGTCTCTCTCTTTATCAGGAGGCTCTGGGCCGAACTATGTCCGGCTTGAGTGGGAAGCGGCGACGGCGAATTCGCTGCCCACCCACCACCCACTTTGTCGCCACGATCGATGATTTAACCGACGTGCTCGACTTCGACTTCAAAGACATCGACGGTATGGACGACGATGCAGGAGACGTACATGAGCCACCGCTCACAGGACGGTGGACAACCACCTCTTCATATGATATATACATGGTGGACACTCCGAAAGAAACCAATGGCGATGAGGTAACGGAGGATAACCCCTCCAAGAAGAAAGCAAAGCATGGGCGTCGCCCGCACCGCTCCAAGCCCCGCCAAGGCAATACCGGCACCGGAGACGAAGACAATCCGGACGGTGCCAACGATGAATACAACCCCGAACAGCCCGCCTTCGAGCAGGCCGAACAGGAAGATGGGCATGACAGCCCAGATGAACAGGCGACGGACGGGTATCCGGAGGAGGACAACTACATGCCCCTCTCCGAAAACGAGATTAGCCTCGGCGACGACGAGTTCGGCATACCCGAAGACCCCGCAGAGCAGGAGAGCTTCAAGCGCCGGCTTATTGCCAATGCGAGAAGCCTGAAGAAGAAGAAGCAGCAGCAGCTTCAAGCTGATCAAGATCTGCTCATAGATAGATGGACAGAAGTCCTGGCAGCCGAGGAATATGGACTCGAGCGCCACACGGCTGACCGGCCGCCTCGAGGTTGGGATAAATCGGCATATCAGCCCGAATACCAGCCCCCACCCCGGCGCCGGTTTACTACGGCCTGGGGCAATACTCAGGACTTGCGCGATAAACTGGATAACGCTGCAGGACAACCAAGATCGATCTACAGATTACGGGGGCGCACCGGAGCACATGACGATGACCGTCATACCGGATATACTACCAGCAAATCCGGCCGGGCCGAATATAACCAGTCAGACGCAGCCGGACTGCGTCGCGACATAGCCCGGCACAGAGGCGCCGCACACCCCCTCTGCTTCACCTGTGAAGTGATGGATCATGAATTCCCGTATGGGTTCAAACCCGTAGAACATCGTGATCATACGATGGCACAACAGACCCCGCGGTATGGATCAAAGATTTCCTCCTCCACATTCACTTGGCCCGCGGAGACGATCTACATGCCATCAAGTATCTTCCCCTTAAGCTCAGAGGACCCGCCCGGCACTAGCTCAACAGCCTGCCCGCAAATTCCATTGGCAGTTGGGAAAACCCGAAAGACGCATTTCTTGACAACTTCCAAGGCACATATGTGCGACCTCCGGATGCCGATGACTTGAGTCACATTACTCAACAGCCCGGAGAATCAGCCAGGAAATTCTAGACTCGGTTCCTAACTAAAAAGAACCAAATAGTCGACTGTCCGGACGCCGAAGCCCTGGCGGCCTTCAAGCATAATATCCGTGACGAGTGGCTCGCCCGACACCTCGGCCAGGAGAAACCCAAGTCTATGGCAGCTCTCACGACACTAATGACCCGCTTTTGCGCGGGCGAGGACAGTTGGTTGGCTCGCAGCAGCACTACACCACATTCTGGCACGTCAGACGTCCGTGACAACAATGGCAAGCTATGGCGCAACAGACATAATCGACAGAACAACGGCGAAAACACCGAAGACACGGCGGTCAATGCCAGATTCAGCGGATCCAAATCCTGTCAGCGGAAGAAGCCATTCAAACGCAACAATCGTGGGACCGTCCCGGTCTAGACCAGATATCTTTGAGCGCTTCGTGCCAAATTCATGGCACCGGACAAGCCAGCCAACCACACCAATAGAGACTGCTGGGTATTTGAACAGGCCGGCAAAATAAAAGCCGAAAACAAGGACAAGGGGCTGCACAGCGACGATGACGAGGAGCCCCGGCGTCCGAACATGGGGGGACAAAAGAAATCCCCCCCCAGGTGAAAACGGTCAACATGATCTACGCCACCCACATTCCAAAGCGGGAACGGAAGCGAGCACTACGGGACGTCTACGCGATGGAGCCAGTCATCCCCAAATTCAACCCATGGTCAGCTGGTCCGATCACCTTTGATCGTAGGGATCATCCTACTAGCATCCGTCCACGGCGGCTCAGCCGCATTGGTTGTAGACCCAATCATAGACGGATTTCACCTCACAAGAGTCCTTATGGACGGAGGCAGCAGCCTGGACCTGCTTTATCAGACACAAGGCGCAAAATGGGCATCGATCCTTCAAGGATTAAGCCCACCAAAACCACCTTTAAAGGTGTCATTCACGGAGTAGAGGCCCGGTATGACGGGCTCTATAACATTGGAAGTGATCTTCGGATCTCCAGATAACTTCCGAAGCGAAGAGCTAATCTACGATATCGTCCCTTTCCGCAGTGGCTACCACGCACTGCTCGGAAAATCGCATTCGCTAGATTCAATGCGGTACCACACTATGCATACCTCAAGCTCAAGATGCCAGGCCCACGCGCAGGGAGAACTACTGCGATTCGGCAAAGGTAGCGCAGGGAGAACTACTGCGATTGTGCCCTGGTTCTTCCGGACGAGCACCTCAGTAGAGAAAGCACAAAACTAACCGACATGATGTGGCGAGAGCTGGTCGTTGTTCGAGAGATCTGTTGGGGAACGTAGTAATTTCAAAAATTTTCCTACGTACACACAGGACCATGGTGATAGCATAGGAACGAGAGGGGAGAGTGTCTGTCCACGTACCCTCGTAGACCGAAAGCGGAAGCGTTATAACAACGCGGTTGATGTAGTCGTACGTCTTCACGATCCGACCGATCCAAGCACCGAACGACGGCACCTCCGAAGTTCTGCAGACGCTCAGCTCGATGACGATCCCGGGCTCCGATCCAGCAAAGCGTCGGGATGAGTTCCACAAGACGACGGCGTGCAGGACGATGATGATGCTCCACCGACGCAGGGCTTCGCCTAAGCTCATGACGATATGACTTCTCCGGTGCAGGGCTTCGCCTAAGCTCATGACGATATGACCAAGTGGAATATGGTGGAGGGGACACCGACACGGCTAAGGAACGATCCGTAGATCAACTTGTGTGTCATGGGGTGCCCCTGCCCCGTATATAAAGGAGCAAAGGGGGGTGCGGCCAGCCCATAAGGCGCTGAGGAGTCCTACTCCCACCGGGAGTAGGACTCCCCTTCCTAGTTGGAATAGGATTGGGGAGGGGAAGAGAGAAGGGCGCCGCCTCTCCTTGTCCACCCGGACTAGAGGGGAGGGCGCGGCCTGCCCTGGCCGGCCCTTCCTCTTCTCCCTATGGCCCATCAAGGCCCATTGACCCCCGGGGTTCCGGTAACCCCGGTGTTCGATAACTTCCTATTTTCATCCGAACCTTTCCAAGTCCAAACATAGGCTTCCAATATATCAATCTTTATGTCTCGACCATTTCGAGACTCCTCGTCATGTCCGTGATCACATCCGGACTCCGAACAACCTTCGGTACATCAAAACTTATAAACTCATAATGAACTGCCATCGAAACGTTAAGCGTGCGGACCCTACGGGTTCGAGAACTATGTAGACATGACCTGGAACCATTCTCGGTCAATAACCAATAGCGGAACCTGGATGCCCATATTGGTTCCTACATATTCTACGAAGATCTTTATCGGTCAAACCGCACAACGATATACGTTGTTCCCTTTATCATCGGTATTTTACTTACCCCAGATTCGATCGTCGGTATCCAATACCTAGTTCAATCTCGTTACTGGTAAGTCTCTTTACTCGTTCCGTAATACATCATCTCACAACTAACTCATTAGTTGTAATGCTTGCAAGGCTTATGTGATGTGTATTACCGAGAAGGCCCAGAGATACCTCTCCGACAATCGGAGTGACAAAACCTATTCTCGAAATACGCCAACCCAACAAGTACCTTTGGAGACACCTGTAGTACTCCTTTATGATCACCCAGTTACGTTGTGACATTTGGTAGTACCCAAAGTGTTCCTATGGTAAACGGGAGTTGCATAATCTCATAGTTACAGGAACATGTATAAGTCATGAAGAAAGCAATAGCAATATACTAAACGATCAAGTGCTAAGCTAACGGAATGGGTCATGTCAATCACATCATTCTCCTAATGAGGTGATCCCATTAATCAAATGACAACACATGTCTATGGTTAGGAAACACAACCATCTTTGATTAATGAGCTAGTCTAGTAGAGGCATACTAGTGACTATCTTTTGTCTATGTATTCACACATGTATTATGTTTCCGTTAATACAATTCTAGCATGAATAATAAACATTTATCATGATATAAGGAAACAAATAATAACTTTATTATTGCCTCTAGGGCATATTTCCTTCAGTCTCCCACTTGCACTAGAGTCAATAATCTAGATTACACAAGAATGATTCTAACACCCATGGAGTCTTGGTGCTGATCATGTTTTGCTCGTGCAAGAGGCTTAGTCAACGGGTCTGCAACATTCAGATCCGTATGTATTTTGCAAATCTCTATGTCTCCCACTTGGACTTGGTCCCGAATGGAGTTGAAGCGTCTCTTGATATGCTTGGTCATCTTGTGAAATCTGGATTCCTTTGCCAAGGCAATTGCACCAAGATTGTCACAGAAGATCTTCATCGGCCACGATGCACTAGGTCTGACACCTAGATCGGAAATGAACTCTTTCATCCAGACTCCTTCATTTGCTGCGTCTGAAGCAGCTATGTACTCCGCTGCACATGTAGATCCCGCCACGACGCTTTGGTTAGAACTGCACCAACCGACAGCTCCACCGCTTAATAAAAACACGATCCGGTTTGCGATTTAGAATCGTCCGGATCGGTGTCAAAGCTTGCATCGACGTAACCATTTACGACTAGCTCTTTGTCACCTCCATATACGAGAAACATATCCTTAGTCCTTTTCGGTATTTCAGGATGTTCTTGACCGCTGTCCAAAGGATCCACTCTGGATTACTTTGGTACCTTCCTGCCAAGCTTACAGCTAAGCATACGTCAGTCTGGTACACAGCATTGCATACATGATAGAGCCTATGGCTGAAGCATAGGAACATCTTTCATTTTCTCTCTATCTTCTGCTTTGTGGTCGGGCATTGAGTCCGACTCAATCTTACGCCTTTGTAATAAGGTAAAAACCTTTCTTTGCCGATCCATTTTGAACTTCTTCAAAACTTTATCAAGGTATGTGCTTTGTGAAAGTCCAATTAAGCGTCTCGATCTATCTCTATAGATCTTGATGCCCAATATGTAAGCAGCTTCACCGAGGTCTTTCATTGAAAAACTTTTATTCAAGTATCCTTTTATGCTATCCAGAAATTCTATATCATTTCCAATCAATAATATGTCGTCCACATATAATATCAAAAATGCTACAGAGCTCCCACTCACTTTCTTGTAAATACAGGCTTCTCCAAAAGTTTGTATAAAACCATATGCTTTGATCACACTATCAAAGCGTTTATTCCAACTCCGAGAGGCTTGCGACAGACCATAAATTGATCGCTGGAGCTTGCACACTTTGTTAGCACCTTTTGGATCAACAAAACCTTCTGGTTGCATCATATACAACTCTTCTTCTAGAAATCCATTCAAGAATGCAGTTTTTACATCCATTTGCCAAATTTCATAATCATAAAATGCGGCAATTGCTAACATGATTCGGACAGACTTAAGCATCGCCACGGGTGAGAAAGTCTCATCATAGTCAACCCCTTGAACTTGTCGAAAACCTTTGCAACAAGTCGAGCTTTGTAGACAGTTATATTACCATCAGCGTCGGTCTTCTTCTTAAAGATCCATTTATTCTCAATGGCTTGCCGATCATCGGGCAAGTCAACCAAAGTCCATACTTTGTTCTCATACATGGATCCCATCTCAGATTTCATGGCTTCCAGCCATTTCATGGAATCTGGGCTCACCATCGCTTCTTCATAGTTAGTAGGTTCGACATGGTCAAGTAACATGACTTCCAGAATAGGATTACCGTACCACTACGGGTGCGTATTTTATTCTGGTTGACCCACGAAGTTCAAGAGCAACTTGATCTGAAGTTTCATGATCAACATCATTAGTTTCCTCACCAATTGGTGTAGTTGTCACAGAACCGCTTTCTTGTGATGAACTACTTTCCAATAAGGGAGCAGATATGCTTATCTCATCAAGTTCTACTTTCCTCCCACTCACTTCTTTCGAGAGAAACTCCTTCTCTAGAAAGGATCCGAATTTAGCAACGAAAATCTTGCCTTCAGATCTGTGATAGAAGGTGTACCCAACAGTCTCCTTTGGGTATCCTATGAAGACACATTTCTCCGATTTGGGTTCGAGCTTATCCGGTTGAAGTTTCTTTACATAAGCATCGCAGCCCCAAACTTTAAGAAATGACAACTTTGGTTTCTTGCCAAACCACAGTTCATACGGTGTCGACTCAACGGATTTAGATGGTCCCCAAATTAACGTGAACGCGGCCGTCTCTAAAGCATATCCCCAAAACGATAGCGGTAAATCAGTAAGAGACATCATAGATCGCACCATATCAAGTAAAGTACGATTACGACGATCGGACACACCATTTCTCTGTGGTGTTCCGGGTGGCGTGAGTTGCGAAACTATTCCACATTGTTTCAAATGTAAACCAAACTCAGAACTCAAATATTCTCCTCCACGATCAGATCGTAGAAACTTTATTTTCTTGTTACGATGATTTCCCACTTCACTCTGAAATTCTTTGAACTTTTCAAATATTTCAGATTTGTGTTTCATTAAGTAGATATACCCATATATGCTCAAATCATCTGTGAAGGTGAGAAAATAACGATACCCAACTCGTGCCTCAACAATCAATGGACCACAAACATCAGTATGTATGAATTCCAACAAATCAGATGCTCGCTACATAGTTCCGGAGAACGGCGTTTTAGTCATCTTGCCCATGAGGCATGGTTACGTAAGTACCAAATGATTCATAATCAAGTGATTCCAGAAGCCCATCAGTATAGAGTTTCTTCATGCGTTTTACACCGATATGACCCAAACGGCAGTGCCACAAATAAGTTGCATTATCATTATCAACTCTGCATCTTTTGGTTTCAACACTGTGAATATGTGTATTACTACTATCGAAATTCAATAAAAATAGACCAATCTTCAAGGGTGCATGACCATAAAAGATATTATTCATATAAATAGAACAACCATTATTCTCTGTCTTAAATGAATAACCGTCTCGCATCAAACAAGATCCAGATATAATGTTCATGCTCAACGCTGGCACCAAATAACAATTATTTAGGTCTAAAACTAATCCCGATGGTAGATGTAGAGGTAGCGTGCCGACCGCGATCACATCGACTTTGGAACCATTTCCCACGCGATCGTCACCTCGCCCTTAGCCAATCTTCGCTAATCCGTAGTTCCTGTTTCGAGTTGCAAATATTAGCAACAGAACCAGTATCAAATACCCAGGTACTATTGCGAGTATTAGTAAGGTACACATCAATAACATGTATATCACATATACCTTTGATCACCTTGCCATCCTTCTTATCCGCCAAATACTTGGGGCAGTTCCGCTTCAAAGGTCCGGGCTTGCTTGGCAAGAAAACACTCGGTTTCGGGCTTAGGTCCAGACTTGGGTTTCTTCTCTTGAGCAGCAACTTTCTTGCTGTTCTTTTGAAGTTCCCTTCTTCTTTCCTTTGCCCTTTTTCTTGAAACTAGTGGTCTTGTTGACCATCAACACTTGATGCTCTTTCTTGATTTCTACCTCCGCTGCTTTTAGCATTGCGAAGAGCTCGGAATTGTTTTGGTCATCCCTTGCATATTATAGTTCATCACAAAGCTCTTGTAGCTTGGTGGCGATGATTGGAGAATTCTGTCAATGACACTATCATCCGGAAGAGTAACTCCCAGTTGAATCAAGTGATTATTATACCCGGACATTTTGAGTATATGTTCACCGATGTAACTATTCTCCTCTATCTTGCAGCTATAGAACTTATTGGAGACTTCATATCTCTCAATCCGGCATTTGCTTGAAATATTAACTTCAACTCCTGGAACATCTCATATGCTCTATGACGCTCAAAACGTCATTGAAGACCCGGTTCTAAGCCGTAAAGCATGGCACACGAACTATCGAGTAGTCATCAGCTTTGCTCGCCAGACGTTCATAACTTCTCGGCGTTGTTCTGCAAAGGTTCGACACCCAGCGGTGCTTCCAGTGACGTAATTATTACGTGCAGCAATGAGGATAATCCTCAAGTTACGGACCCAGTCCGTGTAATTGCTACCATCATCTTTCAACTTTGCTTTCTCAAGGAACGCATTAAAATTCAACGGAACAACAACACGAGCCATCTATCTACAGTAAACATAGACAAGCAAAATACTATCAGGTACTAAGTTCATGATAAATTTAAGTTTAATTAATCATATTAAAAACTCCCACTTAGAAAGACATCTCTCTAGTCATCTAAGTGATTACGTGATCCAAATTAACTAAACCATGTCCGATCATCACGTGAGATGGAGTAGTTTCAATGGTGAACATCACTATGTTGATCATATCTACTATATGATTCACGTTCGACCTTTCGGTCTCCGTGTTCCGAGGCCATATCTGTTATATGCTAGGCTCGTCAAGTTTAACCTGAGTATTCTGCGTATGCAACTGTTTTGCACCCGTTGTATTTGAACGTAGAGCCTATCACACCCGATCATCACGTGGTGTCTCAAAGCATGAAGAACTTTCAGAAGCGGTGCATACTCGGGAGAACACTTCTTGATAATTTTAGTGAGAGATCATCTTATAATGCTACCACAATCAAAGCAAGATAAGATGCATAAAGGATAAACATCACATGCAATCAATATAAGTGATATGATATGGTCATCATCATCTTGTGCTTGTGATCTCCATCGCCAAGCACCGTCATGATCACCATCGCCACCGCGCGACACCTTGATCTCCATCATAGCATCTTTGTCGCTTCGCCAACTATTGCTTCTACGACTATCGCTACCGCTTAGTGATAAAGTAAAGCAATTACATGGCGTTTGCATTTCATACAATAAAGCGACAACCATATGGCTCCTGCCAGTTGCCGATAACTCGGTTACAAAACATGATCATCTCATATAATAAAATATAGCATCACGTCTTGACCACATCACATCACAACATGCCGTGCAAAAACAAGTTAGACGTCCTCTACTTTGTTGTTGCAAGTTTTACGTGGCTGCTACGGGCTGAGCAAGAACCGTTCTTACCTACGCATCAAAACCACAACGATAGTTTGTCAAGTTGGTGCTGTTTTAACCTTCGCAAGGACCGGGCGTAGCCACACTCGGTTCAACTAAAGTGAGAGAGACAGACACCCGCCGGTCACCTTTAAGCAACGAGTGCTCGGAGCGGTGAAACCAGTCTCGTGTAAGCGTACGCGTAATGTCGGTCCGGGCCGCTTCATCTCACAATACCGCTGAACCAAAGTATGACATGCTGGTAAGCAGTATGACTTATATCGCCCACAACTCACTTGTGTTCTACTCGTGCATATGACATCAACGCATAAAACCAGGCCCGGATGCCATTTGTTGGGGAACGAGTAATTTCAAAAATTTCCACGCATACACAGGACCATGGTGATAGCATAGCAACGAGAGGGGAGAGTGTCTGTCCACGTACCCTCGTAGACCGAAAGCGGAAGCGTTATAACAACGCGGTTGATGTAGTCATACGTCTTCACGATCCGACCGATCCAAGTACCGAACGTACGGCACCTCCGAAGTTCTCGCACATCGCTCAGCTCGATGACGCATCCCCGGCTCCGATCCAAAGCAAAGCGTCGGGGATGAGTTCCACAAGACGACGGCGTGGTGGCGATGATGATGCTCCACCGACGCAGGGCTTCGCCTAAGTTGCGCTGACGATATGACTTCTCCGGTGCAGGGCTTCGCTTAAGCTCATGACGATATGACCGAAGTGGAATATGGTGGAGGGGACACCGCACACGGCTAAGGAACGATCCGTAGATCAACTTGTGTGTCATGGGGTGCCCCCCTGCCCCCGTATATAAAGGAGCAAAGGGGGGTGCGGCCAGCCCAAGGGGGGCGCGCCTGGAGGAGTCCTACTCCCACCGGGAGTAGGACTCCCCCCCTTTTCCTAGTTGGAATAGGATTGGGGAGGGGGAAGAGAGAAGGGGGGCGCCGCCCCCCCCTCTCCTTGTCCTATTCGGACTAGAGGGGGAGGGGGGCGTGCGGCCTGCCCTGGCCGGCCCTTCCTCTTCTCCCTATGGCCCATCAAGGCCCATTGACCCCCCGGGGGGTTCCGGTAACCCCCCGGTGTTCCGGTAACTTCCTGTTTTCATCCGGAACCTTCCAAGTACAAACATAGGCTTCCAATATATCAATCTTTATGTCTCGACCATTTCGAGACTCCTCGTCATGTCCGTGATCACATCCGGACTCCTAACAACCTTCGGTACATCAAAACTTATAAACTCATAATGAATCGCCATCAAAGCGTTAAGCGTGCGGACCCTACGGGTTCGAGAACTATGTAGACATGACCTGGAACCATTCTCGGTCAATAACCAATAGCGGAACATGGATTCCCATATTGGTTCCTACATATTCTACGAAGATCTTTATCGGTCAAACCGCACAACGATATACGTTGTTCCCTTTGTCATCGGTATGTTACTTACCCGAGATTCGATCGTCGGTATCCAATACCTAGTTCAATCTCACATCGGTAAGTCTCTTTACTCGTTCCGTAATACATCATCTCACAACTAACTCATTAGTTGTAATGCTTGCAAGGCTTATGTGATGTGTATTACCGAGAAGGCCCAGAGATACCTCTCCGACAATCGGAGTGACAAAACCTATTCTCGAAATACGCCAACCCAACAAGTACCTTTGGAGACACCTGTAGTACTCCTTTATGATCACCCAGTTACGTTGTGACGTTTGGTAGTACCAAAGTGTTCCTCCGTAAACGGGAGTTGCATAATCTCATAGTTACAGGAACATGTATAAGTCATGAAGAAAGCAATAGCAATATACTAAACGATCAAGTGCTAAGCTAACGGAATGGGTCATGTCAATCACATCATTCTCCTAATGAGGTGATCCCATTAATCAAATGAAAACACATGTCTATGGTTAGGAAACACAACCATCTTTGATTAATGAGCTAGTCTAGTAGAGGCATACTAGTGACTATCTGTTTGTCTATGTATTCACACATGTATTATGTTTCCGGTTAATACAATTCTAGCATGAATAATAAACATTTATCATGATATAAGGAAACAAATAATAACTTTATTATTGCCTCTAGGGCATATTTCCTTCAAGATCTTAAAGTCCTTAAAGATTTTTCCGCTTTAGGCGATAATTCGGCTTTGTCCGATATAGGCGTGTATAGCGCTCCAATTCGGCCTTCCGGACTAGGGGCTTCGCCGGAATTTAAAATTGTAGACTTCTATGGCTAAGTGAAGGTTATAAAGCCATATAGTCTGATTGCCTTGTTCGCTGCGCTGGACACCTCCTTAAGGGACCAAACATTTGGATAAAGAGTGTCCGGGTTTTCCACGAACACCCCAGTACTAGTTACACGGGGGCGGAAGCCGACGACTGGCCTACTTTCAGAATTTGATAAACAGCCGCACAGAAGGTAATATTTTAAATAACAAAAGCGCTGCATAGCGCAAGTAACTTTGTCTTTAATTTACAAACATGAAAGAGGTGAATTCATTAAAAAATTATGTCCTTGGTACATTCATCGGCCACGAGGCAAGCACCCTTCATAACGCCATCATAATACTTCTCGGGGACGCGATGCGGCTTGCCCTCCGGCGGCCCATCCTTCACCAGCTTCTCCGCATCCAGCTTGCCCTAATGCACCTTTGCATCGGGCAAGGCCCGCGGCACCCTCAATGCAAACGGATCGCTTAATGACTTCGATCGGACAGGCATCCACCATCCGCTTGATTAGGCCAAGTAGCTGGTGGGCGTAAGCTCAATAGGCCATATCCGTACTATGAGATCCTTCATAGCCACTTCGGCCGCCTTGTGGAGTTCGACCAACTGCTTCAGTTGGTCACTCAGAGGCGTTGAATGTTCGGCCCCAACATACTGGGACCAGAACAACTTCTCCATTGAGCTCCCCTCCTGGGCACGGTAGAACTCCACGGCATCTGATACGCTGCGTGGCAGATCTGCGAATGCCCCTGGAGAGCTCCGGACTCGGGTAAGCAAAAGAAACACCTCCTCCACATGTTTGCTTTGCATAAAGAATTTCTTACCCGCCGTTATCTTTTTGGCCTCCTGGATCTCCTGCTGTGCCCTATCGGCTTCGGCCTAGGCGTCTTTTATATTTGTAAGGGCCTTCGCAAGCTCGGCCTCTTTTGCTTTAAGCTCATGCCCCACGGACTCGAACCTTTTGCCGATCTCCTGGAGCTCTTCTTGTACTTCGCCCACTCGGGCTTCTTGCTTTCAAGGCTCCTTCCGCTCCAAGGCCGCCTTGTGTTCGGCCTCGGATAGCGCTTTCTTGAGACACCACTTGGTGGTGGCCTCTGTTACCAAATCACGACGCCTCGTCGTTAGAATAACCAATTTTATTTATACTTTACTATATGAGAGAGGGAATCATTAACCTTTGCTCTCCTCGAGCTGCCTACTCGTGAGGCCGAAGCCTCCCCTGCTCGGCCCAAGTCCCGCTTCAGTCAAGGGCGATTTCGGGCCAGACGGACAGCAGCGGTCAAGAAAGACACCCCGACAAAGACAAACAGCAAACAGCAAAATCCACCATCTCATTTATCCATATTTTACACTCCGACAGTACAAACTCCTCATTTTCAGTATTTTGGTATAGTGATTGGTGATGAAAACCCACACAAGCATAGGAAAGAATTGTCTGAAGACCAAAACGGTGTATGCTGTAGACAATGCGCAGGAATAAGAGACATGGGGAAGTATATACTCTTTGTTCGAAACCAGTCGAGATACTTTCGTGGTTCTCAAACATGTTGTTGCATAGAAACTAGTGACAGAAAAATCTATTGCCCTGGGGAACACAGCCATTCGAGCATCTGCTATTAAGGGAGTGTGTGGTTCCGACAGGGATGGCACTTACTTCAGCGTAGGGATTGCATTTGTGTTTCTCATTTTGGACTGCTTTCTTATGTTTCTCGTCGCGTGAACCTCTGGGAGATGCTTAGTTGCGGCTGATGTTTCTCATTTTGGATTGCATGTGTGTTTCTCATTTTGAAGTAGGCTTGCGGCTGATGTTTGACCACTGCTAACGGTAAAGTTCCCTTCTTTGGTTGGATCCATGGTGTTTCTAGCTGATACTCTAGTTGGGGTAGTATCTAGATCTAGTTGAAGGGCCCTTTTCTGCTAGTTCTATGTAATTGTGAGTGGGGACCCCTTGTACTTTTGTAATTGTTGAAAGGCATTTTTTGATCAGGAGAAAAATAATTTGGTCCCAGGTGCCTTTTGGAGTTGTGATCCGATCCAAACCTTGTGATTCTGGATTCTCTAGATAGACCCGCGTTCGGTTTCTCTTTGCTGAGGAAACATGCGTTTCTTGCGCTACAAATGACTTTTCTTCACCGAGGGTAATGTAAGTCAGTGCATCCTCCTTGGATTATCAAACACACTTGGAACTTCAAACTTACAACAATTGTGCATAAGGCCACGAACCAACATTGAAGCACGGGGTATTTTAGCAGTATTCATGTCAGCCCGAGCTCACAATTACCACATTGAATGGTTAGCACGCTCTCCTAGTCAGTAATAATAAATTCACATGATCTTCTTGTGTATCCCTGTGTATGTAAGTGTTACCAATAGAATTAAACATATCCAGATTATTTACCCTGCAAAAAAAAACATATCCAGAGTATTTGAAAGTAAACAGCTGAAGTACAATCCTATAAACATGCCCCTTTTTTACTTTTCAAAACAAGCAAACTAGCGTGTGCCACTCAATGAGCACCGTGGAGGCAACCAAATGTGTTCCAAGTTATTCAACGTGGATAATAAAGTTGCCGCAAATAAATGGGGCACCAACGTAAACTCCACTTGTAGCGTAGATACATATTTCACTTTCTATATAAACAAACCATCTTCCTCAAAGCAACCAACAAACTCCTCCATTTCATTTTTCCACAGTTTACACTTCGGGAGTAGAAACTCTTCGTTTTTAGTATTATCGTATAGCGAATGGTGATGGCAATCTACACAAGCATAAGAAAGAATAGACTGAAAACCCAAACGGTATATGCCGTTGACGATGTGCAGGAATAAGAGACATAGGGAAAGTACCAGCCACAAGATCAGCGTAGCTGACAACATCGTTTTTTCTGAAACCGGCCAGATACTTTCACGGTTCTGAAACCGATCGTTGTTACATTGAAATGAGTGAAACAAAAAACTACAGGTGTCGAGAGAAAAGCGGTTCGAGAAGGTCTCTAGGGAGGCGCATGGTTCTGAACAGGGCTGGCACCTGCTTCAGCGTACGATTGCATATGTGTTTCTCGTTTTGTACTGCTTCTGAACCTGATTTTGTTTCTCAGTCGTGAACTTCTGCCGAGATGTTAAGTTGCCAACTTTAGACTTGCGACTGATGTTCGATGACAGTTGACGGTGGAGTTCTCTTCTTGGGTTGGATCACTATTTCTAGTTGATAGTTTGGGTAGTGTCTAGGTCTAGTGAAGGGGGCCTTTTTGTTCTCGATTTTGTTCAATTGTGACTGAGGACTTTTGTAATTTTCTACTTGCTTGATTTTGTGGTACAACCAAATCCAATGGTACGAACATTGAGAGCAATAAGATGATTAACCCCCTCTCTTTGAAGAACCAATAGATTAACCATTATGAACAATTTACCTGTCTGTACTTGTATGGTCCATCGAGTGTGTAACCATGTATAAACCCCATCTAGTTGTGGAGAATGAACTATTTGCATGCACGTGAGCATTTCCGTTGGTATTGTGTTTAAAAATTATATTATTTTTTCACAGGGAATTATATAACTTTAATATGTGTTTTTCTGTACAATATTTAAAAGTATATCGAATATAAATGCTAAAAGACTATACATTTATTTTGAAAAGCAGCTATCTTGAATATCTTGCTTATAGCACAATGGTAGCTCCCTTCGGCTGAAGCTTCCCCACAACGCACACGCCGACCCAATAGAGTGTTACTTGGTTGTTCATTTGTCTTCTGTCCGCTGATGAGCTTTTTTCGTTTTCAATGCTTTGTTTTGTTTTTTGTTTGGTTCTCTTTTTCTTCATCAATTTTCTATGGTTTGCCCTTGTTCTCGTCGTTATACTTATTTTTTATATTTTTCTTTGGTTTCTTTCTTGGCTTTCATCGGTGTTTCTTTTCTTTCTAAATTTTATTTTTTTCTTATTTCTTTGTTTTTTTCTTGGTTTTCATAGGTTTCTTTTTTTATTTCTTTCTTAGTTTTCATTGTTTTCTATTCTTTTGCACTTGTTTCTTTGGTTTTTTTGTTTTCATTGTTTCCTTTTTTGTTTTCATCGGTTTTCTTCTTTTTTTCTTTGTTTCCATTTTCGATTTCCATTATATATTTTCATATACGGTAAAAACATTTTTAATACACATTTAACATTTTTCAACTACATGATAAACTTTTTAATATCAATTTTATGATGTCTATTGTTTTCATGCAAATTATACTTTTCTGGTATACATCTAAACATTGCTTAATGGCCGTCGATCATTTTTTCATATATATGAGTAACATTTTTTGAAATACATGCTTGGCTGTCTTTTTTTAGTACACATCTTACATTTTTATATATCTGATACATTTTTTATACATGTTTCCCATTTTATATATGCATAAATTTTTTAATTACATGAGTCAATATATGGGAGCTACTATATGACGCTAGGTGCGTCAAATAGTGAGTGGAACACACAACAGTTCACGTCTGGGCCAGCCGACCGCATGTCACACCGAAATGACATGTGTTTATAAGCAGCGAGTTAAAAAACGAGTTAAACAATCAAACTCATGACCCCAATGACCCAACCACGTGCGGCCAGCCACTCGAACAAACACGTCCTGCTAACCCATGGCCAGCACGAATATTTAAGAATATACTGCAGCTATTATTAAAAACATTTCTTGATTTTCTTATTCTTTTTTAACTTTAAAAAATGAATTACTGAATATTCTTGGAAACATAAACAATTCTTGAAATCCAAAATAGTTTTCTTGAAATTCGCATACAATTTTGGTAAAACGGGAACAAAATTTGAAATCAGAACATTTCTTGAAAGTAACAAACATTTATGAAAAAACGAACACTTTTTGAATTTTTAAATAATTACTGAAAACCGGAACATGTTTTGAAAATTCATTACAATTTCAAAGAATATATTTTCTAAACACGAACATTATTTTAATTTTTTAGAAAAATTCGCTAAAAAAGAATATTCGCAAATTTGAAAAAAATACATTTTTTGAAAATCTGGAACTATTGTGGAAAACATAAAAATTCTTTCAAAAAAGGGAAGAAATTTTGAATTTTTAAAAAAATTCAAAATGAGAATTTGTTTTTCAAAAAGGGGAATGGATTTTTAAAATTCTGAATATTTTTGGAAAATAGAATAAAACTTGAAATTTTGAACATATTTTTAAAATATTGAGTTAACAGTAAAAGGAAAAAAAGGAAAATATACTTAAATGGGAAAAAGAAAAAGAAGATACGGAAAAGAAAAAGAGAAAGGAAGAGAAAGGGAAAAATAAAATATAAATAGTACTACACAACAAAGGGCTGGCCCAGTCTTGAGCGTTCCGTGCGAAGTTGCGACTGCTTGCCACATTGTGCGGCAAATAGGGTTTCCCTAACTGCATGGGCAGGAAACAAGTGCGCTGGCTTAGCTGGGCCACAACGCGCGTGGCCCATATACGGAATTCTGGACGTTTTTCGTTTTCTAGCAAACGGACGCAAAAAAAACTAGCACCACCTCGGATGAAAATAATTCTTTTCTATGATGAATGGATCAAAAAAATCAAAGAAGCGCACCTCCCTTTACAGATTAAATAAGGTAAAGATATACCCTCTTCATCCCAAAATAAGTTAGTACAAAGTCGAGTCATTTATTTTGGGACGGAGGGAGTAGATGACATGGGTGGTGAAGGGACTGGTGTTGCGCTTGATCTCACCCATGCATAATGCTCCTGAAGCTTGATGTTCTGATGCTTGATGTTGTATCTCAGTTTTGTGCTCTGGCTTGCGTTGGTAGGGGCGGATGTTAATCGGCTAAGCTCCCGGGACTAGAGGGATGTAATGATCACAAATGGGACGAGGAGGAAGCCCTATGGTTCACCAAACGGTGAGTGGAACTCGCTGTGTAATTGCTGAATGCATTGGGGAGTCACTTCTATCGCTGTTGTCTGAACCTCCACCTGAAATTGAAATAGGTATACCATATGTGGCACCGCACCTTGGCAGCACACAGACAGTGCAACTGCATGCCGTTGGTTATTGTGCAAGTGATTGTTGTTGGGTGGCCACTGAGAGAAATCCTACTGTCAGTTGTGTCAACTGAAGTCTTGTTGCCTCTCCAATATACGCATTCGACTGTGTTCCTCAAGCCAGTCCATTGTGCGTATCACGTCATAGGTGCCCAATGGTATGATCTTCATGTCAGCCACGAACTCGTGCCCCTGTGAATGCCATGAACGCCGAGGAATTTTGGGAATAGCAATACAATTCGCCTTTGCCCGCAACTTTAACTCGCCCTGGCTGTTTGAGTGGGTTGCTACCGATCAATCTAACCTGCTAACTGCTTATCCAGGAGCGATCTTGAGCTTTCTGAGTCCACCAACATGAGCACTTCATGGCCCTGGATCCACGCATATGGAGTTGGAATGTGCAAGGAGAGGCGTTGCCGGTGAGTGCATGGCGAGACATGGCCATTGGAGTTCCGCAGTTGTGGTCATGGTTTGGGTCTGCTTGCTCGTCGAACATCGCGTTGATGCTGAAGAGCTCGAGTAATTCCTCGACGACGTGAAGTTGAACTATGGTAGGGGCCTAGGGCACATGTGGTTATGCACCCACCACTCGCCGCACTTGAAGCATAAGCCGCGCGTGCGTCTGTAGACTCCGAGTGCCTTGACCTTGGATGAGTTCGTGTGGGCGCCCTCGACACTACATTGGTCCACTGCAGGAGTTGGAATATGTGCAGCTACCAGACGTAGTGGCGGTGGAAATGGGAGCGGTGCGCCGGGCTGAAGATGCTAAGAAAATAGGCAATTTTTTGACTAATTTAATCCATAAGTAGATAACTAGCATGGCATTGACAGAACTAACAACATACTGGTACTGATCTAAACAAGCATGTACTACGCAAATAGTAGACAAATCTACACATGATGCTAGCACTGCTAATACAGAAATTATCAGGAGAGGGATAAACGCGGTATACCCTCCAGTAGGCCATCTGAAGCCGCCGCGGTGGCAGCAGCAGCGATAGCGTCCTCGGTGGCCTTCTTGTCGGCCTCGCCTTCTCGGCGGCGTCTGCTCGAGTCGCTGGACATGGTGATGACGGAGACGACGCAGACGTAGAGGATCGGAGGCGAGCAGTCGCGTAGTCGCTTCCCAAAAACCTATTCGTCTCTCTTCCGTACAGGAAACAGAGAGACGGAGTTTCGGAGACCTGCTCTCTGTCGACCGTGTACGCGGCGGACGGGATGGAGTCACCGGCGGCAGCAGTAGCAAAGGAACGACGATGGACGGTTCGCGTGGAGCAGATGTGATCTGATCGTGGCGGCTAGGGTTAGGGGACACCGCACAACCGCGTGGAGAGACGTGGGCTCGACCCACGTCCGAGTCCGTGACAGCCCATGATCCGACGTCTCAGATCGTGGCCCTGCTGTCAGAAACTCTCCGTTAGTGACTGGCAAAAATAAGCGCATAGGTGTGAGCTCGGCTCGGCTCATTCCCGCAACCCGCGGCGCGGCGCGTCGTGACGAGGCGTGGCGTGGCGGGCGGCG
This sequence comes from Aegilops bicornis, assembly GCA_021605145.1. Taxonomy (NCBI): domain Eukaryota; kingdom Viridiplantae; phylum Streptophyta; class Magnoliopsida; order Poales; family Poaceae; genus Aegilops; species Aegilops bicornis. Next base: position 43,461,400 of record CM038671.1, on the reverse strand, counting down.
GAGGAGGAGGAGCGCGCGAGGGCCTCTTCTCTTCTCAAGCTCCAATAGCATGTAGAAGAGCCACCCTTATAAACCACTCCAACTTTCCTTCCACTAGCATGGTGGGACTAAACTTCCCACCACCTTGTCATGCCACCTACATGGGCCCTTAGAGATTAAGTCTGAAATTGTCATATGGGCTCAAGGCCCATCTCACATTTCAACAATCCCCCACCAGATCTCAGGGGCCCACTTTGTCCTTTGTTCCAAACGCTGTTTTGATATACTAGTGTTTCAGTGAAGACACATTAAGGTTGAGCTTCACCTAGAGCAAGTAGCTACACTCCTTCACAACCGAACAATGGACTATGCCTTGAATTGTCGATTTAGGCGTAAGAAGTTTCACCACATGTCTTACTAGTACTTGGGCTGTCAAGGCTGACCCCTCGGGTGGAGCATATAAGTCACACTCCTGGTCTATTCATGAGCTTACTAGAGATCACCCCAATCTCATAGACTGTGACTAGCAGTCGGGCTCACATAGGTGTGTTCCTCCAAAGATCGCTCTGTAGGATAGCATCTTGCTTATATATATAAGCCTTGGGACACATTAAGACAGTAGTCATCCTTCCATACAGTTTTCGAGAGTATTGCATCTCCAACGGAGTGGGTTAGTAAAGTTACTCTCCTCAGTTCACCACTGGCTTGTTTTCCCAGGTCCTACTTCATGGGATCTCCGATCACATAGGTTGGGTTACCACCATGGCAACTCATGTGGGTCTCATACCCATCTCCCTCGATGCACTATCTATCACTACACGCGATAGCCCTTTCGTAAAAGGATCTGCCAGATTCTTAGCCGTATGGACATAGTCCAACGCTATCACTCCGGAGTTTCTTAATTTTCTAACAGCCTTTAATCTCATTCTTATGTGTCTGTTGGACTTCATGTTGTCTTTTGAACTCTTCACCTTGGTGATGACAGTCTGATTATCACAGTTCATAAGGATAGCCGGAACCGGTTTATCAACCAATGGCAAGTCCATCAAAAGATCTCGAAGCCATCCTGCTTCAACACCAGAAGTGTCTAATGCTGTTAATTCTGCTTCCATTATCGATCTCGTTAAGATCGTTTGCTTGCAAGACTTCCAGGAAACAGCGCCACCTCCAAGAGTAAACATATACCCAATTGTGGCCTTCATCTCATCAGCATCAGAGATCCAATTCGCATCACTATACCCTTCAAGTACCGACGGGTCTCCGGTATAGTGAAGTCCATAGTTCATAGTACCTTCCAGATAGCGCATAACTCTTTCAACATCATGCCAACACTACGGGAAACTAATAATTTGCCGTCAGGAGGCGTCTTTGCCGTCAGCTTTTCGTCGGGCAGACGGCAACGAGTGGGTTTGCCGTCATCACTAGACGGCAAAGAAAAACTGACAGTAAAATAGACTTTGCCGTCTGCAGAAAAAAACACAGACGACAAAAAGCTCATTTTGCCGTCTGCAACAAAAATCACAGACGGCAAAGAATCTTTGCCGTATGTGTTTGTTTTGACAGACGGCAAAGATTGTTTGCTGTCTGTGTTTTTTTCCGCAGACGGCAAAGTGAGCTCTTTGCCATTTTTATTTATTTTCGCAGACGGCAAAGAAGAAGCACATCACGCGGATCCATCACACGGATCGATGACTTGGCAATATCTCACACGCACATCTCACGCCGGCCGTCGGACGCACGCCTCCACCCACTCCATGATGCACGCACCCCCACGTAAGCCCCCACATACGAGGCCACGACACTACCTTCCCCACCCACGATTCCCATCTCCCTCGTGCTCCCTCTTCTCTCCAATTCCCCGAGCAATAGCACGCCGTCGACGCGCCCTCTCCTGTGTCCTGCTCCCTCCTCCCTACTTCTCCTGCGAGCAGCCCCAGTGCCACCGGGCAACACCCGCCCGCCCATCAGCGCCGCCGAGCTGCCAGACGCTCAGCGCCGTCCGCCTGTCCCCAAGCCGCGGCGGCGCTTCCGCCCGTCCCCAAGCTGCTGCCGGCCGTCCGCCCGTCCCCAAGCCGCGGCCAGCACCCGTCCGTACGCCGCCACGCCCAGCACCATCCCTCCCGTCCATCTGCCACCTCGCCAGCGCGCGTGAAGGTCCACCTCGCGAGCTCGTCCTCACCCGCCGGCCGTGCGCACCACAGCTCCTCTAGCTGTGCGCACCACAGCTCCTCCGGCCGCGCACCCGAGCCCCGTGCTCCCTTCGAGCTCCTCCTCACCCGCCGGTCGTGCGTTCTGCTTCGCGAGCTCCGCCACTAGAGCAGTCGGTGCTCCGCCGGTCGAGCACCGCCCATCTTCGATCTCCCTCGCATGCCTCGTCGTGGTGTCGGAGCGAGTCAGCTCCCGAGCGCGGCTATTCCGGAGCGGACACGGCTGAGCAGGGCTGGGCGACGGCGCAGTGAGCAGAGCACGGTAGAGCAGTGCAGCGAGCATTGGGGCCGGGCGGCGGGGCGAACAGAGCACCGCAATGGAGAAGAAGGACCTGATTGATTTTTACTTTTACTTTTTAGGGTCCTTCATGTTAATTTCCAGGACTATTCTATAGCTTTAGTTTTTTCTTTTGGGGAAGCATTTTGTACTGCACTATCATTGAATAAAAGCACTAGACATGCACGAGCCTTTGCCTATTAAAAGAAGCAGAAGAAACATAGGTAGTGCACTGGCGTTGACTGCATTCCTCGGGAGCAACATTGATGTGTCTTTTTTTAATTTGACCCCTTTCTTTGCCGTCTATGATATACAAGGCTGACGGCAAATACATGAATAGCTGACGGTAAAGATGTAGTATGGCAGACGACAAAATTACTTTTCTTTGCCGTCTGTGATTCATAAGGCTGACGACAAAGCAGATTTGGCTGACGGCAAAATCTTTGCCGTCTGCCTGATGAAAAGCTGACGGCAAATTATTCTTTGCCGACTTATCTTTGCCGTCTGACTTTGCCGTCTGCTTCCTGACGACAAAATCTTTGCCGTCTGGATTTTGGTCTTTGCCGTCTGTGATCTACAGACGGCAAATTACCTGTTTCCTGTAGTGGAATGTACATCACCCGGTTTGGAAAAAAACCGGCTCAGTTTGCTCACAGCAAACGCGATGTCAGGCCTCGTTGCGCTCGCTAGGTACATCAGTGAACCAATGATTTGAGAGTATCTCAATTGATCTTTAGCCATGCCTTTGGACTTTCGAATCAACACGCTAGGATCATATGGTGTTTGAGATGGTGTGCAGTCCGAATATCCAAAACGGCTCAACACCTTCTCAACATAATGGGATTGCAGAAGTGTGATCCCACCCTCATTATCTCTCAGTAGCTTGATGTTCAAGATAACATCAGCCACACCAAGGTCCTTCATCTCAAAGTTCTGAGACAGAAACGACTTAACCTCCTCAATGACTTTGAGGTTGGTTCCAAATATCAGTATGTCATCTACATACAAGCACAGTATAACTCCTTCGCCCCCACCATGGCGATAGTATACACATTTGTCAGCTTCATTAACAACGAAGCCAACAGATGTCAGAGTTGTATTAAACTTATGATGCCATTGCTTAGGTACTTGCTTCAGGTCATATAAAGATTTCAGCAACCTACACACCTTCCTTTCCTGACCATCTATCACAAAGCCATCTGGCTGTTGCATGTAGATTTCCTCGTTTAGCTATCCATTCAGAAAAGCTGTCTTAACATCCATTTGATGGACGAGAAGACCATGCGAGGCCGCCAACGAGAGTAATACTCGAATGGTGGTCAGTCTAGCCACAGGTGAATAAGTATCGAAGAAATCTTCCTCTTCTTTCTGGTCATAGCCCTTGGCCACAAGCCTAGCCTTGTACTTTTCAATCGTACCATTGGGCCTAAGCTTTTCTTGAACACCCACTTACATCCCAATGGTTTTGCAACCATAGGGACGCTCGGTGATCTCCCATGTCCCGTTAGCCATGATGGAATCCATCTCGCCACGGACCGCATCCTTCGATGAGTCACTACGGAGAGGCATACGCTCGATATAGAAGTGGGAGTATCATCCACGAGGTACACGAAGAAATCATCACCAAAGGTCTTTGCAGTCCTTTGTCTCTTGCCCCTACCAAGGGTTTCCTCGTCATCCTCCTCAGGATTTTCATCATGTGTTCGTTCATAATACTCCATAGGAGTGGCAGGCTCAGGAGTCTCCTAAGATTCATGTCTAGAAGTGCTTTGCATATCTCCATAGGAAAAATATCCTCAAAGAATGTAGCATCCTTAGACTCCATAATTGTACCGACCTTCTGGCCAGGTATCTCAGATTTCACTACTAGAAATCTATAGCCAACGCTGTTCTTAGCATAGCCCAAATTAACGCAGTCCACAGTCTTGGGTCCAAGCTTACGCTTTTTGGGGATCGGCACATTGACTTTCGCCAAACAGCCCCAAATGCATAATCTGAGAGTGTTGTCCTTCTCTTTGCCCATTTCTCATAGGGAGTGATCTCATTATCCTTTGTCAGAACTTTATTCAGGACATGACATGTCGTCAATATAGCCTTCCCCCACCATGCCTTGGATAAACCCGATGTATCTAACATGGCGTTAACCAGATCAGTTAGAGTACGGTTTTTCCGCTTGGCATCCCCGTTTGAGTGGGGAGAATAGGGAGGCGTCCTGTCATGAATAATGTCGTGTTCCGCATGAATGAATCAAACTCACTCGAGAAGTACTCTCCACCACGATCCGATCGGACTCGTTTAATTTTCTTTTCAAGTTGATTCTCAACTTACGCCTTGTAGATTTTAAAGTAGTGTAGAGCCTCATCTTTAGTATTTAACAGATATACATAGCAATATCTAGTGGAATCATCTATCAATGTCATGAAGTACTTCTTTCCACCTTTAGTCAACACGCCATTCATCTCACAAAGATCAGAATGTATGAGTTCTAACGGTGCCAAGTGTCTCTCCTCCATGACCTTGTGAGGCTAGCGAGGTTGCTTAGCTTGCACACATGATGTGCACTTAGAACCTTTGGCTAAAGTGAAACTCGGGATTAAATCCAACTTAGCTAGCAGCGTCATAACACCGAAACTTATGTGACAAAGACGTGAATGCCAAACTTGATTCATTAACACTCGAATGAATATGGTTCACGACTTTATTACGTAAATCATGCGAGGAAAGGCGGAACATCCCTCCGCTCTCATAACCATTTCCAACAAATAGTCCATACTTAGTAACAACTAATTTATAAGACTTGAATACCAACTTAAACCCTTCTCTACATAGAAGGGAGCCACTAACGAGGTTCTTCTTGATGGCGGGGACATGCTGCCCGTTCTTCAGCTGCACGATCCTTCCCGAAGTAAACTTCAGATCGACCGTGCCAACACCATGAACAGAAGCACTCGCGCCATTCCCCATCAATACGGACCCGTGGCCTGTGACCTGGTAAGAAGAGAACAATGAAATGTCAGCACACACATGAACACACACTGTGTCCACCCACCAATCGGTAGGCTGAAACTTGAAAAACAGTAAATAAATTACCGTACCCAGATGCACCATTCTCATTGTTGCCCACAATCATGTTGACAGACTTGGAGTCCTGTCCTGACTTCTTGAACTTGTTTGGGCACTTGTTGGCCCAATGTTTAGCCGAACCACAAGTAAAGCAGCCCTCATCCTTCTTGTTCTTCTTGAAGGTCTTCTTACCCTTCTTCTTGAAGTCGGTATTCTGTTGGACACCGTTCTTTCCCTTGAACTTGTGGGAGTAGAAGTTCCTCTGGTTCACCATCACTACTAGGGAAAAGCCTATACACAGAAAGTTACTAGTAGCGAGGGTTAAAACCTCGCTCACTGCTACCGATGGCGCAGGTTTTAAACCTCGCTACTACTAAGTTGATAGCGATGGCGATTTTAACCCTCGCTACTACTAAGCGATCTCTACCGTGCCCCGGGACATGCCATAGTAGTAGCGGGTTTTAAAACCTTGCTACTACTAAGTTTGATAGCAGTAGTGTTGGTTTTAGCCCTCGCTACTACTAAGTGGTGCCATAGTAGTAGCGAGGGGTAAAAACCGCTACTACTAAAGGTCCCATTTTCAAACTCTAGTCCCCGCCCGTGGATCGCCTTTTCAGTTTAAAAAAATTTAAAGAAAATGATGAAAATGTCAAAAAAATAAAAGAAAATAAGTTTCCCATGTGATATGTTGTCTAGTTGTTGGGAAAATTTGCAAATATGAATTTCGACTTTATTTGCAAAATCTCTCGAGAATTTGTAAAAATGGGCATAACTTTTGCATACTAACTCGGATGAAAAAGTTATTTATATGAAAAATCATCTACTCGAAAAGTTATTGAGAAACCGATCTTGTATCTTGTTATTCCCAGTACAGGAGAGTTCTCCTTACTGGTAGACAAATTCTTGATACAAAAATCCAGAAGTACTAAATATATTACCGGTTGAGCTGAGGTTGCTCAATAATTTTATTACAAGAACGCCAATAATGTACATAAAGGCGGATATGGCACAGGGGTGTGGTGGCATACTACTGACTCGCATTTAAACATGGTGGTGGATATGTCACAGTGAAGTGGGTGACATTGACTCCTACTCTTGTAGCTCATCGAGCGTCGAAGTGAGGCTCGATGATTTATTCGGGTAGCGGAAGCGGATATGGTACAAGTGATAAATTCTAGGATCGCACGGGACTGACTGGGACTCCTCTAGGCGTCGGACTCGCTATCGAACTCTTCATCCATAAGATCGCCTTCGTCAACATCTGGCCAAATCAACAAGCCAGGTGAGTACTTTGAATGTACTCCAAGACAGTTCGGACATAAGATATAACAAATGTAAGCATGATGCAACATGAGCAATTTGCAATGCACACTCAAATGATAAACTTGCACGACATGAATAATAAAAGGAAGTCGGACGGTAGTCCTCCCGAAATCCCAACAGAAATAACTGAAAACTGATTGAGTGTCTGAAACGACGCCTCGAATGGTGAACAAATAAATTAACATGCCGCAGTCGGGCGTCTAAGCGACACCACATAAAGGGCTTATATTGAAAAGTAAATGACAATGCGTGCCACAGTCGGACGTCAAAGCGACATCACATAAAGGGCTTATATTGAAAATAAACAACATAAATGCCACAGTCGGACGTCTGAGCGACATCACATAAAGGGCTTATATCGAAAGTAAACAACATAAATGCCACAGTCGGACGTCTGAGCGACATCACATAAAGGGCTTATATCAGAAGTAAACAACATAAATGGCACAGTTGGACATCTGAGCGACATCACGTAAAGGGCTTATATCGAAAGTAAACAACATAAATGCCACAGTCGGACGTCTGAGCGACATCACATAAAGGGCTTATATCGAAAGTAAACAACATAAATGCCACAGTCGGACGTCTGAGCGACATCACATAAAGGGATTATAATTCATCGTTGTATTCAAGCAGTATAGACCATTCCAAGGAAAAGAGTCAGCACATAATAATAACAAACGGGTTAGTCCATCCATAAGAGTAATCGTATAGCCAAGTTTTCCCACACATGGTTGTTCACCGGAGATCATCAAGGATACTGACGCTGAGATTGACAAGGACAAGTTGAACACCGACCTTGATCATAGATAAGGTTACTTAGATGAGTTTGACTCTGCAGATTTTGTACTATTAAACCACAACCAACGAATTTACGTAGTCGCAAGGGACTAGTTCCGTTTACGGTATTTTAGAAGAAACACATCTAACCAGTACACACCCAATTCCACATTCCGCTGCCAGGAATCACCCTAGGCAACGTTCAAGAAAAAGTCTAAGACGGGGAGGTCACAACCTCGAATAGCATGGGATCAAATTTATCTCATGGCGCTCTAAGGGTGCCCCCTCTCGGTCCCAACCTAAAACACCCTTGCTCCCTGACCAGATGACGGGCTTTAATCCAGGGGCATGTAACCCTCATCCCGGCCCCTCTGTTTGGTGTGTACCAGGAATGTGGTTTGAAACTTATTAAACCATTTTCCATAAAGAAAACATGTGGTAGTACAAGGAAAAGAACGGGTGATCACGTGACTTGATTCACGTTGACACTTGGAGTTTAGTTGTTTGGCATAAGACTGGCATGCTACAACAATACCATCTTACCACCCATCATGTCACCACATGATCATGTAAACTCACATCGAGTTTCGAAGCTCACTCGCAATGGCTTTGCGTGTAATATAACTCTTACCGATATGCATATAATCATGCCATGAACTGACCACTCAATGCAAACATGCAAAACACTCGTCATATCAAAGGTTCAAACATTGCTAGCCTGGTTCGGAGTAGTCAGAGTCTAGCTCGGTGAAGTTCGCGGTCCCGTCACCTCTTCCGGTATCTACGGTATAAGAAAAAGATAAGTACTAACGTAAATACCGTGTGTGCACAAAAGGTGTTCCAAATATTTTTCAAATAAATATGATAAAAAACTAGACAGAAAAATAAAGGTGACAGAAAAAGAATCAATCAAAAATCATTTTCTGTTTAAAAGTTATTAAGGTTTTAGTCCAGGGACTTGTTTGTAATGAAACAGAAAGTTCCCCGGGGCTAGCTTATAAAAACAGAAAACGGTTCGATTAAAAACCCGCCAACTCCAAAGGGAAACGTATCCTGCCCGAAGGCGTTTTCAGAAAACGTTTCGAAAAGAATAAAAAGCTGACGGGGGGTCCCACTTGTCGGGTTTAAACTCTGAAACAGAGTCACCGGCGCCCGAAAGCTGCGGTGGTCGCCGGCGGCGATCCACGGCGAGCCAGGAGGAGTGGGTGGTACCTACGGGTTCCTTGGGTCCTTCCGCACCTGTGGGTGGTGGAGTTGGTCGACGGCGAGCACCACGTCGACGGCGGCCTCAACTCCGGCGGGTGGTGGTTCGGGCGTTGGTGGATCTCGTCGGGGAGGGCTACACAGAACGAACTGAGGCTCGGGTTAGAACACTGGGTGCACCAGAGGGCTGCTGATGTGGTTTGGGGGTCGGAGGTGGCCTCACCTGAGTGGATCAAGCCGGAGCTCGAGGCGGATCGGGGCGGCCGGAGTCGGGGAAGGAGACCTCCTCGGGGTCCTCCTGGTGGCTTGGCGGGGCTCTGGTGAGGTGGAGTGGTGGTGCGGGGTCGAGAACGCGCTCGGGACCTCCTTTTATAGGTGATCCGAGGCGGTGGCCGTGAATGGGAAATCTCGGGCGACGATTACGGCGGCGCAACGGTTGGTCAGGCGGTTTAGGGGGCTAGGCATCACCGTGGAGGTTTACTGGTTTGGTTTAGGCGCTAAACTTGGCCTGCCTTGGCTGCTACTCCAAGTTCCGAACGGAACGGCGCACGGAGCACGTCGGCGGCAGGGAGCGCGCTCTGCGCTGCTCAGGCCACGGCGACAGCGCTACAGCGCGCGCAGGCAAGCAGACGGCCACGCGGAGGCCTCGGGTGGCTTGGGCGGTGCTGGATGGTGCCGAAAGCTGGAGTTGCTCCCTGCTGGCCGCCTCGGTTGGCCCTGCCACCGTAGAAGCTGCCGGTGTCGGCGGGACACGTCACCACCGACGATGGTGTCCGGCCAAAGGACCGTGCGGCGCTCTGGATAAGAGGAAGGTGCAGTGCGCAAGGCTCCAGTGGGCACTTTGGTGAGATCGACGCCCGACCACGAAGAAAGCGACATCGACAATGATCAAACACTGAACTCTGAAAGTGCACAGCAACAGTGCCTGCCAGGTGTTTGATGAAATGATTTTGGCATGTGGGGATTTTATCTGGAGCTGATCTTTGGTGGGGTGGCCTCTCAATGCACCTGGGGGCTGCCTGAATTTTGGTAGAATTTTTGGAGAAGGAAAAATATGAATTTCACCAAATTTGCCAAATCTGGTCCAAACTTGCAGTGTGTGAAACTTGAAAATTTTGAACTAAGGAAGAGTGGATCTTGCACTAGTAGAAAAAAGGTCAAATGTGAAGCACATTAGTGCCGGTTTGAATTTGAGCCGGCACTAATGTGTACATTAGTGCCGGTTCCAACGGCTAGCCGGGTCGCTCTCATTAGTACCGGTTCGTGGCGAACCTTTAGTACCAGTTCGTGCCACGAACCGGTACTAAAGAGGTGGTGGCCTTTAGTATCGGTTGGTGGCACGAACCGGTACTAAAGACCCCCCCTTTAGTACCGGTTGGAGCCACCAACCGGTACTAAAGGGGTGCGCTGCCACCGGCAGTGCAGTATATTTAGTCCCACCTCGCTAGTTGAGAGGAGTTCGCACCGGTTTATAAGCCCCGCCGTGGCTACCGTGTCGAGCTCCTCTCTAAGCAGGCCTTTGTGGGCCTATTACACGTCTTCTACCCTGTGGGCCTTTGTAGTATCGTAAAATACCAGCAAACGAAAAAGAATTAAATGGAAAACACAAAATTAAATGAAAAAGAAATCATCAAACCAAAACCCCCAAACCTTGGGCTCCGGCCCCGGAGCTGGCTCGTACACGTGGTTGCCCTTTAGCACCGGTTCGTGTTGAACCGGTACTAAAGGGGGGGCTTTAGTGCCCACACTTTAGTGCCGGTTATGGAACCGGCACTAAAGGGCCTTACGAACCGGTGCTATTGCCCGGTTCTGCACTAGTGTTGATGGATCTAGGTTGGGGGTGCTAGGGACTAGCCAGAGGAGTTGGGTTGAGGTCAAAACTCAAAGGAAATCAGACACTTCCTTTGTAAATCACCTAGGCCCAAAATAAAAGACAGAGTTACTTTTGGGGATAAAATAAATGAAATAAAATTCGAAAATGGGTTGAACTTGTTGGAATAGAATATTTGGCTTGGCCCAAAGTGGAGGGAGGGGATTTGGGAGAAATATTAACATGGGGCATGGTAAAACAATGGGTGGTTGCAAAACAAAAGAATAGCCTCAAAACCCATAGGGTTTCTTTTTAATAGAAAATTTAGTTTTTCCAAAAATTTATTGAGATGAGTTAAAATCAGAAGGGAAGGTTTTTAAAACCAAACACCAAGGTTGAGGAACATACAAAAATAAAATACTTGTCATAGGAGAATTTTTTTGAGAAGGAGGGGCTTTTGGAAAGATTTTAAATGGCCTCCTTCAAATCCAAAAAAAAGGTTTTGCTAAAAAACCAAATCAAAATTTTTGGAGTGTCACAACACCTACCCCCTTAGGAAAAATCTCGTCCCCGAGATTTCAGCTGATCCTCAAATAGGTGTGGGTGTTCTGCTCGGAGAAAATCCTTTCTTTCCCATGTTGCCTCGTCTTCGGTGTGATTGCTCCACTGTACTTTGAAAAAGTTGATTGCCTTCTAACGGGTTCTCCTTCCAGACTCCTCTAATATCCTTATTGGGTGTTCCCTGTAGGTGAGGTGTGGCTGTACATCAATGTTCTCATGGGATACCTGCTTTTCTGGGTTGCTCACACATTTCCTCAACTGCGAGACGTGGAACACGTCGTGGACGTCAGACAGCTCTTCTGGTAGGTCTAGCTGGTAGGCTACTGTGCCCATTCGTGCTACTACACAGAAGGGTCCGATAAATCTTGGTGCTAACTTTCCCTTAACTTTGAATCGTTGTAGGCCCCTCATAGGAGATACTCGGAGGTATACATACTCACCGGGTTCAAAACTGACTCCCCGATGTTTCCGATCGTAATAACTCTTCTGTCGGCTTTGAGCTGTCTTGAGTCTGTCCCTGATTAGCCTAACTTTCTCCTCGGCTTCCTTGAGCATATCAGGCCGAAGATACGGTTGTCTCCGGTTTCTGACCAATTCAATGGAGTACGACATCTCCGTCCATACAAGGCTTCGAAGGGTGCCATTTGCAGGCTGGCTTGGTAACTGTTGTTGTATGCAAACTCGGCATATGGTAAGCTTTCTTCCCAACTGGTCCCATAGGTGAGGACACATGCTCTCAGCATGTCCTCTAGTATTTGGTTTACGTGTTCAATTTGTCCATCGATCTGGGGGTGGTATGCTGTACTGAATGCCAGTTGAGTACCCAGATCTTGTTGTAATTGATCCCAAAATCTAGAGACGAATTGAGTGCCTCGGTCAGATATTATAGTCTTTGGGACTCCATGCAGGCAAACTATGCGAGAGAGATAAAGCTTAGCAAGCTTCTGAGTGGTGTAGGTTGTCTTCACGGGAATGAAATGTGCCACCTTGGTTAATTTGTCTGTGATGACCCATATGGCATCATTTCCGTGTTGTGACCGAGGTAGTCCAACATAAAGTCCATCCCGATCTCATCCCATTTCCACTCAGGTATCCTGTTTGGCTGCAATAACCCTGCCGGTTTTTGATGCTCGGCCTTAATGCGTTGACACGAATCACAACATGCAATGAGGGTGGCTATATCCCTCTTCATATCGTGCCACCAAAAATTTACCTGGATGTCTTTGTACATTTTGGTTCCTCCCGGGTGGATCGAATACGGAGCTGTGTGGCCTTTGGCCAGGATTTGCTGTTTGAGGTCTTCTATATTTGGTGCATAAAGTCTGTCTCCGTACCATAGTATTCCCTCATTGTCTATGATAAATTCAGAGGCCTTGCCCAAACTCACTTTCCTTTTTATGCCTTCGATCTTTGGGGTGTCCATGCTTTGAGCCTCCTTAATTTGCTCCATTAAGGTAGGCTGTATATCCAAGTTTGACACGTCGCCTTCGGCGACCATCATCATGTTGAGTTTGGCGAACTCTTGTTGAAATTCAGGTCTCAAGTCTGGTAGACAGTCGTTGTCCGAACTGGGGTTTCGGCTAAGAGCATCTGCCACAACATTCGCCTTTCCTGGATGGTAGTGAATACCGACATCATAATCTTTCACTAATTCCAACCAGCGCCGTTGCCGTAAATTGAGTTCCGGTTGTGTGAAAATGTACTTGAGGCTTTTATGGTCCGTGTATATTTCACAACGGTTTCAAGTAAAAAGTGCCTCCACTCCTTGAGTGCATGAATGACTGCTGCCAGTTCCAAATCATGCGTAGGATAATTTTCTTCATGCTTGCGTAGTTGCCTGGAGGCATATGCGACTACCTTGCCTTCTTGCATTAATACGCATCCGAGGCCCTTCCTGGAGGCGTCACAATATACCTCAAAACTTTTGTGTAAGTCTGGCACAACCAATACTGGGGCTGTTGTTAATTTTCTTTTGAGGTCTTGAAACTTTTCTCGCAAGCTTCCGTCCAAACAAATTTCTTGTCCTTCTTGAGCAACTGCGTCATTGGCTTTGCTATGGTGGAGAACCCTTCAATGAACCTTCGGTAATACCCTGCCATTCCCAAGAAACTTCTTACATCCGTTACGCTGGCTGGTGGTTTCCAACCAAGTACGGCCTTGACCTTCTCTGGGTCTACGGCAATACCTTCCTGTGTTAACACATGGCCTAGGAAACCAACTTGTCTCAACCAAAATTCACATTTGCTGAACTTGGCGTATAATTGATTTTTCCTTAATTCTCCTAGTACAATTCTGAGATGTTCAGCATGCTCTTCTGGTGTCTTGGAGTATACCAGAATATCATCGATAAACACCACAACAAACTTGTCCATAAATCTCATAAACACTTTGTTCATGAGGTGGACGAAATATGCGGGGGCGTTGGTCAGACCAAAGGCATCATTGTAAACTCATACATCCCGTATCTGGAGGTGAAGGCTGTCTTGGGGATATCTTCTGTCCGTACTTTCAATTGATGGTATCCCGACCTTAAGTCAATCTTTGAGAAAACCTTGGCTTGAGCGAGCTGGTCAAATAAATCATTTATCCGTGGCATCGGATATTTGTTCTTGATTGTGACCATGTTGAGTGCTTGATAGTCTATAAACAATCTCAGTGTCCCATCCTTTTTCTTGGCAAATAAAACTGGAGAGCCCCAAGGTGAGGAGCTGGCTCGAATGAATCCTTTGTCCAGTAATTCTTTTATTTGCTTCTTTAATTCCACCAACTCTGAGGGTGCCATTCTGTATGGTTTCTTGTAAATGGGGGTGGTTCCAGGTGCTAGCTCAATGCTGAATTCTATCTCCCGGTCTGGTGGCATGCCTGGTAGTTCTTCGGGAAATACGTCTGGAAACTCACACACTACTGGAACTTTGCTTAACTCAGAAACGTCCACCTTGTTCAACCTCGGTTGCCGGGATATTTGTCTCTCTTGAGCTGAAACTTTTATTGTCTTCCCGTGATGGTGGGTAAGGATTACTGTCTGGTTGAAGCAGTCAATAAATCCTTTGTTGGTGGTTAACCAATCCATTCCTAGGATGACATCCAGTCCCTTATTTTCCAATACAATAAGGTTGGCGTGAAACTTCAATCCCTCAAACTCAATAACCACACCTTGGCAGTAACTCTGAGTAACTTGCTTAATCCCGGGGGACTTGATGATCATGGATTTTTCCAGGGGAAGCATCGAAAAATCATTTTGCAAAGCAAATTTCTTTGAAATGAACGAGTGAGAAGCTCCAGAATCAAACAAAACCGTGGCAGGTATTGTGTTGACAGGGAATGTACCGAGTATGATATCCGGGGCATTCTGTGCTTCCTCCTTGGTCACATGGTTCAAGTGACCCTTCTTGTGATTATTATTGGGGTTGAAATTGTTACGCTTGGGTGCTGAATTATTCCCACAGTGGTTCGGTGTGGGAGCCGAATTTCTTGGCTTTGGGCACTGCTTGGCATAGTGCCCTTCTTCTCCATAAGCGTAGCAAGTAACACCTGGGCGGTATGTGAAATCCTTGTCCCTTGCATGAAATTTTTGACCGAGCGGGATATTGGTTGTGGACTTGTTTGCTCCACTTTTATGGAAGTCAGTCTTGCTTCGGTTGTTGCGAGCTTGAGTAGTTTGGTCCCTCTTGCGCTTGCGAAAATCTTCCAAACTGCGGCGCTCATTTTCCAGGGTAATGGCCTTGTCCACAAGTGTTTTGAAGTCTGGAAAGGTGTGTACAACCAGCTGGCATTTAAGTGCTGGTGCAAGACCGTCCAGAAACTTTTCCATCTTTTTGCTTTCTGTCATGTGTTCTTAGTTGGCATAGCGAGATAACTGGGTAAATAGAATGTTGTACTCGGTCACCGTCATGCCTCTTTGCTTGAGGTCGTCAAACTCCCTCTTCTTGATTTTCATAACGCTTTTGGGAATATGCGCCCCATGAAAACCTTCTTTAAATTCCTCCCAGGTGATGTTATTCTCATTGGGGTGCATGTGTAGGAAATTCTCCCACCATGATGCAGCTGCTCCTGTGAGGTAGTGAGGTGCATATAGTACCTTCTCACGGTCTGAACATTGTGCAATGATCAATTTCCTTTCAATGTCTCGAAGCCAGTCATCGGCCTCAAGAGGTTTGTCGGTGTCGAGAAAGTTGGGGACGCGTCTTTTGTAGTTCTGACAATTTGGATTGCTGCTGATACGGTCCACGGTGATTTCCCATATTGATGACCTGGTTCATCATTTCTTGGTGCTGTTGCTGGCTTTGCTCATAAAGGCGGCACACTTGAGAAAAAGCTGTCTCACTGCCCTGTTGACTTGACTGTCCCTGTGTGAAGTTGTTGCTGGTTTGGGTGCCATAATTCTCTTCTGGCGGATTTGGCATGGAACGAGTCCAAGGACGAGACATTTTCCACTCTGGGGGTATATAAAAAAAATCATAAGGAAAAGAAATTGAGCCGCAAAAATAAATAAATACTCCAAGGTGATTTTTTTACCACTCCAAGATTTTTCAAGAAAATATTTGATAGCGCATGGAGAAGGACCGCTCAGTACATATCTTACACGCAAGCAGTAATTATACAATACATCACTCAGGATGTGCGTACACAATCCTGACATGTTATTTAGGCTAGTGCACTTCTCCCAGTTCCTACATGATGCGCATACAAACTACTTCTCACAACCTATATACATATAAACATATCATACAAGCTGGTGCAACGCGGTGTTGCTAGGCGTACTCAGTCGGAGATGGTAAGGACTTCCCTTGGCCTGCCGAGGGTGAGGCCCAGTGACGCTGGGGACTCAACCTCCTCCTCACTAATAGGCTCCAGGCGTGAAGTGCTGCGCTGAGAAGCTGGAGCGGGCGCGAGAGGCGGTGCAACACGGACTGGGGCAGGCGCAATAGGCGGTGCCACACAGACTGGAGTGGGCGCAATAGGTGGTGCAACACGGACTGGAGTGGGCGCGATGACTTGGTCGAACTCCTCAATGGTAGGCAGGCGACGAGCGGTGGCGAGGATGGTAGGTGAATAAGATGCTGAGGACGAGACGAAGGTCAGTGGTGGTGCTGTGTGGAGGAGCTCCCTCCTGTTGGCGGCACAGCCATGGACTGAGTCCATACGGGCAGCCACAAGGTCGTCCACAAGGTTATCAAATGCTGCCTCCAGTGCCTGGAGGTATTCCACAAGCATCTCAATAGCCTCGTCTCGCTCTCCTCTGGGGCAAGCGAATGCATAGTACACGTGTATGGCACGTGGCATGGAAGGTAGCGGTAGCGGCGGGTCTTCATCGAGGGAAGAACATCCCAGAGACGAGCTATCGCCTCACGGGCAGCCATCTGCATGGCATGCCTCTCCGTAGGCATGGCCCTGCCAACAAACATTACTAGAAAAAGGCCTACTAATGACGCACCGGTTTTGCCTACTAATGGCGCACTACCGGTGCGCCATTAGTACCATGCCACTAGTATTTTTACTAATGGCGCACCTGTGGTGCGCCATTAGTATCTGGTATACTAATGGCGCACCAGCTGGTGCGCCATTAGAATAGCCCACGGTGCGCCATTAGTATCTGTATACTAATGGCGCACCACATAGAAGTGCGCCATTAGTAACAATATTTTTTCAGATTTTCTTTCAAATTTTTTTTTCAATTTTTTTTTTCAAAATTCTTTTTTCAATTTTTTTTTCAATTTTTTTTTCAAATTTTTTTTCGTTTTTTTCTTAATCTCAGTTCACTATGGCTTAATCTCAGGTCAAATCGCACTCCGTGGTCAAACTTCTCGAAAGGTCACCCTCCTCACACTACTCCAGCCCAAGCACGCATAACTTCAGAGTTCTATCCAACACCAGCAACAGCTCACTTCACACGCACTTGTTGATATATCTAGCATATCAATCCTATTATACCTTGTTGATGTCTAGGACTTTGTTCATGTTCATGACTATGATGAAATTTTAAAAAATATCTCAAACTTCCCGTTCATATTACGTATCAATTTTTGAAAAAAAATTCAAAAAAAAATTCAAAACAATTTTTTTTCTGTTACTAGTGGCGCACCACATCCACGGTGCGCACAGTGGGGTGGTGCACCATTACTAGTTAAAACTAGTAATGGCGCACCGAGACATGGTGCGCCATTACTAGTTAAAACTAGTAATGGTGCACCGAGACATGGTGCGCCATTAGTAACAAATATTTTTTATTTTTTTTTTTACCTTTTTTTTTAAACTACTAATGGCGCACGGCGGATGTGGTGCGCCATTACTATGTCAACTACTAATGGCGCACGGCGGACATGGTGCGCCATTAGTAACAATTTTTTTTATGTTTTTTTTCAAAACTACTAATGGCGCACAACACACCAGGTGCGTCATTAGTAATATATTACTAATGGCGCACCGAGGCATGGTGCGCTATTAGAATATAGTAATGGCGCACCACATGACAGGTGCGCCATTAGTGGCCATTCTATCTATAGCCCTTTTTGTAATAGTGAAATCGGAATTGGCGTGACTCTGAACGTCCTCCCTTGAACTGTACAGCGGCCTGGTGCATAGACAGACTGTCGCTGATCTTGTGCTGGTAGAGTGTGAACACTGGGCGAACCGATGGCCCAATCGCGATCTTGACGATGTAGGTGAGGAGCTTGATAAATCCCTCAGGAACATTGGCGAACACCTGTGACTCACAGTCGCTGCTAGCCATCTACAAAAGTAGACAAAAATTCCGAATAGTCAGATCATAAATTTATGATGACTAACAGAAAAATTGCTACGTTTTGCAAAAATGCTAAAATCGCACTAAAACGCTAATAACCGATTAGCGATCGCACCTAGTGGCTTCCTACAGTCAGCCTGGCTCTGATACCAAGTTTGTCACGACCGGTTTTTCAATAAAATACTTATTGAGAAACCGATCTTGTTATTCCCAGTACAGGAGAGTCCTCCTTACTGGTAGACAAATTCTTGATACAGAAATCCAGAAGTACTAAATATATTACCAGGTTGAGCTGAGGTTGCTCAACAATTTTATTACAAGCACGCCAATAATGTACATAAAGGAGGATATGGCACAGGAGTGTGGTGGCATACTACTGACTCGCATTCAAACATGGTGGTGGATATGTCACAGTGAAATGGGTGACATTGACTCCTACTCTTGCAGCTCATCGAGCGTCGAAGTGAGGCTCGACGATTTATTCGGGTACCGGAAGCGGATATGGTACAAGTGATAAATTCCAGGATCGCACGGGACTGACTGGGACTCCTCTAGGCGTCGGACTCGCTATCGAACTCTTCATCCATAAGATCGCCTTCGTCAACATCTGGCCAAATCAACAAGCCAGGTGAGTACTTTGAATGTACTCGCAAGACAGTTCGGACATAAGATATAACAAATGTAAGCATGATGCAACATGAGCAATTTGCAATGCACACTCAAATGATAAACTTGCACGACATGAATAATAAAAGGAAGTCGGGCGGTAGTCCTACCGAAATCCCAACAGAAATAATTGAAAACCGATCGAGTGTGTGAAACGACGCCTCGAATGGTGAACAAATAAATTAACATGTCATGATCGGGCGTCTAAGTGACACCACAAAAAGGGCTTATATTGAAAAGTAAATGACAATGCGTGCCACAGTCGGACGTCAAAGCGACATCACATAAAGGGCTTATATTAAAAATAAACAACATAAATGCCACAGTCGGACGTCTGAGCGACATCACATAAAGGGCTTATATTGAGAGTAAACAGCATAAATGCCATAGTCGGACGTCTGAGCGACATCACATAAAGGGCTTATATCAGAAGTAAACAACATAAATGCCACAGTCGGACGTCTGAGCGACATCACATAAAGGGCTTATATCGAAAGTAAACAACATAAATGCCACAGTCGGACGTCTGAGCGACATCACATAAAGGGCTTATATCGAAAGTAAACAACATAAATGCCACAGTCGGACGTCTGAGCGACATCACATAAAGGGCTTATATTTCATCGTCGTATTCAAGCAGTATAGACCATTCCAAGGAAAAGACTCAACACATAATAATAATAAACGGGTTAGTCCATCCACAGGAGTAATCGTATAGCCAAGTTTTCCCACACATGGTTGTTCACCGGAGATCATCAAGGATACTGACACTGAGATTGACAAGGACAAGTTGAACACCGACCTTGATCATAGATACAGTTACTTAGATGAGTTTGACTCTCCAGAGTTTGTACTATTAAACCACAGCCAACGGATTTCAGTAGTCGCAAGGGACTAGTTCCATTTACGGTATTTTAGAAGAAACACATCTAACCAATACACACCCAATTCCACATTCCGCTGCCAGGAATCACCCTAGGCAACGTTCAAGAAAAACTCTAAGACGGGGAGGTCACAACCTCGAATAGCATGAGATCAAATTTATCTCGCGCGCTCTAAGGGGTGCCCCCCTCTTGGTCCCAACCGGAAACACCCATACTCCCTGACCGGATGACGGGCTTTAATCCAGGGCCATGGAACCCTCATCCCGGCCCCTCTGTTTGGTGTGTACCAGGAAAGAGGTTTGCAACTTACTAAACCATATTCCATAAAGAAAACATGTGGTAGTACAGGGAAAAGAACGGGTGATCACGTGACTTGATTCACGTTGACACTTGGAGTTCAGTTGTTTGGCATAAGACTGGCATGCTACAACAATACCATCTTACCACCCATCATGTCACCACATGATCATGTAAACTCACATCGAATCACACATCGAGTTTCGAAGCTCACTTGCAATGGCTTTGCATGTAATATAACTCTTACCGATATGCATATAATCATGCCATGAACTGACCACTCAATGCAAACATGCAAAACACTCGTCATATCAAAGGTTCAAACATTGCTTGCCTGGTTCGGAGTAGTTGGAGTCTAGCTCGGTGAAGTTCGCGGTCCCGTCACCTCTTCCGGTATCTATGATATAAGAAAAAGATACGTACTAACATAAATACCGTGTGTGCACAAAAAGTGTTCCAAATATTTTTCATATAAATATGATAAAAAACTAGACAGAAAAATAAAGGTGACAAAAAAAGAATCAATAAATCATTTTCTGTTTAAATGTTATTAAGGTTTTAGTCCAGGGACTTGTCTGTAATGAAACAGAAAGTTCCCAGGGGCTAGCTTATAAAAACAGAAAATGGTTCGATTAAAAACCCGCCAACTCCAAAGGGAAACGTATCCTGCCCGAAGGCGTTTTCAGAAAACGTTTCGAAAAGAATAAAAAGCTGACGGGGGGTCCCACTTGTCGGGTTTAAACTCTGAAACAGAGTCACCGGCGCCCGAAAGCTGCGGTGGTCGCCGGCGGCGATCCACGGCGAGCCAGGAGGAGTGGGTGGTACCTACGGGTTCCTTGGGTCCTTCCGCACCTGTGGGTGGTGGAGTTGGTCGACGGCGAGCACCACGTCGACGGCGGCCTCAACTCCGGCGGGTGGTGGTTCAGGCGTTGGTGGATCTCGTCGGGGAGGGCTACACAGAACGAATTGAGGCTCGGGTTAGAACACTGGGTGCACCCAAGGGCTGCTGACATGGTTTGGGAGTCGGAGGTGGCCTCACCTGAGTGGATCAAGCCGGAGCCCGAGGCGGATCGGGGCGGCCGGAGTCGGCGAAGGAGACCTCCTCGGGGTCCTCCTGGTGGCTTGGCGGGGCTCTGGTGAGGTGGAGTGGAGGTGCGGGGTCGAGAACACGCTCGGGACCTCCTTTTATAGCTGATCCGAGGCGGTGGCCGTGAACGGGAAATCTCCGGCGACGATTATGGCGGTGCAACGGTTGGTCAGGCGGTTTAGGGGGCTAGGCATCACCGTGGAGGTTTACTGGTTTGGTTTAGGCGCTAAACTTGGCCTGCCTTGGCTACTACTCCAAGTTCCGAACGGAACGGCGCACGGAGCACGTCGGCGGCAGGGAGCGCGCTCTACGCTGCTCAGGCCACGGCGACAGATGGCCACGCGGAGGGCCGGAGGCCTCGGGTGGCTTGGGCAGTGCTGGACGGCGCCGAAAGCTGGAGTTGCTCCCTGCTGGCTGCCTCGGTTGGCCCTGCCACCGCAGAAGCTGCCGGCGTCGGCGGGACACGTCACCACCGACGGTGGTGTCCGTCCAAAGGACCGTGCGGCGCTCTGGATAAGAGGAAGGTGCAGTGCGCAAGGCTCCAGAGTGGGCACTGGTGAGATCGACGCCCCGACCCTGAAGAAAACGACACCGACAGTCGACTGAAACACTGAACTCTGAAAGTGAACAGCGATTACTGCCGGTGTTCGATGAAATGATTTTGGCATGTGGGGATTTTATCTGGAGCTGATCTTTGGTGGGTGGCCTCTCAATGCACCTGGGGGCTGCCTGAATTTTGGTAGAATTTTTGGAGAAGGAAAAATATGAATTTCACCAAATTTGCCAAATCTGGTCCAAACTTGCAGCGTGTGAAACTTGAAAATTTTGAACTAAGGAAGAGTGGATCTTGATAGATCTAGGTTGGGGGTTCTAGGGACTAGCCAGAGGAGTTGGTTTGAGGTCAAAACTCAAAGGAAATCAGACACTTCCTTTGTAAATCACCTAGGCCCAAAATAAAAGGCAGAGTTACTTTTGGGGATAAAATAAATGAAATAAAATTCAAAAATGGGTTGAACTTGTTGGAATAGAATATTTGTCTTGGCCCAAAGTGGAGGGAGGGGATTTGGGAGAAATATTAACATGGGGCATGGTAAAACAATGGGTGGTTGCAAAACAAAAGATAGCCTCAAACCCATAGGGTTTCTTTTTAATAGAAAATTTAGTTTTTCAAAAATTTATTGAGATGAGTTAAAATCAGAAGGGAAGGTTTTTAAAACCAAACACCAAGGTTGAGGAACATACAAAAATAAAATACTTGTCATAGGAGAAATTTTTTTGAGAAGGAGGGGCTTTTGGAAAGATTTTAAATGGCCTCCTTCAAATCCAAAACAAAGGGTTTTGCTAAAATCCAAATCAAAATTTTTGAGTGTCACAAGAATTCACGCTCTATAATATACATCTCGCTCCCTGCATCGGCGGCCCCGAACTTAGATTCGAGCGCCTCCCACAAGTCCTTGGCGACATGCACATGTAAATATGCGTCGACCAGTTTATCTCCGATCACGCTAAGAACTGCTCCGAGAAACACATTGTTTGCCTCCCTAAACGCCTTCTCCTGTTCAGGAGCAATCGTTCCCGTGGACACACCGGTGACCTAGAACACGTTCATAGCCGTGAGCCATAAAGTGGTCTTTGTCTGCCAACACTTAAAATACGTACCGGTAAACTTATCCGGTTTCAGTGCTGCGGCAAAGCCACTTGCCGAAAAATTCCTACACATAATAGGTTTTTGGATTGCTAAGAAAATAGGCAATTTTTCGACTAATTTAATCCATAAGTAGATAACTAGCATGGCATTGACAGAACTAACAACATACTGGTACTGATCTAAACAAGCACGTACTACTCAAATAGTAGACAAATCTACACATGATGCTAGCACTGCTAATACAGAAATTATCAGGAGAGGGATAAGCGGTATACCCTCCAGTAGGGCCATGCAGAAGCCGCCGCGGTGGCAGCAACAGCAATGGCGTCCTCGGCGGCCTTCTTGTCGGCCTCAGTCTTCTCGGCGGCGGCGTTGCTCGAGTCGCTGGACATGGTGATGACGGAGGCAGCGGACGTAGAGGATCGGAGGCGAGCAGTCACGTAGTCGCTTCTCAAAAACCTATTCGTCTCTCTCCCATACAGGAAACAAAGAGACGGAGTTTCGGAGACCTGCTCCCCCGTCGACCGTGTACGCGGCGGACGAGATGGAGTCACCGGCGGCAGCAGCAGCAAAGGAACGACGATGGGCGGTTCGCGTGGAGCAGATGTGGTCTGATCGTGGCGGCTAGGGTTAGGGGACACCGCACACTTATATAGACGCAGCCGCGTGGAGAGATCGTGGCCCTGCTGTCAGAAACTCTCCGTTAGTGACTGGCAAAAATAAGCGCATAGGTGTGAGCTCGGCTCGGCTCATTCCCGAGGCGAGGCGAGGCGAGGCGTGGCGTGGTGGGCGGAGGAGCGCGTGGGGCCTCTTCTCTTCTCTAGCTCCAATAGCATGTAGAAGAGCCACCCTTATAAACCACTCCAACTTCCCTTCCACTAGCATGGTGGGACTAAACTTCCCACCACCTTGTCATGCCACCTACATGGGCCCTTAGAGATTAAATCTGAAATTGTCATATGGGCTCTAGGCCCATCTCACATTTCAACAGAAAAGTTGCGTCCGCTCCTCGTTGTGTGGAACGCGGCGTGTGACGATGGTGCCTCGAGTCCACTACTTCGTCTTCCAACAACAACAACAAGCAAGCAGTGTCCAGGTCTGGTGGCCGCGGTATCAAAACCAATGAAAAAATAGCGTGCTATAAGCTTTAGCATCGCCCTTCTCGAAATGCTATGTAAGTTATAACGTGCTAATAGCGTGCAATATTTAAAAATAGCGTTCTGCATAAAAATATAAAATATATAGCAAAATTTAAGGCTTCCATAATTTACAAGGAAATGGAACACCACAAATTAAACAAAGAAGCATATGAGAGATAGGCTCAGAGCATGTATACTCCTAATTTGTAAGGAGAGGGTACCCTCCTATTTAATTAAAAAACATCAGTGGCTGACTTGCCGGTGATGGCGGCATGGTTGACATCAGAGTTGTCATGTTGAAGTTGGAGGCACGGCTGATGCTGCTACTTGGAGAGGGGATGGAGAGAAGCTGCTACCGCTCACGAAATGCCACCGACACCTTCGCTCATGAATCACGAATGATGTCGTCGATGCCGCCCTCAGTCAGAAACTGGTGGGAAATTGGTGACGAGGTGACTAGGTTAGGTTCTATGTGTTGCGTTTGCATTTAAAAGAGAGTGAGAGTGACTTGGCCAAGGCAATGCGGCGATGCTTGAGGGGATTCTGTGTGGTACACGCTAAGGCGCTACAACATTATCTCGTTTAAGCGTCAAAATAGCGGCGCTATAGCATGAATAGCGTCAGAGCGAGCAAATTAGCTAAAACGTAATGTGTCCCTTCCAGATATGCTATAGCGATGCTAAAATGTCAAAATCTCGCGCTATTTTTTTGTTGACCATCATATGAATAATATCCGAGTCCCTCGACAAAATGAGTCAGGTAAAATTAAGGGTGAAATGCATGAGAATAAGGAGCTAAGTGATTAACAATAAGCTCAAAATGCTCCATGTAATCTGCTACTAAGAAAGTTTGACGAACATTGTAGAATTTTCTAGTCAACAGCTGATGCCTGTCTCAGCCAAAACGGGTGCATAGCAAAACGGTGAACGATTCCAATAAAACTCAGATAGTTTGTTTTGGAAAGATTGCAATCAAAGAGCACCTGGCTTACACCTCTCAGGAAAACAAACTTTGCCGAGAAACAACTGTCAGGCACTCGGCAAACTGGTTGCCGAGAACCAAACAACGCCTCTTGGCAAAATAAAATGACTCCACGGCTGCTGGTTTCATCACCGAGCCATTAATCACTACCGGACATGCCACATGGCACCATTTTGCTGTGTGTTCACTGTTTGGTTCTCGGCAAAAAGTGTGTTTGCTGAGTTTTGGCATTTTGCCAAGTGTGTTTTGCACATGGTGTCCACAAATGCCTGTGTTTGCTGAGTAGCATCTATTGCCGAGTTCCCTCTCGGCTTACTTTCGCTTTGCCGAGTGCCCGTGGTTTGGTTCTCGGCAAAGAGTCAGGCACTCGGCGTATGAGAAAATTCCACTAGTGACTAAGGATGTGCTTACCCAAAACCCGCAAGCAATTGACTAGCATGAGCGAACGGAGAGAGGACAGGAACGGGCAACTGGAGAGGAAATAGAACATTGCCTGGGAGGAGCGCCGACAGTGTTGCTGACCCCTTCTCCAGGTGCAGGAATTCGCCGTATGGTCGCGTAACCCGTGTGGCGGCTCTGTCGCACTAATCCCGGAGCCAGGAGGCCACGGGTCGCCATGAGACTAGGATCGGGTGTGAAGTCCCGTTAGCAGCCACACCTGGCGCCGCAGGCGGACGCCCTTGTTGCAGTAATGCAACCACCACAACCATGGCCACAACTCAGTTCTCCAGAACCGGTCCCCAGACGACCAGATCATCGAGCTTGTTGGAATTGGCCTGGATCGCGTTGGTATTGTTGCGTAGATCAATGCGTTGGTATTGTTGTGGTCCTCCTCCCATTGCCATTTTGGTGTTGGTATGAGGTCTTCGATATGCAGATTGCTGTTGAGGTTCTCGTTTGTTCTTATAATCTGAATGTGCATAGGCTTGGGAACTTTGGCAATATTCAAGGGAGAAAGCAAATCATAGCTTTGGCTCAGGTCTTTGGTTTGATACTTTGGCGTCCAATCTTGTTCAGCAAAATTATACTTTGGTTCCCAGGTGCCTTTTGGAGTTGGGATCTGATCCAAACCTTGTGATTCTTTATTCTGCTGATAGACTCGCGTTCGGTTTCTTTCTGTGGAGGAAACATGCGTTTCTTTCCCTACAAAATACTCCTACAAATGATGCATCCTCCTTGGGTCATCAAACATCCTTGGAACTTCAAAATTACAACAATTGTGCATAAGGCCACAGACCAACATTCACTCGAGTATTTAGGAAGCACCAGACATATGTGTATTTTAGCAGTGTTCATGTGAGCCCGAGCTCTACGACATTGGATTCTCAGCTATCCTTGCCGGTCATATAAATTCATCCGTGCAACAAAATGTGTCCTAAGTCATTCAACACGGACAATAAAGTTGTGACACATAAATGGACCACCAACCTTCATTTGTACTGCATAGATAGTGCTTTCGTTTACTATATAGACAACCGATCTTGGTTAAAACAAACAACAAACTCCACCTCATTTATCCATATTTTTTACATTCGGCGGTACAAACTCCTCATTTTCAGTATTTTTGTATAGCGAATGGTGATGGCGATCCACAAAAGCATAAGAAAGAATAGATTGGAAATTGAAGCGATATATGCCCATTGACGATGCGCAGGAATAAGAGACATGGGGAAACCAACCACGAGGTCTGTATACCGGGTTAGCGGATACTTTCTCTGTTCTTGAAACATGCCAGATACGATCGTGTTCTCAAACAGGTCGTTGTTGCATAGAATTAGTGACAGAAAAATCTACTGCCCTGGGGAACACAACCATTCGAGCATCTGTTAAGGGAGGTGTGTGGTTACACACAGGGATGGCACTTACTTCAGCATAGGATTGCATGTGTGTTCTCATTTTGGACGGCTTTCTAAAGTGCTTCTGTTTCTCCTCGCTTCAACTTCTGGCGAGATGCTAAGTTGCGGCTGATGTTTCTCATTTTGGATTGCATGTGTGTTTCTCATTTCGAAGTAGGCTTGCGGCTGATGTCAGATAACTGCTAACACTAGAGTTCTCTTCTTTGGTCGGATCCATGGTGTTTCTAGCTGATACTCCAGTTGGGGTAGTACCTATTTCTAGTTGAAGGGCCTTTTTTGCTAGTTTTATTTAACTGTGAGTGGGGACCCTTTGAACTTCTGTAATTGTTGAAAGGCGTTGTTTGTTCAGAAGAAAATACTTTGGTTCCCAGGTGCCTTTTGGAGTTGGGATCTGACCCAAACCTTGTGATTCTGGATTCTCAAGATAGACCCGCGTTCGGTTTCTCGTTGTGGAGAAATGCGTTTCTTGCCCTACAAATGACTTTTCTTCAGTGAGGGTAATGTAATTCGGTGCATCTTCCTTGGATTATCAAACACACTTGGAACTTCAAACTTACTACAGTTGTGCATAAGGCCATGGACCAACATTCAGTCGAGAATTTAGGAAGCACGGGATATTTGAGCAGTATCCATGTGAGCCCGAGGTCACATTTACGACATTGAATGGTTACCACGGGATATCGTAAATATATAGCATAACATATATCAATACGAGGTACCCCCTCGTCGCTCGCCCCTCGAGGGACGATCGGTGGGGGGGTTCCTTCCCCTTCTCCGCTGCTGGGGGACAGCGCCGGGCAGAGCTCGTGCGTTCGACGGCGGCGGCGGCGGAGGGCCGCTCCTTCTTCTCGGGCTGTAAGGCGGCGAGGGTGCCTGATCCTTGGAGGTGCGGCCTCTTCCTCCATACATGACGACACGATGGCTCCTGGTGGAGGCGTTTGTGGTGGTGCGGGGTGAGATGGCCAAAGGATGGAGGTGGGGCTGGGCGTGGCCGGTGGTGGCGACAGTGGCGGCCGGCCTGGATCCGATCTTGGAAGAGGCGACATCGACTCCGGCCCGAACCCGAACATGGCGGTGGCGGCGTCCCCTCCGTCGGGGATTACGGTCCAGGTGGTGGGTTCTTGTGGCGGCGGATCGTGGGGATCCCGCTCCCGGGGACGTCGCATGATGCGAATGGCGGCCGGAGCTTCCTCCGGCGTCGATGGCGCTTGTTGTGGGATCGCGGCGGCGGTTGTTGTTGTATGGGCAACGACAACCGCCGGCGCGACGGTGGGTGCTCCCTGTAGAGCCCGTAATCGGGGCGGCGGACCCTTTTCATCAACGGCGGCGGACATGGGGATTGTTTGAGCGTTTTAGAGTCTGGATCTCGAGGTGGAGCCTTTTGAGGCTGGTGGCGGTATGGGACGTCTCTTCCATCAACAGACCGGGTTTAATGCGGCTCGTCAGGTTACACATGTGCCTCTTTCTGAGTTGTTGGGCGGTGCCTGTCGCCGGCAGGTGAAGCCACCGGTGGATGTGCTACCGGCCGATGCAACGCATGGCGTCTTATATGGAGACATCAAGTATGCCTGCTACCGACAGGTGATGCACGGTGGCTCTGGCGGAGGTGTCATGTTTAGCCAGTTCCTGTCGGATCCAAGGTGGTGCGACAGTAGCGGGAGGCAGGCGGTATGGGACCTCTTTGTATTCCGTTGTCTCCTCAAGAGGTTTCCGGCTATCGAAGTGTCAGTAGACGGATATGGGCGGATGGTACACATAGCTTCAACGACGAGTTTATGCACTCCGGTGGAAACACAAAATCTCTGATCAGACTATGTCATCGCGTGCCTGTGTCGTGTGATTGGTGAACATAGTAGATTGAAGCTTGGCTTTGGGGATGAGAATCCGGAGTTCAATCTTGTGGTGGACTCGCCATCATCGGCGCACGTGCGGTGATCCCATCTTGAAGGCGTAGCCTAGGAGTTGTGCATTTTTTGTTTGTGTTGTGTCCTGTATCATAGGGATTAGTGGCTATCTGGGGGAGGTGCTGTCGCGAGGTATAAGGCCTCAGGGTTTGTTTTTCGTTTATTTTTGGGTCGATGGTGTTGGCTGCTGATTTTGTACTATTAGTAATATATGGCTGCATGCACTGTCCTGATGCAGAGGCCGGGGGTTATCGTCTTAAAAAATAATAATATAAATTCACATGATCTCCTTGTGTATCCCCTGTATATGTAAGTGTTACCAATAGAATCAAACATATCAAGAGTATTTACCCTGCACAAAATAATAATATCCAGAGTATTTTGAAGTAAAAAACTAAAATCCTATAAACATGCCCCTTTTTTCCTTTTCAAAACAAGAAAACTAGCGTGTGCCACTCAATGAGCACCGTGGAGGCAACCAAATGTGTTCCAAGTCATTCAACGTGGATAATAAAGTTGCTGTAAATAAATGGGCCACCAACGTAAACTTCATTTGTACGTAGATACAACTTTCACTTTCTATATAAACGAACCATCTTCCTCGAAGCAAGCAACAAACTCCACCAATTCATTTTTCCATATTTTACACTTCGGTAGTAGAAACTCTTCGTTTTTAGTATTTTCGTATAGCGAATGGTGATGGCAATTGATACGTCCATTTTGCATCATGCTTTTATATCGATATTTATTGCATTATGTGCTGTTATTACACATTATGTCACAATACTTATGCCTATTCTCTCTTAATTTACAAGGTTTACATAAGGAGGGAGAATGCCGGCAGCTGGAATTCTGGGCTGGAAAAGGAGCAAATATTAGAGACCTATTCTGCACAACTCCAAAAGTCCTGAAACTCCACGGAAGTTGTTTTTGGAAATAATAAAAAATACTGAGCGGAAGAAATACCAGAGGGGGCCCACACCCTGGCCACGAGGGTGGGGGGCGCGCCCTACCCCCTGGGCGCGCCCCCTGCCTCGTGGGCCCCCTGTTGGCCCTCCGGTGCCCATCTTCTACTATATGAAGTCTTTCGTCCGAGAAAAAAAATCATAAGCAAGCTTTCGGGACGAGACTCCTCCGCCACAAGGCGGAACCTTGGCGGAACCAATCTAGGGCTCCGGCGGAGCTGTTCTGCCGGGGACACTTCTCTCCGGGAGGGGGAAATCATCGCCATCGTCATCACCAACGCTCCTCTCATCGGGAGGGGGCCAATCTCCATTAACATCTTCACGAGCACCATCTCCTCTAAAACCCTAGTTCATCTCTTGTATCCAATCTTTGTCTCCAAGTGCAGGATTGGTACACAGAGGTTGCCAGTAGTGTTGATTACTCCTTGTAGTTGATGCTAGTTGGTTTATTTGGTGGAAGATCATATGTTCAGATCCTATATGCATATTAATACCCCTCTGATTATGAACATGAATATGCTTTGTGAGTAGTTACGTTTGTTCCCGAGGACATGGGAGAAGTCTTGCTATTAGTAGTCATGTGAATTTGGTATTAGATTCGACATTTTGATGAGATGTATGTTGTCTCCTCCAGTGGTGTTATGTGAACGTCGACTACATGACACTTCACCATTATTTGGGCCTAGAGGAAGGCATTGGGAAGTAGATGATGGGTTGCTAGAGTGACAGAAGCTTAAACCCTAGTTTATGCGTTGCTTCGTAAGGGGCTGATTTGGATCCATATGTTTCATGCTATGGCTAGGTTTACCTTAATACTTCTTTTGTAGTTGCGGATGCTTGCAATAGGAGTTAATCATAAGTGGGACGATTGTCCAAGTAAGGACAACACCCAAGCACCGGTCCACCCACATATCAAATTATCAAAGTACCGAACGCGAATCATATGAACGTGATGAAAACTAGCTTGATGATAATTCTCATGTGTACTCGGGAGCGCTTTTCTTTATATAAGAGTTTGTCCAGGCTTGTCCTTTGCTACAAAAAGGATTGGGCCACCTTGCTGCACTTTATTTACTTTTGTTACTTGTTGCCCGTTACAAATTATCTTATCACAAAACTATCTGGTACCTATTATTTCGGTGCTTGCAGAAAATACCTTGCTGAAAACCGCTTATCATTTCCTTCTGTTCCTCGTTGGGTTCGACACTCTTACTTATCGAAAGGACTATGATAGATCCCCTATACTTGTGGGTCATCAAGACTCTTGTTTGGCGCCGTTGCCGGGGAGTGAAGCGACTTTGGTAGGTGGAATTTGGCAAGGAAAAATTTATATAGTGTGCTGAAATTTAGTGTCATTTGTTACTATGGAAAGTAATCCTCTGAGGGGCTTGTTCGGGGTATCTTCACCCGACCAGTAGAGCAAAGAGTTGCTCATCAAACTAAAGAACCTAATGAAAATGAAAATGTCTACTTTGAAATTCATTCGGGTATGATAGAAAAACTGCTAGCTAATCCTTTTGCAGGAGATGGAACATTACATCCTGATGAGCACCTAATATATATGGATGAAGTTTGTGGATTATTTAAGCTTGCAGGTATGCCCGATGATGTTATCAATAAGAAGGTCTTCCCTTTATCTTTGAAGGTAGATGCATTGACATGGTATAGGCTATGTGATGATATGGGATCATGGAACTACAAACGATTGAAATTGGAATTTCATCGAAGTTTTATCCAATGCATCTTGTTCATCGTGATCGCAATTATATATATAATTTTTGGCCTCGAGAAGGAGAAAGCATCGCTCAAGCTTGGGGGAGGCTTAAGTCAATGTTATATTCATGCCCCAATCATGAGCTCTCAAGAGAGACGATTACTCAAAAAATTTATGCTCGGCTTTCTGATAACAATCGCACCATGCTCGATACTTCTTGTTCTGGCTCTTTTATGATGAAGGCTATTGAATTCAAATGGGATTTATTGGAAAGAATTAAACGCAACTCTGAAGATTGGGACCTCGACGAAGGTAAGGAGTCAGGTATAACACCTAAGTTTGACTGTGTTAAATCTTTCATGGATACCGATGTTTTCCGTAAATTTAGCACTAAATATGGACTTGACTCAGAGATAGTAGCTTCTTTCTGTGTATCTTTTGCTACTTATGTTGATCTTCCTAAGGAGAAGTGGTTTAAATATCATCCTCCCATATAAGTAAAAGTAGCTGCACCTATTAAAGTTGAAGAAAAGACTATCACTTATAATGATCGTATTGTTCCTACCGCTTATGTTGAGAAACCACCTTTCCCTGTTAGAATAAAGGATCATGCTAAAGCTTCAACTGTGGTTCGTAAAAGAAATATTAGAACTTATACACCTCCTGAGAAAGTTAAAGTTGAACCTAATATTGCTGTTGTTAAAGATCTCTTGGCTGATAATATTGATGGGCATGTTATTTATTTCTGTGATGAAACTGCTAGAATTGCTAAACCTTGTGCTAAAGATAAACATAGACCTGTGGTACGCATGCCTGTTATTTCTGTTAAAATAGGAGATCATTGTTATCATGGCTTATGTGATATGGGTGCTAGTGCTAGTGCAATACCTATTGACTTATACAAAGAAATTATGCATGATATTGCACCTCTTGAGTAGAAAATATTGATGTCACAATTAAACTTGCCAATAGAGATACTATATCACCAATTGGAATTGTTAGAGATGTTGAAGTCTTGTGTGGGAAAACTAATTATCCTGCTGATTTTCTTGTTCTTGGTTCCCCACAAGATAGCTTTTGTCCCATTATATTTGGTAGACCCTTCTTGAACACTGTTAATGCTAAGATAGACTGCGAAAAGGATGTTGTTACTATTGGTTTAGGTGATATGTCTCATGAAAATGATATGTTTATGAATGAAAGGAGGAAATAGACGAAGTGTTCTTTAAACAGGGACCTATTATGAAACACAACTTGCCTGTTGAAATCCTAGGGGATCCTCCTCCACCCAAGGGTGATCCCGTGTTTGAGATTAAACCATTACCTGATACTCTTAAATATTCTTATCTTGATGAAAGGAAGATATATCCTGTTATTATTAGTGCTAACCTTTCAGAGAAGGAGGAAGAAAAATTATTAAAAACTCTGAAGAAGCACAGTGCTGCTATTGGATATACTCTTGATGATCTTAAGGGCATTAGTCCCACTCTATGCCAACACAAATTAAATTTGGAGAAAGATGACAAACCAGTTATTGATCACCAACCACGCCTGAATCTTAAGATGAAAGAAGTGGTAAGAAAGGAAATACTAAAGCTCCTTGAGGCAGGTATAATTAATCTTGTTGCTGATAGTCAGTGGGCAAGTCCTGTCCATTGTGTCCCTAAGAAGGGAGGTATTACTGTCGTTCCTAATGATAAAGATGAATTGATTCCGCAAAGAATTATTACAGGTTATAGGATGGTAATTGATTTTCGCAAATTAAATAAGGATACTAAAAAGATCATTACCCCTTACCTTTTATTGATCAAATGCTAGAAAGATTATCCAAACATACACATTTTTGCTTTCTAGATGGTTATTCTGGTTTCTCTCAAATACCTGTGTCAGCTGATGATCAAGCAAAGACCACTTTTACTTGCCCTTTCGGTACTTTTGCTTATAGACGTATGCCTTTTGGTTTATGTAATGCACCTGCTACCTTTCAAAGATGCATGATGGCTATATTCTCTGATTTTTGTGAAAAGATTTGTGAGGTTTTCATGGACGATTTCTCCGTTTATGGATCCTCTTTTGATGATTGCTTGAGCAACCTTGATCGAGTTTGGAGAGATGTGAAGAAACTAATCTTGTCTTGAACTGGGAGAAGTGCCACTTTATGGTTAATGAAGGCATTGTCTTGGGGCATAAAATTTCTGAAAAGGGTATTGAAGTTGATAAAGCTAAAGTTGATGCTATTGAAAAGATGCCCTGTCCTAAGGACATCAAAGGTATAAGAAGCTTCCTAGGTCACGCCGGATTTTATAGGAGGTTCATTAAGGACTTCTCAAAAATTTCTCGGCCTCTGACTAATCTATTACAAAAAGATATACCATTTGTTTTTGATGATGATTGTGTAGAAGCATTTGAAATACTTAAAAAAGCATTAATTTCTGCACCTATTGTTCAGCCACCTGATTGGAATTTACCTTTTGAAATTATGTGTGATGCTAGTGATTATGCTGTAGGTGCTGTTCTAGGGAAAAGAGTTGATAAGAAATTAAATGTTATTCAGTATTCTAGTAAAACTCTAGACAATGCCCAGAGAAATTATGCCACTACTGAAAAAGAATTTTTAGCAGTTGTATTTGCTTGTGATAAGTTCAGACCTTATATTGTTGATTCTAAAGTAACTATTCACACGGATCATGCTGCTATTAAATACCTCATGGAAAAGAAAGATGCTAAACCTAGACTTATTATATGGGTTCTCTTGCTGCAAGAATTTGATTTGCATATTATTGATAGAAAAGGAGCTGAGAACCCTGCTGCGTATAACTTGTCTAGGTTAGAAAATGTTCTTGATGACCCACTACCTATTGATGATAGCTTTCCTGATGAACAATTAAATGTCATAACTGGTTCTCATACTGCTCCATGGTATGCTGATTATGCTAATTACATTGTTGCTAAGTTCATACCACCTAGTTTCACATACCAGCAAAAGAAAAAAAAATTCTATGATTTGAGACATTACTTTTGGGATGACCCACATCTTTATAAAGGAGTAGATGGTGTTATTAGACGTTATGTACCTGAGCATGAACAGGAACAGATCCTACGCAAGTGTCACTCCGAGGCTTATGGAGGACACCACGCTGGAGATAGAACTGCACATAAGGTATTGTAATACGGTTTTTATTGGCCTACTCTCTTCAAGGATGCCCGTAAGTTTGTCTTATCTTGTGATGAATGTCAAAGAATTGGTAATATCGATGAGACGTCAAGAAAGCCTATGAATTATTCACTTGTTATTGAACCATTCAATGTTTGGGGCTTTTATTATATGGGACCGTTTCCTGCCTCTAATGGATATACACATATTTTAGTTGCTGTTGATTACGTTACTAAGTGGGTAGAAGCTATTCCAACTAGTAGTGCTGATCATAACACCTCTATTAAGATGCTTACAGAAGTTATTTTTCCGAGGTTTGGAGTCCCTAGTTATTTTTCCGTGGTTCACATTTTATTCATGGTGCTTTTCGTAAAATGCTTGCTAAGTATGATATTAATCATAGAATTGCATCTCCTTATCACCCGCAGTCTAGCGGTCAAGTAGAATTGAGTAATAGAGAGCTCAAATTAATTTTGCAAAAGACTGTTAATAGATCTAGAAAGAATTGGTCCAAGAAACTGGACGATGCATTATGGGCCTATAGAACTTCATATAAAAATCCTATGGGTATGTCTCCGTATAAAATGGTTTATGGAATAACATGTCACTTACCTCTCGAACTAGAACATAAGGCATATTGGGCCATTAAAGAGCTCAACTATGATTTCAAACTTGCCGGTGAGAAGAGGTTATTTGACATTAGCTCACTTGATGAATGGAGAACCCAAGCCTATGAGAATGCCAAGTTGTTTAAAGAAAAAGTTAAAAGATGGCAATGACAAAAGAATAAAAAAGCGTGAGTTTAATGTTGGTGATTATGTATTGCTATACAACTCTCGTTTAAGATTTTTTGTATGGAAATTTCTCTCTAAATGGGAAGGTCCTTACGTTATCGAGGAGGTCTATCGTTTCGGTGCCATAAAAATCAATAATTTCGAAGGCACAAATCCGAAGGTGGTGAACAGTCAAAGAATCAAACATTATATCTCAGGTAATCCTATAAATGTTGAAACCAATGTTATTGAAACTGTAACCCCGGAGGAATACATAAGGTACACTTTCCAGAACGTTTCAGACTCCGAAAAGGAATAGGTATGTGGTACGGCAAGTAAACCGACTCTAAAACAGTTCTAATGGCAATTTTTCTCTGTTTTGGAATATTTAGAAAAATAGAAAAATAAGAAGCAGTCCGGGAAGGACATGAGGGCTCCACGAGGTTGGAGGGCGCGCCCTACCCCCCTGGGCGCGCCCCCTGCCTCGTGGGCACCTCGTGCGCCTCCGGACTCCGCTTTTCTTGCACGATACGTATTTTAGTCAGTAAAAATTCATTATATAATCTCCCGAAGGTTTTGACTCCTGTATCACGCAATTGTCCTCTGTTCTTGTTTCGAGCTGTTTTTCTGACAGATCTAGATCATCATGACATCTCCAAGTGCCCCCAAGGACAAGTTCTTCGAGAAGGTAATCAACCCCTACCTCGCGGAGGTGCTGCAACACCCTCAAACCATTGAGATGCATGAGGGGGTGCTGCACATCCGCGATGTTGTGGGACCAAGGAGGACCGGGAGCGTGGAGACAAGGCTCGAGGCAATGGAGCAACAAGTTTTCAAGTGCCAGGAGATGGTGAAGCATGGACTTGACTCCAATCACATGATGATCGCAGAGTTCACCAACAACCACAAGCTGGATACCAAGGACATTGGGCAGGCCATCTTCAAGCTCCATGAGAAAATCGAGCACCTCCAAGCCCAAATCTATGACCTGCAAAACCAAAACTGTGAGTATGAATATAGATTCAAGAGAATGAGTTTGGCTGCAGATTTGAGGATCCCGGAGACTCGATCATCCTTCCATGATGGTGAGCCCATGCCTCGGAAGATGGACGACAAGCCTACTTCATCAACAACTCCATCCGCACCACCTCCGAAAAAGGAGACATAATCACATGGGTATGGGCACTCCCCTTGGCAATTGCCAAGCTTGGGGGAGGTGCCCCGGTATCGTATCACCACCACATCTCCTATCTTTACCGTTTTTCTTAGTTCGATCCTTTTAGTAATATCTTGATCTAGTAGAATATAGTTTTTGGTATGATCTAGTTTTGAGTTTTGCTTTAAGATCCCTTTATGTAATCGAGTTCGTGAGCTATATAATAAAGATTAGTGTTGACTCAAGGGCTTGATTATTTTGCCATGATCTTGAGTGAAAAAAAAGAAAAAGAAAGAATAAAAAGAAATAAAAATAGATCATATTGATCTTATGAAGAGTAATGACTTCATATATAAAGAGTATGATGATTAAAAGTTGTTGAGAGTTGACAAATTTAGTTTTGGTCATCGTTGCAATTAATAGGAAGTAATAAAGAAAGAGAGGTTTCACATATAAATATACTATCTTGGACATCTTTTATGATTGTGAGCACCCATTAAAATATGACATGCTAAAGAGTTGATGTTGGACAAGGAAGACAACGTAATGGGTTATGTTTTCTTATATCTGAAATAAAGTATATTGTCATGGATCATCCAACATGTTGATCTTGCCTTTCCCCCTCATGCTAGCCAAATTCTTTGCACCAAGTAGAGATACTACTTGCGCTTCCAAAAATCCTTAAACCCAGTTTTGCCATGAGAGTCCACCATATCTACCTATGGATTGAGTAAGATCCTTCAAGTAAGTTGTCATCGGTGCAAGCAATAAAAAATTGCTCTCTAAATATGTATGATTGATTAGTGTGGAGGAAATAAGCTTTATACGATCTTGTGATGTGGAAGAAATAAAAGTGACAGACTGCATAATAAAGGTCCATATCACAAGTGGCAATATAAAGTGACGTTTTCCGCATTAAGATTTTGTGCATCCAACCCTGAAAGCGCATGGCAACCCCTGCTTCCCTCTGCGAAGGGCCTATCTTTTACTTTTATCTTCTACCTTATGCAAGAGTCATGGTGATTTTCACCTTTCCTTTTTACATTTTATCCTTTGGCAAGCATGGTATGTTGGAAAGATCCTGATATATATATCTAATTGGATGTAAGTTAGCATGAGCTATATTATTGTTGACATTACCCTTGAGGTAAAAGGTTGGGAGGCGAAACTATAAGCCCCTATCTTTCTCTGTGTCCGATTAAAATTCTGTAACCATAAGTATTGCGTGAGTGTTAGCAATTGTGAAAGACTAAATGATAGTTGAGTATGTGGACTTGCTGAAAAGCTCTGACATAGACTCTTTCTGATGTTATGATAAATTGCAATTGCTTCAATGACTGAGATTATAGTTTGTTAGTTCTCAATAAAGTTTCTGGTTCATACTTTGCATTGTGAATAGATTATTCATAAGAAATCATATGACATTATCCATATATGTTGCTGTTACGAGAATAATCATGATGCCCTTATGTCAGTATTTTATTTTATCGACACCTCTACCTCTAAACATGTGGACATATTTATCGTGATAGGCTTCCGCTTGAGGACAATCGAGGTCTAAGCTTGGGGAGTTGATCGTCCATTTTGCATCATGCTTTTATATCGATATTTATTGCATTATGGGCTGTTATTACACATTATGTCACAATACTTATGCCTATTCTATCTTATTTTACAAGGTTTACATAAGGAGAGAGAATGCGGCATTTGGAATTACGAAATTTGGAAAAGGAGCAAATATTAGAGACCTATTGTGCACAACTCCAAAAGTCCTGAAACTCCACGGAAGTTGTTTTTGGAAATAATAAAAAATACTGAGCGGAAGAAATACCAGAGGGGCCCCACACCCTGGCCACGAGGGTCGGGGGCGCGCCCCCTGCCTCGTGGGCCCCCTGTTCCTCATTGGGTTCGACACTCTTACTTATCGAAAGGACTACGATAGATCCCCTATAATTGTGGGTCATCAGCTATCTACACAAGCATAAGAAAGAATAGAATAAAAACCGAAACGGTATATGCCATTGACGACGTGCAGGAATAAGAGACATAGGGAAAGAACCAGGCACAATACTAGCGTAGCCGATAGTATCGCTGTTCAAACCGCCAGATACTTTCACGGTTACGAAACCGGTCATTGTTGCATTGAAATGAGTGAACCAAAAATCTACTATTCAGGACAGGGGATGCGGATCGAGCAGGTGTCGAGGGAGGCGCATGGTTCCGAACAGGGCTGGCACCGCTTCAGCAGACGGTTGCATATGTGTTTCTCGTTTACGTCGATTCGGACCTGATTTTGTTTCTCGATCGTGAACTTACGGCGAGATGTTAAGTTGCCAGTTGTAGACTTGTGTCTGATGTTCGATGACAGTTGACGGTGAGTTCTCTTCTTGGGTTGGATCACTATTTCTAGCTGATAGTTGGGGTAGTGTCTAGGCCTAGTGAAGGGGCCTTTTTTTTCTCGATTTTGTTCAATTGGGAGACTTGATCAGGTCTTTGGTTTGAAAGATCAGACTTGGAAACTTTGGCGAACTTCAAGGGAGAAAGCAAAGCATAGCTTTGGCTTAGGTCTTTGGTTTGATACTTTGGCGTGCAATCTTGTTCAAGAAAAATATACTTTGGTTCCTGTGTGCCTATTAGAGTTGGGATCTGATCCAAACCTTGTGATTCTGGATTCTGCTGATAGATAGACATACCCACGTTCGGTTTCTCTTTGGGGAGGAGACATGCATTTCTTGCCCTACAAATGACTATTCGCCAGAGAGGATAATGGAGATTTATTTACCCAAAACCACCACACTTGAGACTAGGGTAAGAACTTGGTAACACATTTGAACCAGGCACAAAAACCATCGGTTCTCGTCTAATGCGTAATATGGAGCACTGATTGTCCGATAAGCTCACAAAATAGAGAATGACAAGTTGGCCCCACTGGTTGGGCCGACATGGCAACGACCAAAAACTTTGACCCACCGATGTGGAAAATGAGACATGGGCCCCACATCCAATGACTCGAGGGTCATCTTCTTCACAACATACATCTATGGGGCATTCCATCGAGCACCTTCCGTGCATTCATCCTCTGGTCATTGAACAAGGCACAACACATCTTGGCACATGGAAGGGGCGAGGGGCTCATCTTGAGCAGGTATGCATGCTCGGATGCGGCGAGATAGCACTGGAGCAACGTCTCCGTCGTGGCCGATGGCCGGCGGAGCAAGGTGAGGGAGGAAGATGGCTTCGCACCCGCAGCTTGTCGGCGCGGCAGCAGAGGCATCAAGAGGACGTGTCAAAGCTCACGGACTAGATGCGAGGTGCAGAGATTCACCGGAGCGGGAGATCAAGGCGCGATGGCACGTGGTCGAAGATGGAGAAGACGTCCAAAGCGGTGCTGATTCTCGACGACGGGTCCACGTACTCTGGTAGGGAGGTATTCTAGAGCTCCCAACAAGGTCGTGGGGCTTGGGGTGGTCTCGCCACGAGAATGATGATCGACGGCGACCCCGATCGGGAGGAGTTGTCATGGGCGCCGTGTAGTGCGAGCGCGGCTGCCGGAACAGCCGACAATGGGTCTTGAGCGCCAGATCGAGGCGGTGGGGTTAAGCGCCACATCCGGAGCGGGCGGGCGGCCGGCAAGCGAGCGGCTCAAGTGGTGCTGCTCGTCGGAGCGTCCTGGACGAGAGGAGATTGATGCCGGGGAAGGGAAGCTCGTCAGGCGTCGGGCTGCCGACGGGGACGGTCGTGGTGGCTGACCGTGGCGGCGGAGACATGGGTCCAGCCTGAGCATGGCTACTGGCAGTGTCCTCTGCGTGGCTATTTAGAGAGAGAGAGAGAGAGACAAAGAGAGACAGAGATCAAGAAGAAGCTACATGAGGATGACAGATGGGACCTACGTCCACTTCGTCAAATTATCTAGAGAGGCATGCCAGGTCGTCCTCACAGGCAGGCCCCACTTGTCGATTTATTTGTTTTCAAGCGAAATTCGAGCATCGATGCTCGTTATTACACATTAGGCGCAGAACCGGTGGTTTTTATGCCTGGTTCAAATGTGGTACCAAGTTATTACCCTAGCCCCAAGTATGATGGTTTTGGGTAAATAACTCAATAATGTAAGTCGGTAGCATCCTCCTTGGATATCAAACACAATTGGAACTTCAAACCCATAAGAATTGTGCATAAGGCTACAAACCAACATTCACTCCAAGATTTAGGAAGCACTAGAAACATACTCCCTCCATCCCAAATTACTTGTATTAGATTTGAGGCGGAGGAATATATTTTAGCAGTATTCGCAGGAGCCCGAGCTCACCATCGTGAAACCGAATGGTTAGCACTCCATCCTAGTGGGTCATATAAATTCACGCGCTCTCCTTGTGTATCCCGT
The DNA here is from genome assembly GCA_021605145.1 of Aegilops bicornis. Taxonomy (NCBI): domain Eukaryota; kingdom Viridiplantae; phylum Streptophyta; class Magnoliopsida; order Poales; family Poaceae; genus Aegilops; species Aegilops bicornis. Next base: position 43,420,850 of record CM038671.1, on the reverse strand, counting down.
GTATTTATTATGTAAGCATCATCAATAGAATGAAATACATCTAAACTATTTTTGCAGTAAACAACTTCTAGAATCCTCAGAACGCGAAAAACTTCTTCACAGGATTCCGCCTCCCCTCCCGAGGCGCTCCCGTGGGCGTCCCCAGGAGGCAACCCTAGCCCTGCCGCCCCCGTCTCCTCGCCCCGTCCCCCATCCCTCGCTGCTGCCGGTGGCGTCGCCGGCCAAAGGCCGCGTGGCGCAGTGGCGGCGGGGCATCTTCCTCCCACGCGCAGGTGACGGGCGGTGCTGGGCGTCCTCCCCTGCTCGGTGGCGCCAGGCGCGGGTCGGCCGCTGCTCCGGCTTCCTCCCTCCTCCTGGCGTCCTAGTGGACTGTCGGCGCTTCCTCCTACCCTCCTCCTCCCTCCACCTCGGCTCGTGAGGGCTAGAGGCCCGGGCGCTTGGCGGCGGATCCGCAACCCCGCAGATCTGGCTGGTGGTGGCGGTTGGCAGCGGCAGGAGTGGCCGGTGGTCCTGAGGAGTCTGGATTAGGGGGTATCCGGACAGCCGGACTATACACATCGTCCGGACTATAGAAGCATCAAGATATAAGACTCAAGACTCCGGCTCGTGTCCGGATGGGACTCTCCTTTGCGTGGAAGACAAGCTTGGCAATCCAGATATTATATTTCCTTCCTTGTAACCGACTCCATGTAAACCCTAGCTCTCTCCGTTGTCTATATAAACCGGAGAGGATGGTCCTTAGAAGGCCGATCACAATTACAATCATACCATCATAGGCTAGCTCTTAGGGTTTAGCCTCTACGATCTCGTGGTAGATCTACTCTTGTACTACTCATATCTTCAATATTAATCAAGGTGAAGTAGGGTTTTACCTCCATCGAGAGGGCCGAACCTGGGTAAACATTGTGTCACTTGCTTCCTGTTACCATCAGCCCAAGACGCATGATCGGGACCCCCTACCCGAGATCCGCCGGTTTTGACACCGACATTGGTGCTTTCATTGAGAGTTCCTCCGTGTCATCGCTTCAAGGCTTGATGGCGTCTTCAATCGTCAACAACACAGTCTAGGGTGAGACTTTCTCCCCGGAAAGATCTTTGTGTTCGGCGGCTTCGCACTGCGGGCCAATTTGCTTGGTCATCTGGAGCAGATCGACACCACGCCTCGCCACCAGATCAGGTTCGGAAAATTGAACTACACGGCGGATATTCGCGGAGACTTGATTTTCGACGGATTCGACCCTGTGCTAGGAGCGCCGGACAGTCACGACGAGCACGGCCTAGACCTACTGTCGGACAATGCTCAGAACATCATCCCTGTAATAGCCCCAGATCTAAATCCGAAACAAGTTGCGTTGCCCGAGGACGGAGGGATGGACCCCGCCCCGCAGGCCGCACGCTCATCGGCGGTGGAGCCGAACACAGGTCACATCTCTGTGGAGGCCTGAAACCCTGGGCCCCCGGACTCATATCCGGTTGTTGGCTCATGTCCGCACACTCTCGAGCCAGCCGAGCCAGGTTGGGCTCCGGTAATGGAGTTTACCGCAGCGGACATTTTTCAGCACTCGCCTTTTGGCGACATGCTGAACTCATTAAAGTCTCTCTCTTTATCAGGAGGCTCTGGGCCGAACTATGTCCGGCTTGAGTGGGAAGCAGGCGACGAAGGAATTCGCTGCCCACCCACCACCCACTTTGTCGCCACGATCGATGATTTAACCGACGTGCTTGACTTCGACTTCGAAGACATCGACGGTATGGACGACGATGCAGGAGAAGTACAGGAGCCATCGCTCACAGGACGGTGGACAGCCACCTCTTCATACGATATATACATGGTGGACACTCCGAAAGAAACCAATGGCGATGAGGCAACGGAGGATAACCCCTCCAAGAAGAAAGCAAAGCATGGGCGTCGCCAGCACCGCTCCAAGCCCCGCCAAGGCAACACCGGCACCGGAGACGAAGACAATCCGGACGGTGCCAACGATGAATACAACCCCGAACAGCCCGCCTTCGAGCAGGCCGAACAGGAAGATGGGCATGACAGCCCAGATGAATAGGCGACGGACGGGTATCCGGAGGAGGACAACTACATGCCCCTCTCCAAAAACGAGATTAGCCTCGGCGACGACGAGTTCGCATACCAAGACCCAGCGAGCAGGAGCGCTTCAAGCGCCGGCTTATTGCCAATGCGAGAAGCCTGAAGAAGAAGCAGCAGCAGCTTCAAGCTGATCAAGATCTGCTCATAGATAGATAGACAGAAGTCCTGGCAGCCGAGGAATATGGACTCGAGCGCCACACGGCTGACCGGCCGAGGTCGGGATAAATCGGCATATCAGCCCGAATACCAGCCCCCACCCCGGGCGCCAGTTTACTACGGCCGGCAATACTTCAGACCTGCGCGATAAACTAGATAACGCTGCAGGACAACCAAGATCAATCTACAGATCACGGGGGCGCACCGCAGCACATGACGATGACCGTCATACCGGATACACTACCAGCAAATCCGGCCGGGCCGAATATAACCAGTCAGACGCAGCCGGACTGCATCGCGACATAGCCCGGCACAGAGGCGCCGCACACCCCCTCTGCTTCACCGATGAAGTGATGGATCATGAATTCGTAAAGGTTCAAACCGTAAACATCACATCATACGATGGCACAACAGACCCGCAGTATGGATCAAAGATTTCCTCCTCCACATTCACATGGCCCATGGAGACGATCTACATGCCATCAAGTATCTTCCCTTAAGCTCAAAGGACCCGCCTGCACTAGCTCAACAGCCTGCCCGCAAATTCCATTGGCAGTTGGGAAAACCCGAAAGACGCATTTCTTGACAACTTCCAAGGCACATATGTGCGACCTCCGGATGCCGATGACTTGAGTCACATTACTCAACATCCCAGATAATCAGCCAGGAAATTCTAGACTCGGTTCCTAACTTAAAAGAACCAAATAGTCGACTGTCCGGACGCCGAAGCCCTGGCGGCCTTCAAGCATAATATCCGTGACGAGTGGCTCGCCCGACACCTCGGCCAGGAGAAAGCCAAGTCTATGGCAGATCTCACGACACTAATGACCCGCTTTTGCGCGGGCGAGGACAGTTGGTTGGCTCGCAGCAGCACTACGCCACATTCTGGCACGTCAGACGTCCGTGACAACAATGGCAAGCTATGGCGCAACAGACATAAGCGACGGAACAACGGCGAAAACACCGAAGACACGGCGATCAATGCCGGATTCAACGGATCCAAATCCGTTCAGCGGAAGAACCCATTCAAACGCAACAATCAGGGACCGTCCAGTCTAGACCGTATACTGGAGCGCTCGTGCCAAATTCATGGCACCCCGGACAAGCCAGCCAACCACACCAATAGAGACTGCTGGGTATTTGAACAGGCCGGCAAAATAAAAGCCGAAAACAAGGACAAGGGCTGCACAAATGACGATGACGAGGAGCTCCGGCGTCCGAACATGGGGGGACAGAACAAATCCCCCCCCCCCCCCCAGGTGAAAACGGTCAACATGATCTACACCACCCACATTCCAAAGCGGGAACGGAAGCGAGCACTACGTGACGTCTACGCGATGGAGCCAGTCATCCCCAAATTCAACCCATGGTCAGCTGGTCCGATCACCTTTGATCGTAGGATCATCCTACTAGCATCCGTCACGACGGCTCAGCCGCATTGGTTCTAGACCCAATCATAGACGGATTTCACCTCACAAGAGTCCTTATGGACAGAGGCAGCAGCCTGGACCTGCTTTATCAGGACACAGTGTGCAAAATGGGCATCGATCCTTCAAGGATTAAGCCCACCAAAACCACCTTTAAAGGTGTCATTCCAGGAGTAGAGGCCCGCTGTACGGGCTCTATAACATTGGAAGTGATCTTCGGATATCAGGATAACTTCCGAAGCGAAGAGCTAATCTTCGATATCGTCCCTTTCCGCAGTGGCTACCACGCACTGCTCGGAAAACCGCATTTGCTAGATTCAATGCGGTACCACACTATGCATACCTCAAGCTCAAGATGCCAGGTCCACGCGGGGTCATAACAGTCAACGGAAATATGGACCGCTCTCCGCATGAAGAGCACACTGCAGCCCTTGCGGCAGAAGTACAATGCGGCCTCCTCCGGCAAACCATCAATCCGGCGACGACAACCTCAAGCTCCGTCAAGCGAGGACGGAACACCCCGCAACAGGATCAGCAGGCACGCCAAGAGCACGACTAGCAGTCCGGCCTCCGCTCAAATCCCATCAAAGCTGCATCCGTGCCATGCGTACACAATTACGCACTCAAAATACCATGGGCACAGGCGGAGGCGTAGCAGTGGCTCAGTCAACATTACGGTATCGCTTCGTAACCTTTCCATTTACCCTTAAGGACATTGCTTTAGTGCAGATTCTCCAGAAGAGCCGGATTGTCGGACTTACATAGGAGAGGAAACCCGGGAGGCAACAGGCTTTGGGCACAGCAGGAAACACCTGTGTGGAATCTATTTACGATTGTTGTTTCGCTTTATCTATCTGTGACGTAGCCTGCCCTCGGATAGGATATGTCAAATAATCCTATTTATCTCCGCTTGCATTCATTGTAAACATACGCTTAAACGTATTATACCTCAATGGGAGACCATATATAGCGTCAGCTTATTATTCTTATTTGAGTATTTTTTACAAATGTCTATTTGATTTTGCATCCGTACACTTTGGTACGCTTAGTTTGCCAGGGGCTTCTTATGACGCCCCATAATACGGCAATACAAGTCCGAACACTTTCATTAGTGCGGCACCCCGAACTTATATCATTATATGCATCAGCTCCGAATCATGTCTTGGGTCTACAGTTGGGATAGCCCGCCCCTTGTTTTGGTGCCTTACGTTCCGTTAATTCGGCTAAGGTAGCGCAGGGAGAACTACTGCGATTGTGCCCTGGTTCTTCCGGACGAGCACCTCAGTAGAGAAAGCACAAAACTGACCGACATGATGTGGCGAGAGCTGGTCGCTGTTCGAGAGGTCTTAAAGTCCTTAACGATTTTTCTGCTTTAGGCGATAATTCGGCTTTGTCCGATATAGGCGCAGTATAGCGCCCAATTCGCCTTCGGACTAGGGGCTTCGCGAATTTAAAATTGTAGACTTCTATGGCTAAGTGAAGGTTATAAAGCCATATAGTCTGATTGCCTTGTTCGCTATGTTGGACACCTCCTTAAGGGACCAAACATTTGGATAAAGAGTGTGCGGGTTTTCCACGAACACCCCGGTACTAGTTACACGGGCGGAAGCCGACGATCGCCTACTTTCAGAATTTGATAAACAGCCGCATGTAAGGTAATATTTTAAATAACAAAAGCTCTGCATAGCGCAAGTAACTTCGTCTTTAATTTACAAACATGAAAGAGGTGAATTCATTAAAAAATTATGTCTTTGGTACATTCATCGGCCACGAGGCAAGCACCCTTCATAACGCCATCACAATACTTCTCGGGGATGCGATGCGGCTTGCCCTCCGGCGGCCCATCCTTTACCAGCTTCTCCGCATCCAGCTTGCCCCAATGCACCTTTGCACGGGCAAGGGTCCGGCGGGCACCCTCAATGCAAACGGATCGCTTGATGACTTCCAGTCACGGACAGGCATCCACCATCCGCTTGATCAGGCCGAAGTAGCTGGTGGGCAGAAGCTCACTAGGACATATCCGTACTATGAGATCCTTCATAGCCACTTCGGCCGCCTTGTGGAGTTCGACCAACTGCTTCAGTTGGTCACTCAGAGGCGTTGAATGTTCGGCCCCAGCATACTGGGACCAGAACAACTTCTTCGTTGAGCTCCCCTCCTGGGCACGGTAGAACTCCGCGGCATTTGATACGCTGCATGGCAGATCTGCGAATGCCCCTGGAGAGCTCCGGACTCGGGTAAGTAAAAGAAACGCCTCCTCCTCATGTTTGCTTTGCATAAAGAATTTCTTACCCGCCGTTATCTTTTTGGCCTCCTAGATCTCCTGCTGTGCCTTATCGGCTTTGGCCTTGGCGTCTTTTATATTTGTAAGGGCCTTCGCAAGCTCGGCCTCTTTTGCTTTAAGCTCATGCCCCACGGACTCGAACCTTTTGCCGAGCTCCTGGAGCTCTTCTTGTACTTCGCCCACTCGGGCTTCTTGCTTTTCGCGCTCCTTCCGCTCCAAGGCCGCCTTGTGTTCGGCCTCGGATAGCGCATTCTTGAGAGACACCACTTCGGTGGTGGCCTCTGTTACCAAATCACGACGCCTCGTCGTTAGAATAACCAATTTTATTTATACTTTACTATATGAGAGAGGGGAATCATTAACCTTTGCTCTCCTCGAGCTGCCTCCTCGTGAGGCCGAGCTCTCCCTGTGCCCGCTCCAAGTCCTGCTTCAGGCCGGCGATTTCGGCCGTACGGACAGAAATGTCAGAAAGACACCCTGTTTATTTATATTCAAACTTATTGTTAGACTCCTGCGGATTATAATTGACCCTCCGTTTGGTTTTTCCTTCCAAACACCAAACATAGTATCAGGGGCTACTACCTATCGGGTGGTAATTTCACACATTTTTTACTTACCTCAAAGCCTGTCAGGAGGCTGGTGCAGGCTTCGGTTAGTCCGCTCTTGGCAGAGGAAACCTTCTGAATCACCGCACTCATAAGAGTACGATGCTCTTCATCGAGGCAAGCGCCGCGAAGCGCTTCCAGCAGACAATCTGGCGCCTCGGGTGCAACGGAAGTCCTTGATACAGACGGCCCTCCCTCCCTAAGAGGGGCTGCCCGCCTGAGTCCGGAACCACTGAAGGCTCCGGAACAGTGTTCGGAGAGCCCGGCTTACCGTGGCTCTCATCGACACGATCCGCGGGGATTTTGAACCCCGCGAGTCCGACGGCTGGGACGCCGCCTTGAGGCACCTCCAGGGTTACCTCCCCCATCTCTGGGAGCCTTTGGGACAACACATCCGTGTCGCCCATGTGCCGAGGAGAAGTGGCTGCCGGAGTGAGTTCATTGTCGACTCACTCAAGGACCCGTCCGAAGACGACGCTTTGGGATGGGCCCTGGCCGGACTGCATACAAGTTCAGCATTACAACAAAACTATGAAGCGGAATTATGATGGAGTGCGGGTACTTACGATCGCACTAGGGGCTTCTTCCTGGGCAGCCACCCTTCCGCGCTGTCGGCGGCAGTGGTAGAGTGGTCCGAAAGGGACACCTTTCCCTTCTTGGACGTCCCAGCCTCCCCCACCGGGGCGGCCTTCCTCTTTTTCTCCCCCCCAGTACGGGGAGGTGGAGTTTCTTCTTGTTTCCCCCCGCTTCCGCGAGAGGAATCTGCCTCGTCATCATCAGACGACAAGGGTATGACGGCCTTGCGCCGGGGGCCTCTCCTGGTCCCTTGGTCCGCCGTCTCCGGACCCCATCCTTTCCGGATAGGGCGGCCTCCTCTTCTTCTTATTCTTTTCCTTTGGGGGAGGAGTGCGCCTCGTCGTCTTCAGACGAGGCTTGTGCAACCTTATGTCGGAGACCCTTTCGAGTCCCCGGGGCCTTCTTATCGGCCTTCTTCTCCGGCCCCTTATAGGGCACCGGACCAGCATCTTCGCCGTAAGATTATTGGCTGAGCTTTCGACAATGAGCCGGACAGTCAATCCGCTCATTGTCTCCACATAATCCTGCACAAATATACACAATTACTTAAGCCTCCCCCATGAGTGTGTTGGGAAAACCGAATCCGTGGCGCCCCGAGAACTCACACTGAATAGGACGTCAGGCGGCGTGGAGCCCACGGTCCTCGGATATGGGAGGAGGTACTTCAGAGGCCTTGAACAACGCCTTCCACGCGTTTTTGTGCTTCATCCCGTAGAGCCTCTGAAGCGTCTGGTGTTCGGCCGGGATGAACTCCCATAGATTGAATGCCCGCCTTTGGCACGGCAGGATCCGGCGAACGAGCATGACTCGGATCACGCTGACGAGCTTGATGTTCTTGTCCTTCATGCCCTTGATGCAGTTTATGAGTCCGGTCAGCTCAGAGATTCGCCCCATAACATGCCCTTACATTCCTGTGGAGGTGAGCCGCATAGGGGTTCCAGATCGAACTTCGGGGCGCAACCCGATTGGCGTCGCGCGACTTCGGTGATGTAGAACCACCCGATTGCCACCCCTTCACGGTTTCCGCAGAAGGAGCCGCTGCCGTGTGGCGTTAGGCATTTTGCCCACCATGGCTCCTCTGCACTCCGCTTGCTGGCCGCTCACGATCTTCGGCTTCACGCAGAAGGTTTGCATCCACAAGACGAAATGAGGCTCGATGCGGAGGAAAGCCCCGCATACGACGATGAACGCCGAGATGTTGAGGACGAAGTTCGGGGCTAGATCATGGAAATCTAGCCCGTAGTAGAACATGAGCCCACGGACGAAGGGGTGGAGTGGAAACCCCAGTCCACGGACGAAGTGGGCAAGGAACACGACCCTCTCGTGGGGTCACAGGAGTTGGTATGACCTGCCCGCCGTGCGGTAGCCGGTATCCGATCCTCTCAGGGGTCCGCGCCAAGTATCCGCCGCCAGAAGACTTGTGATGTTCTTCTCCTTCACGGTGGAAGCGACCCATTTGCCTCCTGCTCCGGACATGTTTAGCTGTGCGGAGAAAACTTGGACTAAGCGGTGGAGCTCGAGGAGGCAAGAGTGGGCAGAGGAGGAAGAAGGCGTTGGTAAGAATGGGAACTCTTATCCCTTTATAGAGGCGACGAAGCGTGCGCCTCCCCACTAGCCTGTTGAGAATCGCCACTTCCCAAGCGCCACGATTGATGGCACGGGGATTACCCATACCCGTATTGATGAGAATCCCGTGATAAGGGGACATGATCTCTGCTTTGACAAGGCGTGTCAAGGAAACCGCCTCGCAATGCACGCTGTGGCTGGTTGTGAAAAAAGGTTCGAATAATGACATGGCTGTAATGGCATGTCACGTCGTCTAAAAGTTGTCAGCTGAAGTATCATTCTCTCTACGGTGGTATGTGAAGATCATTTTGCGAGATCCGGCACGGCCCACGTGTTCGATAATAACCTTGAGTATTCGGAAGGAGGAACCCGCCTTTGCAATGCTGAAGACAAGACTGCGCCGGACTCATCGTCATTGAAGCCTCGTTCAGGGGCTACTGAGGGAGTCCTGGATTAGGGGGTATCCGGACAGCCGGACTATACACATCGTCCGGACTACAGAAGCGTCAAGATATAAGACTCAAGACTTCGGCTCGTGTCCGGATGGGACTCCCCTTTGCGTGGAAGACAAGTTTGGCAATCCGGATATTATATTTCCTTCCTTGTAACCGACTCCATGTAAACCCTAGCTCTCTCATGTGTCTATATAAACCGGAGAGGATGGTCCTTAGAAGGACGATCACAATTACAATCATACCGATCTACTCTTGTACTACTCATATCTTCAATATTAATCAAGCAGGAAGTAGGGTTTTACCTCCATCGAGAGGGCCCGAACCTGGGTAAACATTGTGTCACTTGCTTCCTATTACCATCAACCCAAGACGCACAGATCGGGACCCCCTACCCGAGATCCGCCGGTTTTGACACCAATAGTCCTTCCAAGGTGGTGGCGTTCCAGTTGGTGCTCGTTCTGCTCTGGTGGGGTGGCGGAGTATTGGCTGGTCTTGGCGAGGGCGTGGAGACGCGGGTGGTGTGGTGGTGGTTGACGCTCCTGGCGGCCTTCTTCAGCAGCTGGGTGTGGTCGATCCGGCGGCCCTCGCTGGGGGACGGGTGGCTGCCTCTTCCTCGCGAGGTTCTGGCCGGAGGCCGTGGTAGGGTGTCAGGGGTGACGCAAGGAAGGATGCTAGAGGGACGAGTAGACCGACTACCTGTCACCGACGCAGGGGTGCGCCGGTCCGGACGAGCTTCGCTCCCCCCTGCCCTTTTCTTGGCCTTGTGCCTCCTTGTCACCGATCGTTGTTGGGCGGGTCGGTCACCTGCAATTCCAATGGTGCTAGGGGCATGCTACCGGCTCAAAGCTCGTGCCTTTGATGGTCTCCTGAGTGTCTGGATGCAAGGCGGCAGCATTGGTGGCGGAGCTGCTGGCTCGTATGAGCTCGTGGCTCGGGCAATCGACGGGCTTCTTTGTCATGGCAGCGTGGGCGGCATGGGGTGGGCCTTGACGATCTCGGTGGTGGTGCGGCCGACGCTCTCATGTAGGGTCGCACCTTGACGGAGGTAGAGGGTGGTGGCCGAGGTGAAAACCTCGCCTGCTCGGAGCCGGACCGATGGCGGCGGCGCCCATGCGCTGCTCGCTTCTTAAAGGCTCCATCGTGGTGACCCTCGGCCCTTCGTGTTACTCCGGTGAAAACCTAGATTCTCGGATCGGGCGGTGGCGGCTCTTCGGTGTCGCTTCTTTCTTGGAAGCACCGCTTTGGAGTCCCCGGTTCATCGAAGTTGCGGCTTGCTTTCCTCGAGGTGACTCGGTGGAGAGCTCTTTAGACCCTTAGCTATGCTCTTACGCCTACTTGTTATTTGCTTTGGGGTGTTTGGAGAAGCGTTGCTGTTCAGCCTCCCTTGTATCTGCCTTGGGTGTGTGTGGTGTCGGGTGGTTGCATCATGTATGTCGATCGTTGCTTTATATATAAAGCGGGCGAAAGCCTTTTTTAGTAAACGCGCCAATAATTTTCCTAATCAAAATAGGCAAACTAGCGTGTGCCGCTCGATGAGTCCCTTGCAACCAAATGTGTTGGAAGTCATTAATCATGGACAATAAAGTTGTCGCAAGTTAAATGGCCCACCAACCTTCATTTGTAAGTAGTAGTAGATAGTGCTTTCCCTCTCTATATAGACAGCCCATCTTCCTCAAAGCAAACAACAAAATCCACCATCTCATTTATCCATATTTTACACTCCGACAGTACAAACTCCTCATTTTCAGTATTTTGGTATAGTGATTGGTGATGAAAACCCACACAAGCATAGGAAAGAATTGTCTGAAGACCAAAACGGTGTATGCTGTAGACAATGCGCAGGAATAAGAGACATGGGGAAGTATATACTCTTTGTTCTGAAACCAGTCAGATACTTTCGTGGTTCTCAAACATGTTGTTGCATAGAAACTAGTGACAGAAAAATCTATTGCCCTGGGGAACACAGCCATTCGAGCATCTGCTATTAAGGGGAGTGTATGGTTCCGACAGGGATGGCACTTACTTCAGCGTAGGATTGCATTTGTGTTTCTCATTTTGGACTGCTTTCTTATGTTTCTCGTCGCGTGAACCTCTGGGGAGATGCTTAGTTGCGGCTGATGTTTCTCATTTTGGATTGCATGTGTGTTTCTCATTTTGAAGTAGGCTTGCGGCTGATGTTTGACCACTGCTAACGGTAAAGTTCCTTCTTTGGTTGGATCCATGGTGTTTCTAGCTGATACTCTAGTTGGGGTAGTATCTAGATCTAGTTGAAGGGCCCTTTACTGCTAGTTCTATGTAATTGTGAGTGGGGACCCTTGTACTTCTGTAATTGTTGAAAGGCATTTTTTGATCAGGAGAAAAATACTTTGGTCCCAGGTGCCTTTTGGAGTTGTGATCCGATCCAAACCTTGTGATTCTGGATTCTCTAGATAGACCCGCGTTCGGTTTCTCTTTGTTGAGGAAACATGCGTTTCTTGCGCTACAAATGAATTTTCTTCACCGAGGGTAATGTAAGTCAGTGCATCCTCCTTGGATTATCAAACACACTTGGAACTTCAAACTTACAACAATTGTGCATAAGGCCACGAACCAACATTGAAGCACGGGGTATTTTAGCAGTATTCATGTCAGCCCGAGCTCACAATTACCACATTGAATGGTTAGCACGCTCTCCTAGTCAGTAATAATAAATTCACATGATCTTCTTGTGTATCCCCTGTGTATGTAAGTGTTACCAATAGAATTAAACATATCCAGATTATTTACCCTGCAAAAAAAACATATCCAGAGTATTTTAAAGTAAACAGCTGAAGTACAATCCTATAAACATGCCCCTTTTTTACTTTTCAAAACAAGCAAACTAGCGTGTGCCACTCAATGAGCACCGTGGAGGCAACCAAATGTGTTCCAAGTTATTCAACGTGGATAATAAAGTTGCCGCAAATAAATGGGCCACCAACATAAACTCCACTTATAGCGTAGATACATCTTTCACTTTCTATATAAACAAACCATCTTCCTCAAAGCAACCAACAAACTCCGCCATTTCATTTTTCCACAGTTTACACTTCGGTAGTAGAAACTCTTCGTTTTTAGTATTATCGTATAGCGAATGGTGATGGCAATCTACACAAGCATAAGAAAGAATAGACTGAAAACCCAAACGGTATATGCCGTTGACGATGTGTAGGAATAAGAGACATAGGGAAAGAACCAGCCACAAGATCAGCGTAGCTGACAATATCGATTTTTTCTGAAACCAGCCAGATACTTTCACGGTTCTGAAACCGATCGTTGTTACATTGAAATGAGTGAAACAAAAAACTACAGGTGTCGAGAGAAAAGCGGTTCGAGAAGGTCTCTAGGGAGGCGCATGGTTCCGAACAGGGCTGGCACCTGCTTCAGCGTACAATTGCATATGTGTTTCTCGTTTTGTACTGCTTCTGAACCTGATTTTGTTTCGCAGTCGTGAACTTCTGCCGAGATGTTAAGTTGCCAACTTTAGACTTCATGATCGATGTTCGATAACAGTTGACGGTGGAGTTCTCTTCTTGGGTTGGATCACTATTTCTAGTTGATAGTTTGGGTAGTGTCTAGGTCTAGTGAAGGGGGCCTTTTTGTTCTCGATTTTGTTCAATTGTGACTGAGGACTTTTGTAATTTTCTACTTGCTTGATTTTGTGGTACAACCAAATCCAATGGTACGAACATTGAGAGCAATAAGATGGTTAACCCCACTCTTTGAAGAACCAATAGATTAACCATTATGAACAATTTACCTGTCTGTACTTGTATGGTCCATCGAGTGTGTAACCGTGTATAAACCCCATCTAGTTGTGGAGAATGAACTATTTGCATGCACGTGAGCATTTCCGTTGGTATTGTGTTTAAAAAATTATATTATTTTTTCACAGGGAATTATATAACTTTAATATGTGTTTTTCTGTACAATATTTAAAACTATATCGAATATAAATGCTAAAAGACTATACATTTATTTTGAAAAGCAGCTATCTTGAATATCTTGCTTATAGCACAATGGTAGCTCCCTTCGGCTGAAGCTTCCCCACAATGCACACGCCGACCCAATAGAGTGTTACTTGGTTGTTCATTTGTCTTCTGTCCACTGATGAGCTTTTTTCGTTTTCAATGCTTTCTTTTGTTTTTTTGTTTGGTTCTCTTTTTTCTTCATCAATTTTCTATGGTTTTCCCTTGTTCTCGTCGTTATACTTATTTTTTATATTTTTCTTTGGTTTCTTTCTTGGCTTTCATCGGTGTTTCTTTTCTTTCTAAATTTTATTTTTTTCTTATTTCTTTGTTTTTTTCTTGGTTTTCATAGGTTTTCTTTTTTTATTTCTTTCTTAGTTTTCATTGTTTTCTATTCTTTTGCACTTGTTTCTTTGTTTTTTTTTGTTTTCATTGTTTCCTTTTTTGTTTTCATCGATTTTCTTCTTTTTTTCTTTGTTTCCATTTTCGATTTCCATTATATATTTTCATATACGGTAAAAACATTTTTAATACACATTTAACATTTTTCAACTACATGATAAACTTTTTTTAATATCAATTTTATGATGTCTATTGTTTTCATGCAAATTATACTTTTCTGGTATACATCTAAACATTGCTTAATGGCCGTCGAACATTTTTTCATATATATGAATAACATTTTTTGAAATACATGCTTGGCTGTCTTTTTTAGTACACATCTTACATTTTTATATATCTGATACATTTTTTTATACATGTTTTCCATTTTATATATGCATAAATTTTTTAATTACATGAGTCAATATATGGGAGCTACTATATGACGCTAGGTGCGTCAAATAATGAGTGGAACACACAACAGTTCACGTCTGGGCCAGCCGACCGCATGTCAGACCGAAATGACATGTGTTTATAAGCAGCGAGTTAAAAAACGAGTTGAACAATCAAACTCATGACCCCAATGACTCAACCACGTGCGGCCAGCCACTCGAACAAACACGTCCTGCTAACCCATGGCCAGCACGAATATTTAAGAATATACTGTAGCTATGATTAAAAACATTTCTTGATTTTCTTATTCTTTTTTAACTTTAAAAAATGAATTACTGAATATTCTTGGAAACATAAATAATTCTTGAAATCCAAAATAGTTTTCTTGAAATTCCGTACAATTTTGGTACAACGGGAACAAAATTTGAAATGAGAACATTTCTTGACAGTAACAAACATTTATGAAAAAACGAACACTTTTTGAATTTTTAAATAATTACTGAAAACGGGAACATGTTTTGAAAATTCAGTACAATTTCAAAGAATATATTTTCTAAACACGAACATTATTTTAATTTTTTAGAAAAATTCGCTAAAAAAGAATATTCGCAAATTTGAAAAAAATACATTTTTTGAAAATCTGGAACTATTGTGGAAAACATAAAAATTCTTTCAAAAAAGGGAAGAAATTTTGAATTTTGAAAAAAAATTCAAAATGAGAATTTGTTTTTCAAAAAGGGGAATGGATTTTTAAAATTCTGAATATTTTTGGAAAATAGAATAAAACTTGAAATTTTGAACATATTTTTAAAATATTGAGTTAACAGTAAATGGAAAAAAAGGAAAATATACTTAAATGGGAAAAAGAAAAAAGAAGATACGGAAAAGAAAAAGAGAAAGGAAGAGAAAGGGAAAAATAAAATATAAATAGTACTACACAACAAAGGGCCGGCCCAGTCTTGAGCGTTCCGTGCGAAGTTGCGACTGCTTGCCGCATTGTGCGGCAAATAGGGTTTTCCTAACTGCATGGGCAGGAAACAAGTGCGCTGGCTTAGCTAGGCCACAACGCGCGTGGCCCATATACGGAATTCTGGACGTTTTTCGTTTTCTAGCAAACGGACGCAAAAAAAACTAGCACCGCCTCGGATGAAAATAATTCTTTTCTATGATGAATGGATCAAAAAAATCAAAGAAGCGCACCTCCCTTTACAGATTAAATAAGGTAAAGATATACCCTCTTCATCCCAAAATAAGTTAGTACAAAGTCGAGTCATTTATTTTGGGACGGAGGGAGTAGATGACATGGGTGGTGAAGGGACTGGTGCTGCGCTTGATCTCACCCATGCATAATGCTCTTGAAGCTTGATGTTCTGATGCTTGATGTTCTATCTCAGTTTTGTGCTCTGGCTTGCGTTGGTAGGGGCGGATGTTAACTGGCTAAGCTCCTGGGACTAGAGGGATGTAATGATCACAAATGGGACGAGGAGGAAGCCCCTATGGTTCACCAAACGGTGAGTGGAACTCGCTGTGTAATTGCTGAATGCATTGGGGAGTCACTTCTATCGCTGTTGTCTGAACCTCCACCTGAAATTGAAATAGGTATACCATATGTGGCACCGCACCTTGGCAGCACATGACAAAGTGCAACCGCATGCCGCTGGTTATTGTGCAAGTGATTGTTGTTGGGTGGCCACCGAGAGAAATCCTACCGCCAGTTGTGTCAATCAAGTCTTGTTGCCTCTCCAATATACGCATTCGACTGTGTTCCTCAAGCCAGTCCATTGTGCGTATCACGTCATAGGTGCCCAATGGTATGATCTTCATGTCAGCCACGAACTCGTGCCCCTGTGAATTCCATGAACGCCGAGGAATTTTGGGAATAGCAATACAATTCGCCTCTGCCCGCAACTTTAACTCGCCTAGGCTGTTTGAGTGGGTTGCTACCGATCAATCTAACCTGCTAACTGCTTATCCAGGAGCGATCTTGAGCTTTCTGAGTCCACCAACATGAGCACTTCATGGCCCTGGATCCACGCATATGGAGTTGGAATGTGCAAGGAGAGGCGTTGCCGGTGAGTGCATGGCAAGACATGGCCATTGGAGTTCCGCAGTTGTGGTCATGGTTTGGGTCTGCTTGCTCGTCGAACATCGCGTTGATGCTGAAGAGCTCGAGTAATTCCTCGACGACGTGAAGTTGAACTATGGTAGGGGCCTAGGGCACATGTGGTTATGCACCCACCACTCGCCGCACTTGAAGCATAAGCCGCTGCAAGGCCTGTAGACCCGAGTGCCTTGACCTTGGATGAGTTCGTAGCGCCCTCGACACTACATTGGTCCACTGCAGGAGTTGGAATATGTGCAGCTACCAGACGTAGTGGCGGTGGAAATGGGAGCGGTGCGCGGGCTGAAGATGCTAAGAAAATAGGCAATTTTTGACTAATTTAATCCATAAGTAGATAACTAGCATGGCATTGACAGAACTAACAATATACTGGTATCGATCTAAACAAGCATGTACTACGCAAATAGTAGACAAATCTACACATGATGCTAGCACTGCTAATACAGAAATTATCGGAGAGGGATAAACGCGGTATACCCTCCAAGAGGGCCATGCGGAGCCGCCGCGGTGGCAGCAGCAGCAGTAGCGTCCTCGGTGGCCTTCTTGTCGGCCTCGGTCTTCTCGGCGGCGGCCTGTTCGGAATCGCTGGACATGGTGATGACGGAGACGACGCGGACGTAGAGGATCGGAGGCGAGCAGTCGCGTAGTCGCTTCCCAAAAACCAATTCGTCTCTCTTTCGTACAGGAAACAGAGAGACGGAGTTTCGGAGACCTGCTCTCCTGTCGACCGTGTACGCGGCGGACGGGATGGAGTCACCGGCGGCAGCAGCAGCAAAGGAACGATGATGGACGGTTCGCGTGGAGCAGATGTGATATGATCGTGGCGGCTAGGGTTAGACGTGGGCTCGACCCACGTCCGAGTCCGTGACAGCCCACGATCCGACGTCTCAGATCGTGGCCCTGCTGTCAGAAACTCTCCGTTAGTGACTGGCAAAAATAAGCGCATAGGTGTGAGCTCAGCTCGGCTCATTCCCGCAACCATGGCGCGGGCCGTGGCAGGCGTGGCGTGGCGGGCGGCGGAGGAGGAGGAGCGCTGAGGGCCTCTTCTCTTCTCAAGCTCCAATAGCATGTAGAAGAGCCACCCTTATAAACCACTCCAACTTTCCTTCCACTAGCATGGTGGGACTAAACTTCCCACCACCTTGTCATGCCACCTACATGGGCCCTTAGAGATTAAGTCTGAAATTGTCATATGGGCTCTAGGCCCATCTCACATTTCAACAACCCCCCACCAGATCTCAGGGGCCCACTTTGTCCTTTGTTCCAAACGCTGTTTTGATATACTAGTGTTTCAGTGAAGACCTGTTAAGGTTGAGCTTCACCTAGAGCAAGTAGCTACACTCCTTCACAACCCAACAATGGACTATGCCTTGAATTGTCGGGCTTAGGCGTAAAGAAGTTTCACCACATGTCTTACTAGTACTGGGCTGTCAAGGCTGACCCCTCGGTGGAGCATATAATTCACACTCCTGGTCTATTCATGAGCTTACTAGAGATCACCCCAATCTCATAGATCGTGACTAGCAAATGGGCTCACATAGGTGTGTTCCTCCAAAGATCGCTTCTCAGAGGATAGCATCTTGCTTATATATATAAGCCTTGGGACACATTAAGACATTAGTCATCCTTCCATATAGTTTTCGAGAGTATTGCATCTCCAACGGAGTGGGTTAGTAAAGTTACTCTCCTCAGTTCACCACCGGCTTGTTTTCCTGTGTCCTACTTCATGGGATCTCCGATCACATAGGTTGGAGTTACCACCATGGCAACTCATGTGGGTCTCATACCCATCTCCCTCGATGCACTATCTATCACTACACGCGATAGCCCTTTCGTAAAAGGATCTGCCAGATTCTTAGCCGTATGGACATAGTCCAACGCTATCACTCCGGAGTTTCTTAATTTTCTAACAGCCTTTAATCTCATTCTTATGTGTACATTGGACTTCATGTTGTCTTTTGAACTCTTCACCTTGGTGATGATACCGATTATCACAGTTCATAAGGATAGCCGGAACCGGTTTATCAACCAATGGCAAGTCGATCAAAAGATCTCGAAGCCATCCTGCTTCAACACCAGAAGTGTCTAATGCTGTTAATTCTGCTTCCATTATCGATCTCGTTAAGATCGTTTGCTTGCAAGACTTCCGTGAAACAAATACCACCTCCAAGAGTAAACATATACCCAATTGTGGCCTTCATCTCATCAGCATCAGAGATCCAATTCGCATCACTATACCCTTCAAGTACCGACGGGTCTCCGGTATAGTGAAGTCCATAGTTCATAGTACCTTCCAGATAGCGCATAACTCTTTCAACAGCATGCCAACACTACGGGAAACTGCTAATTTGCCGTCAGGAGGCGTATTTGCCGTCAGCTTTTCGTCGGGCAGACGGCAACGAGTGGGTTTGCCGTCATCACTAGACGGCAAAGAAAATTTGACAGTAAAATAGAATTTGCCGTCTGCAGAAAAAAACACAGACGACAAAAAGCTCACTTTGCCGTCTGCAACAAAAATCACAGACGGCAAAGAATCTTTGCCGTATGTGTTTGTTTTGACAGACGGCAAAGATTGTTTGCTGTCTGTGTTTTTTTCTGCAGACGGCAAAGTGAGCTCTTTGCCGTTTTTATTTATTTTCGCAGACGGCAAAGAAGAAGCACATCACGCGGATCCATCACACGGATCGATGACTTGGCAATATCTCACACGCACATCTCACGCCGCCGCCGGACGACGCCTCCACCCACTCCATGATGCACGCACCCCCATGTAAGCCCCCACATACGAGGCCACGACACTACCTTCCCCACCTACGATTCCCATCTCCCTCGTGCTCCCTCTTCTCTCCAACTCCCCGAGCAATAGCACGCCGTCGACGCGCCCTCTCCTGTGTCCTGCTCCCTCCTCCCTACTTCTCCTGCGAGCAGCCCTGTGCCACCGGGCAACACCCGCCGCCCATCAGCGCCGCCGAGCTGCCCACGCTCAGCGCCGTCCGCCCATCCCCAAGCCGCTGCCAGCTTCTTCCGCCTGCCCCTCCCAAGCGCTGCCGCCCGTCCAGACGCCGCCACGCCCAGACCATCCCTCCTGTCCATCTGCCACCTCGCCACAAGGCGTGAAGGTCCACCTCGCGAGCTCCTCCTCACCCGCCGCCGTGCACCACAGCTCCTCCGGTCAGGCGCACCACAGCTCCTCCGGCCAAGACCAGCCCCGTGCTCCCTTCGAGCTCCTCCTCACCCGCCGGTCATGCGTTCTGCTTCGCGAGCTCCGCCACTAGAGCAGTCGGTGCTCCGCCGGTCGAGCACCGCCCATCTTCGATCTCCCTCGCATGCCTCGTCAGGTGTCGGAGCGAGTCAACTCCCGCGCGGCTATTCCGAGCGGACACGGCTGAGCAGGGCTGGGCGACGGTGCAGCGAAAGCAGAGCATGAGAGCAGTGCAGCGAGCATTGGGGCCAAGGCGGGGCGAACAGAGCACCGTAATGGAGAAGAAGGACCTGATTGATTTTTACTTTTACTTTTTAGGGTCCTTCATGTTAATTTCCAGGACTATTCTATAGCTTTAGTTTTTTCTTTTGGGGAAGCATTTTGTACTGCACTATCATTGAATAAAAGCACTAGACACGCCCGAGCCTTTGCCTATTAAAAGAAGCAAAAGAAACATAGGTAGTGCACTGGCGTTGACCGCATTCCTCGGGAGCAACATTGATGTGTCTTTTTTTAATTTGACCCCTTTCGTTGCCGTCTATGATATACAAGGCTGACGGCAAATACATGAATAGCTGACGATAAAGATGTAGTATGGCAGACGACAAAATTACTTTTCTTTGCCGTCTGTGATTCATAAGGCTAACGACAAAGCAGATTTGGCTGACGGCAAAGTCTTTGCCGTCTGTCTGATGAAAAGCTGACGGCAAATTATTCTTTGCCGACTTATCTTTGCCGTCTGACTTTGCGTTGCGCTTCCTCGACGGCAAAATCTTTGCCGTCTGGATTTTGGTCTTTGCTGTCTGCGGATCTGCACGGCAAATTACCCTGCTTCCTGTAGTGGAATGTACATCACCCGGTTTGGAAAAAACTGCCCGCTTTGCTCACACAAGAACGCGATGTCGTGCCTCGTTGGCGCCGCTAGGTACATCGATGAACCAATGATTTGAGAGTATCTCAATTGATCTTTAGCCATGCCTTTGGACTTTCGAATCAACACGCTAGGATGATATGGTGTTTGAGATGGTGTGCAGTCCGAATATCCAAAATGGCTCAACACCTTCTCAACATAATGGGATTGCAGAAGTGTGATCCCACCCTCATTATCTCTCAGTAGCTTGATGTTCAAGATAACATCAGCCACACCAAGGTCCTTCATCTCAAAGTTCTGAGACAGAAACGACTTAACCTCCTCAATGACTTTGAGGTTGGTTCCAAATATCAATATGTCATCTACATACAAGCACAGTATAACTCCTTCGCCCCACCATGGCGATAGTATACACATTTGTCGCCTTCATTAACAACGAAGCCAACAGATGTCGAGTTGTATTAAACTTATGATGCCATTGCTTAGGTACTTGCTTCAGCCATATAAAGATTTCAGCAACCTACACACCTTTCTTTCCCGACCATCTATCACAAAGCCATCTGGCTGTTGCATGTAGATTTCCTCGCTTAACTCTCCATTCGTAAAAGCTGTCTTAACATCCATTTGATGGACGAGAAGACCATGCGAGGCCGCCAACGAGAGTAATACTCGAATGGTGGTCACCTAGCCACAGTGTGAATAAGTATCGAAGAAATCTTCCTCTTCTTTCTCGGTCATAGCCCTTGGCCACAAGCCTAGCCTTGTACTTTTCAATCGTACCATTGGGCCTAAGCTTTTCTTGAACACCCACTTACATCCCAATGGTTTGCAACCATAGGGACGCCATGATCTCCCATGTCCCGTTAGCCATGATGGAATCCATCTCGCCACGGACCGCATCCTTCCAAAGAGTCAGCACGGAGAGGCATACGCTTCTGATATAGAAGTGGGAGTATCATCCACGAGGTACACGAAGAAATCATCACCAAAGGTCTTTGCAGTCCTTTGCCTCTTGCCCCTACCAAGGGTTTCCTCGTCATCCTCCTCGGGATTTTCATCATGTGTTCGTTCATAATACTCCATAGGAGTGGCGTGCTCAGAGTCTCCTAAGATTCATGTCTAGAAGTGCTTTGCATATGTCCATAGGAAAAATATCCTCAAAGAATGTAGCATCCTTAGACTCCATAATTGTACCGACCTTCTGGTCAGGTATCTCAGATTTCACTACTAGAAATCTATAGCCAACGCTGTTCTTAGCGTAGCCCAAATTAACGCAGTCCACAGTCTTGGGTCCAAGCTTACGCTTTTTGGGGATCGGCACATTAACTTTCGCCAAACAGCCCCAAGTACGCAAGTACGAGAGTGTTGTCCTTCTATTTGCCCATTTCTCATAGGGAGTGATCTCATTATCCTTTGTCAGAACTTTATTCAGGACATGACATGCCGTCAATATAGCCTTCCCCCACCATGCCTTGGATAAACCCGATGTATCTAACATGGCGTTAACTGATCGGTTAGAGTACGGTTTTTCCGCTCGGCAACCCCGTTTGGTAGGGAGAATAGGGAGGCGTCCTCTCATGAATAATGCCGTGTTCCGCATGAAGGAATCAAACTCACTCGAGAAGTACTCTCCACCACGATCTGACCGGACTCGTTTAATTTTCTTTTCAAGTTGATTCTCAACTTCTGCCTTATAGATTTTAAAGTAGTGTAGAGCCTCATCTTTAGTATTTAACAGATATACATAGGAATATCTAGTGGAATCATCTATCAATGTCATGAAGTACTTCTTTCCACCTTTAGTCAACACGCCATTCATCTCACAAAGATCAGAATGTATGAGTTCTAATGGTGCCAAGTGTCTCTCCTCCGCAGCCTTGTGAGGCTGGCGAGGTTGCTTAGCTTGCACACATGACAGGCACTTAGAACCTTTGGCTACAGTGAAACTCGGGATTAAATCCAACTTAGCTAGCTGCGTCATAACACCGAAACTTATGTGACAAAGACGTGAATGCCAAACTTCAGATTCATTAACACTCGAATGAATATGGTTCACGACTTTATTACGTAAATCATGAGGGAAAGGCGGAACATCCCTCCGCTCTCATAACCTTTTCCAACAAATAGTCCATACTTAGTAACAACTAATTTATAAGACTTGAATACCAACTTAAACCCTTCTCTACATAGAAGGGAGCCACTAACGAGGTTCTTCTTGATGGCGGGGACATGCTGCCCGTTCTTCACCGCACGATCCTTCCCAAGTAAACTTCAGATCGACCGTGCCAACACCATGAACAAGCACTCGCGCCATTCCCCATCAATACGGACCCGTGGCCTGTGACCTGGTAAGAAGAGAACAATGAAATGTCGACACACATGAACACTGCACTGTGTCCACCCACCAATCGGTAGGCTGAAACACTGAAAAAACAGTAAATAAATTACCGTACCCAGATGCAGCATTCTCATTGTTGCCCACAATCATGTTGACAGACTTGGAGTCCTGTCCTGACTTCTTGAACTTGTTTGGGCACTTGTTGGCCCAATGTTCAGCCGAACCACAAGTAAAGCAGCCCTCATTCTTCCTGTTCTTCTTGAAGGTCTTCTTACCCTTCTTCTTGAAGTCGGTATTCTGTTGGACACCGTTCTTTCCCTTGAACTTGTGGGAGTAGAAGTTCCTCTGGTTCACCATCACTACTAGGGAAAAGCCTATACACAGAAAGTTACTAGTAGCGAGGGTTAAAAACCCTCACTATCGCTATTTACCAAAGAGCGCCGGGTTTTTAAACCTCGCTACTACTAAGTTGATAGCAGTAGCGGGTTTTAACCCTCGCTACTACTAAGCTGTCTCTACTGCGTCCACGGGACATGCCATAGTAGTAGCGGGTTTTAAAACCTCGCTACTACTAAGTTTGATAGCAGTAGTGTTGGTTTTAGCCCTCGCTACTACTAAGTGGTGCCATAGTAGTAGCGAGGGGTAAAAATCGCGCTACTACTAAAGGTCCCATTTTCAAACTCTACCCCCGCCTGGTGGATCGCTTTTCAGTTTTATAAAAAATAAAATAAAATGATGAAAATGTCAAAAAAAAGTTTCCCATGTGATATGTGGTCTAGTTGTTGGGAAAATTTGCAAATATGAATTTCGACTTTATTTGCAAAATCTCTCGAGAATTTGTAAAAATGGGCATAACTTTTGCATACTAACTCGGATGAAAAAGTTTTTTATATGAAAAATCATCTACTCGAAAAGTTATTGAGAAACCGATCTTGTATCTTGTTATTCCCAGTACAGGAGAGTCCTCCTTACTGGTAGAGAAATTCTTGATACAAAAATCCAGAAGTACTAAATATATTACCGGTTGAGCTGAGGTTGCTCAATAATTTTATTACAAGAACGCCAATAATGTACATAAAGGCGGATATGGCACAGGGGTGTGGTGGCATACTACCGACTCGCATTTAAACGTGGTGGTGGATATGTCACAGTGAAGTGGGTGACATTGACTCCTACTCTTGCAGCTCATCGAGCGTCGAAGTGAGGCTCGATGATTTATTCGGGTAGCGGAAGCGGATATGGTACAAGTGATTAATTCTAGGATCGCACGGGACTGATCGGGACTCCTCTAGGCGCCGGACTCGCTATCGAACTCTTCATCCATAAGATCGCTTTCACAACATCTGGCCAAATCAACAAGCCAGGTGAGTACTTTGAATGTACTCGCAAGACAGTTCGGACATAAGATATAACAAATGTAAGCATGATGCAACATGAGCAATTTGCAATGCACACTTAAATGATAAACTTGCACGACACGAATAATAAAAGGAAGTCGGGCGGTAGTCCTCCCGAAATCCCAACAGAAATAACTGAAAACTGATCGAGTGTCTGAAACGACGCCTCAAATGGTGAACAAATAAATTAACATGCCGCAGTCGGGCGTCTAAGCGACACCACAAAAATGGCTTATATTGAAAAGTAAATGGCAATGCGTGCCACAGTCGGACGTCAAAGCGACATCACATAAAGGGCTTATATTGAAAATAAACAACATAAATGCCACAGTCGGACGTCTGAACGACATCACATAAAGGGCTTATATCGAGAGTAAACAACATAAATGCCACAGTCAGACGTCTGAGCGACATTACATAAAGGGCTTATATCAGAAGTAAACAACATAAATGGCACAGTTGGACATCTGAGCGACCTCACGTAAAGGGCTTATATCGAAAGTAAACAGCATAATTGCCACAGTCGGACGTCTGAGCGACATCACATAAAGGGCTTATATCGAAAGTAAACAACATAAATGCCACAGTCGGACGTTTGAGCGACATCACATAAAGGGCTTATAATTCATCGTCGTATTCAAGCAGTATAGACCATTCCAAGGAAAAGAGTCAGCACATAATAATAATAAACGGGTTAGTCCATCCATAGGAGTAATCGTATAGCCAAGTTTTCCCACACATGGTTGTTCACCGGAGATCATCAAGGATACTGACGCTGAGATTGACAAGGACAAGTTGAACACCGACCTTGATCATAGATAAGGTTACTTAGATGAGTTTGACTCTGCAGAGTTTGTACTATTAAACCACAGCCAACGAATTTCAGTAGTCGCAAGGGACTAGTTCCGTTTACGGTATTTTAGAAGAAACACATCTAACCAGTACACACCCAATTCCACATTCCGCTGCTAGGAATCACCCTAGGCAACGTTCAAGAAAAAATCTAAGACAGGGAGGTCACAACCTCGAATAGCATGGGATCAAATTTATCTCGGTCCCAACCGAAAACACCCATGCTCCCTGACCAGATGACGGGCTTTAATCCAGGGGCATGTAACCCTCATCCCGGCCCCTCTGTTTGGTGTGTACCAGGAAAGAGGTTTGCAACTTATTAAACCATATTCCATAAAGAAAACATGTGGTAGTACAAGGAAAAGAATGGGTGATCACGTGACTTGATTCACGTTGACACTTGGAGTTTAGTTATTTGGCATAAGACTGGCATGCTACAACAATACCATCTTACCACCCATCATGTCACCACATGATCATGTAAACTCACATCGAGTTTCGAAGCTCACTTGCAATGGCTTTGCGTGTAATATAACTCTTACCGATATGCATATAATCATGCCATGAACTGACCACTCAATGGAAACATGCAAAACACTCGTCATATCAAAGGTTCAAACATTGCTAGCCTGGTTCGGAGTAGTCGGAGTCTAGCTCGGTGAAGTTCGCGGTCCCGTCACCTCTTCCGATATCTACGGTATAAGAAAAAGATAAGTACTAACGTAAATACCGTGTGTGCACAAAAAGTGTTCCAAATTTCTTTCAAATAAATATGATAAAAACTAGACAGAAAAATAAAGGTGACAGAAAAAGAATCAATCAAAAATCATTTTCTGTTTAAAAGTTATTAAGGTTTTAGTCCAGGGACTTGTCTGTAATGAAACAGAAAGTTCCCAGGGGCTAGCTTATAAAAACAGAAAACGGTTCGATTAAAAACCCGCCAACTCCAAAGGGAAACGTATCCTGCCTGAAGGCGTTTTCAGAAAACTTTTCGAATGAATAAAAAGCTGACGGGGGGTCCCACTTGTCGGGTTTAAACTCTGAAACAGAGTCACCGGCGCCCGAAAGCTGCGGTGGTCGCCGGCGGCGATCCACGGCGAGCCAGGAGGAGTGGGTGGTACCTACGGGTTCCTTGGGTCCTTCTGCACTGTGGGTGGTGGAGTTGGTCGACGGCGAGCACCACGCCGACGGGCGGCCTCAACTCCGGCGGGTGGTGGTTCGGGCGTTGGTGGATCTTGCCGAGGAGGGCTACACAGAATCTAATCGAGGCTCGGGTTAGAACACCGGGTGCACCCGAGGGCGGCCGACGTGGTTTGGAAGTCGGAGGTGGCCTCACCCGAGTGGATCAGCCGAGCCCGAGGCGGATCGGGCGGCCGGAGTCGGGAAGGAGACCTCCTCGGGGTCCTCCCGGTGGCTTGGCGGGGCTCTGGTGAGGTGGAGTGGTGGTGCGGGGTCGAGAACGCGCTCGGGACCTCCTTTTATAGGTGATCCGAGGCGGTGGCCGTGAATGGGAAATCTCGGGCGACGATTATGGCGGCGCAACGGTTGGTCAGGCGGTTTAGGGGGCTAGGCATCACCGTGGAGGTTTACTGGTTTGGTTTAGGCGCTAAACTTGGCCTGCCTTGGCTGCTACTCCAAGTTCAAAACGGAACGGCGCACGGAGCACGTCGGCGGCAGGGAGCGCGCTCTGCGCTGCTCAGGCCACGGCGATAGCGCTGCAGCGCGCGCAGGCAAGCAGAGGGCCATGCGGAGGCCTCGGGTGGCTTGGGCGGTGCTGGACGGCGCTGAAAGCTGGAATTGCTCCCTGCTGGCCGCCTCGGTTGGCCCTGCCACCGCAGAAGCTGCCGGCGTCGGCGGGACACGTCACCACTGACGATGGTGTCCGTCCAAAGGACCGTGCGGCGCTCTGGATAAGAGGAAGGTGCAGTGCGCAAGGCTCCAGAGTGGGCACTGGTGAGATCGACGCCCGACCACGAAGAAAACGACATCGACAATGATCAAACACCGAACTCGAAAGTGAACAGAACAAAGGCTCGCCAGTGTTCGATGAAATGATTTTGGCATGTGGGGATTTTATCCGGAGCTGATCTTTGGTGGGGTGGCCTCTCAATGCACCTGGGGGCTGCCTGAATTTTGGTAGAATTTTTGGAGAAGGAAAAATATGAATTTCACCAAATTTGCCAAATCTGGTCCAAACTTGCAGTGTGTGAAACTTGAAAATTTTGAACTAAGGAAGAGTGGATCTTGCACTAGTAGAAAAAGGGTCAAACGTGAAGCACATTAGTGCCGGTTTGAATTTGAGCCGGCACTAATGTGTGCATTAGTGCCGGTTCCAACGGCTAGCCGGGCCGCTCTCATTAGTACCGGTTCGTGGCGAACCTTTAGTACCGTTCGTTCCACGAACCGGTACTAAAGAGGTGGTGGCCTTTAGTACCGGTTGGTGGCACGAACTGCATTAAAGATCGCTTCTTTAGTACCGGTTGGAGCCACCAACCGGTACTAAAGGGGTGCGCTGCCACCGGCAGTGCACTATATTTAGTCCCACCTCGCTAGTTGAGAGGAGTTCGCACCGGTTTATAAGCCCGCCGTGGCTACCGTGTCGAGCTCCTCTCTAAGCAGGCCTTTGTGGGCCTATTGCACGTCTTCTGCCCTGTGGGCCTTTGTAGTATCATAAAATACCAGCAAACGAAAAAGAATTAAATGGAAAACACAAAATTAAATGAAAAAGAAATCATCAAACCAAAAACCCCCCAAACCTTGGGCTCCCGGCCCCCGGAGCTGGCTCGTGCCACGTGGTTGCCCTTTTAGCACCGGGTTCATGTTGAACCGGTACTAAAGGGGGGGCTTTAGTGCTCACACTTTAGTGCGGTTATGGAACCGGCACTAGTGGTTTTACGAACCGGTGCTATTGCCCGGTTCTGCACTAGTGTTGATGGATCTAGGTTGGGGGTGCTAGGGACTAGCCAGAGGAGTTGGTTTGAGGTCAAAACTCAAAGGAAATCAGACACTTCCTTTGTAAATCACCTAGGCCCAAAATAAAAGACAGAGTTACTTTTGGGGATAAAATAAATGAAATAAAATTCAAAAATGGGTTGAACTTGTTGGAATAGAATATTTGGCTTGGGCCAAAGTGGAGGGAGGGGATTTGGGAGAAATATTAACATGGGGCATGGTAAAACAATGGGTGGTTGCAAAACAAAAGAATAGCCTCAAAACCCATAGGGTTTCTTTTTAATAGAAAATTTAATTTTTCCAAAAATTTATTGAGATGAGTTAAAATCAGAAGGGAAGGTTTTTTAAACCAAACACCAAGGTTGAGGAACATACAAAAATAAAATACTTGTCATAGGAGAATTTTTTTTTGAGAAGGAGGGGCTTTTGGAAAGATTTTAAATGGCCTCCTTCAAATCCAAAAAAAAGGTTTTGCTAAAAAACCAAATCAAAATTTTTGGAGTGTCACAACACCTACCCCCTTAGGAAAAATCTCGTCCTCGAGATTTCAGCTGATCCTCAAATAGGTGTGGGTGTTCTGCTCGAAGAAAATCCTTTCTTTCCCATGTTGCCTCGTCTTCGGTGTGATTGCTCCAATCGCATTTTGAAAAACTTGATTGCCTTCGACGGGTTCTCCTTTCGCACTCCTCTAATATCCTTATTGGGCGTTCCCTCGTAGGTGAGGTGTGGCTGTACATCAATGTTCTCATGGGATACCTGCTTCCGGGTTGCTCACACATTTCCTCAAGCTGAGACGTGGAACACGTCGTGGACGCCGAACAACTCTTCGGGTAGGTCTAGCTGGTAGGCTACTGTGCCTCTTCGTGCTACTACACAGAAGGGTCCGATAAATCTTGGTGCTAACTTTCCCTTAACTTTGAATCGTTGTAGGCCCCTCATAGGAGATACTCGGAGGTATACATACTCACTAGGTTCAAAACTGACTCCGCGATGTTTCCGATCGTAATAACTCTTCTGTCGGCTTTGAGCTGTCTTGAGTCTGTCCCTGATTAGCCTAACTTTCTCCTCGACTTCCTTGAGCATATCAGGGCCGAAGATACGGTTGTCTCCGGTTTCTGACCAATTCAATGGAGTACGACATCTCCGTCCATACAAGGCTTCGAAGGGTGCCATTTGCAGGCTGGCTTGGTAACTATTGCTGTATGCAAACTTGGCATATGGTAAGCTTTCTTCCCAACTGGTCCCATAGGTGAGGACACATGCTCTCAGCATGTCCTCTAGTATTTGGTTTACGTGTTCAATTTGTCACTTTCGATGCAGGGGTGGTATGCTTCTTGAATGCCGCTTGAGTACCCAGATCTTGTTGTAATTGATCCCAAAATCTAGAGACGAATTGAGTGCCTCGGTCTGATATTATAGTCTTTGGGACTCCATGCAGGCAAACTATGCGAGAGAGATAAAGCTTAGCAAGCTTCTGAGTGGTGTAGGTTGTCTTCACGGGAATGAAATGTGCCACCTTGGTTAATCTGTCTGTGATGACCCATATGGCATCATTTCCGTGTTGTGACCGAGGTAGTCCAACAGTAAAGTCCATCCCGATCTCATCCCATTTCCACTCAGGTATCCTGTTTGGCTGCAATAACCCTGTCGGTTTTTGATGCTCGGCCTTAATGCGTTGACACGAATCACAACATGCAATGAGGGTGGCTATCTCCCTCTTCATATCGTGCCACCAAAAATTTACCTGGATGTCTTTGTACATTTTGGTTCCTCCCGGGTGGATCGAATACGGAGCTGTGTGGCCTTTGGCCAGGATTTGCTGTTTGAGGTCTTCTATATTTGGTACGCAAAGTCTGTCTCCGTACCATAGTATTCCCTCATTGTCTATGATAAATTCAGAGGCCTTGCCCAAACTCACTTTCCTTTTTATGCCTTCGATGTTGGGGTGTCCATGCTGAGCCTCCTTAATTTGCTCCATTAAGGTAGGCTGTATATCCAAGTTTGACACGTCGCCTTCGGCGACCATCATCATGTTGAGTTTGGCGAAATCTTGTTGAAATTCAGGTCTCAAGTCTGGTAGACAGTCGTTGTCCGAACTGGGGTTTCGGCTAAGAGCATCTGCCACAACATTCGCCTTTCCTGGATGGTAGTGAATACCGACATCATAATCTTTCACTAATTCCAACCAGCACCATTGCTGTAAATTGAGTTCCGGTTGTGTGAAAATGTACTTGAGGCTTTTATGGTCCGTGTATATTTCACAACGGTTTCCGAGTAAAAAGTGCCTCCACTCCTTGAGTGCATGAATGACTACTGCGAGTTCCAAATCATGCGTAGGATAATTTTCTTCATGCTTGCGTAGTTGCCTGGAGGCATATGCGACTATCTTGCCTTCTTGCATTAATACGCATCCGAGGCCCTTCCTGGAGGCATCACAATATACCTCAAAACTTTTGTGTAAGTCCGCACAACCAATACCGGGGCTGTTGTTAATTTTCTTTTGAGGTCTTGAAACTTGTCTCGCAAGCTTCCGTCCAAACAAATTTCTTGTCCTTCTTGAGCAATCGCGTCATTGGCTTTGCTATGGTGGAGAACCCTTCAATGAACCTTCGGTAATACCTGCCATTCCCAAGAAACTTCTTACATCCGTTACCGCTGGCTGGTGGTTTCCATCCAAGTTCGGCCTTGTACTTCTCTGTGTCTTCGGCATTACATTCCTGTGTTATCACATGGCCTTGGAAACCAACTTGTCTCGACCAAAATTCACATTTGCTGAACTTGGCGTATAATTGATTTTTCCTTAATTCTCCTAGTACAATTCTGAGATGTTCAGCATGCTCTTCTGGTGTCTTGGAGTATACCAGAATATCAATGATAAACACCACAACAAACTTGTCCATAAATCTCATAAACACTTTGTTCATGAGGTGGACGAAATATGCGGGGGCGTTGGTCAGACCAAAGGCATCACTGTAAACTCATACATCCCGTATCTGGAGGTGAAGGCTGTCTTGGGGATATCTTCTGTCCGTACTTTCAATTGATGGTATCCCGACCTTAAGTCAATCTTTGAGAAAACCTTGGCTTGAGAGAGCTGGTCAAATAAATCATTTATCCGTGGCATCGGATATTTGTTCTTGATTGTGACCATGTTGAGTGCTTGATAGTCTATACACAATCTCAGTGTCCCATCCTTTTTCTTGGCAAATAAAACTGGAGAGCCCCAAGGTGAGGAGCTGGCTCGAATGAATCCTTTGTCCAGTAATTCTTTTATTTGCTTCTTTAATTCCGCCTACTCTGAGGGTGCCATTCTGTATGGTTTCTTGTAAATGGGGGTGGTTCCAGGTGCTAGCTCAATGCTGAATTCTATCTCCCGGTCTGGTGGCATGCCTGGTAGTTCTTCGGGAAATACGTCTGGAAACTCACACACCACTGGAACTTTGCTTAACTCAGAAACGTCCACCTTGTTCAACCTCGGTTGCCGGGATATTTGTCTCTCTTGAGCTGAAACTTTTATTGTCTTCCCGTGATGGTGGGTAAGGATTACTGTCTGGTTGAAGCAGTCAATAAATCCTTTGTTGGTGGTTAACCAATCCATTCCTAGGATGACATCCAGTCCGTTATTTTCCAATACAATAAGGTTGGCGTGAAACTTCAATCCCTCAAACTCAATAACCACACCTTGGCAGTAACTCTGAGTAACTTGCTTAATCCTGGGGGACTTGATGATCACGGATTTTTCCAAGGGAAGCATCGAAAAATCATTTTTGCAAAGCAAATTTCTTTGAAATGAACGAGTGAGAAGCTCCAGAATCAAACAAAACCGTGGCAGGTATTGTGTTGACAGGGAATGTACCGAGTATGATATCCGGGGAATTTTGTGCTTCCACCTTGGTCACATGGTTCAAGTGACCCTTCTTGTGATTATTATTGGGGTTGAAATTGTTACGCTTGGGTGCTGAATTATTCCCACAGTGGTTCGGTGTGGGAGCCGAATTTCTTGGCTTTGGGCACTGCTTGGCATAGTGCCCTTCTTCTCCACAAGCGTAGCAAGTAACACTTGGGTGGTATGTGAAATCCTTGTCCCTTGCATGAAATTTTTTGACCGAGCGCGGTATATTGGTTGTGGACTTGTTTGCTCCACTTTTCTGGAAGTCAGTCTTGCTTCGGTTGTTGCGAGCTTGAGTAGTTTGGTCCCTCTTGCGCTATGCGAAAATCTTCCAAACCATGGGCGCTCATTTTCCAGCGTAATGGCCTTGTCCACAAGTGTTTTGAAGTCTGAAAGGTGTGTACAACCAGCTGGCATTTAAGTGCTTTGGTGCAAGACCGTCCGTAAACTTTTCCACCTTTTTGCTTTCTGTCATGTGTTCTTCGTTGGCATAGCGAGATAACTGGGTAAATAGACTGTTGTACTCGGTCACCGTCATGCCTCTTTGCTTGAGGTCGTCAAACTCCCTCTTCTTGATTTTCATAACGCTTTTGGGAATATGCGCCCCATGAAAACCTTCTTTAAATTCCTCCCAGGTGATGTTATTCTCATTGGGGTGCATGTGTAGGAAATTCTCCCACCATGATGCAGCTGCTCCTGTGAGGTAGTGAGGTGCATATAGTACCTTCTCACGGTCTGAACATTGTGCAATGATCAATTTCCTTTCAATGTCTCGAAGCCAGTCATCGGCCTCAAGAGGTTTGTCAGTGTGCGAGAAAGTTGGGGGACGCGTCTTTTGTAGTTCTGACAATTTGGATTGCTGCTGATACGGTCCACGGTGATTTCCCATATTGATGACCTGGTTCATCATTTCTTGGTGCTGTTGCTGGCTTTGCTCATAAAGGCGGCACACTTGAGAAAAAGCTGTCTCACTGCCCTGTTGACTTGACTGTCCCTGTGTGAAGTTGTTGCTGGTTCGGGTGCCATAATTCTCTTCATGGATTTGGCATGGAATGAGTCCAAGGACGAGACATTTTCCACTCTGGGGGCATATAAAAAAATCATAAGGAAAAGAAATTGAGCCGCAAAAATAAATAAATACTCCAAGGTGATTTTTTACCACTCCAAGATTTTTCAAGAAAATATTTGATAGCGCATGGAGAAGGACCGCTCAGTACATATCTTACACGCAAGCAGTAATTATACAATACATCACCCAGGATGTGCGTACACAATCCTGACATGTTATATAGGCTAGTGTACTTCTCCCAGTTCCTACATGATGTGCATACAAACTACTTCTCACAACCTATATACATATAAACATATCATACAAGCTGGCGCAACACGGGGTTGCTAGGCGTACTCAGTCGGAGATGGTAAGGACTTCCCTTGGCCTGCCGAGGGTGAGGCCCAGTGACGCTGAGGACTCAACCTCCTCCTCACTAATAGGCTCCCAGGCGTGAAGTGCTGCGCTGAGAAGCTGGAGCGGGCGCGAGAGGTGGTGCAACACGGACTGGGGCAGGCGCAATAGGCGGTGCCACACAGACTGGAGTTGGCGCAATAGGTGGTGCAACACGGACTGGAGTGGGCGCAATGACTTGGTCGAACTCCTCAATGGTAGGCAGGCGACGAGCGGTGGCGAGGATGGTAGGTGAATAAGATGCTGAGGACGAGACGAAGGTCAGTGGTGGTGCTGTGTGTAGGAGCTCCCTCCTATTGGCGGCATAGCCATGGACTGAGTCCATACGGGCAGCCACAAGGTCGTCCACAAGGTTATCAAATGCTGCCTCCAGTGCCTGGAGGTATTCCATAAGCATCTCAATAGCCTCGTCTCGCTCTCCTCTGGGGCAAGCGAATGCATAGTGACACGTGTATGGCACGTGGCATGGAAGGTAGCGGTAGCGGTGGGTCTTCATCGAGGGAAGAACATCCCAGAGACGAGCTATCGCCTCACGGGCAGCCATCTGCATGGCATGCCTCTCCGTAGGCATGGCCCCGCCAACAAACACTACTATAAAAGGCCTACTAATGGCGCACCGGTTTTGCCTACTAATGGCGCACTACCGGTGCGCCATTAGTACCACGCCACTAGTATTTTTACTAATGGCGCGCCATTAATATCTGGTATACTAATGGCGCACCAGCTGGTGCGCCATTAGAATAGGCCACGGTGCGCCATTAGTATCTGTATACTAATGGCGCACCACATAGAAGTGCGCCATTAGTAACAATATTTTTTCAGATTTTTTTTCAAATTTTTTATTCAAATTTTTTTTTCAAATTTTTTTTTCAAATTTTTTTTTCAAATTTTTTTTTTCGTTTTTTTCTTAATCTCAGTTCACTATGGCTTAATCTCAGGTCAAATCGCACTCCGTGGTCAAACTTCCCGAAAGGTCACCCATCCTCACACTACTCCAGCCCAAGCACGCATAACTTCAGAGTTCTATCCAACACCAGCAACAACTCACTTCACAGGCACTTGTTGATATATCTAGCATATCAATCCTATTATACCTTGTTGATGTCTAGGACTTTGTTCATGTTCATGACTATGATGAAATTTTGAAAAATATCTCAAACTTCCCGTTCATATTACGTATCAATTTTTGAAAAAAAATTCAAAAAAAAATTCAAAACAAATGTTTTTTTTCTGTTACTAGTGGCGCACCACATCCACGATGCGCCACTAGTAAGTTTGAAATTTTTTGAAATTTTTTGCCTCTAGATCTTGAAAGCCCCGTAACTTTTCGAGTAGATGATTTTTCATATAAAAAACTTTTTCATCCGAGTTCGTATGCAAAAGTTATGGCCATTTTACAAATTTTCAGAGAGATTTTGCAAATAAAGTCGAAATTCATATTTGTAAATTTTCCCAACAACTAGACCACATATCACATGGGAAACTTATTTTCTTTTATTTTTTTGACATTTCCATCATTTTCTTTTATTTTTTTAAACTGAAAAGGCGATCCACGAGGGAGGGGGGGGGTGCATTTGGTGTTGGGGCAAGTTAGTAATGGCGCACCGTGGGGTGGTGCGCCATTACTAGTTAAAACTAGTAATGGCGCACCGAGACATGGTGCGCCATTAGTAACAAATATTTTTTTTATTTGTTTTTACTTTTTTTTCAAAACTACTAATGGCGCACGGCGGATGTGGTGCGCCATTACTATGTCAATTGTCAACTACTAATGGCGCACGGCGGACATGGTGCGCCATTAGTAACAAATTTTTTTTATGTTTTTTTTTAAACTACTAATGGCGCTCAACACACCAGGTGCGCCATTAGTAATATATTACTAATGGCGCACCGAGGCATGGTGCGCCATTAGAATATAGTAATGGCGCACCACATGACAGGTGCGCCATTAGTGGTCATTCTATCTATAGCCCTTTTTGTAGTAGTGAAATCGGAATTGGCGTGACTCTGAACGTCCTCCCTTGAACTATACAGCGGCCTGGTGCATAGACAGACTGTCGCTGATCTTGTGTTGGTAAAGTGTGAACACTGGGCGAACTGATGGCCCAATCGCGATCTTGACGATGTAGGTGAGGAGCTTGATAAATCCCTCAGGAACATTGGCGAAGACATGTGACTCACAGTCGCTGCTAGCCCTCTACAAAAGTAGACAAAAATTCCGAAAAGTCAGATCATAAATTTATGATGACTAACAGAAAAATTGCTAGTTTTGCAAAAATGCTAAAATCACACTAAAATGCTAATAACCGATTAGCGATCGCACCTAGTGGCTTCCTACAGTCAGCCTGGCTCTGATACCAAGTTTGTCACGACCGGTTTTTCAATAAAATACTTATTGAGAAACAGATCTTGTTATTCCCAGTACAGGAGAGTCCTCCTTACTGGTAGACAAATTCTTGATACAGAAATCCAGAAGTACTAAATATATTACCAGGTTGAGCTGAGGTTGCTCAACAATTTTATTACAAGCACGCCAATAATGTACATAAAGGCGGATATGGCACAGGGGTGTGGTGGCATACTACTGACTCGCATTTAAACATGGTGGTGGATATGTCACAGTGAAATGGGTGACATTGACTCCTACTCTTGCAGCTCATCGGCGTCAAGTGAGGCTCGATGATTTATTCGGCACCGAAGCGGATATGGTACAAGTGATAAATTCCAGGATCGCACGGGACTGACTGGGACTCCTCTAGGCGTCGGACTCGCTATCGAACTCTTCATCCATAAGATCGCCTTCGTCAACATCTGGCCAAATCAACAAGCCAGGTGAGTACTTTGAATGTACTCGCAAGACAGTTCGGACATAAGATATAACAAATGTAAGCATGATGCAACATGAGCAATTTGCAATGCACACTCAAATGATAAACTTGCACGACATGAATAATAAAAGGAAGTCGGGCGGTAGTCCTACCGAAATCCCAACAGAAATAACTGAAAACCGATCGAGTGTGTGAAACGACGCCACGAATGGTGAACAAATAAATTAACATGCCGCAGTCGGGCGTCTAAGCGACACCACAAAAAGGGCTTATATTGAAAAGTAAATGACAATGCATGCCACAGTCGGACGTCAAAGCGACATCACATAAAGGGCTTATATTAAAAATAAACAACATAAATGCCACAGTCGGACGTCTGAGCGACATCACATAAAGGGCTTATATCAGAAGTAAACAACATAAATGCCACAGTCGGACGTCTGAGCGACATCACGTAAATGGCTTATATCGAAAGTAAACAACATAAATGCCACAGTCGGACGTCTAAGCGACATCACATAAAGGCTTATATCGAAAGTAAACAACATAAATGCCACAGTCGGACGTCTGAGCGACATCACATAAAGGGATTATAATTCATCGTCGTATTCAAGCAGTATAGACCATTCCAAGGAAAAGACTCAGCACATAATAATAATAAACGGTTTAGTCCATCCACAGGAGTAATCGTATAGCCAAGTTTTCCCACACATGGTTGTTCACCGGAGATCATCAAGGATACTGACACTGAGATTGACAAGGACAAGTTGAACACCGACCTTGATCATAGATACGATTACTTAGATGAGTTTGAATCTGCGAGTTTGTACTATTAAACCACAGCCAACGGATTTCAGTAGTCGCAAGGGACTAGTTCCATTTACGGTATTTTAGAAGAAACACATCTAACCAGTACACACCCAATTCCACATTCCGCTGCCAGGAATCACCCTAGGCAACGTTCAAGAAAAACTCTAAGACGGGGAGGTCACAACCTCGAATAGCATGAGATCAAATTTATCTCAAGGCGCTCTAAGGGTGCCCCCTCTCGGTCCCAACCGAAACACCCATGCTCCCTGACCGAATGACGGGCTTTAATCCAGGGCCATGGAACCCTCATCCCGGCCCCTCTGTTTGGTGTGTACCAGGAAAGAGGTTTGCAACTTACTAAACCATATTCCATAAAGAAAACATGTGGTAGTACAGGGAAAAGAACGGGTGATCACGTGACTTGATTCACGTTGACACTTGGAGTTCAGTTGTTTGGCATAAGACTGGCATGCTACAACAATACCATCTTACCACCCATCATGTCACCACATGATCATGTAAACTCACGTTGAATCACACATCGAGTTTCGAAGCTCACTTGCAATGGCTTTGCATGTAATATAACTCTTACCGATATGCATATAATCATGCCATGAACTGACCACTCAATGCAAACATGCAAAACACTCGTCATATCAAAGGTTCAAACATTGCTTGCCTGGTTCGGAGTAGTTGGAGTCTAGCTCGGTGAAGTTCGCGGTCCCGTCACCTCTTCCGGTATCTACGATATAAGAAAAAGATACGTACTAACGTAAATACTGTGTGTGCACAAAAAGTGTTCCAAATATTTTTCATATAAATATGATAAAAAACTAGACAGAAAAATAAAGGTGACAGAAAAAGAATCAATAAATCATTTTCTGTTTAAAAGTTATTAAGGTTTTAGTCCCGGGACTTGTCTATAATGAAACAGAAAGTTCCCAGGGGCTAGCTTATAAAAACAGAAAATGGTTCGATTAAAAACCCGCCAACTCCAAAGGGAAACGTATCCTGCCCGAAGGCGTTTTCAGAAAACGTTTCGAAAGAATAAAAAGCTGACGGGGGGTCCCACTTGTCGGGTTTAAACTCTGAAACAGAGTCACCGGCGCCCGAAAGCTGCGGTGGTCGCCGGCGGCGATCCACGGCGAGCCAGGAGGAGTGGGTGGTACCTACAGGTTCCTTGGGTCCTTCCGCACCTGTGGGTGGTGGAGTTGGTCGATGGCGAGCACCACGTCGACGGCGGCCTCAACTCCGGCGGGTGGTGGTTCGGGCGTTGGTGGATCTCGTCGGTGAGGGCTACAGGCAATTGAGGCTCGGGTTAGAACACCGGTGCACCCAAGGTCTGGCCGACGTGGTTTGGGTGTCGGAGGTGGCCTCACCTGAGTGGATCAAGCCGGAGCCCAAGGCGGATCGGGGCGGCCGGAGTCGGGGAAGGAGACCTCCTCGGGGTCCTCCTGGTGGCTTGGCGGGGCTCTGGTGAGGTTGAGTGGAGGTGCGGGGTCGAGAACATGCTCGGGGCCTCCTTTTATAGCTGATCCGAGGCGGTGGCCGTGAACGGGGAATCTCCGGCGACGATTATGGCGGTGCAACGGTTGGTCAGGTGGTTTAGGGGGCTAGGCATCATCGTGGAGGTTTACTGGTTTGGTTTAGGCGCTAAACTTGGCCTGCCTTGGCTGCTACTCCAAGTTCCGATCAGAACGGCGCACGGAGCACGTCGGCGGCAGGGAGCGCGCTCTACGCTGCTCAGGCCATGGCGACAGCGTCGCAGCGCGCGCAGGCAAGCAGATGGCAACGCGGAGGGCCGGAGGCCTCGGGTGGCTTGGGCGATGCTGGACGGCGCCGAAAGCTGGAGTTGCTCCCTGCTGGCTGCCTCGGTTGGCCCTGCCACCGCAGAAGCTGCCGGCGTCGGTGGGACACGTCACCACCGACGGTGGTGTCCGTCCAAAGGACCGTGCGGCGCTCTGGATAAGAGGAAGGTGCAGTGCGCAAGGCTCCAGAGTGGGCACTGGTGAGATCGACGCCCCGACTCTGAAGAAAACGACACTGACAGTCGACTGAAACACTGAACTCTGAAAGTGAACAGCAACAGTGCCTGCCAGGTGTTCGATGAAATGATTTTGGCATGTGGGGATTTTATCTGGAGCTGATCTTTGGTGGGGTGGCCTCTCAATGCACCTGGGGGCTGCCTGAATTTTGGTAGAATTTTTGGAGAAGAAAAATATGAATTTCACCAAATTTGCCAAATCTGGTCCAAACTTGCAGCGTGTGAAACTTGAAAATTTTGAACTAAGGAAGAGTGGATCTTGATAGATCTAGGTTGGGGGTTCTAGGGACTAGCCAGAGGAGTTGGTTTGAGGTCAAAACTCAAAGGAAATCAGACACTTCCTTTGTAAATCACCTAGGCCCAAAATAAAAGGCAGAGTTACTTTTGGGGATAAAATAAATGAAATAAAATTCAAAAATGGGTTGAACTTGTTGGAATAGAATATTTGGCTTGGCCCAAAGTGGAGGGAGGGGATTTGGGAGAAATATTAACATGAGGCATGGTAAAACAATGGGTGGTTGCAAAACTAAAGATAGCCTCAAACCCATAGGGTTTCTTTTTAATAGAAAATTTAGTTTTTCCAAAAATTTATTGAGATGAGTTAAAATCAGAATGGAAGGTTTTTAAAACCAAACACCAAGGTTGAGGAACATACAAAAATAAAATACTTGTCATAGGAGAATTTTTTTTTGAGAAGGAGGGGCTTTTGGAAAGATTTTAAATGGCCTCCTTCAAATCCAAAACAAAGGGTTTTGCTAAAAAAACCAAATAAAAATTTTGAGTGTCACAAGAATTCACGCTCTATAATATACATCTCGCTCCTGCATCGGGCGGCCCCGAACTTAGATTCGAAGGCCCCACAAGTCCTTGGCGACATGCACATGCAAATATGCGTCGACCAGTTTATCTCCGATCACGCTAAGAACTGCTCCGAGAAACACAGTGGTTGCCTCCCTGAACGCCTTCTCCTGTTCAGGAGCAATCGTTCCCGTGGACACACCGGTGACCCAGAACACGTTCATAGCCGTGAGCCATAAAGTGGTCTTTGTCTGCCAACGCTTAAAATACGTACCGGTAAACTTATCCGGTTTCAGTGCTGCGGCAAAGCCACTTGCCAAAAAATTCCTACACATAATAGGTTTTTGGATTGCAAAGAAAATAGGCAATTTTTCGACTAATTTAATCCATAAGTAGATAACTAGCATGGCATTGACAGAACTAACAACATACTGGTACTGATCTAAACAAGCACGTACTACGCAAATAGTAGACAAATCTACACATGATGCTAGCACTGCTAATACAGAAATTATCAGGAGAGGGATAAACGCGGTATACCCTCCAGTAGGCCATGCAGAAGCCGCCGCCGCGGTGGCAGCAGCAGCAGTAGCGTCCTCGGCGGCCTTCTTGTCGGCCTCAGTCTTCTCGGCGGCGGCGCGTTCGGAGTCGCTGGACATGGTGATGACGGAGACGACGCGGACGTAGAGGATCGGAGGCGAGCAGTCACGTAGTCGCTTCCCAAAAACCTATCCGTCTCTCTCCCATACAGGAAACGAAGAGACGGAGTTTCGGAGACCTGCTCTCCCGTCGACCGTGTACGCGGCGGACGAGATGGAGTCACCGGCGGCAGCAGCAGCAAAGGAACGACGATGGGCGGTTCGCGTGGAGCAGATGTGATCTGATCGTGGTGGCTAGGGTTAGGGTACACCGCACACTTATATAGACACAGCCACGTGGAAAGATCGTGGCCCTGCTGTCAGAAACTCTCCGTTAGTGACTGGCAAAAATAAGCGCATAGGTGTGAGCTCGGCTCGGCTCATTCCCGAGGCGAGGCGAGGCGAGGCGAGGCGAGGCGAGGCGTGGCGTGGCGGGCGGAGGAGCGCGCGGGGGCCTCTTCTCTTCTCAAGCTCCAATAGCATGTAGAAGAGCCACCCTTATAAACCACTCCAACTTTCCTTCCACTAGCATGGTGGGACTAAACTTCCCACCACCTTGTCATGCCACCTACATGGGCCCTTAGAGATTAAATCTGAAATTGTCATATGGGCTCTATGCCCATCTCACATTTCAACAGAAGAGTTGCGTCCGCTCCTCGTTGTGTGGAACGCGGCGTGTGACGATGGTGCCTCGAGTCCACTACTGGCCTTCCCACAACAACAACAAGCAAGCAGTGTCCAGGTCCGGTGGCCGCGGTATCAAAACCAATGAAAAAATAGGGTGCTATAAGCTTTAGCATCGCCCTTCTCGAAATGCTACGTAAGTTATAACGTGCTAATAGCGTGCAATATTTAAAAATAGCGTTCTGCATAAAAATATAAAATATATAGCAAAATTTAAGGCTTCCATAATTTACAAGGAAATGGAACACGACAAATTAAACAAAGAAGCATATGAGAGATAGGCTCAGAGCATGTATACTCCTAATTTGTAAGGAGAGGGTACCCTCCTATTTAATAAAAAAACATCAGTGGCTGACTTGCCGGTGATGGCGGCATGGTTGACATCAGAGTTGTCATGTTGAAGTTGGAGGCACGGCTGATGCTGCTACTTGGAGAGGGGATGGAGAGAAGCTGCTACCGCTCACGAAATGCCACCGACACCTTCGCTCATGAATCACGAATGATGTCGTCGATGCCGCCCTCAGTCAGAAACTGGTGGGAAATTGGTGACGAGGTGACTAGGTTAGGTTCTATGTGTTGCGTTTGCATTTAAAAGAGAGTGAGAGTGACTTGGCCAAGGCAATGCGGCGATGCTTGAGGGGATTCTGTGTGGTACACGCTAAGACGCTACAACATTATCTCGTTTAGCGTCAAAATAGCACGCTATAGCATGAATAGCGTCAGAGCGAGCAAATTAGCTAAAACGTAATGTGTCCCTTCCAGATATGCTATAGCGATGCTAAAATGTCAAAATCTCGCGCTATTTTTTTGTTGACCATCATATGAATAATATCCGAGTCCCTCGACAAAATGAGTCAGGTAAAATTAAGGGTGAAATGCATGAGAATAAGGAGCTAAGTGATTAACAATAAGCTCAAAATGCTCTATGTAATCTGCTACTAAGAAAGTTTGACGAACATTGTAGAATTTTCTAGTCAACAGCTGATGCCTGTCTCAGCCAAAAGCGGGTGCATAGCAAAGCGGTGAACGATTCCAATAAAACTCAGATAGTTTGTTTTGGAAAGATTGCAATCAAATAGACGTGGCACTGGAGAAATTGTGCGCAACCATTGGTATCCAGAAAGAGGTATCTATATTGTTCACAAAGTGTTTTCCACAATTTGAGGTTCTCACCTATGAACTGTGAAAAAGATGATGCCCTATGTCGAGTGCCATAAATACTCGGTAAAGGGCCAAATAAACTCGGCAAAGAGCACCTGGCTTACACCTCTCAGGAAAACAAAACTTTGCCGAGAAACAACTGTCAGGCACTCGGCAAACTGGTTGCCGAGAACCAAACAACGCCTCTTGGCAAAATAAAATGACTCCACGGCTGCTGGTTTCATCACCGAGCCATTAATCACTACCGGACATGCCACATGGCACCATTTTGCTGTGTGTTCACTGTTTGGTTCTCGGCAAAAAGTGTGTTTGCTGAGTTTTGGCATTTTGCCAAGTGTGTTTTGCACATGGTGTCCACAAATGCCTGTGTTTGCTGAGTAGCATCTATTGCCGAGTTCCCCTCTCGGCTTACTTCGCTTTGCCGAGTGCCCGTGGTTTGGTTCTCGGCAAAGAGTCAGGCACTCGGCGTATGAGAAAATTCCACTAGTGACTAAGGATGTGCTTACCCAAAACCCGCAAGCAATTGACTAGCATGAGCGAACGGAGAGAGGACAGGAACGGGCAACTGGAGAGGAAATAGAACAGTTCCTGGGAGGAGCGCCGACAGTGTTGCTGACC
This sequence comes from Aegilops bicornis, assembly GCA_021605145.1. Lineage (NCBI taxonomy): Eukaryota > Viridiplantae > Streptophyta > Magnoliopsida > Poales > Poaceae > Aegilops > Aegilops bicornis. The sequence goes on along the minus strand of CM038671.1, from coordinate 43,378,257 downwards.
CCTTCTCCAGGTGCAGGAATTCGCCAGATGGTCGCGTAACCCGTGTGGCGGCTCTGTCGCACTAATCCCGGAGCCAGGGAGGCCACGGGTCGCCATGAGACTAGGATCGGGTGTGAAGTCCCGTTAGCAGCCACACCTGGCGCCGCAGGCAGACGCCCTTGTTGCAGTAATGCAACCACCACAACCATGGCCACAACTCAGTTCTCCAGAACCGGTCCCCAGACGACCAGATCATCGAGCTTGTTGGAATTGGCCTGGATCGCGTTGGTATTGTTGCGTAGATCAATGCGTTGGTATTGTTGTGGTCCTCCTCCCATTGCCATTTTGGTGTTGGTATGAGGTCTTCGATATGCAGATTGCTGTTGAGGTTCTCGTTTGTTCTTATAATCTGAATGTGCATAGGCTTGGGAACTTTGGCAATATTCAAGGGAGAAAGCAAATCATAGCTTTGGCTCAGGTCTTTGGTTTGATACTTTGGCGTCCAATCTTGTTCAGCAAAATTATACTTTGGTTCCCAGGTGCCTTTTGGAGTTGGGATCTGATCCAAACCTTGTGATTCTTTATTCTGCTGATAGACTCGCGTTCGGTTTCTTTCTGTGGAGGAAACATGCGTTTCTTTCCCTACAAAATACTCCTACAAATGATGCATCCTCCTTGGGTCATCAAACACCCTTGGAACTTCAAAATTACAAAAATTGTGCATAAGGCCACAGACCAACATTCACTCGAGTATTTAGGAAGCACCAGACATATGTGTATTTTAGCAGTGTTCATGTGAGCCCGAGCTCTACGACATTGGATTCTCAGCTATCCTTGCCGGTCATATAAATTCACCCGTGCAACAAAATGTGTCCTAAGTCATTCAACACGGACAATAAAGTTGTGACACATAAATGGACCACCAACCTTCATTTGTACTGCATAGATAGTGCTTTCGTTTACTATATAGACAACCGATCTTGGTTAAAACAAACAACAAACTCCACCTCATTTATCCATATTTTTACATTCCGGCGTACAAACTCCTCATTTTCAGTATTTTTGTATAGCGAATGGTGATGGCGATCCACAAAAGCATAAGAAAGAATAGATTGGAAATTGAAACGATATATGCCCATTGACGATGCGCAGGAATAAGAGACATGGGGAAACCAACCACGAGGTCTGTATACCGGGTTAGCGGATACTTTCTCTGTTCTTGAAACATGCCAGATACGATCGTGTTCTCAAACAGGTCGTTGTTGCATAGAATTAGTGACAGAAAAATCTACTGCCCTGGGGAACACAACCATTCGAGCATCTGTTAAGGGAGGTGTGTGGTTACACACAGGGATGGCACTTACTTCAGCATAGGATTGCATGTGTGTTCTCATTTTGGACGGCTTTCTAAAGTGCTTCTGTTTCTCCTCGCGTGAACTTCTGGCGAGATGCTGTTGCTTGGCTGATGTTTCTCATTTTGGATTGCATGTGTGTTTCTCATTTCGAAGTAGGCTTGCGGTTGATGTCAGATAACTGCTAACACTAGAGTTCTCTTCTTTGGTCGGATCCATGGTGTTTCTAGCTGATACCCCAGTTGGGGTAGTACCTATTTCTAGTTGAAGGGCCTTTTTTGCTAGTTTTATTTAACTGTGAGTGGGGACCCTTTGAACTTCTGTAATTGTTGAAAGGCGTTGTTTGTTCAGAAGAAAAATACTTTGGTTCCCAGGTGCCTTTTGGAGTTGGGATCTGACCCAAACCTTGTGATTCTGGATTCTCAAGATAGACCCGCGTCAGTTTCTCGTTGTGGAGAAATGTGTTTCTTGCCCTACAAATGACTTTTCTTCAGTGAGGGTAATGTAATTTGGTGCATCTTCCTTGGATTATCAAACACACTTGGAACTTCAAACTTACTACAGTTGTACATAAGGCCATGGACCAACATTCAGTCGAGAATTTAGGAAGCACGGGATATTTTAGCAGTATCCATGTGAGCCCGAGGTCACAATTACGACATTGAATGGTTACCGCGGGATATCGTAAATATATAGCATAACATATATCAATACGAGGTACCCCCTCGTCGCTCGCCCCTCGAGGGCGATCGGTGGGGGGGTTCCTTCCCCTTCTCCGCTGCTGGGGGACAGCGCCGGGCAGAGCCCGTGCGTTCGACGGCGGCGGCGGCGGAGGGCCGCTCCTTCTTCTCGGGCTGTAAGGCGGCGAGGGTGCCTGATCCTTGGAGGTGCGGCCTCTTCCTCCATACATGACGACACGATGGCTCCTGGTGGAGGCGTTTGTGGTGGTGCGGGGTGAGATGGCCAAAGGATGGAGGTGGGGCTGGGCGTGGCTGGTGGTGGCGACAGTGGCGGCCGGCCTGGATCCGATCTTGGAAGAGGCGACATCGACTCCGGCCCGAACCCGAACATGGCGGTGGCGGCGTCCCTTCCGTCGGGGATTACGGGCCAGGTGGTGGGTTCTTGTGGCGGCGGATCGAGGGGATCCCGCACCCGGGGACGTCGCATGATGCGAATGGCGGCCGGAGCTTCCTCCGGCGTCGATGGCGCTTGTTGTGGGATCGCGGCGGTTGTTGTTGTATGGGCAACGACAACCGCCGGCGCGACGGTGGGTGCTCCCTGTAGAGCCCGTAATCGGGGCGGCGGACCCTTTTCATCAACGGCGGCGGACATGGGGATTGTGTGAGCGTTTTAGAGTCTGGATCTCGAGGTGGAGCCTTTTGAGGCTGGTGGCGGTATGGGACGTCTCTTCCATCAACAGACCGGGTTTAATGCAGCTCGTCAGGTTAGACATGTGCCTCTTTCTAAGTTGTCGGGCGGTTCCTGTCGCCGGCAGGTGAAGCCACCGGTGGACGTGCTACCGGCCGATGCAACACATGGCGTCTTATATGGAGACATCAAGTATGCCTGCTACCGACAGGTGATGCACGGTGGCTCTGGCGGAGGTGTCATGTTTAGCCAGTTCCTCGCCGGATCCAAGGTGGTGCGGCGATGGCGGAGGCAAAGCGGTATGGGACCTCTTTGTATTCCGTTGTCTCCTCAAGAGGTTTCCGCCATCGAGGTGTCGATGAAGCGGATATGGGCGGATGGTACACATAGCTTCAACGACGAGTTTATGCACTCCGGTGGAAACACAAAATCTCTGATCAGACTATGTCATCGCGTGCCTGTGTCGTGTGATTAGTGAACATAGTAGATTGAAGCTTGGCTTTGGGGATGAGAATCCGGAGTTCAATCTTGTGGTGGACTCGCCATCATCGGCGCACGTGCAGTGATCCCGTCTTGAAGGCGTAGCCTAGGAGTTGTGCATTTTTTGTTTGTGTTGTGTCTTGTATCATAGGGATTAGTGGCTATCTGGGGGAGGTGCTGTCGCGAGGTATAAGGCCTCAGGGTTTGTTTTTCGTTTATTTCTGGGTCGATGGTGTTCGGCTGCTGATTTTGTACTATTAGTAATATATGGCTGCATGCACTGTCCTGATGCAGAGGCCGGGGGTTATCGTCTTAAAAAAATAATATAAATTCACATGATCTCCTTGTGTATCCCCTGTATATGTAAGTGTTACCAATAGAATCAAACATATCAAGAGTATTTACCCTGCACAAAATAATAATATCCAGAGTATTTTGAAGTAAAAACTAAAATCCTATAAACATGCCCCTTTTTTCCTTTTCAAAACAAGAAAACTAGCGTGTGCCACTCAATGAGCACCGTGGAGGCAACCAAATGTGTTCCAAGTCATTCAACGTGGATAATAAAGTTGCTGCAAATAAATGGGCCACCAACGTAAACTTCATTTGTACGTAGATACAACTTTCACTTTCTATATAAACGAACCATCTTCCTCGAAGCAGGCAACAAACTCCACCAATTCATTTTTCCATATTTTACACTTCGGTAGTAGAAACTCTTCGTTTTTAGTATTTTCGTATAGCGAATGCTGATGGCAATTGATACGTCCATTTTGCATCATGCTTTTATATCGATATTTATTGCATTATGTGCTGTTATTACACATTATGTCACAATACTTATGCCTATTCTCTCTTAATTTACAAGGTTTACATAAGGAGGGAGAATGCCGGCAGCTGGAATTCTGGGCTGGAAAAGGAGCAAATATTAGAGACCTATTCTGCACAACTCCAAAAGTCCTGAAACTCCACGGAAGTTGTTTTTGGAAATAATAAAAAATACTGAGCGGAAGAAATACCAGAGGGGGCCCACACCCTGGCCACGAGGGTGGGGGCGCACCCTACCCCCTGGGCACGTCCCCTGCCTCGTGGGCCCCCTGGTGGCCCTATGGTGCCCATCTTCTGCTATATGAAGTCTTTCGTCCGAGAAAAAATCATAAGCAAGCTTTCGGGACGAGACTCCTCCGCCACGAGGCGGGACCTTGGCGGAACCAATCTAGGGCTCCGGAGCTGTTCTGCCGGGACACTTCTCTCCGGAGGGGGAAATCATCGCCATCGTCATCACCAACGCCTCTCTCATCGGGAGGGGCCAATCTCCATTAACATCTTCACCGGCACCATCTCCTCTAAAACCCTAGTTCATCTCTTGTATCCAATCTTTGTCTCCAAGTCTGGGATTGGTACCTGTAGGTTGCTAGTAGTGTTGATTACTCCTTGTAGTTGATGCTAGTTGGTTTATTTGGTGGAAGATCATATGTTCAGATCCTATATGCATATTAATACCCCTCTGATTATGAACATGAATATGCTTTGTGAGTAGTTACGTTTGTTCCTGAGGACATGGGAGAAGTCTTGCTATTAGTAGTCATGTGAATTTGGTATTCGTTCGACATTTTGATGAGATGTATGTTGTCTCCCCTCCAGTGGTGTTATGTGAACGTCGACTACATGACACTTCACCATTATTTGGGCCTAGAGGAAGGCATTGGGAAGTAGATGATGGGTTGCTAGAGTGACAGAAGCTTAAACCCTAGTTTATGCGTTGCTTCGTAAGGGGCTGATTTGGACCCATATGTTTCATGCTATGGCTAGGTTTACCTTAATAATTCTTTTGTAGTTGCGGATGCTTGCAATAGGAGTTAATCATAAGTGGGATGCTTGTCCAAGTAAGGACAACACCCAAGCACCGGTCCACCCACATATCAAATTATCAAAGTACCGAACGCGAATCATATGAACGTGATGAAAACTAGCTTGATGTTAATTCTCATGTGTACTCGGGAGCGCTTTTCTTTATATAAGAGTTTGTCCAGGCTTGTCCTTTGCTACAAAAAGGATTGGGCCACCTTGCTGCACTTTATTTACTTTTGTTACTTGTTGCCCGTTACAAATTATCTTATCACAAAACTATCTGTTACCTATAATTCCAGTGATTGCAGAGAATACCTTGCTGAAAACCGCTTATTATTTCCTTTTGCTCCTCGTTGGGTTCGACACTCTTACTTATCGAAAGGACTATGATAGATCCCCTATACTTGTGGGTCATCAAGACTCTTGTTTGGCGCCGTTGTCGGGGAGTGAAGCGACTTTGGTAGGTGGAATTTGGCAAGGAAAAATTTATATAGTGTGCTGAAATTTAGTGTCATTTGTTACCATGGAAAGTAATCCTCTGAGGGGCTTGTTCGGGGTATCTTCACCCGACCAGTAGAGCAAAGAGTTGCTCCTCAACCTACCGAACCTACTGAAAATGAAAATGTCTACTTTGAAATTCATTCGGGTATGATAGAAAAACTGCTAGCTAATCCTTTTGCAGGAGATGGAACATTACATCCTGATGAGCACCTGATATATATGGATGAAGTTTGTGGATTATTTAAGCTTGCAGGTATGCCCGATGATGTTATCAATAAGAAGGTCTTCCCTTTATCTTTGAAGGTAGATGCATTGACATGGTATAGGCTATGTGATGATATGGGATCATGGAACTACAAACGATTGAAATTGGAATTTCATCAGAAGTTTTATCCAATGCATCTTGTTCATCGTGATCGCAATTATATATATAATTTTTGGCCTCGAGAAGGAGAAAGCATCGCTCAAGCTTGGGGGAGGCTTAAGTCAATGTTATATTCATGCCCCAATCATGAGCTCTCAAGAGAGATGATTACTCAAAAAATTTATGCTCGGCTTTCTGATAACAATCGCACCATGCTCGATACTTCTTGTTCTGGCTCTTTTATGATGAAGACTATTGAATTCAAATGGGATTTATTGGAAAGAATTAAACGCAACTCTGAAGATTGGGACCTCGACGAAGGTAAGGAGTCAGGTATAACACCTAAGTTTGACTGTGTTAAATCTTTCATGGATACCGATGTTTTCCGTAAATTTAGCACTAAATATGGACTTGACTCGTAGAGATAGTAGCTTCTTTCTGTGTATCTTTTGTTACTTATGTTGATCTTCCTAAGGAGAAGTGGTTTAAATATCATCCTCCCATATAAGTAAAAGTAGCTGCACCTATTAAAGTTGAAGAAAAGACTATCACTTATAATGATCCTATTGTTCCTACCGCTTATGTTGAGAAACCACCTTTCCCTGTTAGAATAAAGGATCATGCTAAAGCTTCAACTGTGGTTCGTAAAAGAAATGTTAGAACTTATACACCTCCTGAGCAAGTTAAAGTTGAACCTAATATTGCTGTTGTTAAAGATCTCTTGGCTGATAATATTGATGGGCATGTTATTTATTTCTGTGATGAAACTGCTAGAATTGCTAAACCTTGTGCTAAAGATAAACATAGACCTGTGGTACGCATGCCTGTTATTTCTGTTAAAATAGGAGATCATTGTTATCATGGCTTATGTGATATGGGTGCTAGTGCTAGTGCAATACCTATTGACTTATACAAAGAAATTATGCATGATATTGCACCTACTGAGTAGAAAATATTGATGTCACAATTAAACTTGCCAATAGAGATACTATATCACCAATTGGAATTGTTAGAGATGTTGAAGTCTTGTGTGGGAAAACTAATTATCCTGCTGATTTTCTTGTTCTTGGTTCCCCACAAGATAGCTTTTGTCCCATTATATTTGGTAGACCCTTCTTGAACACTGTTAATGCTAAGATAGACTGCGAAAAGGATGTTGTTACTATTGGTTTAGGTGATATGTCTCATGAGTTAACTTTTCTAAATTTCATAGACAACACCATGAAGAGGAATTGCCTAGTAAACATGAAATTATTGGTCTTGCTTCTATTGCCGTGCCTCCTAGTGATCCTTTAGAACAATATTTGCTAGACCATGAAAATGATATGTTTATGAATGAAAGGAGGAAATAGACGAAGTGTTCTTTAAACAGGGACCTATTATGAAACACAACTTGCCTGTTGAAATCCTAGGGGATCCTCCTCCACCCAAGGGTGATCCCGTGTTTGAGATTAAACCATTACATGATACTCTTAAATATTCTTATCTTGATGAAAAGAAGATATATCCTGTTATTATTAGTGCTAACCTTTCAGAGAAGGAGGAAGAAAAATTATTAAAAACTCTGAAGAAGCACAGTGCTGCTATTGGATATACTCTTGATGATCTTAAGGGCATTAGTCCCACTCTATGCCAACACAAATTAAATTTGGAGAAAGATGCCAAACCAGTTATTGATCACCAACAACGCTTGAATCCTAAGATGAAAGAAGTGGTAAGAAAGGAAATACTAAAGCTCCTTGAGGCAGGTATAATTTATCTTGTTGCTGATAGTCAGTGGGAAAGTCCTGTCCATTGTGTCCCTAAGAAGGGAGGTATTACTGTCGTTCCTAATGATAAAGATGAATTGATTCCGCAAAGAATTATTACAAGTTATAGGATGGTAATTGATTTTCTCAAATTAAATAAGGCTACTAAAAAGATCATTACCCCTTACCTTTTATTGATCAAATGCTAGAAAGATTATCCAAACATACACATTTTTGCTTTCTAGATGGTTATTCTGGTTTCTCTCAAATACCTGTGTCAGCTGATGATCAAGCAAAGACCACTTTTACTTGCCCTTTCGGTACTTTTGCTTATAGACGTATGCCTTTTGGTTTATGTAATGCACCTGCTACCTTTCAAAGATGCATGATGGCTATATTCTCTGATTTTTGTGAAAAGATTTGTGAGGTTTTCATGGACGATTTCTCCGTTTATGGATCCTCTTTTGATGATTGCTTGAGCAACCTTGATCGAGTTTTCCAGAGATGTGAAGAAACTAATCTTGTCTTGAACTGGGAGAAGTGCCACTTTATGGTTAATGAAGGCATTGTCTTGGGGCATAAAATTTCTGAAAAGGGTATTGAAGTTGATAAAGCTAAAGTTGATGCTATTGAAAAGATGCCCTGTCCTAAGGACATCAAATGTATAAGAAGCTTCCTAGGTCACGCCGGATTTTATAGGAGGTTCATTAAGGACTTCTCAAAAATTTCTCGGCCTCTGACTAATCTATTACAAAAAGATATACCATTTGTTTTTGACGATGATTGTGTAGAAGCATTTGAAATACTTAAAAAAGCATTAATTTTTGCACCTATTGTTCAGCCACCTGATTGGAATTTACCTTTTGAAATTATGTGTGATGCTAGTGATTATGCTGTAGGTGTTCTAGGGCAAAGAGTTGATAAGAAATTAAATGTTATTTAGTATGCTAGTAAAACTCTAGACAATGCCCAGAGAAATCATGCCACTACTGAAAAAGAATTTTTAGCAGTTGTATTTGCTTGTGATAAGTTCAGACCTTATATTGTTGATTCTAAAGTAACTATTCACACGGATCGTGCTGCTATTAAATACCTCATGGAAAAGAAAGATGCTAAACCTAGACTTATTAGATGGGTTCTCTTGCTGCAAGAATTTGATTTGCATATTATTGATAGAAAAGGAGCTGAGAACCCCGTTGCAGATAACTTGTCTAGGTTAGAAAATGTTCTTGATGACCCACTACCTATTGATGATAGCTTTCCTGATGAACAATTAAATGTCGTAAATGCTTCTCATACTGCTCCATGGTATGCTGATTATGCTAATTACATTGTTGCTAAGTTCATACCACCTAGTTTCACATACCAGCAAAAGAAAAAGTTTTTCTATGATTTGAGACATACTTTTGGGATGACCCACATCTTTATAAAGGAGTAGATGGTGTTATTAGACGTTATGTACCTGAGCATGAACAGGAACATATCCTACGCAAGTGTCACTCCGAGGCTTATGGAGGACACCACGCTGGAGATAGAACTGCACATAAGGTATTGTAATACGGTTTTTATTGGCCTACTCTCTTCAAGGATGCCCGTAAGTTTGTCTTATCTTGTGATGAATGTCAAAGAATTGGTAATATCGATGAGACGCCAAGAAAGCCTATGAATTATTCACTTGTTATTGAACCATTCGATGTTTGGGGCTTTGATTATATGGGACCGTTTCCTGCCTCTAATGGATATACACATATTTTAGTTGCTGTTGATTACGTTACTAAGTGGGTAGAAGCTATTCCAACTAGTAGTGCTGATCATAACACCTCTATTAAGATGCTTACAGAAGTCATTTTTTTCCGAGGTTTGGAGTCCCTAGATATTTAATGACTGATGGTGGTTCACATTTTATTCATGGTGCTTTTCGTAAAATGCTTGCTAAGTATGATATTAATCATAGAATTGCATCTCCTTATCACCCGCATGATCTAGCGGTCAAGTAGAATTGTGTAATAGAGAGCTCAAATTAATTTTGCAAAAGACTGTTAATAGATCTAGAAAGAATTGGTCCAAGAAACTGGATGATGCATTATGGGCCTATAGAACTGCATATAAAAATCCTATGTGTATGTCTCCGTATAAAATGGTTTATGGAATAACATGTCACTTACCTCTCGAACTAGAACATAAGGCATATTGGGCCATTAAAGAGCTCAACTATGATTTCAAACTTGCCGGTGAGAAGAGGTTATTTGACATTAGCTCACTTGATGAATGGAGAACCCAAGCCTATGAGAATGCCAAGTTGTTTAAAGAAAAAGTTAAAAGATGGCAATGACAAAAGAATAAAAAAGTGTTACGTTATCGAGGAGGTCTATCGTTTCGGTGCCATAAAAATCAATAATTTCGAAGGCACAAATCCGAAGGTGGTGAACAGTCAAAGAATCAAACATTATATCTCAGGTAATCCTAAATGTTGAAACCAATGTTATTGAAACTGTAACCCCGGAGGAATACATAAGGTACACTTTCCAGAACGTTTCAGACTCCGAAAAGGAATAGGTATGTGGTACGGCAAGTAAACCGACTCTAAAACAGTTCTAATGGCAATTTTCTCCGTTTTGGAATATTTAGAAAAATAGAAAATAAGAAGCAGTCCGGGAAGGACATGAGGGCTCCACGAGGTTGGAGGCGCGCCCTACCCACAGGCGCCCCCTGCCTCGTGGGCACCTCGTGTGCTCTCCGGACTCCGTTTTCTTGCACGATACGTATTTTGGTCGGTTAAAATTCATTATATAATCTCCCGAAGGTTTTGACTCCTGTATCACGCAATTGTCCTCTGTTCTTGTTTCGAGCTGTTTTTCTGACAGATCTAGATCATCATGACATCTCCAAGTGCCCCCAAGGACAAGTTCTTCGAGAAGGTAATCAACCCCTACCTCGCGGAGGTGCTGCAACACCCTCAAACTATTGAGATGCATGAGGGGGTGCTGCACATTCGCGACGTTGTGGGACCAAGGAGGACCGGGAGCGTGGAGACAAGGCTCCAGGCAATGGAGCAACAAGTTTTCAAGTGCCAGGAGATGGTGAAGCGTGGACTTGACTCCAATCACATGATGATCGCAGAGTTCACCAACAACCACAAGCTGGATACCAAGGACATTGGGCAGGCCATCTTCAAGCTCCATGAGAAAATCGAGCACCTCCAAGCCCAAATCTATGACCTGCAAAACCAAAACTGTGAGTATGAATATAGATTCAAGAGAATGAGTTTGGCTGCAGATTTGAGGATCCCGGAGACTCGATCATCCTTCCATGATGGTGAGCCCATGCCTCGGAAGATGGACGACAAGCCTACTTCATCAACAACTCCATCCGCACCACCTCCGAAAAAGGAGACATAATCACATGGGTATGGGCACTCCCCTTGGCAACTGCCAAGCTTGGGGGAGGTGCCCCGGTATCGTATCACCACCACATCTCCTATCTTTACCGTTTTTCTTAGTTCGATCCTTTTAATAATATCTTGATCTAGTAGAATATAGTTTTTGGTATGATCTAGTTTTGTGTTTTGCTTTAAGATCCCTTTATGTAATCGAGTTCGTGAGCTATATAATAAAGATTAGTGTTGACTCAAGGGCTTGATTATTTTGCCATGATATTGAGTGAAAAAAAGAAAAAGAAAGAATAAAAAGAAATAAAAATAGATCATATTGATCTTATGGAGAGTAATGACTTCACATATAAAGAGTATGATGATTAAAAGTTGTTGAGAGTTGACAAATTTAGTTTTGGTCATCGTTGCAATTAATAGGAAGTAATAAAGAAAGAGAGGTTTCACATATAAATATACTATCTTGGACATCTTTTATGATTGTGAGCACTCATTAAAATATGACATGCTAAAGAGTTGATGTTGGACAAGGAAGACAACGTAATGGGTTATGTTTTCTTATATCTGAAATAAAGTATATTGTCATGGATCATCCAACATGTTGATCTTGCCTTTCCCCCTCATGCTAGCTAAATTCTTTGCACCAAGTAGAGATGCTACTTGCGCTTCCAAAAACCCTTAAACCCAGTTTTGCCATGAGAGTCCACCATATCTACCTATGGATTGAGTAAGATCCTACAAGTAAGTTGTCATCAGTGCAAGCAATAAAAATTGCTCTCTAAATATGTATGATTGATTAGTGTGGAGGAAATAAGCTTTATACGATCTTGTGATGTGGAAGAAATAAAAGTGACAGACTGCATAATAAAGGTCCATATCACAAGTGGCAATATAAAGTGACGTTCTTTCGCATTAAGATTTTGTGCATCCAACCCTGAAAGCGCATGGCAACCCCTGCTTCCCTCTGCGAAGGGCCTATCTTTTACTTTTATCTTCTACCTTATGCAAGAGTCATGGTGATTTTCACCTTTCCTTTTTACATTTTATCCTTTGGCAAGCATAGTATGTTGGAAAGATCCGGATATATATATCTAATTGGGTGTAAGTTAGCATGAGCTATATTATTGTTGACATTACCCTTGAGGTAAAAGGTTGGGAGGCGAAACTATAAGCCCCTATCTTCCTCTGTGTCCGATTAAAATTCTGTAACCATAAGTATTGCGTGAGTGTTAGCAATTGTGAAAGACTAAATGATAGTTGACTATGTGGACTTGCTGAAAAGCTCTGACATAGACTCTTTCTGATGTTATGATAAATTGCAATTGCTTCAATGACTGAGATTATAGTTTGTTAGTTCTCAATAAAGTTTCTGATTCATACTTTGCATTGTGAATAGATTATTCATAAGAAATCATATGACATTATCCATATATGTTGCTGTTACGAGAATAATCATGATGCCCTTATGTCAGTATTTTATTTTATCGACACCTCTACCTCTAAACATGTGGACATATTTATCGTGATAGGCTTCCGCTTGAGGACAATCGAGGTCTAAGCTTGGGGGAGTTGATACGTCCATTTTGCATCATGCTTTTATATCGATATTTATTGCATTATGGGCTGTTATTACACATTATGTCACAATACTTATGCCTATTCTATCTTCTTTTATAAGGTTTACATAAGGAGGGAGAATGCCGGCAGCTGGAATTCTGGGCTGGAAAAGGAGCAAATACTAGAGACCTATTGTGCACAACTCCAAAAGTCCTGAAACTCCACGGAAGTTGTTTTTGGAAATAATAAAAAATACTGAGCGGAAGAAATACCAGAGGGGCCCCACACCCTGGCCACGAGGGTCGGGGGCGCGCCCCCTGCCTCGTGGGCCCCCTGTTCCTCGTTGGGTTCGACACTCTTACTTATCGAAAGGACTATGATAGATCCCCTATACTTGTGGGTCATCAGCTATCTATACAAGCATAAGAAAGAATAGACTGAAAACCGAAACGGTATATGCCGTTGACGACGTGCAGGAATAAGAGACATAGGGATGAGAGACAAAGAGAGACAGAGATGAAGAGAGACAGAGATGAAGAAGAAGCTACATGAGGATGACAGATGGGACCTACGTCCACTTCGTCAAATTATCTAGAGAGGCATGCCAGGTCGTCCTCACAGGCAGGCCCCACTTGTCGATTCATTTGTTTTATAGCGAAATTCGAGCATTAGTGCTCGTTATTACACATTAGGCGCAGAACCGGTGGTTTTTTATGCCCTGGTTCAAATGTGGTACCAAGTTATTACCCTAGCCCCAAGTATGATGGTTTTGGGTAAATAACTCGATAATGTAAGTCGGCGCATCCTCCTTGGATATCAAACACAATTGGAACTTCAAACCCATAAGAATTGTGCATAAGGCTACAAACCAACATTCACTCCAGTATTTAGGAAGCACTAGAAACATACTCCCTCCATCCCAAATTACTTGTATTAGATTTGAGGCGGAGGGAATATATTTTAGCAGTATTCGTGTGAGCCTGAGCTCACCATCAGGAAACCGAATGGTTAGCACTCCATCCTAGTGGGTCATATAAATTCACGTGCTCTCCTTGTGTATCCCGTGTATTTATTATGTAAGCATCATCAATAGAATGAAATACATCTAAACTATTTTTGTCGTAAACCACTTCTAGAATCCTGTAAACGTGCGAAAACTTCTTCACAGGATTCCGCCTCCCCTCCCGAGGCGCCTCCTGGGCGCCCCAGGAGGCAACCCTAGCGCTGCCGCCCGTCTCCTCGCCCGTCCCCCATCCTCGCTGCTGCCGGTGGCGTCGCTGCCAAAGGCCGCGTGGCGCAGGTGGCGGCGGGCATCTTCCTCCCACGCAGGTGACGGGCGGTGCTGGGCGTCCTCCCCGCCGGTGGCGCCAGGCGCCGTCGGCCGCTGCTCCGGCTTCCTCCTCCTCCTGGCGTCCTAGTGGACTGCCGGGCGCTTCCTCCTACCCTCCTCCTCCCTCCACCTCGGCTCGTGAGGGCTAGAGGCCCGGGCGCTGGCGGCGGATCGCAACCCCGCACAGATCTGGCTGGTGGTGGCGGTTGGCGGCGAGAGTGGCGGTGGTCCTTGAGGGAGTCCTGGATTAGGGGGTATCCGGACAGCCGGACTATACACATCGTCCAGACTATAGGAGCGTCAAGATATAAGACTCAAGACTTCGGCTCGTGTCCGGATGGGACTCTCCTTTGCGTGGAAGACAAGCTTGGCGATCCGGATATTATATTTCCTTCCTTGTAACCGACTCCATGTAAACCCTAGCTCTCTCCGGTGTCTATATAAACTGGAGAGGATGGTCCTTAGAAGGCCGATCACAATTACAATCATACCATCATAGGCTAGCTCTTAGGGTTTAGCCTCTACAATCTCGTGGTAGATCTACTCTTGTACTACCTATATCTTCAATATTAATCAAGCGGAAGTAGGGTTTTACCTCCATCGAGAGGGCCCGAACACAGGTAAACATTGTGTCACTTGCTTCCTGTTACCATCAGCCCAAGACGCACAGATCGGGACCCCCTACCCGAGATCCGTCGGTTTTGACACCGACATTGGTGCTTTCATTGAGAGTTCCTCTGTGTCATCGCTTCAAGGCTTGATGGCGTCTTCAATCGTCAACAACACAGTCTAGGGTGAGACTTTTCTCCCCGGACAGATCTTTGTGTTCGGCGGCTTCGCACTGCGGGCCAATTTGCTTGGTCATCTGGAGCAGATCGACAGCTACGCCCCTGGCCACCAGATCAGGTTCGGAAAATTGAACTACACGGCGGATATTCGCGGAGACTTGATTTTCAACGGATTCGACCCTGTGCTAGGAGCGCCGGACAGTCACGACGAGCACGGCCTAGACCTACTGTCGGACAATGCTCGGAACATCATCCCTGCAATCGCCCCAGATCTAAATCCGAAACAGGTTGCGTTGCCCGAGGACGGAGGGATGGACCCCGCCCCGCAGGCCGCACGCTCATCGGCGGTGGAGCCGAACACAGGTCACATCTCTGTGGAGGCCTGTAACCCTGGGCCCCCGGACTCATATCCGGTTGTTGGCTCACGTCCGCACACTCTCGAGCCAGCCGAGCCAGGTTGGGCTCCGGTAATGGAGTTTACCGCTGCAGACATTTTTCAGCACTCGCCTTTTGGTGACATGCTGAACTCATTAAAGTCTCTCTGTTTATCAGGAGGCTCTGGGCCGAACTATGTCCGGCTTGAGTGGGAAGCAGGCGACGAAGGAATTCGCTGCCCACCCACCACCCACTTTGTCGCCACGATCGATGATTTAACCGACGTGCTCGACTTCGACTTCGAAAACATCGACGGTATGGACGACGATGCAGGAGACGTACAGGAGCCACCGCTCACAGGACGGTGGACAGCCACCTCTTCATATGATATATACATGGTGGACACTCCGAAAGAAACCAATGGCGATAAGGCAATGGAGGATAACCCCTCCAAGAAGAAAGCAAAGCATGGGCGTCGCCCGCACCGCTCCAAGCCCCGCCAAGGCAATACCGGCACCGGAGACGAAGACAATCCGGACGGTGCCAACGATGAATACAACCCCGAACAGCCCGCCTTCGAGCAGGCCGAACAGGAAGATGGGCATGACAGCCCAGATGAACAGGCGACGGACGGGTATCCGGAGGAGGACAACTACATGCCCCTCTCCGAAAACGAGATTATCCTCGGCGAAGACCCCGCAGAGCAGGAGCGCTTCAAGCGCCGGCTTATTGCCAATGCGAGAAGCCTGAAGAAGAAGCAGCAGCAGCTTCAAGCTGATCAAGATCTGCTCATAGATAGATGGACAGAAGTCCTGGCAGCCGAGGAATATGGACTCGAGCGCCACACGGCTGACCGGCCGCCTCGAGGTCGGGATAAATCGGCATATCAGCCCGAATACCAGCCCCCACCCCGGCGCCAGTTTACTACGGCCCGGGGCAATACTCAGGACCTGCGCGATAAACTGGATAACGCTGCAGGACAACCAAGATCAATCTACAGATCACGGGGGCGCACCGCAGCACATGACGATGACCGTCATACCGGATACACTACCAGCAAATCCGGTCGGGCCGAATATAACGGGCCGACGCAGCCGGACTGCGTCGCGACATAGCCCGCACAGAGGCGCGACACCCCTCTCGCTTCACCGATGAAGTGATGGATCATGAATTCCCGAAGGGTTCAAACTCAGAACATCGCATCATACGATGGCACAACAGACCCAGCGGTATGGATCAAAGATTTCCTCCTCCACATTCACATGGCCCGCTGGAGACGATCTACATGCCATCAAGTATCTTCCCCTTAAGCTCAAAGGACCCGCCCGGCACTAGCTCAACAGCCTGCCCGCAAATTCCATTGGCAGTTGGGAAAACCCGAAAGACGCATTTCTTGACAACTTCCAAGACACATATGTGCGACCTCCGGATGCCGATGACTTGAGTCACATTACTCAACAGCCCAGAGAATCAGCCAGGAAATTCTAGACTCGGTTCCTAACTAAAAAGAACCAAATAGTCGACTGTCCGGACGCCGAAGCCCTGGCGGCCTTCAAGCATAATATCCGTGACGAGTGGCTCGCCCGACACCTCGGCCAGGAGAAACCCAAGTCTATGGCAGCTCTCACGACACTAATGACCCGCTTTTGCGCGGGCGAGGATAATTGGTTGGCTCGCAGCAGCACTACGCCATATTCTGGCACGTCAGACGTCCGTGACAACAATGGCAAGCTATGGCGCAACAGACATAAGCGACGGAACAACGGCGAAAACACCGAAGACACGGCGGTCAATGCCGGATTCAGCGGATCCAAATCCGGTCAGCGGAAGAAGCCATTCAAACGCAACAATCAGGGACGTCCAGTCTAGACCGTATACTAGAGCGCTCATGCCAAATTCATGGCACCCCGGACAAGCCAGCCAACCACACCAATAGAGACTGTTGGGTATTTGAACAGGCCGGCAAAATAAAAGCCGAAAACAAGGACAAGGGGCTGCACAGCGACGATGACGAGGAGCCCCGGCGTCCGAACATGGGGGGACAGAAGAAATCCCCCCCCCCCCAGGTGAAAACGGTCAACATGATCTACGCCACCCACAATCCAAAGCGGGAACAGAACCGAGCACTACGGGACGTCTACGCATGGTCAGCTGGTCCGATCACCTTTGATCGTAGGATAATCCTACTAGCATCCGTCACGGCGGCTCAGCCGCATTGGTTCTAGACCCAATCATAGACGGATTTCACCTCACAAGAGTCCTTATGGACGGAGGCAGCAGCCTGAACCTGCTTTATCAGGACACAGTGCGCAAAATGGGCATCGATCCTTCAAGGATTAAGCCCACCAAAACCACCTTTAAGGGTGTCATTCCTGGAGTAGAGGCCCGCTGTACGGGCTCTATAACATTGGAAGTGATCTTCGGATCTCCAGATAACTTCCGAAGCGAAGAGCTAATCTTCGATATCTTCCCTTTCCGCAGTGGCTACCACGCACTGCTCGGAAAACCGCATTCGCTAGATTCAATGCGGTACCACACTATGCACACCTCAAGCTCAAGATGCCAGGCCCACGCGGGGTCATAAGAGTCAACGGAAATATGGACCGCTCTCTCCGTACAGAAGAGCACACTGCAGCCCTTGCGGCAGAAGTACAATGCGGCCTCCTCCGGCAAACCACCAATCCGGCGACGACAACCTCAAGCTCCGTCAAGCGAGGGCGGAACACCCCGCAACAGGATCAGCAGGCACGCCAAGAGCACGACTAGCAATCCGGCCTCCGCTCAAATCCCATCAAAGCAGCATTCGTGCCATGCGTACACAACTACGCACTCAAAATACCATGGGCACAGGCGGAGGCGTAGCAGTGGCTCAGTCAACATTACGGTATCGCTTCGTAACCTTTCCATTTACCCTTAAGGACATTGCTTTAGTGCAGATTCTCTAGAAGAGCCAGATTGTCGGACTTACATAGGAGAGGAAACCCGGGAGGCAACAGGCTTTGGGCACAGCAGGAAACACCCAGGTGGAATCTATTTACGATTGTTGTTTCTGCTTTATCTATCTGTACGTAGCCTGCCCCTGGATAGGATATGTCAAATAATCCTATTTATCTCCGCTTGCATTCATTGTAAACATACGCTTAAACGTATTATTCCTCAATGGGGGACCATATATAGCGTCAGCTTATTATTCTTATTTGAGTATTTTTTACAAATGTCTATTTGATTTTGCATCCGTACACTTTGGTACGCTTAGTTTGCCAGGGGCTTCTTATGACGCCCCATAATACGGCAATACAAGTCCGAACACTTTCATTAGTGCGGCACCCCGAACTTATAGCATTATATGCATCAGCTCCGAATCATGTCTTGGGTCTACAGTTGGGATAGCCCGGCTCCCTTGTTTTGGTGCCTTACGTTCTGTTAATTCGGCTAAGGTAGCGCAGGGAGAACTACTGCGATTGTGCCCTGGTTCTTCCGGACGAGCACCTCAGTAGAGAAAGCACAAAACTAACCGACATGATGTGGCGAGAGCTGGTCGCTGTTCGAGAGATCTTAAAGTCCTTAAAGATTTTTCCGCTTTAGGCGATAATTCGGCTTTGTCCGATATAGGCGTGTATAGCGCTCCAATTCGGCCTTCCGGACTAGGGGCTTCGCGAATTTAAAATTGTAGACTTCTATGGCTAAGTGAAGGTTATAAAGTCATATAGTCTGATTGCCTTGTTCGCTATGCGCTGGACACCTCCTTAAGGGACCAAACATTTGGATAAAGAGTGCGGGTTTTCCACGAACACCCGCATTAGTTACACGGGGCGGAAGCCGATTTAATCGGACTACTTTCAGAATTTGATCATCAGCCGCACAGAAGGTAATATTTTAAATAACTAAAGCGCTGCATAGTGCAAGTAACTTCGTCTTTAATTTACAAACATGAAAGAGGTGAATTCATTAAAATATTATGTCTTTGGTACATTCATCGGCCACGAGGCAAGCACCCTTCATAACGCCATCATAATACTTCTCGGGGATGCGATGCGGCTTGCCCTCCGCGCCCATCCTTCACCAGCTTCTCCGCATCCAGCTTGCCCCAATGCACCTTTGCACGGGCAAGGGCCCGGCGGGCACCCTCAATGCAAACGGATCGCTTGATGACTTCCAGTCGCGGACAGGCATCCACCATCCGCTTGATCAGGCCGAAGTAGCTGGTGGGCAGAAGCTCACTAGGCCATATCCGTACTATGAGATCCTTCATAGCCACTTCGGCCGCCTTGTGGAGTTCGACCAACTGCTTCAGTTGGTCACTCAGAGGCATTGAATGTTCGCCCCAAAGATACCGGGACCAGAACAACTTCTCCGCTGAGCTCCCTCTGGGCACGGTAGAACTCCGCGGCATTTGATACGCTGCGTGGCAGATCTGCGAATGCCCCTGGAGAGCTCCGGACTCGGGTAAGTAAAAGAAACGCCTCCTCCTCATGTTTGCTTTGCATAAAGAATTTCTTTTCGCCGTTATCTTTTTGGCCTCCTGGATCTCCTCACAGCCCTATCGGCTTCGCCTTGGCGTCTTTTATATTTGTAAGGGCCTTCGCAAGCTCGGCCTCTTTTGCTTTAAGCTCATGCCCCACGGACTCGAACCTTTTTCCGAGCTCCTGGAGCTCTTCTTGTACTTCGCCCACTCGGGCTTCTTGCTTTTCGCGCTCCTTCCGCTCCAAGGCCGCCTTGTGTTCGGCCTCGGATAGCGCATTCTTCAGAGACACCACTTCGGTGGTGGCCTGCATTACCAATTCACGACGCCTCGTCGTTAGAATAACCAATTTTATTTATACTTTACTATATGAGAGGGGAATCATTAACCTTTGCTCTCCTCGAGCTGCCTCCTCGTGAGGCCGAGCTCTCCCTGTGCCCGCTCCAAGTCCTGCTTCAGGCCGGCGATTTCGGCCGTACGGACAGCAGCAGTTAGCAGCACAGCCTATTTATTTATATTCAAACTTATTGTTAGACTCCTGCGGATTATAATTGACCCTCCGTTTGGTTTTTCCTTCCGAACACCAAACAGAGTATCAGGGGCTACTACCTATCGGGTGGTAATTTCACACATTTTTACTTACCTCAAAGCCTGTCAGGAGGCTGGTGCAGGCTTCGGTTAGTCCGCTCTTGGCGGACGAAACCTTCTGAATCACCGCTCATAAGAGTACGATGCTCTTCATCGAGGCAAGCGCCATAAGCGCTTCCAAAGAGACAATCCGGCGTCTCGGGCGCAACGGAAGTCCTTGATACAGACGGCCCTCCCTCCCTAAGAGGGGCTGCCCGCCTGAGTCCGGAACCACTGAAGGCTCCGGAACAGTGTTCGGCTGAGAGCCCGACTTACTGTGGCTCTCATCGACATGATCCGCGGGGATCTTGAACCCCGCGAGTCCGACGGCTGGGACGCCGCCTTGAGGCACCTCCAGGGTTACCTCCCCCATCTCTGGGAGCCTTTGGGACAACACATCCGTGTCGTCCACAGGCCGAGGAGAAGTGGCCGTCGGGAGTGAGTTCATTGCTGACTCACTCAAGGACCCGTCCGAAGACGACGCTTTGGGATGGGCCCTGGCCGGACTGCATACAAGTTCAGCATTACAACAAAACTATGAAGCGGAATTATGATGGAGTGCGGGTACTTACGATCGCACTAGGGGCTTCTTCCTGGGCAGCCACCCTTCCGCGCTGTCGGCGGCGGTGGCAGAGTAGTCCGAAAGGGACACCTTTCCCTTCTTGGACGTCCCAGCCTCCCCCACCGGGGCGGCCTTCCTCTTTTTCTCCCCCCCCCCCCAGTACGGGGAGGTGGAGTTTCTTCTTGTTTCCCCCCGCTTCCGCGAGAGGAATCTGCCTCGTCATCATCAGACGACAAGGGTATGACGGCCTTGCGCCGGGGGCCTCTCCTGGTCCCTTGGTCCGCCGTCTCCGGCCCCCATCCTTTCCGGATTGGGCGGCCTCCTCTTCTTCTTCTTCTTTTCCTTTGGGGGAGGAGTGCGCCTCGTCGTCTTCGGACGAGGCTTGTGCAACCTTATGTCGGAGACCCTTTCGAGTCCCCGGGGCCTTCTTATCGGCCTTCTTCTCTGGCCCCTTATAGGGCACCGGGACCAGCATCTTCGCCAAGATTATTGGCTGGGCTTTCGATAGCGGAGCCGACGGTCAATCCGCTCCGCTGTCTCCACATAATCCTGCACAAATATACACAATTACTTAAGCCTCCCCCATGAGTGTGTTGGGAAAACCGAATCCGTGGCGCCCCGAGAACTCACCGAATAGGGCGTCATGCGGCGTGGAGCCCACGGTCCTCGGATATGGGAGGAGGTACTTCAGAGGCCTTGAACAACGCCTTCCACGCGTTTTGTGCTTCATGCCGTAGAGCCTCACTGGCGTCTGGTGTTCGGCCGGGATGAACTCCCATAGATTGAATGCCCGCCTTTGGCACGGCAGGATCCGGCGAACGAGCATGACCTGGATCACGTTGACGAGCTTGATGTTCTTGTCCTTCATGCCCTTGATGCAGTTTATGAGTCCGTCAGCTCAGAGATTCGCCCCATAACATGCCCTTCTGTTCCCAGGAGGTGAGCCGCATAGGGGTTCCAGATCGGAACTCAGGGGCCGCAACCCAGTTGGCGTCGCGCGACTCGGTGATGTAGAACCACCCCGATTGCCACCCCTTCACGGTTTCCGCCAAGGAGCCATCAAGCCAGGTGACGTTAGGCATTTTGCCCACCATGGCTCCTCTGCACTCCGCTTGCTGGCCACTCACGATCTTCGGCTTCACGCAGAAGGTTTGCATCCACAAGCCGAAATGAGGCTTTATGCGGAGGAAAGCCCCGCATACGACGATGAACGCCGAGATGTTGAGGACGAAGTTCGGGGCTAGATCATGGAAATCTAGCCCGTAGTAGAACATGAGCCCGCGGACGAAGGGGTGGAGTGGAAACCCCAGTCCACGGACGAAGTGGGCAAGGAACACGACCCTCTCGTGGGGTCCTGGAGTTGGTATGACCTGCCCGCCGTCTGGTAGCCGGTATCCGGTCCTCTCGTGGGGTGCGCGGCCAAGTATCCGGCCGCCCGAAGACTTGCGATGTTCTTCTCCTTCACGGTGGAAGCGACCCATTTGCCTCCTGCTCCGGACATGTTTAGCTGTGCGGAGAAAACTTGGACTAGCGCGGTGGAGCTCGAGGAGGCAAGAGTGGGCAGAGGAGGAAGAAGGCGTGGGTAAGAATGGGGAACTCTTATCCCTTTATAGAGGCGACGAAAGCGGTGCGCCTCCCCACTAGCCTGTTGAGAATCGCTTACTTCCCAAGCGCCACGATTGATATCACGGGGGGATTACCCATACCCGTATTGATGAGAATCCCGTGATAAGGGGACATGATCTCTGCTTTGACAAGACGTGTCAAGGAAACCGCCTCGCAATGCACGCTATGGCTGGTTGTGAAAAAAGGTTCGAATAATGACATGGCTGTAATGGCATGTCACATCGTCTAAAAGTTGTCAGCTGAAGTATCATTCTCTCTACGGTGGTATGTGAAGATCATTTTGCAGATCCGGGCACGGCCTACGTGTTCGATAATAACCTTGGAGTATTCGGAAGGAGGAACCCGCCTTGCAATGCTGAAGACAAGACTGCGCCGGACTCATCGTCATTGAAGCCTGGTTCAGGGGCTACTGAGGGAGTCCTGGATTAGGGGGTATCCGGACAGCCGGACTATACACATCGTCCGGACTACAGAAGCGTCAAGATATAAGACTCAAGACTTCGGCTCGTGTCCGGATGGGACTCTCCTTTGCGTGGAAGACAAGTTTGGCAATCCGGATATTATATTTCCTTCCTTGTAACCGACTCCATGTAAACCATAGCTCTCTCCGGTGTCTATATGAACCGGAGAGGATGGTCCTTAGAAGGACGATCACAATTACAATCATACCATCATAGGCTAGCTCTTAGGGTTTAGCCTCTACGATCTCGTGGTAGATCTACTCTTGTACTACTCATATCTTCAATATTAATCAAGCAGGAAGTAGGGTTTTACCTCCATCGATAGGGCCCGAACCTGGGTAAACATTGTGTCACTTGCTTCCTGTTACCATCAGCCCAAGACGCACAGATCGGGACCCCCTACCCGAGATCCGCCGGTTTTGACACCGACAGTCCTTCCAAGGTGGTGGCGTTCCAGTTGGTGCTCGTTCTGCTCTGGTGGGGTGGCGGAGTATTGGCTGGTATTGGTGAGGGCGTGGAGACGCGGGTGGTGTTGTGGTGGTTGACGCTCCTGGCGGCCTTCTTCAGCAGCTGGGTGTGGTCGATCCGGCGGCCCTCGCTGGGGGACGGGTGGCTGCCTCTTCCTCGCGAGGTTCTGGCCGGAGGCCGTGGTAGGGTGTCAGGGGTGACGCAAGGAAGGATGCTGGAGGGACGAGTAGACCGACTACCTGTCACCGGCGCAGGGGTGCGCCGGTCCGGACGAGCTTCGCTCCCCCCTGCCCTTGTCTTGGCCTTGTGCCTCCTTGCCGCTGATCGTTGTTCGGGCGGGTCGGTCACCTGCAATTCCAATGGGGCTAGGGGCATGCCAGTCGGCTCAAAGCTCGTGCCTTTTATGGTCTCCGGAGTGTCTGGATGCAAGGCGGCAGCATTGGAGGCGGGAGCTGCTGGCTCGTGGGCGGAGCTCGTGGCTCGCACCGACGGGCTTCTTTGTCATGGCCGCGTGGGCGGCATGGGGTGGGCCTTCGACGATCTCAGTGGTGGTGCGGCCGACGCTCTCATGTAGGGTCGTACCTTGGACGGAGGTAGAGGGTGGTGGACGAGGTGAAAACCTCGCCTTGCTCGGAGCCAGACCGATGGCGGCGGCGTCCATGCGTTGTTCCCTTCTTAAAGGCTCCATCGTGGTGACCCTGCGTCCTTCGTGTTACTCCGGGTGAAAACCTAGATTCCCTGGATCGGGCGGTGGCGGCTCTTCGGTGTCGTTTCTTTCTTGGAAGCACCGCTTTGGAGTCCCTGGTTCGTCGAGTTGCGGCTTCGTCTCCTCGAGGTGACTCGGTGGAGAGCTCTTTAGACCCTTAGCTATGCTCTTCTGCCTACTTGTTATTTGCTTTGGGGTGTTTGGAGTAGCGTTGCTGTTCGTCAGCTCCCTTGTATCTGCCTTGGGTGTGTGTGGTGTCGGGTGGTTGCATCATGTATGTCGATCGTTGCTTTATATATAAAGCGGGTGAAAGCCTTCTTTAGTAAATGTGCCAATAATTTTCCTAATCAAAATAGGCAAACTAGCGTGTGCCGCTCGATGAGTCCCTTGCAACCAAATGTGTTGGAAATCATTAATCATGGACAATAAAGTTGTCGCAAGTTAAATGGCCCACCAACCTTCATTTGTGAGTAGTAGTAGATAGTGCTTTCCCTCTCTATATAGACAACCCATCTTCCTCAAAGCAAACAACAAAATCCACCATCTCATTTATCCATATTTTACACTCACAAAGACAAACTCCTCATTTTCAGTATTTTGGTATAGTGATTGGTGATGAAAACCCACACAAGCATAGGGAAAGAATTGTCTCAAGACCAAAACGGTGTATGCTGTAGACAATGCGCAGGAATAAGAGACATGGGGAAGTATATACTCTTTGTTCAAACCAGTCGATACTTTCGTGGTTCTCAAACATGTTGTTGCATAGAAACTAGTGACAAAAATCTATTGCCTGGGGAACACAGCCATTCGAGCATCTGCTATTAAGGGAGTGTATGGTTCCGCATGTGGATGGCACTTACTTCAGCGTAGGATTGCATTTGTGTTTCTCATTTTTGATTGCTTTCTTATGTTTCTCGTCGCGTGAACCTCTGGGGAGATGCTTAGTTGCGGCTGATGTTTCTCATTTTGGATTGCATGTGTGTTTTTCATTTTGAAGTAGGCTTGCGGCTGATGTTTGACCACTGCTAACGGTAAAGTTCCCTTCTTTGGTTGGATCCATGGTGTTTCTAGCTGATACTCTAGTTGGGGTAGTATCTAGATCTAGTTGAAGGGCCCTTTTACGCTAGTTCTATGTAATTGTGAGTGGGGACCCCTTGTACTTCTGTAATTGTTGAAAGGCATTTTTGATCAGAGAAAAATACTTTGGTCCTGTGTGCCTTTTGGAGTTGTGATCCGATCCAAACCTTGTGATTCTGGATTCTCTAGATAGACCCGCGTTCGGTTTCTCTTTGCCGAGGAAACATGCGCTTTGCGCTACAAATGACTTTTCTTCAGTGAGGGTAATGTAAGTCGATGCATCCTCCTTGGATTATCAAACACAGTTGGAACTTCAAACTTACAACAATTGTGCATAAGTCCAGGGACCAACATTGAAGCACGGGATATTTATATCCAGAGTATTTTGAAGTAAACAACTATAACCCTATAAACGTGCCCATTTTTTCTTTTCAAAACAAGAAAACTAGCGTGTGCCACTCAACGAGCACCGTGGAGGCAACCAAATGTGTTCCAAGTTATTAAACGTGGATAATAAAGTTTCCGCAAATAAATGGGCCACCAACATAAACTTCATTTGTACGTAGGTACATCTTTCACTTTCTATATAATGCACCATCTTCCTCAAAGCAAGCAACAAACTCCACCAATTCATTTTTCCATATTTTACACTTCGGTAGTAGAAACTCTTCGTTTTTCGTATTATCATATAGCAAATGGTGATGTCAATCTACAGAAGCATAAGAAAGAATAGACTGAAAATCGAAACGGTATATGCCGTTGACGACGTGCAGGAATAAGAGACATAGGGAAAGAACCAGGCACAAGACTAGCGTAGCCGATAGTATCGATGTTCAAACCGCCAGATACTTTCACGGTTACGAAACCGGTCATTGTTGCATTGAAATGAGTGAACCAAAAATCTACTATTCAGGACAGGGATGCGGATCGAGCAGGTGTCGAGGAGGCGCATGGTTCAAACAGGCTGGCACCTGCTTCAGCAGACGGTTGCATATGTGTTTCTCGCTTGCATTACTACTTATGGACCTGATTTTGTTTCTCGATCGTGAACTTCTGGCGAGATGTTAAGTTGCCAGTTGTAGACTTGTGTCCGATGTTCGATGACAGTTGACGGTGGAGTTCTCTTCTTGGGTTGGATCACTATTTCTAGCTGATAGTTGGGGTAGTGTCTAGGCCTAGTGAAGGGGCCTTTTTGTTCTCGATTTTGTTCAATTGGGAGACTTGATCAGGTCTTTGGTTTGAAAGATCAGGCTGGGAAACTTTGGCGACCTTCAAGGGAGAAAGCAAAGCATAGCTTTGGCTTAGGTCTTTGGTTTGATACTTTGGCGTGCAATCTTGTTCAGCAAAAAATATACTTTGGTTCCCAAGTGCCTATTAGAGTTGGGATCTGATCCAAACCTTGTGATTCTGGATTCTGCTGATAGATAGACATACCCACGTTCGGTTTCTCTTTGGGGAGGAGACATGCATTTCTTGCCCTACAAATGACTATTCACCAGAGAGGATAATGTAGAGTTATTTACCCAAAACCACCACACTTGAGACTAGGGTAAGAACTTGGTAACACCTTTGAACCAGGGCACAAAAAACCATCGGTTCTACGTCTAATGCGTAATATGGAGCAATCGATTGTCCGATAAGCTCACAAAAATAGAGAACGGACAAGTTGGCCCCTAATCGGTTGGGCCGACATGGCAACGACCAAAAACTTTGACCGACCGATGTGGAAAATGAGACATGGGCCCCATGTCCAATGACTCGAGGGTCATCTTCTTCAGAACATTCTGTCTATGGGGCATTCCGTCGAGCACCTTCCGTGCATTCATCCTCTGGTCATTGAACAAGGCACAACACATCGTGGCACATGGAAGGGGTGAGGGGCTCATCTTGAGCAGGTATGCGTGCTCGGATGCGGCGAGATAGCACTGGAGCAACGTCTCCGTCAGCGGCAGTGGCCGACGGAGCAAGGTGAGGGGAGGAAGATGGCTTCGGCACCCGCAGCTTGTCGGCGTTGGCAGCAGAGGCATCAAGAGGACGTGTCAAAGCTCACGGACTAGATGCGAGGTGCAGAGATTCACCGGAGCAGGAGATCAAGTGGTCGAAGATGGAGAAGACGTCCGAAACGGTGCTGATTCTGGACGTACGGGTCCACGTACTCTGGTAGGGAGGTATTCTAGAGCTCCCAACAAGGTCGTGGGGCTTGGGGGTGGTCTCTGGCCACGAGAATGATGACTGACGGCGACCCCTGATCGGGGAGGAGTTGTCATGGGCGCCGTGTGGTGCAGACGCCGGCTGCCGGTACAGGCGACGGCGGGGTCTTGAGCGCCAGATCCAGGGCGGCGGGGTTGCAAGCGCCACATCCGGAGCGGGCGGCGGCCGGCAAGCGAGCGGCTCAAGTGGTGCTGCTCGTCGGAGCGTCCTGGACGAGAGGAGATTGATGCCGGGGAAGGGAAGCTCGTCAGGCGTCGGGCTGCCGACGGGGACGGTCGTGGTGGCTGACCGTGGCGGTGGATACATGGGTCCAGCCTGGGCATGGCCACTGGCAGCGTCCTCTGCGTGGCTATTTAGAGAGAGAGAGAGAGAGAGAGAGAGAGAGAGAGAGAGAAAGAGAGACAGAGATGAAGAAGAAGCTACATGAGGATGACAGATGGGACCTACGTCCACTTCGTCAAATTATCTAGAGAGGCATGCCAGGTCATCCTCACAGGCAGGCCCCACTTGTCAGTTTTGCTGTTTTCGCAACGAAATTTGAGCATCAATGCTCGTTATTACACATTAGGCGCAGAACCGGTGGTTTTTTATGCCCTGGTTCAAATGTGGTACCAAGTTATTACCCTAGCCCCAAGTATGATGGTTTTGGGTAAATAACTCGATAATGTAAGTCGGCGCATCCTCCTTGGATATCAAACACAATTGGAACTTCAAACCCATAAGAATTGTGCATAAGGCTACAAACCAACATTCACTCCATTATTTAGGAAGCACTAGAAACATACTCCCTCCATCCCAAATTACTTGTATTAGATTTGAGGCGGAGGGAATATATTCTAGCAGTATTCGTGTGAGCCCGAGCTCACCATCGAAACCGAATGGTTAGCACTCCATCCTAGTGGGTCATATAAATTCACGCGCTCTCCTTGTGTATCCCGTGTATTTATTATGTAAGCATCATCAATAGAATGAAATACATCTAAACTATTTTTGCAGTAAATAACTTCTAGAATCGTAAACGCGATGCGAAAACTTCTTCACAGGATTCCGCCTCCTCCCGAGGCGCCTCCTGGGCGTCCCCGGAGGCAACCCTAGCGCTGCCGCCTGCCTCTCCTCGCCCGTCCCCCATCCTCGCTGCTGCCGGTGGCGTCGCGGCCAAAGGTCAGCGTGGCGCAGTGGCGGCGGGGCATCTTCCTCCCACGCGTAGGGTGACGGGCGGTGCTGGGCGTCCTCCCAGCTGTGGCGCCAGGCACCGGTCGGCCGCCTCCCGGCTTCCTCCCTCCTCTGGCGTCCTAGTGGACTGCCGGCGCTTCCTCCTACCCTCCTCCTCCCTCCACCTCGGCTCGTGAGGGCTAGAGGCCCGGGGGCGCGCTGGCGGCGGATTTGGCAACCCCTGCACAGATCTGGCTGGTGGTGGTGGTTGGCAGCGGCAGGAGTGGCCGGTGGTCCTTGTGGGAGTCCTGGATTAGGGGGTATCCGGACAGCCGGACTATACACATCGTCCGGACTATAGAAGCGTCAAGATATAAGACTCAAGACTTCGGCTCGTGTCCGGATGGGACTCTCCTTTACGTGGAAGACAAGCTTGGCGATCCGGATATTATATTTCCTTCCTTGTAACCGACTCCATGTAAACCCTAGCTCTCTCCGTGTCTATATAAACCGGAGAGGATGGTCCTTAGAAGGCCGATCACAATTACAATCATGCCATCATAGGCTAGCTCTTAGGGTTTAGCCTCACGATCTCATGGTAGATCTACTCTTGTACTACTCATATCTTCAATATTAATCAAGCAGGAAGTAGGGTTTTACCTCCATCGAGAGGGCCCGAACCTGGGTAAACATTGTGTCACTTGCTTCCTGTTACCATCAGCCCAAGACGCACAGATCGGGACCCCCTACCCGAGATCCGTCGGTTTTGGCACCGACATTGGTGCTTTCATTGAGTGTTCCTCTGTGTCATCGCTTCAAGGCTTGATGGCGTCTTCAATCATCAACAACACAGTCTAGGGTGAGACTTTTCTCCACGGACAGATCTTTGTGTTCGGCGGCTTCGCACTGCGGGCCAATTTGCTTGGTCATCTGGAGCACATCGACAGCTACGCCCCTGGCCACCAGATCAGGTTCGGAAAATTGAAGTACACGGCAGATATTCGCGGAGACTTGATTTTCGACGGATTCGACCCTGTGCTAGGAGCGCCGGACAGTCACGACGAGCACGGCCTAGACCTACTGTCGGACAATCCTCGGAACATCATTTCCAAAAATAAGGAGACAGAATCTAAATCTCTGAATGGATAAAAGCATATTCTAGTATTTGCCCATAAGCTTTGCAATAGCCCCAGATCTAAATCCGAAACAGGTTGCGTTGCCCGAGGACGGAGGGATGGACCCCGCCCCGCAGGCCACAAGCTCATCGGCGATGGAGCCGAACACAGGTCACATCTCTGTGGAGGCCTGTAACCCTGGGCCCCCGGACTCATATCCGGTTGTTGGCTCACGTCCGCACACTCTCAAGCCAGCCGAGCCAGGTTGGGCTCCGGTAATGGATTTTACCGCTGCGGACATTTTTCAGCACTCGCCTTTTGGCGACATGCTGAACTCATTAAAGTCTCTCTCTTTATCAGGAGGCTCTGGGCCGAACTATGTCCGGCTTGAGTGGGAAGCAAAGACGGCGAATTCGGTGCCCACCCACCACCCACTTTGTCGCCACGATCGATGATTTAACCGACGTGCTCGACTTCGACTTCGAAGACATCGACGGTATGGACGACGATGCAGGAGACGTACAGGAGCCACCGCTCACAGGACGGTGGACAGCCACCTCTTCATACGATATATACATGGTGGACACTCCGAAAGAAACCAATGGCGATGAGGCAACGGAGGATAACCCCTCCAAGAAGAAAGCAAAGCATGGGCGTCGCCCGCACCGCTCCAAGCCCCGCTTAAGGCAATACCGGCACCGGAGACGAAGACAATCCGGACGGTGCCAACGATGAATACAACCCCGAACAGCCCGCCTTCGAGCAGGCCGAACAGGAAGATGGGCATGACAGCCCAGATAAACAGGCGACGGACGGGTATCCGTAGGAGGACAACTACATGCCCCTCTCCGAAAACGAGATTAGCTTCGGCGACGACGAGTTAGGCATACCCGAAGACCCCGCAGAGCAGGAGTGCTTCAAGCGCCGGCTTATTGCCAATGCGAGAAGCCTGAAGAACAAGCAGCAACAGCTTCAAGCTGATCAAGATCTGCTCATAGATAGATGAACAGAAGTCCTGGCAACCGAGGAATATGGACTCGAGCGCCACACGGCTGACCGGCCGCCTCTAGGTCGGGATAAATCGGCATATCAGCCCGAATACCAGCCCCCACCCCGGCGCCGGTTTACTACGGCCCGGGGCAATACTCAGGACCTGCGTGATAAACTGGATAACGCTGCAGGACAACCAAGGTCGATCTACAGATCACGGGGGCGCACCGCAGCACATGACGATGACCGCTATACCGGATACACTACCAAAATCTGCCGGGCCGAATATAACCCGACATGTACCGGATCAAGGCCGCGACATAGCTCGCACAGAGACGCCAGACACCCTCTGCTTCACCGATGAAGTGATGGATCATGAATTCCCAGAAGGGTTCAAACCCGTAAACATCGCATCATACGATGGCACAACAGACCCCGTGGTATGGATCAAAGATTTCCTCCTCCACATTCACATGGCCCGCGGAGACGATCTACATGCCATCAAGTATCTTCCCTTAAGCTCAAAGGACCCGCCCGCACTAGCTCAACAGCCTGCCCGCAAATTCCATTGGCAGTTGGGAAAACCCGAGAGACGCATTTCTTGACAACTTCCAAGGCACATATGTGCGACCTCCGGATGCCGATGACTTGAGTCACATTAATCAACAGCCCGGAGAATCAGCCAAGAAATTCTAGACTCAGTTCCTAACTAAAAAGAACCAAATAGTCGACTGTCCGGACGCCGAAGCCCTGGCGGCCTTCAAGCATAATATCCGTGACGAGTGGCTCGCCCGACACCTCGGCCAGGAGAAACCCAAGTCTATGGCAGCTCTCACGACACTAATGACCCGCTTTTGCGCGGGCGAGGACAGTTGGTTGGCTCGCAGCAGCACTACGCCACATTCTGGCATGTCAGACGTCCGTGACAACAATGGCAAGCTATGGCGCAACAGACATAAGCGACGGAACAACGGCGAAAACACCGAAGACACGGCGGTCAATGCCGGATTCAGCGGATCCAAACCCGGTCAGCGGAAGAAGCCATTCAAACGCAACAAGCAGGGAGCCTCCAGTCTAGACCGTATACTGGAGCGCTCGTGCCAAATTCATGGCACCCCGGACAAGCCAGCCAACCACACCAATAGAGACTGTTGGGTATTTGAACAGGCCGGCAAAATAAAAGCCGAAAACAAGGACAAGGGGCTGCACAAATGACGATGACGAGGAGCCCGGCGTTCAACATGGGGGACAGAAGAAATCCCCCTGTGTGAAAAACGGTCAACATGATCTACGCCACCCACATTCCAAAGCGGGAACGGAAGCAAACACTACGGGACGTCTACGCGATGGAGCCAGTCATCCCCAAATTCAACCCATGGTCAGCTGGTCCGATCACCTTTGATCGTAGGATCATCCTACTAGCATCCGTCATGGCGGCTCAGCCGCATTGGTTCTAGACCCAATCATAGACGGATTTCACCTCCCAAGAGTCCTTATGGACGGAGGCAGCAGCCTGGACCTGCTTTATCAGGACACAGTGCGCAAAATGGGCATCGATCCTTCAAGGATTAAGCCCACCAAAACCACCTTTAAAGGTGTCATTCCTGGAGTAGAGGCCCGTTGTACGGGCTCTATAACATTGGAAGTGATCTTCGGATCTCCAGATAACTTCCGAAGCGAAGAGCTAATCTTCGATATCGTCCCTTTCCGCAGTGGCTACCATGCACTGCTCGGAAAACCGCATTCGCTAGATTCAATGCGGTACCACACTATGCATACCTCAAGCTCAAGATGCCAGGCCCACGCGGGGTCATAACAGTCAACGGAAATATGGACCGCTCTCTCCGTACAGAAGAGCACACTGCAGCCCTTGCGGCAGAAGTACAATGCGGCCTCCTCCGGCAAACCATCAATCCAGCGACGACAACCTCAAGCTCCGTCAAGCAAGGACGGAACACCCCGCAACAGGATCAGCAGGCACGCCAAGAGCACGACTAGCAGTCCGGCCTCCGCTCAAATCCCATCAAAGCTGCATCCGTGCCATCCGTACACAATTATGCACTCAAAATACCATGGGCACAGGCGGAGGCGTAGCAGTGGCTCAGTCAACATTACGGTATCGCTTCGTAACCTTTCCATTTACCCTTAAGGACATTGCTTTAGTGCAGATTCTCCAGAAGAGCCGGATTGTCGGACTTACATAGGAGAGGAAACCCGGGAGGCAACAGGCTTTGGGCACAGCAGGAAACACCCAGGTGGAATCTATTTACGATTGTTGTTTCTGCTTTATCTATCTCAGTCGTAGCCTGCCCTCGGATAGGATATGTCAAATAATCCTATTTATCTCCGCTTGCATTCATTGTAAACATACGCTTAAACGTATTATTCCTCAATGGGAGACCATATATAGCGTCAGCTTATTATTCTTATTTGAGTATTTTTTACAAATGTCTATTTGATTTTGCATCCGTACACTTTGGTACGCTTAGTTTGCCAGGGGCTTCTTATGACGCCCCATAATACGGCAATACAAGTCTGAACACTATCATTAGTGCGGCACCCCGAACTTATAGCATTATATGCATCAGCTCCGAATCATGTCTTGGGTCTACAGTTGGGATAGCCCGGCTCCCTTGTTTTGGTGCCTTACGTTCCGTTAATTCGGCTAAGGTAGCGCAGGGAGAACTACTGTGATTGTGCCCTGGTTCTTCCGGACCAGCACCTCAGTGGAGAAAGCACAAAACTGACCGACATGATGTGGCGAGGGCTGGTCGCTGTTCGAGAGGTCTTAAAGTCCTTAAAGATTTTTCCGCTTTAGGCGATAATTCGGCTTTGTCCGATATAGGCGTGTATAACAATTCGGCCTTCCGGACTAGGGGCTTCGCCGGAATTTAAAATTGTAGACTTCTATGGCTAAGTGAAGGTTATAAAGCCATATAGTCTGATTGCCTTGTTCGCTGCGCTGGACACCCCTTAAGGGACCAAACATTTGGATAAAGAGTGTGCGGGTTTTCCACGAACACCCCGGTACTAGTTACACGGGGCGGAAGCCGACGGTCGCCTACTTTCAGAATTTGATAAACAGCCGCACGTAAGGTAATATTTTAAATAACAAAAGCGCTGCATAAGCGCAAGTAACTTCGTCTTTAATTTACAAACATGAAAGAGGTGAATTCATTAAAAATTATGTCTTTGGTACATTCATCGCCACGAGGCAAGCACCCTTCATAACGCCATCATAATACTTCTCGGGACGCGATGCGGCTTGCCCTCCGCCGCCCATCCTTCACCAGCTCCTCCGCATCCAGCTTGCCCCAATGCACCTTTGCACGGGCAAGGGCCCGTGAGCACCCTCAATGCAAACGGATCGCTTGATGACTTCGCCGTGGACAGGCATCCACCATCCGCTTGATCAGCCGAAGAGCTGGTAGGCGTAAGCTCACTAGGCCATATCCGCATTATGAGATCCTTCATAGCCACTTCGCCGCCTTTAGGAGTTCGACCAACTGCTTCAGTTGGTCACCAGAGGCGTTGAATGTTCGCCCCAAAGATACTGGGACCAGAACAACTTCTTCGTTGAGCTCCCCTCCTGGGCATGGTAGAACTCCGCGGCATCTGATACGCTGCGTGGCAGATCTGCGAATGCCCCTGGAGAGCTCCGGACTCGGGTAAGTAAAAGAAACGCCTCCTCCACATGTTTGCTTTGCATAAAGAATTTCTTACCCGCCGTTATCTTTTTGGCCTCCTGGATCTCCTGCCGTGCCCTATCGGCCCGGCCTTGGCGTCTTTTATATTTGTAAGGGCCTCATAAGCTCGGCCTCTTTTGCTTTAAGCTCATGCCCCACGGACTCGAACCTTTGCCGAGCTCCTCGAGCTCTTCTTGTACTTCGCCCACTCGGGCTTCTTGCTTTCGCGCTCCTTCCGCTCCAAGGCCGCCTTTGTGTTCGGCCTCGGATAGCGCTTTCTTGAGACACCACTTCGGTGGTGGCCTCTGTTACCAAATCACGACGCCTCGTCGTTAGAATAACCAATTTTATTTATACTTTACTATATGAGAGAGGGGAATCATTAACCTTTGCTCTCCTCGAGCTGCCTCCTCGTGAGGCCGAGCTCTCCCTGTGCCCGCTCCAAGTCCTGCTTCAGGCCGGCGATTTCGGCCGTACGGACAGCAGCGGTCAGCAGCACAGCCTGTTTATTTATATTCAAACTTATTGTTAGACTCCTGCGGATTATAATTGACCCTCCGTTTGGTTTTTCCTTCCGAACACCAAACAGAGTATCAGGGGCTACTACCTATCGGGTGGTAATTTCACACATTTTTTACTTACCTCAAAGCCTGTCAGGAGGCTGGTGCAGGCTTCGGTTAGTCCGCTCTTGGCAGAGGAAACCTTCTGAATCACCGCACTGATAAGAGTACGATGCTCTTCATCGAGGCAAGCGCCGCGAAGCGCTTCCAGCAGACAATCCGGCGTCTCGGGCGCAACGGAAGTCCTTGATCTGCACGGCCCTCCCTCCCTAAGAGGGGCTGCCCGCCTGAGTCCGGAACCACTGAAGGCTCCGGAACAGTGTTCGGCTGAGAGCCCGGCTTACCGTGGCTCTCATCGACACGATCCGCGGGGATCTTGAACCCCGCGAGTCCGACGGCTGGGACGCCGCCTTGAGGCACCTCCAGGGTTACCTCCCCCATCTCTGGGAGCCTTTGGGACAACACATCCGTGTCGTCCACAGGCCGAGGAGAAGTGGCCGTCGGGAGTGAGTTCATTCTTGACTCACTCAAGGACCCGTCCAAGACGACGCTTTGGGATGGGCCTGCCGGACTGCATACAAGTTCAGCATTACAACAAAACTATGAAGCGGAATTATGATGGAGTGCGGGTACTTACGATCGCACTAGGGGCTTCTTCCTGGGCAGCCACCCTTCCGCGCTGTCGGCGGCGGTGGCAGAGTAGTCCGAAAGGGACACCTTTCCCTTCTTCGACGTCCCAGCCTCCCCCATCGGGGCAGCCTTCCTCTTTTTCTCCCCCCCCCAGTACGGGAAGGTGGAGTTTCTTCTTGTTTCCCCCCGCTTCCGCGAGAGGAATCTGCCTCGTCATCATCAGATGACAAGGGTATGACGGCCTTGCGCCGGGGGCCTCTCCTGGTCCCCTGGTTCGCCGTCTCCGGCCCCCATCCTTTCCGGATAGGGCGGCCTCCTCTTCTTCTTCTTCTTTTCCTTCGGACGAGGCTTGTGCAACCTTATGTCGGAGACCCTTTCGAGTCCCCGGGGCCTTCTTATCGGCCTTCTTCTCCGGCCCCTTATAGGGCGCCGGGACCAGCATCTTCGTCAGAAGATTATTGGCAAGCTTTACATCGTGAGCCGGACAGTCAATCCGCTCCGCTGTCTCCACATAATCCTGCACAAATATACACAATTACTTAAGCCTCCCCCCATGAGTGTGCAGGGAAAAACCGAATCCGGTGGCGTCTTGAGAACTCACCTGAATAGGACGTCGTGCGGCGTGGAGCCCACGGTCCTCGGATATGGGAGGAGGTACTTCAGAGGCCTTGAACAACGCCTTCCACGCGTTTTTGTGCTTCATGCCGTAGAGCCTCTGAAGCGTCTGGTGTTCGGCCGGGATGAACTCCCATAGATTGAATGCCCGCCTTTGGCACGGCAGGATCCGGCGAACGAGCATGACCTGGATCACGTTGACGAGCTTGATGTTCTTGTCCTTCATGCCCTTGATGCAGTTTATGAGTCCGGTCAGCTCTGTAGATTCGCCCCATAACATGCCCTTCGCTCCTGTGGAGGTGAGCCGCATAGGGGTTCCAGATCGTAACGCGGGGGCCGCCACCCAGTTGGCGTCGCGCGACTCGGTGATGTAGAACCACCCCGATTGCCACCCCTTCACGGTTTCCGCAAAGGAGCCATCAAGCCAGGTGACGTTAGGCATTTTGCCCACCATGGCTCGTCTGCACTCCGCTTGCTGGCCGCTCATGATCTTCGGCTTCACGCGGAAGGTTTGCAGCCACAAGCCGAAATGAGGCTTGATGCGGAGGAAATCCCCGCATACAACAATGAACGCCGAGATGTTGAGGACGAAGTTCGGGGCTAGATCATGGAAATCTAGCCCGTAGTAGAACATGAGCCCGCGGACGAAGGGGTGGAGTGGAAACCCCAGTCCACGGACGAAGTGGGCAAGGAACACGACCCTCTCGTGGGGTCCTGGAGTTGGTATGACCTGCCCGCCGTCTGGTAGCCGGTATCCGGTCCTCTCGTGGGGTCTGCGGCCAAGTATCCGGCCACCCGAAGACTTGCGATGTTCTTCTCCTTCACGGTGGAAGCGACCCATTTGCCTCCTGCTCCGGACATGTTTAGCTGTGCGGAGAAAACTTGGACTAGCGCGGTGGAGCTCGAGGAGGCAAGAGTGGGCAGAGGAGGAAGAAGGCGTGGGTAAGAATGGGAACTCTTATCCCTTTATAGAGGCGACGAAGCGGTGCGCCTCCCCACTAGCCTGTTGAGAATCGCCACTTCCCAAGCGCCACGATTGATGGCACGGGGATTACCCATACCCGTATTGATGAGAATCCCGTGATAAGGGGACATGATCTCTGCTTTAACAAGACGTGTCAAGGAAACCGCCTCGCAATGCACGCTGTGGCTGGTTGTGAAAAAAGGTTCGAATAATGACATGGCTGTAATGGCATGTCACGTCGTCTAAAAGTTGTCAGCTGAAGTATCATTCTCTCTACGGTGGTATGTGAAGATCATTTTGCAGATCCGGGCACGGCCTACGTGTTCGATAATAACCTTGAGTATTCGGAAGGAGGAACCCGCCTTGCAATGTCAAGACAAGACTGCGCCGGACTCATCGTCATTGAAGCCTGGTTCAGGGGCTACTGTGGGAGTCCTGGATTAGGGGGTATCCGGACAGCCGGACTATACACATCGTCCGGACTACAGAAGCGTCAAGATATAAGACTCAAGACTTCGGCTCGTGTCCGGATGGGACTCTCCTTTGCGTGGAAGACAAGCTTGGCAATCCGGATATTATATTTCCTTCCTTGTAACCGACTCCATGTAAACCCTAGCTCTCTCCGGTGTCTATATAAACCGGAGAGGATGGTCCTTAGAAGGACGATCACAATTACAATCATACCATCATAGGCTAGCTCTTAGGGTTTAGCCTCTACGATCTTGTGGTAGATCTACTCTTGTACTACTCATATCTTCAATATTAATCAAGCAGGAAGTAGGGTTTTACCTCCATCGAGAGGGCCCGAACCTGGGTAAACATTGTGTCACTTGCTTCCTGTTACCATCAGCCCAAGACGCACAGATCGGGACCCCCTACCCGAGATCCGCCGGTTTTGACACCGACAGTCCTTCCAAGGTGGTGGCGTTCCAGTTGGTGCTCGTTCTGCTCTGGTGGGGTGGCGGAGTATTCGCTGGTCTTGGCGAGGGCGTGGAGACGCGGGTGGTGTGGTGGTTGTTGACGCTCCTGGCGGCCTTCTTCAATTTGGGTGTGGTCGATCCGCGGCCTCGCTGGGGATGGGTGGCTGCCTCTTCCTCATGAGGTTACGGCCGGAGGCCGTGGTAGGGTGTCAGGGGTGACGCAAGGAAGGATGCTGGAGGCACGAGTAGACCGACTACCTGTCACCAGCGCAGGGGTGCGCCGGTCCGGACGAGCTTCGCTCCCCCCTGCCCTTTTCCTGGCCTTGTGCCTCCTTGCTGCTGATCGTTGTTCGGGCGGGTCGGTCACCTGCAATTCCAATGGTGCTAGGGGCATGCCAGTCGGCTCAAAGCTCGTGCCTTTGATGGTCTCCGGAGTGTCTGGATGCAAGGCGGCAGCCTTGGTGGCGGGAGCTGCTGGCCCGTGGGCGGAGCTCATGGCTCGCAATCGACGGGCTTCTTGTCATGGCCGCGTGGGCGGCATGGGGTGGCCTTTGACGATCTCAGTGGTGGTGCGGCCGACGCTCTCATGTAGGGTCGTACCTTGGACGGAGGTAGAGGGTGGTGGCCGAGGTGAAAACCTCGCCTGGCTCGGAGCCAGACCGATGGCGGCGGCGTCCATGCGCCGTTCCCTTCTTAAAGGCTCCATCGTGGTGACTTCAAGGCCCTTCGTGTTACTCCGGTGAAAACCTAGATTCCCCGGATCGGGCGGTGGCGGCTCTTGGTGTCGTTTCTTTCTTGGAAGCACCGCTTTGGAGTCTGGTTCGTCGAAGGCGGCTTCGTCTCCTCGAGGTGACACGGTGGAGAGCTCTTTAGACCCTTAGCTATGCTCTTACGCCTAGTTGTTATTTGCTTTGGGGTGTTTGGTTTAGCATTGATTTTGGTCAGCTCCATTGTATCTGCCTTGGGTGTGTGTGGTGTCGGGTGGTTGGATCTTGTTTGTCGATCGTTGCTTTATTTATAAAGCGAAAAGCCTTTTTAGTAAACGTGCCAATAATTTTCCTAATCAAAATAGGCAAACTAGCGTGTGCCGCCGATGAGTCCTTGCAACCAAAATGTGTTGGAAGTCATTAATCA
Organism: Aegilops bicornis; assembly: GCA_021605145.1. Taxonomy (NCBI): domain Eukaryota; kingdom Viridiplantae; phylum Streptophyta; class Magnoliopsida; order Poales; family Poaceae; genus Aegilops; species Aegilops bicornis. The sequence continues at coordinate 43,339,207 of CM038671.1, read as the reverse complement.
TGGACAATAAAGTTGTCGCAAGTTAAATGGCCCACCAACCTTCATTTGTAAGTAGTAGTAGATAGTGCTTTCCTCTCTATATAGACAGCCCATCTTCCTCAAAGCAAACAACAAAATCCACCATCTCATTTATCCATATTTTACACTCCGACGGTACAAACTCCTCATTTTCAGTATTTTGGTATAGTGATTGGTGATGAAAACCCACACAAGCATAGGAAAGAATTGTCTCAAGACCAAAAGCGGTGTATCTTTGTAGACAATGCGCAGGAATAAGAGACATGGGGAAGTATATACTCTTTGTTACGAAACCAGTCAGATACTTTCGTGGTTCTCAAACATGTTGTTGCATAGAAACTAGTGATGAAAAATCTATTGCCACAGGGGAACACAGCCATTCGAGCATCTGCTATTAAGGGAGTGTATGGTTCCGCATGGGGATGGCACTTACTTCAGCGAGGATTGCATTTGTGTTTCTCATTTTGGATTGCTTTCTTATGTTTCTCGTCGCGTGAACCTCTGGGAGATGCTTGAGTTGCGGCTGATGTTTCTCATTTTGGATTGCATGTGTGTTTCTCATTTTGAAGTAGGCTTATGCGGCTGATGTTTGACCACCGCTAACGGTAAAGTTCCCTTCTTTGGTTGGATCCATGGTGTTTCTAGCTGATACTCTAGTTGGGGTAGTATCTAGATCTAGTTGAAGGGCCCTTTTCTGCTAGTTCTATGTAATTGTGAGTGGGGACCCCTTGTACTTCTGTAATTGTTGAAAGGCATTTTTTGATCAGGAAAAAAATACTTTGGTCCCAGGTGCCTTTTGGAGTTGTGATCCGATCCAAACCTTGTGATTCTGGATTCTCTAGATAGACCCGCGTTCGGTTTCTCTTTGCTGAGGAAACATGCGTTTCTTGCGCTACAAATGACTTTTCTTCAGTGAGGGTAATGTAAGTCGGTGCATCCTCCTTGGATTATCAAACACACTTGGAACTTCAAACTTACAACAATTGTGCATAAGGCCACGAACCAACATTGAAGCACGGGGTATTTTAGCAGTATTCATGTCAGCCCGAGCTCACAATTACCACATTGAATGGTTAGCACGCTCTCCTAGTCAGTAATAATAAATTCACATGATCTTCTTGTGTATCCTGTGTATGTAAGTGTTACCAATAGAATTAAACATATCCAGATTATTTACCCTGCAAAAAAAACATATCCAGAGTATTTTAAAGTAAACAGCTGAAGTACAATCCCATAAACATGCCCCTTTTTTACTTTTCAAAACAAGCAAACTAGTGTGTGCCACTCAATGAGCACCGTGGAGGCAACCAAATGTGTTCCAAGTTATTCAACGTGGATAATAAAATTGCCGCAAATAAATGGGCCACCAACGTAAACTCCACTTATAGCGTAGATACATCTTTCACTTTCTATATAAACAAACCATCTTCCTCAAAGCAACCAACAAACTCCGCCATTTCATTTTTCCACAGTTTACACTTCGGTAGTAGAAACTCTTCGTTTTTAGTATTATCGTATAGCGAATGGTGATGGCAATCTACACAAGCATAAGAAAGAATAGACTGAAAACCCAAACGGTATATGCCGTTGACGATGTGCAGGAATAAGAGACATAGGGAAAGAACCAGCCACAAGATCAGCGTAGCTGACAATGTCGTTTTTTTCTGAAACCGGCCAGATACTTTCACGGTTCTGAAACCGATCGTTGTTACATTGAAATGAGTGAAACAAAAAACTACAGGTGTCGAGAGAAAAGTGGTTCGAGAAGGTCTCTAGGGAGGCGCATGGTTCCGAACAGGGCTGGCACCTGCTTCAGCGTACAATTGCATATGTGTTTCTCGATTTGTACTGCTTCTGAACCTGATTTTGTTTCTCAGTCATGAACTTCTGCCGAGATGTTAAGTTGCCAACTTTAGACTTGCGACTGATGTTCGATGACAGTTGACGGTGGAGTACTCTTCTTGGGTTGGATCACTATTTCTAGTTGATAGTTTGGGTAGTGTCTAGGTCTAGTGAAGGGGGCCTTTTTGTTCTCGATTTTGTTCAATTGTGACTGAGGACTTTTGTAATTTTCTACTTGCTTGATTTTGTGGTACAACCAAATCCAATGGTACGAACATTGTGAGCAATAAGATGGTTAACCCCCCCCCCCCCCCCCACTCTTTGAAGAACCAATAGATTAACCATTATGAACAATTTACCTGTCTGTACTTGTATGGTCCATCGAGTGTGTAACCGTGTATAAACCCCATCTAGTTGTGGAGAATGAACTATTTGCATGCACGTGAGCATTTCCGTTGGTATTGTGTTTAAAAATTATATTATTTTTCACAGGGAATTATATAACTTTAATATGTGTTTTTCTATACAATATTTAAAAGTATATCGAATATAAATGCTAAAAGACTATACATTTATTTTGAAAAGCAGCTATCTTGAATATCTTGCTTATAGCACAATGGTAGCTCCCTTCGGCTGAAGCTTCCCCACAACGCACACACCGACCCAATAGAGTGTTACTTGGTTGCTCATTTGTCTTCTGTCCGCTGATGAGCTTTTTTCGTTTTCAATGCTTTCTTTTGTTTTTTTGTTTGGTTCTCTTTTTTCTTCATCAATTTTCTATGGTTTTCCCTTGTTCTCGTCGTTATACTTATTTTTTATATTTTTCTTTGGTTTCTTTCTTGGCTTTCATCGGTGTTTCTTTTCTTTCTAAATTTTATTTTTTTCTTATTTCTTTGTTTTTTTATTGGTTTTCATAGGTTTTCTTTTTTTATTTCTTTCTTAGTTTTCATTGTTTTCTATTCTTTTGCACTTGTTTCTTTGTTTTTTTTTTGTTTTCATTGTTTCCTTTTTTATTTTCATCGGTTTTCTTCTTTTTTTCTTTGTTTCCATTTTCGATTTCCATTATATATTTTCATATACGGTAAAAACATTTTTAATACACATTTAACATTTTTCAACTACATGATAAATTTTTTTAATATCAATTTTATGATGTCTATTGTTTTCATGCAAATTATACTTTTCTGGTATACATCTAAACATTGCTTAATGGTCGTCGAACATTTTTTCATATATATGAATAACATTTTTTGAAATACATGCTTGGCTGTCTTTTTTTAGTACACATCTTACATTTTTATATATCTGATACATTTTTTATACATGTTTTCCATTTTATATATGCATAATTTTTTTAATTACATGAGTCAATATATGGGAGCTACTATATGACGCTAGGTGCGTCAAATAGTGAGTGGAACACACAACAGTTCACGTCTGGGCCAGCCGACCGCATGTCACACCGAAATGACATGTGTTTATAAGCAGCGAGTTAAAAAACGAGTTGAACAATCAAACTCATGACCCCAATGACCCAACCACGTGCGGCCAGCCACTCGAACAAACACGTCCTGCTAACCCATGGCCAGCACGAATATTTAAGAATATACTGCAGCTATGATTAAAAACATTTCTTGATTTTCTTATTCTTTTTTAACTTTAAAAAATGAATTACTGAATATTCTTGGAAACATAAACAATTCTTGAAATCCAAAATAGTTTTCTTGAAATTCCGTACAATTTTGGTAAAACGGGAACAAAATTTGAAATCAGAACATTTCTTGAAAGTAACAAACATTTATGAAAAAACGAACACTTTTTGAATTTTTAAATAATTACTGAAAACCGGAACATGTTTTGAAAATTCAGTAAAATTTCAAAGAATATATTTTCTAAATACGAACATTATTTTAATTTTTTAGAAAAATTCGCTAAAAAAGAATATTCACAAATTTGAAAAAAATACATTTTTTGAAAATCTGGAACTATTGTGGAAAACATAAAAATTCTTTCAAAAAAGGGAATAAATTTTGAATTTTGAAAAAAATTCAAAATGAGAATTTGTTTTTCAAAAAGGGGAATGGATTTTTAAAATTCTGAATACTTTTGGAAAATAGAATAAAACTTGAAATTTTGAACATATTTTTAAAATATTGAGTTAACAGTAAAAGGAAAAAAAGGAAAATATACTTAAATGGGAAAAAGAAAAAAGAAGATACGGAAAAGAAAAGGAGAAAGGAAGAGAAAGGGAAAAATAAAATATAAATAGTACTACACAACAAAGGGCCGGCCCAGTCTTGAGCGTTCCGTGCGAAGTTGCGACTGCTTGCCGCATTGTGCGGCAAATAGGGTTTCCCTAATTGCATGGGCAGGAAACAAGTGCGCTGGCTTAGCTGGGCCACAACGCGCGTGGCCCATATACGGAATTCTGGACGTTTTTCGTTTTCTAGCAAACGGACGCAAAAAAAACTAGCACCACCTCGGATGAAAATAATTCTTTTCTATGATGAATGGATCAAAAAAATCAAAGAAGCGCACCTCCCTTTACAGATTAAATAAGGTAAAGATATACCCTCTTCATCCCAAAATAAGTTAGTACAAAGTCGAGTCATTTATTTTGGGACGGAGGGAGTAGATGACATGGGTGGTGAAGGGACTGGTGCTGTGCTTGATCTCACCCATGCATAATGCTCCTGAAGCTTGATGTTCTGATGCTTGATGTTCTATCTCAGTTTTGTGCTCTGGCTTGCGTTGGTAGGGGCGGATGTTAACTGGCTAAGCTCCTGGGACTAGAGGGATGTAATGATCACAAATGGGACGAGGAGGAAGCCCCTATGGTTCACCAAACGGTGAGTGGAACTCGCTGTGTAATTGCTGAATGCATTGGGGAGTCACTTCTATCGCTGTTGTACGAACCTCCACCTGAAATTGAAATAGGTATACCATATGTGGCACCGCACCTTGGCAGCACATGACAGTGCAACTGCATGCCGTTGGTTATTGTGCAAGTGATTGTTGTTGGGTGGCCACTGAGAGAAATCCTACTGTCAGTTGTGTCAACTGAAGTCTTGTTGCCTCTCCAATATACGCATTCAACTGTGTTCCTCAAGCCAGTCCATTGTGCGTATCACGTCATAGGTGCCCAATGGTATGATCTTCATGTCAGCCACGAACTCGTGCCCCTGTGAATGCCATGAACGCCGAGGAATTTTGGGAATAGCAATACAATTCGCCTCTGCCCGCAACTTTAACTCGCCCTGGCTGTTTGAGTAGGTTGCTACCGATCAATCTAACCTGCTAACTGCTTATCCAGGAGCGATCTTGAGCTTTCTGAGTCCACCAACATGAGCACTTCATGGCCCTGGATCCACGCATATGGAGTTGGAATGTGCAAGGAGAGGCGTTGCCGGTGAGTGCATGGCGAGACATGGCCATTGGAGTTCCGCAGTTGTGGTCATTGTTTGGGTCTGCTTGCTCGTCGAACATCGCGTTGATGCTTTGAAGAGCTCGAGTAATTCCCCGACGACATGAAGTTGAACTATGGTAGGGGCCTAGGGCACATGTGGTTATGCACCCACCACTCGCCGCACTTGAAGCATAAGCCGCGCGTGCGTCTGTAGACTCCGAGTGCCTTGACCTTGGATGAGTTCGTGTGGGCGCCCTCGACACTACATTGGTCCACTGCAGGAGTTGGAATATGTGCAGCTACCAGACGTAGTGGCGGTGGAAATGGGAGCGGTGCGCCGGGCTGAAGATGCTAAGAAAATAGGCAATTTTTGACTAATTTAATCCATAAGTAGATAACTAGCATGGCATTGACAGAACTAACAACATCTTGGTACTGATCTAAACAAGCATGTACTACGCAAATAGTAGACAAATCTACACATGATGCTAGCACTGCTAATACAGAAATTATCAGGAGAGGGATAAACGCGGTATACCCTCCAGTAGGCCATGCAGAAGCCGCCGCCGCGGTGGCAGCAGCAGCAGTAGCGTCCTCGGTGGCCTTCTTGTCGGCCTCAGTCTTCTCGGCGGCGGCCCGTTCGGAGTCGCTGGACATGGTGATGACGGAGACGACGCAGACGTAGAGGATCGGAGGCGAGCAGTCGCGTAGTCGCTTCCCAAAAACCTATTTGTCTCTCTTTCGTACAGGAAACAGAGAGACGGAGTTTCGGAGACCTGCTCTCCTGTCGACCGTGTACGCGGCGGACGGGATGGAGTCACCGGCGGCAGCAGCAGCAAAGGAACGACGATGGACGGTTCGCGTGGAGCAGATGTGATCTGATCGTGGCGGCTAGGGTTAGGGGACACCGCACAACCGCGTGGAGAGATGTGGGCTCGACCCACGTCCGAGTCCGTGACAGCCCACGATCCGACGTCTCAGATCGTGGCCCTGCTGTCAGAAACTCTCCGTTAGTGACTGGCAAAAATAAGCGCATAGGTGTGAGCTCGACTCGGCTCATTCCGGCGCGGGCGCGGCCGTGACGAGGCGTGGCGTGGCGGGCGGCGGAGGAGGAGGAGCGTGAGGGCCTCTTCTCTTCTCAAGCTCCAATAGCATGTAGAAGAGCCACCCTTATAAACCACTCCAACTTTCCTTCCACTAGCATGGTGGGACTAAACTTCCCACCACCTTGTCATGCCACCTACATGGGCCCTTAGAGATTAAGTCTGAAATTGTCATATGGGCTCTAGGCCCATCTCACATTTCAACAACCCCCCACCAGATCTCAGGGGCCCACTTTGTCCTTTGTTCCAAACGCTGTTTTGATATACTAGTGTTTGGTGAAGACCTGTTAAGGTTGAGCTTCACCTAGAGCAAGTAGCTACACTCCTTCACCCTTTGAACAATGGACTATGCCTTGAATTGTCGGTTTAGGCGTAAAGAAGTTTCACCACATGTCTTACAAGTCTTGGGCTGTCAAGGCTGACCCCTCGGGTGGAGCATATAAGTCACACTCTGGTCTATTCATGAGCTTACTAGAGATCACCCCAATCTCATAGGCTGTGACTAGCGGTCGGGCTCACATAGGTGTGTTCCTCCAAAGATCGCTCTGTAGGATAGCATCTTGCTTATATATATAAGCCTTGGGACACATTAAGACAGTAGTCATCCTTCCATACAGTTTTCGAGTATTGCATCTCCAACGGAGTGGGTTAGTAAAGTTACTCTCCTCGGTTCACCACCGGCTTGTTTTCCTGTGTCCTACTTCATGGGATCTCCGATCACATAGGTTGGAGTTACCACCATGGCAACTCATGTGGGTCTCATACCCATCTCCTCGATGCACTATCTATCACTACACGCGATAGCCCTTTCGTAAAAGGATCTGCCAGATTCTTAGCCAGATGGACATAGTCCAACGCTATCACTCCGAGTTTCTTAATTTTCTAACAGCCTTTAATCTCATTCTTATGTGTCAGTTGGACTTCATGTTGTCTTTTGAACTCTTCACCTTGGTGATGACGATCGATTATCACAGTTCATAAGGATAGCCGGAACCGGTTTATCAACCAATGGCAAGTCCATCAAAAGATCTCGAAGCCATCCTGCTTCAACACCAAAAGTGTCTAATGCTGTTAATTCTGCTTCCATTATCGATCTTGTTAAGATCGTTTGCTTGCAAGACTTCCAGGAAACAGCGCCACCTCCAAGAGTAAACATATACCCAATTGTGGCCTTCACCTCATCAGCGTCAGAGATCCAATTCGCATCACTATACCCTTCAAGTACCGACGGGTCTCCGGTATAGTGAAGTCCATAGTTCATAGTACCTTCCAGATAGCGCATAACTCTTTCAACAGCATGCCAACACTACGGGAAACTGCTAATTTGCCGTCAGGAGGCGTCTTTGCCGTCAGCTTTTCGTTGGGCAGACGGCAACGAGTGGGTTTGCCGTCATCACTAGACGGCAAAGAAAAACTGACAATAAAATAGACTTTGCCGTCTGCAGAAAAAACACGGGCGACAAAAAGCTCATTTTGCCGTCTGCAACAAACATCACAGACGGCAAAGAATCTTTGCCGTATGTGTTTGTTTTGACAGACGGCAAAGATTGTTTGCTGTCTGTGTTTTTTTCCGCAGACGGCAAAGTGAGCTCTTTGTCGTTTTTATTTATTTTCGCAGACGGCAAAGAAGAAGCACATCACGCGGATCCATCACACGGATCGATGACTTGGCAATATCTCACACGCACATCTCACGCCGGCCGTCGGACGCACGCCTCCACCCACTCCATGATGCACGCACCCCCATGTAAGCCCCCACATACGAGGCCACGACACTACCTTCCCCACCTACGATTCCCATCTCCCTCGTGCTCCCTCTTCTCTCCAACTCCCGAGCAATAGCACGCCGTCGACGCCCTCTCCTGTGTCCTGCTCCTCCTCCCTACTTCTCCTGCGAGCAGCCCAGGCCACCGGCAACACCGCCCGCCCATCAGCGCCGCTGAAACTGCCGACGCCTTCAGCGCCGTCCGCCCGTCCCCAAGCCGCGGCCAGCCTTTCCGCCCGTCCCCAAGCTGCGGCCAGCGCCGTCCGCTCCCCAAGCGCGGCGGCGCTTCCGTACGCCACGCCCAGCACACCATCCCTCCCGTCCATCTGCCACCTCGCCCGGTAGCGTGAAGGTCCACCTCGCGAGCTCGTCCTCACCCGTCGGCCGTGCGCACCACAGCTCCTCTGGTTGTGCGCACCACAGCTCCTCCGGCCGCGCACCCGAGCCCCGTGCTCCATTTGAGCTCCTCCTCACCCGCTGGTCGTTCGTTCTGCTTCGCGAGCTCCGCCACTAGAGCAGTCGGTGCTCCGCCGGTTGAGCACCGCCCATCTTCGATCTCCCTCGCATGCCTCGTCGTGGTGTCGGAGCGAGTCAGCTCCTGAGCGCGGCTATTCCGGAGCGGACACGGCTGAGCAGGGCTGGGCGACGGCGCAGCGAGCAGAGCACGGTAGAGCAGTGCAGCGAGCATTGGGGCCGGGCGGGGCTTAACAGAGCACCGCAATGGAGAAGAAGGACCTGATTGATTTTTACTTTTACTTTTAGGGTCCTTCATGTTAATTTCCAGGACTATTCTATAGCTTTAGTTTTTTCTTTTGGGGAAGCATTTTGTACTGCACTATCATTGAATAAAAGCACTAGACACGCCCGAGCCTTTGCCTATTAAAAGAAGCAGAAGAAACATAGGTAGTGCACTGGCGTTGACCGCATTCCTCGGGAGCAACATTGATGTGTCTTTTTTTAATTTGACCCCTTTCTTTTCCGTCTATGATATACAAGGCTGACGGCAAATACATGAATAGCTGACGGTAAAGATGTAGTATGGTAGACGACAAAATTACTTTTCTTTGCCGTCTGTGATTCATAAGGCTGACGACAAAGCAGATTTGGCTGACGGCAAAGTCTTTGCCGTTTGTCTGATGAAAAGCTGACGGCAAATTATTCTTTGCCGACTTATCTTTGCCGTCTGACTTTGCCGTCTGCTTCCTGACGGCAAAATCTTTGCCGTCTGGATTTTGGTCTTTGCCGTCTGTGATCTACAGACGGCAAATTACCTGTTTCCTGTAGTGGAATGTACATCACCCGGTTTGGAAAAAAACCGGCTCAGTTTGCTCACAGCAAACGCGATGTCAGGGCTCGTTGCGCTTGCTAGGTACATCAGTGAACCAATGATTTGAGAGTATCTCAATTGATCTTTAGCCATGCCTTTGGACTTTCAAATCAACACGCTAGGATCATATGGTGTTTGAGATGGTGTGCAGTCCGAATATCCAAAACGGCTCAACACCTTCTGAACATAATGGGATTGCAGAAGTGTGATCCCACCTCATTATCTCTCAAGAGCTTGATGTTCAAGATAACATCAGCCACACCAAGGTCCTTCATCTCAAAGTTACGAGACAGAAGCGACTTAACCTCCTCAATGACTTTGAGGTTGGTTCCAAATATCGATGTCATCTACATACAAGCACAAGATAACTCCTTCGCCCACCATGGCGATAGTATACACATTTGTCAGCTTCATTAACAACGAAGCCAACAGATGTCAGAGTTGTATTAAACTTATGATGCCATTGCTTAGGTACTTGCTTCAGGCCATATAAAGATTTCAGCAACCTACACACCTTTCTTTCCTGACCATCTATCACAAAGCCATCTGGCTGTTGCATGTAGATTTCCTCGTTTAGCTCTCCATTCAGAAAAGCTGTCTTAACATCCATTTGATGGACGAGAATACCATGCGAGGCCGCCAACGAGAGTAATACTCGAATGGTGGTCAGTCTAGCCACAGGTGAATAAGTATCGAAGAAATCTTCCTCTTCTTTCTGGTCATAGCCCTTGGCCACAAGCCTAGCCTTGTACTTTTCAATCGTACCATTGGGCCTAAGCTTTTTCTTGAACTCCCACTTACATCCCAATGGTTTGCAACCATAGGGACGCTCAGTGATCTCCCATGTCCCGTTAGCCATGATGGAATCCATCTCGCTACGGACCGCATCCTTCCAAAGAGTCAGCTTACGGAGAGGCATACGCTCGATATAGAAGTGGGAGTATCATCCACGAGGTACACGAAGAAATCATCACCAAAGGTCTTTGCAGTCCTTTGCCTCTTGCCCCTACCAAGGGTTTCCTCGTCATCCTCCTCGGGATTTTCATCATGTGTTCGTTCATAATACTCCATAGGAGTGGCAGGCTCAGGAGTCTCCTAAGATTCATGTCTAGAAGTGCTTTGCATATGTCCATAGGAAAAATATCCTCAAAGAATGTAGCATCCTTAGACTCCATAATTGTACCGACCTTCTGGTCAGCTATCTCAGATTTCACTACTAGAAATCTATAGCCAACGCTGTTCTTAGCGTAGCCCAAATTAACGCATGATCCACAGTCTTGGGTCCAAGCTTACGCTTTTTGGGGATCGGCACATTGACTTTCGCCAAACAGCCCCAAGTACGCAAGTACGAGAGTGTTGTCCTTCTCTTTGCCCATTTCTCATAGGGAGTGATCTCATTATCCTTTGTCAGAACTTTATTCAGGACATGACATGCCGTCAATATAGCCTTCCCCCACCATGCCTTGGATAAACCCGATGTATCTAACATGGCGTTAACCAGATCAGTTAGAGTACGGTTTTTCCGCTCGGCAACACCGTTTGACTGGGGAGAATAGGGAGGCGTCCTCTCATGAATAATGCCGTGTTCCGCACAGAAGGAATCAAACTCACTCGAGAAGTACTCTCCACCACGATCTGACCGGACTCGTTTAATTTTCTTTTCAAGTTGATTCTCAACTTCTGCCTTATAGATTTTAAAGTAGTGTAGAGCCTCATCTTTAGTATTTAACAGATATACATAGCAATATCTAGTGGAATCATCTATCAATGTCATGAAGTACTTCTTTCCACCTTTAGTCAACACGCCATTCATCTCACAAAGATCAGAATGTATGAGTTCTAACGGTGCCAAGTGTCTCTCCTCCGCAGCCTTGTGAGGCTGGCGAGGTTGCTTAGCTTGCACACATGACAGGCACTTAGAACCTTTGGCTAAAGTGAAACTCGGGATTAAATCCAACTTAGCTAGCCGCGTCATAACACCGAAACTTATGTGACAAAGACGTGAATGCCAAACTTCAGATTCATTAACACTCGAATGAATATGGTTCACGACTTTATTACGTAAATCATGAGGAAAGGCGGAACATCCTCCGCTCTCATAACCTTTTCCAACAAATAGTCCATACTTAGTAACAACTAATTTATAAGACTTGAATACCAACTTAAACCCTTCTCTACATAGAAGGGAGCCACTAACGAGGTTCTTCTTGATGGCGGGGACATGCTGCCCGTTCTTCACCAGACGATCCTTCCCAAGTAAACTTCAGATCGGCCGTGCCAACACCATGACGAAGCACTCGCGCCATTCCCCATCAATACGGACCCGTGGCCTCGTGACCTGGTAAGAAGAGAACAATGAAATGTCACACACACATGAACACTGCACTGTGTCCACCCACCAATCGGTAGGCTGAAACATCGAAAAAACAGTAAATAAATTACTGCACCCAGATGCACCATTCTCATTGTTGCCCATAATCATGTTGACAGACTTGGAGTCCTGTCACGACTTCTTGAACTTGTTTGGGCACTTGTTGGCCCAATGTTCACCGAACCACAAGTAAAGCAGCCCTCATCCTTCTTGTTCTTCTTGAAGGTCTTCTTACCCTTCTTCTTGAAGTCGGTATTCTGTTGGACACCGTTCTTTCCCTTGAACTTGTGGGAGTAGAAGTTCCTCTGGTTCACCATCACTACTAGGGAAAAGCCTATACACAGAAAGCCTATACCCTCGCTACTGCTACTTACCAGTAGCGCAGGTTTTTAAACATCGCTACTACTAAGTTGATAGCAGTAGCACGGGTTTTTAAGCCTCGCTACTACTAAGCGGTCTCTACCGTGCCCCCCGGGACATGCCATAGTAGTAGGGCGGGTTTTTAAAACCTCGCTACTACTAAGTTTGATAGCAGTAGTGTTGGTTTTTAGCCCTCGCTACTACTAAGTGGTGCCATAGTAGTAGCGAGGGGGTAAAAAACCGCGCTACTACTAAAGATCCCATTTTCAAACTCTACCCCCCCCCCCCCCGTGGATCGCCTTTTCAGTTTAAAAAAAAGAAAATGATGAAAATGTCAAAAAAATAAAAGAAAATAAGTTTCCCATGTGATATGTGGTCTAGTTGTTGGGAAAATTTGCAAATATGAATTTCGACTTTATTTGCAAAATCTCTCGAGAATTTGTAAAATGGGCATAACTTTTGCATACTAACTCGGATGAAAAAGTTTTTTATATGAAAAATCATCTACTCGAAAAGTTATTGAGAAACCGATCTTGTATCTTGTTATTCCCAGTACAGGAGAGTCCTCCTTACTGGTAGACAAATTCTTGATACAAAAATCCAGAAGTACTAAAGATATTAAAGGTTGAGCTGAGGTTGCTCAATAATTTTATTACAAGAACGCCAATAATGTACATAAAGGCGGATGTGGCACAGGGGTGTGGTGGCATACTACCGACTCGCATTTAAACGTGGTGGTGGATATGTCACAGTGAAGTGGGTGACATTGACTCCTACTCTTGCAGCTCATCAAGCGTCGAAGTGAGGCTCGATGATTTATTCGGGTAGCGGAAGCGGATATGGTACAAGTGATAAATTCTAGGATCGCCGGGACTGACTGGGACTCGTCTAGGCGTCGGACTCGCTATCGAACTCTTCATCCATAAGATCGCCTTCGTCAACATCTGGCCAAATCAACAAGCCAGGTGAGTACTTTGAATGTACTCGCAAGACAGTTCAGACATAAGATATAACAAATGTAAGCATGATGCAACATGAGCAATTTGCAATGCACACTCAAATGATAAACTTGCACGACATGAATAATAAAAGGAAGTCGGGCGGTAGTCCTCCCGAAATCCCAACAGAAATAACTGAAAACTGATCGAGTGTCTAAAACGACGCCTCGAATGGTGAACAAATAAATTAACATGCCGCAGTCGGGCGTCTAAGCGACACCACAAAAAGGGCTTATATTTAAAAGTAAATGACAATGCATGCCACAGTCGGACGTCAAAGCGACATCACATAAAGGGCTTATATTGAAAATAAACAACATAAATGTCACAGTCGGACGTCTGAACGACATCACATAAAGGGCTTATATCGAGAGTAAACAACATAAATGCCACAGCCGGACGTCTGAGCAACATTACATAAAGGGCTTATATCAGAAGTAAACAACATAAATGGCACAGTTGGACATCTGAGCGACATCACGTAAAGGGCTTATATCGAAAGTAAACAACATAAATGCCACGATCGGACGTCGGCGACATCACATAAAGGGCTTATATCGAAAGTAAACAACATAAATGCCACAGTCGGACGTTTGAGCGACATCACATAAAGGGCTTATAATTCATCGTCGTATTCAAGCAGTATAGACCATTCCAAGGAAAAGAGTCAGCACATAATAATAATAAACGGGTTAGTCCATCCATAGGAGTAATCGTATAGCCAAGTTTTCCCACACATGGTTGTTCACCGAAGATCTTCAAGGATACTGACGCTGAGATTGACAAGGACAAGTTGAACACCGACCTTGATCATAGATAAGGTTACTTAGATGAGTTTGACTCTGCAGAGTTTGTACTATTAAACCACAGCCACCGAATTTCAGTAGTCGCAAGGGACTAGTCCGTTTACGGTATTTTAGAAGAAACACATCTAACTAGTACACACCCAATTCCACATTCCGCTGCCAGGAATCACCCTAGGCAACGTTCAAGAAAAAATCTAAGACGGGGAGGTCACAACCTCGAATAGCATGGGATCAAATTTATCTCGCGCGCTCTAAGGTGTGCCCCCCTCTCGGTCCCAACCGAAAACACCCATGCTCCCTGACCAAATGACGGGCTTTAATCCAGGGCCATGTAACCCTCATCCCGGCCCCTCTGTTTGGTGTGTACCAGGAAAGAGGTTTGCAACTTATTAAACCATATTCCATAAAGAAAACATGTGGTAGTACAAGGAAAAGAACGGGTGATCACGTGACTTGATTCACGTTGACACTTGGAGTTTAGTTGTTTGGCATAAGACTGGCATGCTACAACAATACCATCTTACCACCCATCATGTCACCACATGATCATGTAAACTCACGTCGAGTTTCGAAGCTCACTTGCAATGGCTTTGCGTGTAATATAACTCTTACCGATATGCATATAATCATGCCATGAACTGACCACTCAATGCAAACATGCAAAACACTCGTCATATTAAAGGTTCAAACATTGCTAGCCTGGTTCGGAGTAGTCGGAGTCTAGCTCGGTGAAGTTCGCGGTCCCGTCACCTCTTCCGGTATCTACGGTATAAGAAAAAGATAAGTACTAACGTAAATACCGTGTGTGCACAAAAAGTGTTCCAAATATTTTTCAAATAAATATGATAAAAAACTAGACAGAAAAATAAAGGTGACAGAAAAAGAATCAATCAAAAATAATTTTCTGTTTAAAAGTTATTAAGGTTTTAGTCCAGGGACTTGTCTGTAATGAAATAGAAAGTTCCCAGGGGCTAGCTTATAAAAACAGAAAACGGTTTGATTAAAAACCCGCCAACTCCAAAGGGAAACGTATCCTGCCCGAAGGCGTTTTCAGAAAACGTTTCGAAAAGAATAAAAAGCTGACGGGGGGTCCCACTTGCCGGGTTTAAACTCTGAAACAGAGTCACCGGCGCCCGAAAGCTGCGGTGGTCGCCGGCGGCGATCCACGGCGAGTCAGGAGGAGTGGGTGGTACCTACGGGTTCCTTGGGTCCTTCCGCACCTGTGGGTGGTGGAGTTGGTCGACGGCGAGCACCACGTCGACGGCGGCCTCAACTCCGGCGGGTGGTGGTTCGGGCGTTGGTGGATCTCGTCGAGGAGGGCTACACAGAACGAACTGAGGCTCGGGTTAGAACACTGGGTGCACCCGAGGGCTGCTGACGTGGTTTGGAAGTCGGAGGTGGCCTCACCCGAGTGGATCAAGCCGGAGCCCGAGGCGGATCGGGGCGGCCGGAGTCGGGGAAGGAGACCTCCTCGGGGTCCTCCTGGTGGCTTGGCGGGGCTCTGGTGAGGTTGAGTAGTGGTGCGGGGTCGAGAACGCGCTCGGGACCTCCTTTTATAGGTGATCCGAGGCGGTGGCCGTGAATGGGAAATCTCGGGCGACGATTACGGCGGCGCAACGGTTGGTCAGGCGGTTTAGGGGGCTAGGCATCACCGTGGAGGTTTACTGGTTTGGTTTAGGTGCTAAACTTGGCCTGCCTTGGCTGCTACTCCAAGTTTCGAACGGAACGGGCGACGGAGCACGCCGGGGCAGGAGCACGCTCTGCCTGCTTAAAGACGGCGACAGCGCGGCGCTGCAGGCAAGCAGACGGCCATGCGGAGACCTCGGGTGGCTTGAGCGGTGTTGGACGGCGCCGAAAGCTGGAGTTGCTCCCTGCTGGCCACCTCGGTTGGCCCTGCCACCACAGAAGCTGCCGGCATCAGCGGGACACGTCACCACCGATGGTGGTGTCCGGCCAAAGGACCGTGCGGCGCTCTGGATAAGAGGAAGGTGCAGTCACGCCAAGGCTCGAGTGAGCCTTTGGTGAGATCGACGCCCGACCACGAAGAAAACAACACCGACAAATGATCAAAACACTGAACTCGAAAGTGAACAGCAAAGTGCTCGCCAGTGTTCGATGAAATGATTTTGGCATGTGGGGATTTTATCTGGAGCTGATCTTTGGTGGGTGGCCTCTCAATGCACCTCGGGGCTGCCTGAATTTTGGTAGAATTTTTGGAGAAGGAAAAATATGAATTTCACCAAATTTGCCAAATCTGGTCCAAACTTGCAGTGTGTGAAACTTGAAAATTTTGAACTAAGGAAGAGTGGATCTTGCACTAGTAGAAAAAGGGTCAAACGTGAAGCACATTAGTGCCGGTTTGAATTTGAGCCGGCACTAATGTGTACATTAGTGCCGGTTCCAACGGCTAGCCGGGCCGCTCTCATTAGTACCGGTTCGTGGCGAACCTTTAGTACCGGTTCGTTCCACGAACCGGTACTAAAGAGGTGGTGGCCTTTAGTACCGGTTGGTGGCACGAACCGGTACTAAAGACCGCCCCCCCTTTAGTACCGGTTGGAGCCACCAACCGGTACTAAAGGGGTGCGCTGCCACCGGCAGTGCACTATATTTAGTCCCACCTCGCTAGTTGAGAGGAGTTCGCACCGGTCACCAACCGGTACTAAAGGGGTGCGCTGCCACCGGTAGTGCACTATATTTAGTCCCACCTCGCTAGTTGAGAGGAGTTCGCACCGGTTTATAAGCCCCGCCGTGGCTACCGTGTCGAGCTCCTCTCTAAGGTGCCTTTGTGGGCCTATTGCACGTCTTACGCCTGTGGGCCTTTGTAGTATCGTAAAATACCAGCAAACGAAAAAGAATTAAATGGAAAACACAAAATTAAATGAAAAAGAAATCATCAAACCAAAACCCCCCCAAACCTTGGGCTCCCGGCCCCCGGAGCTGGCTCGTGCCACGTGGTTGCCCTTTAGCACCGGTTCGTGTTGAACCGGTACTAAGGGGGGGGGGGCTTTAGTGCCCACACTTTAGTGCCGGTTATGGAACCGGCACTAAAGGGCCTTACGAACCGGTGCTATTGCCCGGTTCTGCACTAGTGTTGATGGATCTAGGTTGGGGGTGCTAGGGACTAGCCAGAGGAGTTGGTTTGAGGTCAAAACTCAAAGGAAATCAGACACTTCCTTTGTAAATCACCTAGGCCCAAAATAAAAGATAGAGTTACTTTTGGGGATAAAATAAATGAAATAAAATTCAAAAATGGGTTGAACTTGTTGGAATAGAATATTTGGCTTGGCCCAAAGTGGAGGGAGGGGATTTGGGAGAAATATTAACATGGGGCATGGTAAAACAATGGGTGGTTGCAAAACAAAAGAATAGCCTCAAAACCCATAGGGTTTCTTTTTAATAGAAAATTTAGTTTTTCCAAAAATGTATTGAGATGAGTTAAAATCAGAAGGGAAGGTTTTTAAAACCAAACACCAAGGTTGAGGAACATACAAAAATAAAATACTTGTCATAGGAGAATTTTTTTTTGAGAAGGAGGGGCTTTTGGAAAGATTTTAAATGGCCTCCTTCAAATCCAATAAAGGGTTTTGCTAAAAACCAAATCAAAATTTTTGGAGTGTCACAACACCTACCCCCTTAGGAAAAATCTCGTCCCCGAGATTTCAGCTGATCCTCAAATAGGTGTGGGTGTTCTGCTCGAAGAAAATCCTTTCTTTCCCATGTTGCCTCGTCTTCGGTGTGATTGCTCCACTGTACTTTGAAAAACTTGATTGCCTTCTGACGGGTTCTCCTTTCAGACTCCTCTAATATCCTTATTGGGTGTTCCCTGTAGGTGAGGTGTGGCTGTACATCAATGTTCTCATGGGATACCTGCTTTTCTGGGTTGCTCACACATTTCCTCAACTGCGAGACGTGGAACACGTCGTGGACGTCAGACAGCTCTTCGGGTAGGTCTAGCTGGTAGGCTACTGTGCCTCTTCGTGCTACTACACAGAAGTGTCCGATAAATCTTGGTGCTAACTTTCCCTTAACTTTGAAAGGTTGTAGGCCCCTCATAGGAGATACTCGGAGGTATACATACTCACTGGGTTCAAAACTGACTCCGCGATGTTTCCGATCGTAATAACTCTACTGTCGGCTTTGAGCTGTCTTGAGTCTGTCCCTGATTAGCCTAACTTTCTCCTCGGCTTCCTTGAGCATATCAGGGCTGAAGATACGGTTGTCTCCGGTTTCTGACCAATTCAATGGAGTACGACATCTCCGTCCATACAAGGCTTCGAAGGGTGCCATTTGCAAGCTGGCTTGGTAACTGTTGTTGTATGCAAACTCGGCATATGGTAAGCTTTCTTCCCAACTGGTCCCATAGGTGAGGACACATGCTCTCAGCATGTCCTCTAGTATTTGGTTTACGTGTTCAATTTGTCCATCGGTCTGGGGGTGGTATGCTGTACTGAATGCCAGTTGAGTACCCAGATCTTGTTGTAATTGATCCCAAAATCTAGAGACGAATTGAGTGCCTCGGTCAGATATTATAGTCTTTGGGACTCCATGCAGGCAAACTATGCGAGAGAGATAAAGCTTAGCAAGCTTCTGAGTGGTGTAGGTTGTCTTCACGGGAATGAAATGTGCCACCTTGGTTAATCTGTCTGTGATGACCCTTATGGCATCATTTCCGTGTTGTGACCGAGGTAGTCCAACAGTAAAGTCCATCCCGATCTCATCCCATTTCCACTCAGGTATCCTGTTTGGCTGCAATAACCCTGCCGGTTTTTGATGCTCGGCCGTAATGCGTTGACACGAATCACAACATGCAATGAGGGTGGCTATATCCCTCTTCATATCGTGCCACCAAAAATTTACCTGGATGTCTTTGTACATTTTGGTTCCTCCGGGTGGATCGAATACGGAGCTGTGTGTCCTTTGGCCAGGATTTGCTGTTTGAGGTCTTCTATATTTGGTACGCAAAGTCTGTCTCCGTACCATAGTATTCCCTCATTGTCTATGATAAATTCAGAGGCCTTGCCCAAACTCACTTTCCTTTTTATGCCTTCGATGCTGGGGTGTCCATGCTGAGCCTCCTTAATTTGCTCCATTAAGGTAGGCTGTATATCCAAGTTTGACACGTCGCCTTCGGCGACCATCATCATGTTGAGTTTGGCGAACTCTTGTTGAAATTCAGGTCTCAAGTCTGGTAGACAGTCGTTGTCCGAACTGGGGTTTCGGCTAAGAGCATCTGCCACAACATTCGCCTTTCCTGGATGGTAGTGAATACCGACATCATAATCTTTCACTAATTCCAACCAGCGCCGTTGCCGTAAATTGAGTTCCGGTTGTGTGAAAATGTACTTGAGGCTTTTATGGTCCGTGTATATTTCACAACGGTTTCCGAGTAAAAAGTGCCTCCACTCCTTGAGTGCATGAATGACTGCTGCCAGTTCCAAATCATGCGTAGGATAATTTTCTTCATGCTTGCGTAGTTGCCTGGAGGCATATGCGACTACCTTGCCTTCTTGCATTAATACGCATCCGAGGCCCTTCCTGGAGGCGTCACAATATACCTCAAAACTTTTGTGTAAGTCCGGCACAACCAATACTTGGGGCTGTTGTTAATTTTCTTTTGAGGTCTTGAAACTTGTCTCGCAAGCTTCCGTCCAAACAAATTTCTTGTCCTTCTTGAGCAACTGCGTCATTGGCTTTGCTATGGTGGAGAACCCTTCAATGAACCTTCGGTAATACCCTGCCATTCCCAAGAAACTTCTTACATCCGTTATCTTTGGCTGGTGGTTTCCAACCAAGTACGGCCTTGACCTTCTCCGGGTCTACGGCAATACCTTCCTGTGTTAACACATGGCCTAGGAAACCAACTTGTCTCAACCAAAATTCACATTTGCTGAACTTGGCGTATAATTGATTTTTCCTTAATTCCCCTAGTACAATTCTGAGATGTTCAGCATGCTCTTCTGGTGTCTTGGAGTATACCAGAATATCATCGATAAACACCACAACAAACTTGTCCATAAATCTCATAAACACTTTGTTCATGAGGTGGACGAAATATGCGGGGGCGTTGGTCAGACCAAAGGCATCACTGTAAACTCATACAGCCCGTATCTGGAGGTGAAGGCTGTCTTGGGGATATCTTCTGTCCGTACTTTCAATTGATGGTATCCCGACCTTAAGTCAATCTTTGAGAAAACCTTGGCTTGAGCGAGCTGGTCAAATAAATCATTTATCCGTGGCATCGGATATTTGTTCTTGATTGTGACCATGTTGAGTGCTTGATAGTCTATACACAATCTCAATGTCCCATCCTTTTTCTTGGCAAATAAAACTGGAGAGCCCCAAGGTGAGGAGCTGGCTCGAATGAATCCTTTGTCCAGTAATTCTTTTATTTGCTTCTTTAATTCCACCAACTCGAAGGGTGCCATTCTGTATGGTTTCTTGTAAATGGGGTGGTTCAGGTGCTAGCTCAATGCTGAATTCTATCTCCCGGTCTGGTGGCATGCCTGGTAGTTCTTCGAGAAATACGTCTAGAAACTCACACACTACTGGAACTTTGCTTAACTCAGAAACGTCCACCTTGTTCAACCTCGGTTGCCGGGATATTTGTCTCTCTTGAGCTGAAACTTTTATTGTCTTCCCGTGATGGTGGGTAAGGATTACTGTCTGGTTGAAGCAGTCAATAAATCCTTTGTTGGTGGTTAACCAATCCATTCCTAGGATGACATCCGATCCGTTATTTTCCAATACAATAAGGTTGGCGTGAAACTTCAATCCCTCAAACTCAATAACCACACCTTGGCGGTAACTCCGAGTAACTTGCTTAATCCTGGGGACTTGATGATCATGGATTTTTCCAGGGAAGCATCGAAAAATCATTTTGCAAAGCAAATTTCTTTGAAATGAACGAGTGAGAAGCTCCAGAATCAAACAAAACCGTGGCAGGTATTGCGTTGACAGGGAATGTACCGAGTATGATATCCGGGGAATTCTGTGCTTCCTCCTTGGTCACATGGTTCAAGTGACCCTTCTTGTGATTATTATTGGGGTTGAAATTGTTACGCTTGGGTGCTGAATTATTCCCACAGTGGTTCGGTGTGGGAGCCGAATTTCTTGGCTTTGGGCACTGCTTGGCATAGTGCCCTTCTTCTCCACAAGCGTAGCAAGTAACACCTGGGCGGTATGTGAAATCCTTGTCCCTTGCATGAAATTTTTTGACCGAGCGCGGGATATTGGTTGTGGACTTGTTTGCTCCACTTTTCTGGAAGTCAGTCTTGCTTCGGTTGTTGCGAGCTTGAGTAGTTTGGTCCCTCTTGCGCTTGCGAAAATCTTCCAAACTGCGGCGCTCATTTTCCAGGGTAATGGCCTTGTCCACAAGTGTTTTGAAGTCTGGAAAGGTGTGTACAACCAGCTGGCATTTGAGTCTTTGGTGCAAGACCGTCCAGAAACTTTTCCATCTTTTTGCTTTCTGTCATGTGTTCTTCGTTGGCATAGCGAGATAACTGGGTAAATAGACTGTTGTACTCGGTCACCGTCATGCCTCTTTGCTTGAGGTCGTCAAACTCCCTCTTCTTGATTTTCATAACACTTTTGGGAATATGCGCCCCATGAAAACCTTCTTTAAATTCCTCCCATGTGATGTTATTCTCATTGGGGTGCATGTGTAGGAAATTCTGCCACCATGATGCAGCTGCTCCTGTGAGGTAGTGAGGTGCATATAGTACCTTCTCACGGTCTGAACATTGTGCAATAATCAATTTCCTTTCAATGTCTCGAAGCCAGTCATCGGCCTCAAGAGGTTTGTCAGTGTGCGAGAAAGTTGGGGGACGCGTCTTTTGTAGTTCTGACAATTTGGATTGCTGCTGATACGGTCCACGGTGATTTCCCATATTGATGACCTGGTTCATCATTTCTTGGTGCTGTTGCTGGCTTTGCTCATAAAGGCGGCACACTTGAGAAAAAGCTGTCTCACTGCCATGTTGACTTGATTGTCCCTGTGTGAAGTTGTTGCTGGTTTGGGTGCCATAATTCTCTTCTGGCGGATTTGGCATGGAATGAGTCCAAGGACGAGACATTTTCCACTCTGGGGGCATATAAAAAAATCATAAGGAAAAGAAATTGAGCCGCAAAAATAAATAAATACTCCAAGGTGATTTTTTACCACTCCAAGATTTTTCAAGAAAATATTTGATAGCGCATGGAGAAGGACCGCTCACTACATATCTTACATGCAAGCAGTAATTATACAATACATCACTCGGGATGTGCGTACACAATCCTGACATGTTATATAGGCTAGTGTACTTCTCCCAGTTCCTACATGATGCGCATACAAACTACTTCTCACAACCTATATACATATAAACATATCATACAAGCTGGCGCAACGCGGGGTTGCTAGGCGTACTCAGTCGGAGATGGTAAGGACTTCCCTTGGCCTGCCGAGGGTGAGGCCCAGTGACGCTGGGGACTCAACCTCCTCCTCACTAATAGGCTCCAGGCGTGAAGTGCTGCGCTGAGAAGCTGGAGCGGGCGCGAGAGGTGGTGCAACACGGACTGGGGCAGGCGCACAGGCGGTGCCACAGACTGGAGTGGGCGCAATAGGTGGTGCAACACGGACTGGAGTGGGCGCGATGACTTGGTCGAACTCCTCAATGGTAGGCAGGCGACGAGCGGTGGCGAGGATGGTAGGTGAATAAGATGCTGAGGACGAGACGAAGGTCAGTGGTGGTGCTATGTGTAGGAGCTCCCTCCTATTGGCGGCACAGCCATGGACTGAGTCCATAGGGGCAGCCACAAGGTCGTCCACAAGGTTATCAAATGCTGCCTCCAGTGCCTGGAGGTATTCCACAAGCATCTCAATAGCCTCGTCTCGCTCTCCTCTGGGGCAAGCGAATGCATAGTGACACGTGTATGGCACGTGGCATGGAAGGTAGCGGTAGCGGCGGGTCTTCATCGAGGGAAGAACATCCCAGAGACGAGCTATCGCCTCACGGGCAGCCATCTGCATGGCATGCCTCTCCGTAGGCATGGCCCTGCCCACAAACACTACTAGTAAAAGGCCTACGAATGGCGCACGGTTTTGTTTACTAATGGCGCACTACCGATGCGCCATTAGTACCATGCCACTAGTATTTTTTACTAATGGCGCACCTGTGGTGCGCCATTAGTATCTGGTATACTAATGGCGCACCAGCTGGTGCGCCATTAGAATAGCCCACGGTGCGCCATTAGTATCTGTATACTAATGGTGCACCACATAGAAGTGCGCCATTAGTAACAATATTTTTTCAGATTTTTTTTCAAATTTTTTTTTCAAATTTTTTTTTCGTTTTTTTCTTAATCTCAGTTCACTATGGCTTAATCTCAGGTCAAATCGCACTCCGTGGTCAAACTTCCCGAAAGGTCACCCATCCTCACACTACTCCAGCCCAAGCACGCATAACTTCGAGTTCTATCCAACACCAAAGAACAGCTCACTTCACAGGCACTTGTTGATATATCTAGCATATCAATCCTATTATACCTTGTTGATGTCTAGGACTTTGTTCATGTTCATGACTATGATGAAATTTTGAAAAATATCTCAAACTTCCCGTTCATATTACGTATCAATTTTTGAAAAAAAATTCAAAAAAAAATTCAAAACAATTTTTTTTTCTGTTACTAGTGGCGCACCACATCCATGGTGCGCCACTAGTAAGTTTGAAATTTTTTGAAATTTTTTGCCTCTAGATCTTGAAAGCCCCGTAACTTTTCGAGTAGATGATTTTTCATATAAAAAACTTTTTCATCCGAGTTCGTATGCAAAAGTTATGGCCATTTTACAAATTTTCAGAGAGATTTTGCAAATAAAGTCGAAATTCATATTTGTAAATTTTCCCAACAACTAGACCACATATCACATGGGAAACTTATTTTCTTTTATTTTTTTTAAAACTGAAAAGGCGATCCAGGTGGGTGCATTCGGTGTTGGGGCAAGTTAGTAATGGCGCACCGTGGGGTGGTGCGCCATTAGTAACAAATATTTTTTTATTTTTTTTACTTTTTTTTTCAAAACTACTAATGGCGCACGGCGGATGTGGTGCGCCATTACTATGTCAACTACTAATGGCGCACGGCGGACATGGTGCGCCATTAGTAACAAATTTTTTTTTATGTTTTTTTTCAAAACTACTAATGGCGCACAACAGACCAGGTGCGCCATTAGTAATATATTACTAATGGCGCACCGAGGCATGGTGCGCCATTACAATATAGTAATGACGCACCACATGACAGGTGCGCCATTAGTGGCCATTCTATCTATAGCCCTTTTTGTAGTAGTGAAATCGGAATTGGCGTGACTCTGAACGTCCTCCCTTGAACTGTACAATGCCTGGTGCATAGACAGACTGTCGCTGATCTTGTGTTGGTAGAGTGTGAACACTGGGCGAACTGATGGCCCAATCGCGATCTTGACGATGTAGGTGAGGAGCTTGATAAATCCCTCAGGAACATTGGCGAAGACATGTGACTCACAGTCGCTGCTAGCCCTCTACAAAAGCAGACAAAAATTTCGAAAAGTCAGATCATAAATTGATGATGACTAACAGAAAAATTGCTACGTTTTGCAAAAATGCTAAAATCGCACTAAAATGCTAATAACCGATTAGCGATCGCACCTAGTGGCTTCCTACAGTCAGCCTGGCTCTGATACCAAGTTTGTCACGACCGGTTTTTCAATAAAATACTTATTGAGAAACCGATCTTGTTATTCCCAGTACAGGAGAGTCCTCCTTACTGGTAGACAAATTCTTGATACAGAAATCCAGAAGTACTAAATATATTACCAGGTTGAGCTGAGGTTGCTCAACAATTTTATTACAAGCACGCCAATAATGTACATAAAGGCGGATATGGCACAGGGGTGTGGTGGCATACTATTGACTCGCATTTAAACATGGTGGTGGATATGTCACAGTGAAATGGGTGA
The DNA here is from genome assembly GCA_021605145.1 of Aegilops bicornis. Lineage (NCBI taxonomy): Eukaryota > Viridiplantae > Streptophyta > Magnoliopsida > Poales > Poaceae > Aegilops > Aegilops bicornis. The sequence goes on along the minus strand of CM038671.1, from coordinate 43,314,239 downwards.
CATTGACTCCTACTCTTGCAGCTCATCGAGCGTCGAAGTGAGGCTCGATGATTTATTCGGGTACCGGAAGCGGATATGGTACAAGTGATAAATTCCAGGATCGCACGGGACTGACTGGGACTCCTCTAGGCGTCGACTCGCTATCGAACTCTTCATCCATAAGATCGCCTTCGTCAACATCTGGCCAAATCAACAAGCCAGGTGAGTACTTTGAATGTACTCGCAAGACAGTTCGGACATAAGATATAACAAATGTAAGCATGATGCAACATGAGCAATTTGCAATGCACACTCAAATGATAAACTTGCACGACATGAATAATAAAAGGAAGTCGGGCGGTAGTCCTCCCGAAATCCCAACAGAAATAACTGAAAACCGATCGAGTGTCTGAAACGACGCCTCGAATGGTGAACAAATAAATTAACATGCCGCAGTCGGGCGTCTAAGCGACACCACATAAAGGGCTTATATTGAAAAGTAAATGACAGTGCGTGCCACAGTCGGACGTCAAAGCGACATCACATAAAGGGCTTATATTGAAAATAAACAACATAAATGCCACAGTCGGACGTCTGAGCGACATCACATAAAGGGCTTATATTGAGTGTAAACAGCATAAATGCCATAGTCGGACGTCTGAGCGACATCACATAAAGGGCTTATATCAGAAGTAAACAACATAAATGCCACAGTCGGACGTCTGAGCGACATCACGTAAAGGGCTTATATCGAAAGTAAACAACATAAATGCCACAGTCGGACGTCTGAGCGACATCACATAAAGGGCTTATATCGAAAGTAAACAACATAAATGCCACAGTAGGACGTCTGAGCGACATCACATAAAGGGATTATAATTCATCGTCGTATTCAAGCAGTATAGACCATTCCAAGGAAAAGACTCAGCACATAATAATAATAAACGGGTTAGTCCATCCACAGGAGTAATCGTATAGCCAAGTTTTCCACACATGGTTGTTCACCGGAGATCGTCAAGGATACTGACACTGAGATTGACAAGGACAAGTTGAACACCGACCTTGATCATAGACACAGTTACTTGGATGAGTTTGACTCTGCAGAGTTTGTACTATTAAACCACAGCCAACGGATTTCAGTAGTCGCAAGGGACTAGTTCCATTTACGGTATTTTAGAAGAAACACATCTAACCAGTACACACCCAATTCCACATTCCGCTGCCAGGAATCACCCTAGGCAACGTTCAAGAAAAACTCTAAGACGGGGAGGTCACAACCTCGAATAGCATGAGATGAAATTTATCTCGCGCGCTCTAAGGGGTGCCCCCCTCTCGGTCCCAACCGGAAACACCCATGCTCCCTGACCGGATGACGGCTTTAATCCAGGGCCATGGAACCCTCATCCCGGCCCCTCTGTTTGGTGTGTACGAGGAAAGAGGTTTGCAACTTACTAAACCATATTCCATAAAGAAAACATGTGGTAGTACAGGGAAAAGAACGGGTGATCACGTGACTTGATTCACGTACACTTGGAGTTCAGTTGTTTGGCATAAGACTGGCATGCTACAACAATACCATCTTACCACCCATCATGTCACCACATGATCATGTAAACTCACATCGAATCACACATCGAGTTTCGAAGCTCACTTGCAATGGCTTTGCATGTAATATAACTCTTACCGATATGCATATAGTCATGCCATGAACTGACCACTCAATGCAAACATGCAAAACACTCGTCATATCAAAGGTTCAAACATTGCTTGCCTGGTTCGGAGTAGTTGGAGTCTAGCTTGGTGAAGTTCGCGGTCCCGTCACCTCTTCCGGTATCTACGATATAAGAAAAAGATACGTACTAACGTAAATACCGTGTGTGCACAAAAAGTGTTCCAAATATTTTTCATATAAATATGATAAAAAACTAGACAGAAAAATAAAGGTGACAGAAAAAGAATCAATAAATCATTTTCTGTTTAAAAGTTATTAAGGTTTTAGTCCAGGGACTTGTCTGTAATGAAACAGAAAGTTCCCAGGGGCTAGCTTATAAAAACAGAAAATGGTTCGATTAAAAACCCGCCAACTCCAAAGGAAGACGTATCCTGCCCGGCGTTTTCAGAAAACGTTTGAAAAGAATAAAAAGCTGACGGGGGTCCCACTTGTCGGGTTTAAACTCAAACAGAGTCACCGGGCGCCCGAAGCTGCGGTGGTCACCGGCGGCGATCCACGGCGAGCCAGAGGAGTGGGTGGTACCTCACGGGTTCCTTGGGTCCTTCCGCACCTGTGGGTGGTGGAGTTGGTCGACGGCGAGCACCACGTCGACGGCGGCCTCAACTCCAGCGGGTGGTGGTTCGGGCGTTGGTGGATCTCGTCGGGGAGGGCTACACAGAACGAATTGAGGCTCGGGTTAGAACACTGGGTGCACCCAAGGTCTGCTGACGTGGTTTGGGTGTCGGAGGTGGCCTCACCTGAGTGGATCAAGCCGGAGCCCAAGGCGGATCGGGGCGGCCGGAGTCGGGGAAGGAGACCTCCTCGGGGTCCTCCTGGTGGCTTGGCGGGGCTCTGGTGAGGTGGAGTGGAGGTGCGGGGTCGAGAACACGCTCGGGACCTCCTTTTATAGTTGATCCGAGGCGGTGGCCGTGAACGGGAAATCTCCGGCAACGATTATGGCGGTGCAACGGTTGGTCAGGAGGTTTAGGGGGCTAGGCATCACCGTGGAGGTTTACTGGTTTGGTTTAGGCGCTAAACTTGGCCTGCCTTGGCTGCTACTCCAAGTTCCGAATGGAACGGCGCACGGAGCATGTCGGCGGCAGGGAGCGCACTCTGTGCTGCTCGACGGCGACAGGCCAGAAGCGCCGTGGCAGCAAGCAGATGGCCACGCGGAGGGCCGGAGGCCTCGGGTGGCTTGGGCGGTGCTGGACGGCGCCGAAAGCTGGAGTTGCTCCCTGCTGGCCGCCTCGGTTGGCCCTGCCACCGCAGAAGCTGCCGGCGTCGGCGGGACACGTCACCACCGACGGTGGTGTCCGTCCAAAGGACCGTGCGGCGCTCTGGATAAGAGGAAGGTGCAGTGCACAAGGCTCCAGAGTGGGCACTGGTGAGATCGACGCCCCGACCCTGAAGAAAACGACACCGACAGTCGACTGAAACACTGAACTCTGAAAGTGAACAGCAACAAGGCTCGCCGGTGTTCGATGAAATGATTTTGGCATGTGGGGATTTTATCTGGAGCTGATCTTTGGTGGGTGGCCTCTCAATGCACCTGGGGGCTGCCTGAATTTTGGTAGAATTTTTGGAGAAGGAAAAATATGAATTTCACCAAATTTACAAATCTGGTCCAAACTTGCAGCGTGTGAAACTTGAAAATTTTGAACTAAGGAAGATTGGATCTTGATAGATCTAGGTTGGGGGTTCTAGGGACTAGCCAGAGGAGTTGGTTTGAGGTCAAAACTCAAAGGAAATCAGACACTTCCTTTGTAAATCACCTAGGCCCAAAATAAAAGGCAGAGTTACTTTTGGGGATAAAATAAATGAAATAAAATTCAAAAATGGGTTGAACTTGTTGGAATAGAATATTTGGCTTGGCCCAAAGTGGAGGGAGGGGATTTGGGAGAAATATTAACATGGGGCATGGTAAAACAATGGGTGGTTGCAAAACAAAAGATAGCCTCAAACCCATATGGTTTCTTTTTAATAGAAAATTTAGTTTTTCCAAAAATTTATTGAGATGAGTTAAAATCAGAAGGGAAGGTTTTTAAAACCAAACACCAAGGTTGAGGAACATACAAAAATAAAATACTTGTCATAGGAGAAATTTTTTTTGAGAAGGAGGGGCTTTTGGAAAGATTTTAAATGGCCTCCTTCAAATCCAAAACAAAGGGTTTTGCTAAAAAAACCAAATCAAAATTTTTGGAGTGTCACAAGAATTCACGCTCTATAATATACATCTCGCTCCCTGCATCGGCGGCCCCGAACTTAGATTCGAGCGCCTCCCACAAGTCCTTGGCGACATGCACATGTAAATATGCGTCGACCAGTTTATCTCCGATCACGCTAAGAACTGCTCCGAGAAACACAGTGGTTGCCTCCCTAAACGCCTTCTCCTGTTCAGGAGCAATCGTTCCCGTGGACACACCGGTGACCCAGAACACGTTCATAGCCGTGAGCCATAAAGTGGTCTTTGTCTGCCAACGCTTAAAATACGTACCGATAAACTAATCCGGTTTCAGTGCTGCGGCAAAGCCACTTGCCAAAAAATTCCTACACATAATAGGTTTTTGGATTGCTAAGAAAATAGGCAATTTTTTGACTAATTTAATCCATAAGTAGATAACTAGCATGGCATTGACAGAACTAACAACATACTGGTACTGATCTAAACAAGCACGTATTGAGCAAATAATAGACAAATCTACACATGATGCTAGCACTGCTAATACAGAAATTATCAGGAGAAGGATAAACGGTATACCCTCCGAGTAGGCCATGCAGAAGCCGCCGCCGCGGTGGCAGCAGCAGCAGTAGCGTCCTCGGCGGCCTTCTTGTCGGCCTCAGTCTTCTCAGCGGCGGCGCGTTCGGAGTCGCTGGACATGGTGATGACGGAGACGACGCGGACGTAGAGGATCGGAGGCGAGCAGTCACGTAGTCGCTTCCCAAAAACCTATTCGTCTCTCTCCCATACAGGAAACAAAGAGACGGAGTTTCAGAGACCTGCTCTCCCGTCGACCGTGTACGCGGGACGAGATGGAGTCACCGGTGGCAGCAGCAGCAAAGGAACGACGACGGGCGGTTCGCGTGGAGCAGATGTGATCTGATCGTGGCGGCTAGGGTTAGGGGACACCGCACACTTATATAGACGCAGCCGCGTGGAGAGATCGTGGCCCTGCTGTCAGAAACTCTCTGTTAGTGACTGGCAAAAATAAGCGCATAGGTGTGAGCTCGGCTCGGCTCATTCCCGAGGCGAGGCGAGGCGTGGCGTGGCGGGCGGAGGAGCGCGCGGGGGCCTCTTCTCTTCTCAAGCTCCAATAGCATGTAGAAGAGCCACCCTTATAAACCACTCCAACTTTCCTTCCACTAGCATGATGGGACTAAACTTCCCACCACCTTGTCATGCCACCTACATGGGCCCTTAGAGATTAAATCTGAAATTGTCATATGGGCTCTAGGCCCATCTCACATTTCAACAGAAGAGTTGCGTCCGCTCCTCGTTGTGTGGAACGCGGCGTGTGATGATGGTGCCTCGAGTCCACTACTTCGTCTTCCCACAACAACAACAAGCAAGCAGTGTCCAGGTCCGGTGGCCGCGGTATCAAAACCAATGAAAAAATAGCGTGCTATAAGCTTTAGCATCGCCCTTCTCGAAATGCTATGTAAGTTATAACGTGCTAATAGCATGCAATATTTAAAAATAGCGTTCTGCATAAACATATAAAATATATAGCAAAATTTAAGGCTTCCATAATTTACAAGGAAATGGAACACCACAAATTAAACAAAGAAGCATATGAGAGATAGGCTCAGAGCATGTATACTCCTAATTTGTAAGGAGAGGGTACCCTCCTATTTAATAAAAAAACATCAGTGGCTGACTTGCCGGCGATGGCGGCATGGTTGACATCAGCGTTGTCATGTTGAAGTTGGAGGCATGGCTGATGCTGCTACTTGGAGAGGGGATGGAGAGAAGCTGCTACCGCTCACGAAATGCCACCGACACCTTCGCTCATGAATCACGAATGATGTCGTCGATGCCGCCCTCAGTCAGAAACTGGTGGGAAATTGGTGATGAGGTGACTAGGTTAGGTTCTATGTGTTGCGTTTGCATTTAAAAGAGAGTGAGAGTGACTTGGCCAAGGCAATGCGGCGATGCTTGAGGGGATTCTGTGTGGTACACGCTAAGACGCTACAACATTATCTCGTTTAGCGTCAAAATAGCGCGCTATAGCATGAATAGCGTCAGAGCGAGCAAATTAGCTAAAACGTAATGTGTCCCTTCCAGATATGCTATAGCGATGCTAAAATGTCAAAATCTCGCGCTATTTTTTCGTTGACCATCATATGAATAATATCCGCCTTGAGTCCCTCGACAAAATGAGTCAGGTAAAATTAAGGGTGAAATGCATGAGAATAGGGAGCTAAGTGATTAACAATAAGCTCAAAATGCTCTATGTAATCTGCTACTAAGAAAGTTTGACGAACATTGTAGAATTTTCTAGTCAACAGCTGGTGCCTGTCTCAGCCAAAACGGGTGCATAGCAAAACGGTGAACGATTCCAATAAAACTCAGATAGTTTGTTTTGGAAAGATTGCAATCAAATAGACGTGGCACTGGAGAAATTGTGCGCAACCATTGGTATCCAGAAAGAGGTATCTATATTGTTCACAAAGTGTTTTCCACAATTTGAGGTTCTCACCTATGAACTGTGAAAAAGATGATGCCCTATGTCGAAAGTGCCATAAATACCGGTAAAGGGCCAAATAAACTCGGCAAAGAGCACCTGGCTTACACCTCTCAGGAAAACAAAACTTTGCCGAGAAACAACTGTCAGGCACTCGGCAAACTGGTTGCCGAGAACCAAACAACGCCTCTTGGCAAAATAAAATGACTCCACGGCTGCTGGTTTCATCACCGAGCCATTAATCACTACCGGACATGCCACATGGCACCATTTTGCTGTGTGTTCACTGTTTGGTTCTCGGCAAAAAGTGTGTTTGCTGAGTTTTGGCATTTTGCCAAGTGTGTTTTGCACATGGTGTCCACAAATGCCTGTGTTTGCTGAGTAGCATCTATTGCCGAGTTCCCCTCTCGGCTTACTTCGCTTTGCCGAGTGCCCGTGGTTTGGTTCTCGGCAAAGAGTCAGGCACTCGGCGTATGAGAAAATTCCACTAGTGACTAAGGATGTGCTTACCCAAAACCCGCAAGCAATTGACTAGCATGAGCGAACGGAGAGAGGACAGGAACGGGCAACTGGAGAGGAAATAGAACAGTGCCTGGGAGGAGCGCCGACAGTGTTGCTGACCCCTTCTCCAGGTGCAGGAATTCGCCGTATGGTCGCGTAACCCGTGTGGCGGCTCTGTCGCACTAATCCCGGAGCCAGGGAGGCCACGGGTCGCCGCGAGACTAGGATCGGGTGTGAAGTCCCCGTTAGCAGCCACACCTGGCGCCGCAGGCGGACGCCCTTGTTGCAGTAATGCAACCACCACAACCATGGCCACAACTCAGTTCTCCAGAACCGGTCCCCAGACGACCAGATCATCGAGCTTGTTGGAATTGGCCTGGATCGCGTTGGTATTGTTGCGTAGATCAATGCGTTGGTATTGTTGTGGTCCTCCTCCCATTGCCATTTTGGTGTTGGTATGAGGTCTTCGATATGCAGATTGCTGTTGAGGTTCTCGTTTGTTCTTATAATCTGAATGTGCATAGGCTTGGGAACTTTGGCAATATTCAAGGGAGAAAGCAAATCATAGCTTTGGCTCAGGTCTTTGGTTTGATACTTTGGCGTCCAATCTTGTTCAGCAAAATTATACTTTGGTTCCCAGGTGCCTTTTGGAGTTGGGATCTGATCCAAACCTTGTGATTCTTTATTCTGCTGATAGACTCGCGTTCGGTTTCTTTCTGTGGAGGAAACATGCGTTTCTTTCCCTACAAAATACTCCTACAAATGATGCATCCTCCTTGGGTCATCAAACACCCTTGGAAATTCAAAATTACAACAATTGTGCATAAGGCCACAGACCAACATTCACTCGAGTATTTAGGAAGCACCAGACATATGTGTATTTTAGCAGTGTTCATGTGAGCCCGAGCTCTACGACATTGGATTCTCAGCTATCCTTGCCAGTCATATAAATTCACCCGTGCAACAAAATGTGTCCTAAGTCATTCAACACGGACAATAAAGTTGTGACACATAAATGGACCACCAACCTTCATTTGTACTGCATAGATAGTGCTTTCGTTTACTATATAGACAACCGATCTTGGTTAAAACAAACAACAAACTCCACCTCATTTATCCATATTTTTACATTCCGGCGGTACAAACTCCTCATTTTCAGTATTTTTGTATAGCGAATGGTGATGGCGATCCACAAAAGCATAAGAAAGAATAGATTGGAAATTGAAACGATATATGCCCATTGACGATGCGCAGGAATAAGAGACATGGGGAAACCAACCACGAGGTCTGTATACCGGGTTAGCGGATACTTTCTCTGTTCTTGAAACATGCCAGATACGATCGTGGTCTCAAACAGGTCGTTGTTGCATAGAATTAGTGACAGAAAAATCTACTGCCCTGGGGAACACAACCATTCGAGCATCTGTTAAGGGAGGTGTGTGGTTACACACAGGGATGGCACTTACTTCAGCATAGGATTGCATGTGTGTTCTCATTTTGGACGGCTTTCTAAAGTGCTTCTGTTTCTCCTCGCGTGAACTTCTGGCGAGATGCTAAGTTGCGGCTGATGTTTCTCATTTTGGATTGCATGTGTGTTTCTCATTTCGAAGTAGGCTTGCGGCTGATGTCAGATAACTGCTAACACTAGAGTTCTCTTCTTTGGTCGGATCCATGGTGTTTCTAGCTGATACTCCAGTTGGGGTAGTACCTATTTCTAGTTGAAGGGCCTTTTTTGCTAGTTTTATTTAACTGTGAGTGGGGACCCTTTGAACTTCTGTAATTGTTGAAAGGCGTTGTTTGTTCAGAAGAAAAATACTTTGGTTCCCAGGTGCCTTTTGGAGTTGGGATCTGACCCAAACCTTGTGATTCTGGATTCTCAAGATAGACCCGCGTTCGGTTTCTCGTTGTGGAGAAATGCGTTTCTTGCCCTACAAATGACTTTTCTTCAGTGAGGATAATGTAATTCGGTGCATCTTCCTTGGATTATCAAACACACTTGGAACTTCAAACTTACTCAGTTGTGCATAAGGCCATGGACCAACATTCAGTCGAGAATTTAGGAAGCACGGGATATTTTAGCAGTATCCATGTGAGCCCGAGGTCACAATTACGACATTGAATGGTTACCACGGGATATCGTAAATATATAGCATAACATATATCAATACGAGGTACCCCCTCGTCGCTCGCCCCTCGAGGGCGATCGGTGGGGGGGTTCCTTCCCCTTCTCCGCTGCTGGGGGACAGCGCCGGGCAGAGCCCGTGCGTTCGACGGCGGCGGCGGCGGAGGGCCGCTCCTTCTTCTCGGGCTGTAAGGCGGCGAGGGTGCCTGATCCTTGGAGGTGCGGCCTCTTCCTCCATACATGACGACACGATGGCTCCTGGTGGAGGCGTTTGTGGTGGTGCGGGGTGAGATGGCCAAAGGATGGAGGTGGGGCTGGGCGTGGCCGGTGGTGGCGACAGTGGCGGCCGGCCTGGATCCGATCTTGGAAGAGGCGACATCGACTCCGGCCCGAACCCGAACATGGCGGTGGCGGCGTCCCCTCCGTCAGGGATTACGGGCCAGGTGGTGGGTTCTTGTGGCGGCGGATCGTGGGGATCCCGCACCCGGGGACGTCGCATGATGCGAATGGCGGCCGGAGCTTCCTCCGGCGTCGATGGCGCTTGTTGTGGGATCGCGGCGGCAGTTGTTGTTGTATGGGCAACGACAACCGCCGGCGCGACGGTGGGTGCTCCCTGTAGAGCCCGTAATCGGGGCGGCGGACCCTTTTCATCAACGGCGGCGGACATGGGGATTGTGTGAGCGTTTTAGAGTGCGGATCTCGAGGTGGAGCCTTTTGAGGCTGGTGGCGGTATGGGACGTCTCTTCCATCAACAGACCGGGTTTAATGCAGCTCGTCAGGTTAGACATGTGCCTCTTTCTAAGTTGTCGGGCGGTTCCTGTCGCCGGCAGGTGAAGCCACCGGTGGATGTGCTACCGGCCGATGCAACACATGGCGTCTTATATGGAGACATCAAGTATGCCTGCTACCGACAGGTGATGCACGGTGGCTCTGGCGGAGGTGTCATGTTTAGCCAGTTCCTGTCGGATCCAAGGTGGTGCGACAGTAGCGGGAGGCAGGCGGTATGGGACCTCTTTGTATTCCGTTGTCTCCTCAAGAGGTTTCCGGCTATCGAGGTGTCAGTAGACAGATATGGGCGGATGGTACACATAGCTTTAACGACGAGTTTATGTACTCCGGTGGAAACACAAAATCTCTTATCAGACTATGTCATCGCGTGCCTGTGTCGTGTGATTGGTGAACATAGTAGATTGGAGCTTGGCTTTGGGGATGAGAATCCGGAGTTCAATCTTGTGGTGGACTCGCCATCATCGGCGCACGTGTGGTGATCCCGTCTTGAAGGCGTAGCCTAGGAGTTGTGCATTTTTTGTTTGTGTTGTGTCTTGTATCATAGGGATTAGTGGCTATCTGGGGGAGGTGATGTCGCGAGGTATAAGGCCTCCGGGTTTGTTTTTCGTTTATTTCTGGGTCGATGGTGTTCGGCTGCTGATTTTGTACTATTAGTAATATATGGCTGCATGCACTGTCCTGATGCAGAGGCCGGGGGTTATCGTCTTAAAAAATAATAATATAAATTCACATGATCTCCTTGTGTATCCCCTGTATATGTAAGTGTTACCAATAGAATCAAACATATCAAGAGTATTAACCCTGCACAAAATAATAATATCCAGAGTATTTTTAAGTAAAAAAACTAAAATCCTATAAACATGCCCCTTTTTTCCTTTTCAAAACAAGAAAACTAGCGTGTGCCACTCAATGAGCACCGTGGAGGCAACCAAATGTGTTCCAAGTCATTCAACGTGGATAATAAAGTTGCTGCAAATAAATGGGCCACCAACGTAAACTTCATTTGTACGTAGATACAACTTTCACTTTCTATATAAACGAACCATCTTCCTCGAAGCAAGCAACAAACTCCACCAATTCATTTTCCATATTTTACACTTCGGTAGTAGAAACTCTTCGTTTTAGTATTTTCAGATAGCGAATGGTGATGGCAATTGATACGTCCATTTTGCATCATGCTTTTATATCGATATTTATTGCATTATGTGCTGTTATTACACATTATGTCACAATACTTATGCCTATTCTCTCTTAATTTACAAGGTTTACATAAGGAGGGAGAATGCCGGCAGCTGGAATTCTGGGCTGGAAAAGGAGCAAATATTAGAGACCTATTGTGCACAACTCCAAAAGTCCTGAAACTCCACGGAAGTTGTTTTTAGAAATAATAAAAAATAATGAGCGGAAGAAATACCAGAGGGGGCGCACACCCTGGCCACGAGGGTGGGGGGCGAGCCCTACCCCCTGGGGCGCGCCCCCTGCCTCGTGGGCCCCCTGTTGGCCCTCCGGTGACCATCTTCTGCTATATGAAGTCTTTCGTCCGAGAAAAAAATCATAAGCAAGCTTTCGGGACGAGACTCCTCCGCCACAAGGCGGAACCTTGGCGGAACCAATCTAGGGCTCCGGCGGAGCTGTTCTGCCGGGGACACTTCTCTCCGGGAGGGGGAAATCATCGCCATCGTCATCACCAACGCTCCTCTCATCGGGAGGGGGCCAATCTCCATTAACATCTTCACCAGCACCATCTCCTCTAAAACCCTAGTTCATCTCTTGTATCCAATCTTTGTCTCCAAGTCTGGGATTGGTACTTGTAGGTTGCTAGTAGTGTTGATTACTCCTTGTAGTTGATGCTAGTTGGTTTATTTGGTGGAAGATTATATGTTCAGATCGTATATGCATATTAATACCCCTCTGATTATGAACATGAATATGCTTTGTGAGTAGTTACGTTTGTTCCTGAGGACATGGGAGAAGTCTTGCTATTAGTAGTCATGTGAATTTGGTATTCGTTCGATATTTTGATGAGATGTATGCTGTCTCCCCTCCAGTGGTGTTATGTGAACATCGACTACATGACACTTCACCATTATTTGGGCCTAGAGGAAGGCATTGGGAAGTAGATGATGGGTTTCTAGAGTGACAGAAGCTTAAACCCTAGTTTATGCGTTGCTTCGTAAGGGGCTGATTTGGATCCATATGTTTCATGCTATGGCTAGGTTTACCTTAATACTTCTTTTGTAGTTGCGGATGCTTGCAATAGGAGTTAATCATAAGTGGGATGCTTGTCCAAGTAAGGACAACACCCAAGCACCGGTCCACCCACATATCAAATTATCAAAGTACCGAACGCGAATCATATGAACGTGATGAAAACTAGCTTGATGATAATTCTCATGTGTACTCGGGAGCGCTTTTCTTTATATAAGAGTTTGTCCAGGCTTGTCCTTTGCTACAAAAAGGATTGGGCCACCTTGCTGCACTTTATTTACTTTTGTTACTTGTTGCCCGTTACAAATTATCTTATCACAAAACTATCTGTTACCTATAATTCCAGTGCTTGCAGAGAATACCTTGCTGAAAACCGCTTATTATTTCCTTTTGCTCCTCGTTGGGTTCGACACTCTTACTTATCGAAAGGACTATGATAGATCCCCTATACTTGTGGGTCATCAAGACTCTTGTTTGGCACCGTTGCCGGGGAGTGAAGCGACTTTGGTAGGTGGAATTTGGCAAGGAAAAATTTATATAGTGTGCTGAAATTTATTGTCATTTGTTACTATGGAAAGTAATCCTCTGAGGGGCTTGTTCGGGGTATCTTCACCCGACCAGTAGAGCAAAGAGTTGCTCCTCAACCTACCGAACCTACTGAAAATGAAAATGTCTACTTTGAAATTCATTCGGGTATGATAGGAAAACTGCTAGCTAATCCTTTTGCAGGAGATGGAACATTACATCCTGATGAGCACCTAATATATATGGATGAAGTTTGTGGATTATTTAAGCTTGCAGGTATGCCCGATGATGTTATCAATAAGAAGGTCTTCCCTTTATCTTTGAAGGTAGATGCATTGACATGGTATAGGCTATGTGATGATATGGGATCATGGAACTACAAACGATTGAAATTGGAATTTCATCAGAAGTTTTATCCAATGCATCTTGTTCATCGTGATCGCAATTATATATATAATTTTTGGCCTCGAGAAGGAGAAAGCATCGCTCAAGCTTGGGGAGGCTTAAGTCAATGTTATATTCATGCCCCAATCATGAGCTCTCAAGAGAGATGATTACTCAAAAAATTTATGCTCGGCTTTCTGATAACAATCGCACCATGCTCGATACTTCTTGTTCTGGATCTTTTATGTTGAAGGCTATTGAATTCAAATGGGATTTATTGGAAAGAATTAAACGCAACTCTGAAGATTGGGACCTCGACGAAGGTAAGGAGTCAGGTATAACACCTAAGTTTGACTATGTTAAATCTTTCATGGATACCGATGTTTTCCGTAAATTTAGCACTAAATATGGACTTGACTCAGAGATAGTAGCTTCTTTATGTGTATCTTTTGCTACTTATGTTGATCTTCCTAAGGAGAAGTGGTTTAAATATCATCCTCCCATATAAGTAAAAGTAGCTGCACCTATTAAAGTTGAAGAAAAGACTATCACTTATAATGATCCTATTGTTCCTACCGCTTATGTTGAGAAACCACCTTTCCCTGTTAGAATAAAGGATCATGCTAAAGCTTCAACTGTGGTTCGTAAAAGAAATGTTAGAACTTATACACCTCCTGAGCAAGTTAAAGTTGAACCTAATATTGCTGTTGTTAAAGATCTCTTGGCTGATAATATTGATGGGCATGTTATTTATTTCTGTGATGAAACTGCTAGAATTGCTAAACCTTGTGCTAAAGATAAACATAGACATGTGGTACGCATGCTTGTTATTTCTGTTAAAATAGGAGATCATTGTTATCATGGCTTATGTGCTATGGGTGCTAGTGCTAGTGCAATACCTATTGACTTATACAAAGAAATTATGCATGATATTATACCTACTGAGTAGAAAATATTGATGTCACAATTAAACTTGCCAATAGAGATACTATATCACCAATTGGAATTGTTAGAGATGTTGAAGTCTTGTGTGGGAAAACTAATTATCCTGCTGATTTTCTTGTTCTTGGTTCCCCACAAGATAGCTTTTGTCCCATTATATTTGGTAGACCCTTCTTGAACACTGTTAATGCTAAGATAGACTGCGAAAAGGATGTTGTTACTATTGGTTTAGGTGATATGTCTCATGAGTTAACTTTTCTAAATTTCGTAGACAACACCATGAAGAGGAATTGCCTAGTAAACATGAAATTATTGGTCTTGCTTCTATTGCCGTGCCTCCTAGTGATCCTTTAGAACAATATTTGCTAGACCATGAAAATGATATGTTTATGAATGAAAGGAGGAAATAGACGAAGTGTTCTTTAAACAGGGACCTATTATGAAACACAACTTGCCTGTTGAAATCCTAGGGGATCCTCCTCCACCCAAGGGTGATCCCGTGTTTGAGATTAAACCATTACCTGATACTCTTAAATATTCTTATCTTGATGAAAAGAAGATATATCATGTTATTATTAGTGCTAACCTTTCAGAGAAGGAGGAAGAAAAATTATTAAAAACTCTGAAGAAGCACAGTGCTTCTATTGGATATACTCTTGATGATCTTAAGGGCATTAGTCCCACTCTATGCCAACACAAATTAAATTTGGAGAAAGATGCCAAACCAGTTATTGATCACCAACGACGCCTGAATCCTAAGATGAAAGAAGTGGTAAGAAAGGAAATACTAAAGCTCCTTGAGGCAGGTATAATTTATCCCGTTGCTGATAGTCAGTGGGTAAGTCCTGTCCATTGTGTCCCTAAGAAGGGAGGTATTACTGTCGTTCCTAATGATAAAGATGAATTGATTCCGCAAAGAATTATTACAGGTTATAGGATGGTAATTGATTTTCGCAAATTAAATAAGGCTACTAAAAAGATCATTACCCCTTACCTTTTATTGATCAAATGCTAGAAAGATTATCCAAACATACACATTTTTGCTTTCTAGATGGTTATTCTGGTTTCTCTCAAATACCTGTGTCAGCTGATGATCAAGCAAAGACTACTTTTACTTGCCCTTTCGGTACTTTTGCTTATAGACGTATGCCTTTTGGTTTATGTAATGCACCTGCTACCTTTCAAAGATGCATGATGGCTATATTCTCTGATTTTTGTGAAAAGATTTGTGAGGTTTTCATGGACGATTTCTCCGTTTATGGATCCTCTTTTGATGATTGCTTGAGCAACCTTGATCGAGTTTTGCAGAGATGTGAAGAAACTAATCTTGTCTTGAACTGGGAGAAGTGCCACTTTATGGTTAATGAAGGCATTGTCTTGGGGCATAAAATTTCTAAAAAGGGTATTGAAGTTGATAAAGCTAAAGTTGATGCTATTGAAAAGATGCCCTGTCCTAAGGACATCAAAGGTATAAGAAGCTTCCTAGGTCACGCCGGATTTTATAGGAGGTTCATTAAGGACTTCTCAAAAATTTCTCGGCCTCGACTAATCTATTACAAAAGATATACCATTTGTTTTTGATGATGATTGTGTAGAAGCATTTGAAATACTTAAAAAAGCATTAATTTCTGCACCTATTGTTCAGCCACCTGATTGGAATTTACCTTTTGAAATTATGTGTGATGCTAGTGATTATGTTGTAGGTGCTGTTCTAGGGCAAAGAGTTGATAAGAAATTAAATGTTATTCAGTATGCTAGTAAAACTCTAGACAATGCCCAGAGAAATTATGCCACTACTGAAAAAGAATTTTTAGCAGTTGTATTTGCTTGTGATAAGTTCAGACCTTATATTGTTGATTCTAAAGTAACTATTCACACGGATCATGTTGCTATTAAATACCTCATGGAAAAGAAAGATGCTAAACCTAGACTTATTATATGGGTTCTCTTGCTGCAAGAATTTGATTTGCATATTATTGATAGAAAAGGAGCTGAGAACCCCATTGCAGATAACTTGTCTAGGTTAGAAAATGTTCTTGATGACCCACTACATATTGATGATAGCTTTCCTGATGAACAATTAAATGTCATAAATGGTTCTCATACTGCTCCATGGTATGCTGATTATGCTAATTACATTGTTGCTAAGTTCATACCACCTAGTTTCACATACCAGCAAAAGAAAAAGTTTTTCTATGATTTGAGACATTACTTTTGGGATGACCCACATCTTTATAAAGGAGTAGATCGTGTTATTAGACGTTATGTACCTGAGCATGAACAGGAACAGATCCTACGCAAGTGTCACTCCGAGGCTTATGGAGGACACCACGCTGGAGATAGAACTGCACATAAGGTATTGTAATACGGTTTTTATTGGCCTACTCTCTTCAAGGATGCCCGTAAGTTTGTCTTATCTTGTGATGAATGTCAAAGAATTGGTAATATCAGTAGACGTCAAGAAAGCCTATGAATTATTCACTTGTTATTGAACCATTCGATGTTTGGGGCTTTGATTATATGGGACCGTTTCCTGCCTCTAATGGATATACACATATTTTAGTTGCTGTTGATTACGTTACTAAGTGGGTAGAAGCTATTCCAACTAGTAGTGCTGATCATAACACCTCTATTAAGATGCTTACAGAAGTTATTTTTCCGAGGTTTGGAGTCCCTAGATATTTAATGACTGATGGTGGTTCACATTTTATTCATGGTGCTTTTCGTAAAATGCTTGCTAAGTATGATATTAATCATAGAATTGCATCTCCTTATCACCCGCAGTCTAGCGGTCAAGTAGAATTGTGTAATAGAGAGCTCAAATTAATTTTGCAAAAGACTGTTAATAGATCTAGAAAGAATTGGTCCAAGAAACTGGATGATGCATTATGGGCCTATAGAACTGCATATAAAAATCCTATGGGTATGTCTCCGTATAAAATGGTTTATGGAATAACATGTCACTTACCTCTCGAACTAGAACATAAGGCATATTGGGCCATTAAAGAGCTCAACTATGATTTCAAACTTGCCGGTGAGAAGAGGTTATTTGACATTAGCTCACTTGATGAATGGAGAACCCAAGCCTATGAGAATGCCAAGTTGTTTAAAGAAAAAGTTAAAAGATGGCAATGACAAAAGAATAAAAAATCGTGAGTTTAATGTTGGTGATTATGTATTGCTATACAACTCTCGCTTAAGATTTTTGTATGGAAATTTCTCTCTAAATGGGAAGGTCCTTACGTTATCGAGGAGGTCTATCGTTTCGTGCCATGAAAATCAATAATTTCGAAGGCACAAATCCGAAGGTGGTGAACAGTCAAAGAATCAAACATTATATCTCAGGTAATCCTATAAATGTTGAAACCAATGTTATTGAAACTGTAACCCCGGAGGAATACATAAGGTACACTTTCCAGAATGTTTCAGACTCCGAAAAGGAATAGGTATGTGGTACGGCAAGTAAACCGACTCTAAAACAGTTCTAATGGCAATTTTTCTCCGTTTTGGAATATTTAGAAAAATAGAAAAATAAGAAGCAGTCCGGGAAGGACATGAGGGCTCCACGAGGTTGGAGGGCGCGCCCTACCCCCCTGGGCGCGCCCCCTGCCTCGTGGGCACCTCGTGCGCTCTCCGGACTCCGTTTTCTTGCACGATACGTATTTTGGTCGGTTAAAATTCATTATATAATCTCCCGAAGGTTTTGACTCCTGTATCACGCAATTGTCCTCTGTTCTTGTTTCGAGCTGTTTTTCTGACAGATCTAGATCATCATGACATCTCCAAGTGCCCCCAAGGACAAGTTCTTCGAGAAGGTAATCAACCACTACCTCACGAAGGTGCTGCAACACCCTCAAACCATTGAGATGCATGAGGGGGTGCTGCACATCCGCGACGTTGTGGGACCAAGGAGGACCGGGAGCGTGGAGACAAGGCTCGAGGCAATGGAGCAACAAGTTTTCAAGTGCCAGGAGATGGTGAAGCGTGGACTTGACTCCAATCACATGATGATCGTAGAGTTCACCAACAACCACAAGCTGGATACCAAGGACATTGGGCAGGCCATCTTCAAGCTCCATGAGAAAATCGAGCACCTCCAAGCCCAAATCTATGACCTGCAAAACCAAAACTGTGAGTATGAATATAGATTCAAGAGAATGAGTTTGGCTGCAGATTTGAGGATCCCGAGACTCGATCATCCTTCCATGATGGTGAGCCCATGCCTCGGAAGATGGACGACAAGCCTACTTCATCAACAACTCCATCCGCACCACCTTCAAAAAGGAGACATAATCACATGGGTATGGGCACTCCCTTGGCAACTGCCAAGCTTGGGGAGGTGCCCCTGATCGTATCACCACCACATCTCCTATCTTTACCGCTTTTCTTAGTTCGATCCTTTTAGTAATATCTTGATCTAGTAGAATATAGTTTTTGGTATGATCTAGTTTTGAGTTTTGCTTTAAGATCCCTTTATGTAATCGAGTTCGTGAGCTATATAATAAAGATTAGTGTTGACTCAAGGGCTTGATTATTTTGCCATGATCTTGAGTGAAAAAAAAGAAAAAGAAAGAATAAAAAGAAATAAAAATAGATCATATTGATCTTATGGAGAGTAATGACTTCACATATAAAGAGTGATGATTAAAAGTTGTTGAGAGTTGACAAATTTAGTTTTGGTCATCGTTGCAATTAATAGGAAGTAATAAAGAAAGAGAGGTTTCACATATAAATATACTATCTTGGACATCTTTTATGATTGTGAGCACTCATTAAAATATGACATGCTAAAGAGTTGATGTTGGACAAGGAAGACAACGTAATGGGTTATGTTTTCTTATATCTGAAATAAAGTATATTGTCATGGATCATCCAACATGTTGATCTTGCCTTTCCCCTCATGCTAGCCAAATTCTTTGCACCAAGTAGAGATACTACTTGCGCTTCCAAAATCCTTAAACCCAGTTTTGCCATGAGAGTCCACCATATCTACCTATGGATTGAGTAAGATCCTTCAAGTAAGTTGTCATCGGTGCAAGCAATAAAAATTGCTCTCTAAATATGTATGATTGATTAGTGTGGAGGAAATAAGCTTTATACGATCTTGTGATGTGGAAGAAATAAAAGTGACAGATCGCATAATAAAGGTCCATATCACAAGTGGCAATATAAAGTGACGTTCTTTCGCATTAAGATTTTGTGCATCCAACCCTGAAAGCGCATGGCAACCCCTGCTTCCCTCTGCGAAGGGCCTATCTTTTACTTTTATCTTCTACCTTATGCAAGAGTCATGGTGATTTTCACCTTTCCTTTTTACATTTTATCCTTTGGCAAGCATAGTATGTTGGAAAGATCCTGATATATATATCTAATTGGATGTAAGTTAGCATGAGCTATATTATTGTTGACATTACCCTTGAGGTAAAAGGTTGGGAGGCGAAACTATAAGCCCCTATCTTTCTCTGTGTCCGATTAAAATTCTGTAACCATAAGTATTGCGTGAGTGTTAGCAATTGTGAAAGACTAAATGATAGTTGAGTATGTGGACTTGCTGAAAAGCTCTGACATAGACTCTTTCTGATGTTATGATAAATTGCAATTGCTTCAAAGGACTGAGATTATAGTTTGTTATTTCTCAATAAAGTTTCTGATTCATACTTTGCATTGTGAATAGATTATTCATAAGAAATCATATGACATTATCCATATATGTTGCTGTTACGAGAATAATCATGATGCCCTTATGTCCGTATTTTATTTTATCGACACCTCTACCTCTAAACATGTGGACATATTTATCGTGATAGGCTTCCGCTTGAGGACAATCGAGGTCTAAGCTTGGGGGAGTTGATACGTCCATTTTGCATCATGCTTTTATATCGATATTTATTGCATTATGGGCTGTTATTACACATTATGTCACAATACTTATGCCTATTCTATCTTATTTTACAAGGTTTACATAAGGAGAGAGAATGCCTTAGCTGGAATTCGGGCTGAAAAGGAGCATATATTAGAGACCTATTGTGCACAACTCCAAAAGTCCTGAAACTCCACGGAAGTTTTTTTTGGAAATAATAAAAAATACTGAGCGGAAGAAATACCAGAGGGGCCCCACACCCTGGCCACGAGGGTCGGGGCGCGCCCCCTGCCTCGTGGGCCCCCTGTTCCTCGTTGGGTTCGACACTCTTACTTATCGAAAGGACTACGATAGATCCCCTATACTTGTGGGTCATCAGCTATCTACACAAGCATAATAAAGAATAGACTGAAAACCGAAACGGTATATGCCGTTGACGACGTGCAGGAATAAGAGACATAGGGAAAGAACCAAGCACAAGACTAGCGTAGCCGATAGTATCGCTGTTCTGAAACCGGCCAGATACTTTCACGGTTCAGAAACCGGTCAATGAAGCATTGAAAAGAGTGAACCAAAAATCTACTATTCAGGACAGGGATGCGGATCGAAAGGTGTGTCGAGGGAGGCGCATGGTTCAAACAGGGCTGGCACCGCTTCAGCAGACGGTTGCATATGTGTTTCTCGTTTCATACCGCTTCGGACCTGATTTTGTTTCTCGATCGTGAACTTCAAGTAGATGTTGTTGCCAGTTGTAGACTTGTGTCCGATGTTCGATGACAGTTGACGGTGGAGTTCTCTTCTTGGGTTGGATCACTATTTCTAGCTGATAGTTGGGGTAGTGTCTAGGCCTAGTGAAGGGGCCTTTTTTTTCTCGATTTTGTTCAATTGGGAGACTTGATCAGGTCTTTGGTTTGGAAGATCAGACTTGGAAACTTTGGCGACCTTCAAGGGAGAAAGCAAAGCATAGCTTTGGCTTAGGTCTTTGGTTTGATACTTTGGCGTGCAATCTTGTTCAGCAAAAAATATACTTTGGTTCCTGTGTGCCTATTAGAGTTGGGATCTGATCCAAACCTTGTGATTCTGGATTCTGCTGATAGATAGACATACCCACGTTCGGTTTCTCTTTGGGGAGGAGACATGCATTTCTTGCCCTACAAATGACTATTTGCCAGAGAGGATAATGTAGAGTTATTTACCCAAAACCACCACACTTGAGACTAGGGTAAGAACTTGGTAACACCTTTGAACCAGGGCACAAAAAACCATCGGTTCTACGTCTAATGCGTAATATGGAGCACTGATTGTCTGATAAGCTCACAAAAATAGAGAACTGACAAGTTGGCCCCACTGGTTGGGCCGACATGGCAACGACCAAAAACTTTGACCGACTGATGTGGAAAATGAGACATGGGCCCCACCTGTCAATGACTCGAGGGTCATCTTATTCACAACATTCTGTCTATGGGGCATTCCGTCGAGCACCTTCCGTGCATTCATCCTCTGGTCATTGAACAAGGCACAACACATCGTGGCACATGGAAGGGGCGAGGGGCTCATCTTGAGCAGGTATGCGTGCTCGGATGCGGCGAGATAGCATCGAGCAACGTCTCCGTCGGCAAAGGGCCGACGGAGCAAGGTGAGGGGAGGAAGATGGCTTCGGCACCCGCAGCTTGTCGGCGTTGGCAGCAGAGGCATCAAGAGGACGTGTCAAAGCTCACGGACTAGATGCGAGGTGCAGAGATTCACCGGAGTGGGAGATCAAGGAGCAGTGGCGTGTGGTCGAAGATGGAGAAGACGTCCGAAACGGTGCTGATTCTGGACGTACGGGTCCACGTACTCTGGTAGGGAGGTATTCTAGAGCTCCCAACAAGGTCGTGGGGCTTGGGGGTGGTCTCTGGCCACGAGAATGATGACTGATGGCGACCCCTGATCGGGGAGGAGTTGTCATGGGCGCCGTGTGGTGCAGACGCCGACTGCCGGTACAGCCGACGGCGGGGTCTTGAGTGCCGATCTGTGGCGGCGGGTTGCAAGCGCCACATCCGGAGCGGGCGGGCGGCCGCAAGCGAGCTGCTCAAGTGGTGCTGCTTTCGTCGGAGCGTCCTGGACGAGAGGAGATTGATGCCGGGGAAGGGAAGCTCGTCAGGCGTCGGGCTGCCGACGGGGACGGTCGTGGTGGCTGACCGTGGCGGCGGAGACATGGGTCCAGCCTGAGCATGGCCACTGGCAGCATCCTCTGCGTGGCTATTTAGAGAGAGAGAGAGAGAGAGAGAGAGAGAGACAAAGAGAGACAGAGATGTAGAAGAAGCTACATGAGGATGACAGATGGGACCTACGTCCACTTCGTCAAATTATCTAGAGAGGCATGCCAGGTCGTCCTCACAGGCAGGCCCCACTTGTCAGTTTCGCTGTTTTCGCAACGAAATTCGAGCATCAGTGCTCGTTATTACACATTAGGCGCAGAACCGGTGGTTTTTTATGCCCTGGTTCAAATGTGGTACCAAGTTATTACCCTAGCCCCAAGTATGATGGTTGTGGGTAAATAACTCGATAATGTAAGTCGGCGCATCCTCCTTGGATATCAAACACAATTGGAACTTCAAACCCATAAGAATTGTTCATAAGGCTACAAACCAACATTCACTCCAGTATTTAGGAAGCACTAGAAACATACTCCCTCCATCCCAAATTACTTGTATTAGATTTGAGGCGGAGGGAATATATTTTAGCAGTATTCGTGTGAGCCCGAGCTCACCATCAGGAAACCGAATGGTTAGCACTCCATCCTAGTGGGTCATATAAATTCACGCGCTCTCCTTGTGTATCCCGTATATTTATTATGTAAGCATCATCAATAGAATGAAATACATCTAAACTATTTTTGTAGTAAACAACTTCTAGAATCCTGTAAACGTGCGAAAACTTCTTCACAGGATTCCGCCTCCCCTCCCGAGGCGCTCCCGTGGGCGTCCCCAGGAGGCAACCCTAGCGCTGCCGCCCCCGTCTCCTCGCCCCGTCCCCCATCCCTCGCTGCTGCCGGTGGCGTCGCCGGCCAAAGGCCGCGTGGCGCAGGTGGCGGCGGGGCATCTTCCTCCCACGCGCAGGTGACGGGCGGTGCTGGGCGTCCTCCCCTGCTCGGTGGCGCCAGGCGCCGGTCGGCCGCTGCTCCGGCTTCCTCCCTCCTCCTGGCGTCCTAGTGGACTGCCGGCGCTTCCTCCTACCCTCCTCCTCCCTCCACCTCGGCTCGTGAGGGCTAGAGGCCCGGGGGCGCGCTGGCGGCGGATCTGGCAACCCCTGCACAGATCTGGCTGGTGGTGGCGGTTGGCAGCGGCAGGAGTGGCCGGTGGTCCTTGAGGGAGTCCTGGATTAGGGGGTATCCGGACAGCCGGACTATACACATCGTCCGGACTATAGAAGCGTCAAGATATAAGACTCGAGACTTCGGCTCGTGTCCGGATGGGACTCTCCTTTGCGTGGAAGACAAGCTTGGCGATCCGGATATTATATTTCCTTCCTTGTAACCGACTCCATGTAAACCCTAGCTCTCTCCGGTGTCTATATAAACCGGAGAGGATGGTCCTTAGAAGGCCGATCACAATTACAATCATACCATCATAGGCTAGCTCTTAGGGTTTAGCCTCTACGATCTCGTGGTAGATCTACTCTTGTACTACTCATATCTTCAATATTAATCAAGCAGGAAGTAGGGTTTTACCTCCATCGAGAGGGCCCGAACCTGGGTAAACATTGTGTCACCTGCTTCCTGTTACCATCAGCCCAAGACGCACAGATCGGGACCCCCTACCCGAGATCCGTCGGTTTTGACACCGACATTGGTGCTTTCATTGAGAGTTCCTCTGTGTCATCGCTTCAAGGCTTGACGGCGTCTTCAATCATCAACAACACAGTCTAGGGTGAGACTTTTCTCCCCGGACAGATCTTTGTGTTCGGCGGCTTCGCACTGCAGGCCAATTTGCTTGGTCATCTGGAGCAGATCGACAGCTACGCCCCTGGCCACCAGATCAGGTTCGGAAAATTGAACTACACGGCGGATATTCGCGGAGACTTGATTTTCGACGGATTCGACCCTGTGCTAGGAGCGCCGGACAGTCACGACGAGCACGGCCTAGACCTACTGTCGGACAATGCTCGGAACATCATCCCTGCAATAGCCCCAGATCTAAATCCGAAACAGGTTGCGTTGCCCGAGGACGGAGGGATGGACCCCGCCCCGCAGGCCGCACGCTCATCGGCGGTGGAGCCAAACACAGGTCACATCTCTGTGGAGGCCTGTAACCCTGGGCCCCCGGACTCATATCCGGTTGTTGGCTCATGTCCGCACACTCTCGAGCTAGCTGAGCCAGGTCGGGCTCCGGTAATGGAGTTTACCGCTGCGGACATTTTTCAGCACTCGCCTTTTGGCGACATGCTGAACTCATTAAAGTCTCTCTCTTCATCAGGAGGCTCTGGGCCGAACTATGTCCGGCTTGAGTGGGAAGCAGGCGACGAAGGTATTCGCTGCCCACCCACCACCCACTTTGTCGCCACGATCGATGATTTAACCGACGTGCTCGACTTCGACTTCGAAGACATCGACGGTATGGACGACGATGCAGGAGACGTACAGGAGCCACCGCTCACAGGACGGTGGACAGCCACCTCTTCATACGATATATACATGGTGGACACTCCGAAAGAAACCAATGGCGATGAGGCAACGGAGGATAACCCCTCCAAGAAGAAAGCAAAGCACGGGCGTCACCCGCACCGCTCCAAGCCCCGCCAAGGCAATACCGGCACCGGAGACGAAGACAATCCGGACGGTGCCAACGATGAATACAACCCCGAACAGCCCGCGCCGAGCAGGCCGAACAGGAAGATGGGCATGACAGCCCAGATGAATAGGCGACGGACGGGTATCCGGAGGAGGACAACTACATGCCCCTCTCCAAAAACGAGATTAGCCTCGGCGACGACGAGTTCGGCATACCCGAACACCCCGCAGAGCAGGAGCGCTTCAAGCGCCGGCTTATTGCCAATGCGAGAAGCCTGAAGAAGAAGCAGCAGCAGCTTCAAGCTGATCAAGATCTGCTCATAGATAGATGGACAGAAGTCCTGGCAGCCGAGGAATATGGACTCGAGCGCCACACGGCTGACCGGCCGCCTCGAGGTCGGGATAAATCGGCATATCAGCCCAAATACCAGCCCCCACCCCGGCGTCGGTTTACTACGGCCCGGGGCAATACTCAGGACCTGCGCGATAAACTGGATAACGCTGCAGGACAACCAAGATCAATCTACAGATCACGGGGTTGCACCGCAGCACATGACGATGACCGTCATACCGGATACACTACCAGCAAATCCGGCCGGGCCGAATATAACGGTCGATGCAGCCGGATCAAGCGTCATGACATAGCCCGGCACAAAGGCGCCGCACACCCCCTCTGCTTCACCGATGAAGTGATGGATCATGAATTCCCAGAAGGGTTCAAACCCGTAAAAATCGCATCATACGATGGCACAACAGACCCCGCGGTATGGATCAAAGATTTCCTCCTCCACATTCACATGGCCCATGGAGACGATCTACATGCCATCAAGTATCTTCCCTTAAGCTCAAAGGACCCGCCCGCACTAGCTGAACAGCCTGCCCAAGAAATTCCATTGGCAGTTGGGAAAACCCGAAAGACGCATTTCTTGACAACTTCCAAGGCACATATGTGCGACTCCTCGATGCTGATGACTTGAGTCACATTACTCAACAGCCCGGAGAATCAGCCAGAAATTCTAGACTCGGTTCCTAACTAAAAAGAACCAAATAGTCGACTGTCCGGACGCCGAAGCCCTGGCGGCCTTCAAACATAATATCCGTGACGAGTGGATCGCCTGACACCTCGGCCAGGAGAAACCCAAGTCTATGGCAGCTCTCACGACACTAATGACCCGCTTTTGCGCGGGCGAGGACAGTTGGTTGGCTCGTAGCAGCACTACGCCACATTCTGGCACGTCAGACGTCCGTGACAACAATGGCAAGCTATGGCGCAACAGACATAAGCGACGGAACAACGGCGAAAACACCGAAGACACGGCGGTCAATGCCGGATTCAGCGGATCCAAATCCGGTCAGCGGAAGAAGCCATTCAAACGCAACAATCAGGGACCGTCCAGTCTAGACCGTATACTGGAGCGCTCGTGCCAAATTCATGGCACCCCGGACAAGCCAGCCAACCACACCAATAGAGACTGCTGGGTATTTGAACAGGCCGGCAAAATAAAAGCCGAAAACAAGGACAAGGGGCTGCACAGCGACGATGACGAGGAGCCCCGGCGTCCGAACATGGGGGGACAGAAGAAATCCCCCCCCCCCCAGGTGAAAACGGTCAACATGATCTACGCCACCCACATTCCAAAGCGGGAACGGAAGCGAGCACTACGGACGCCCACGCGATGGAGCCATCATCCCCAAATTCAACCCATGGTCAGCTGGTCCGATCACCTTTGATCGTAGGATCATCCTACTAGCATCCGTCACGGCGGCTCAGCCGCATTGGTTCTAGACCCAATCATAGACGGATTTCACCTCACAAGAGTCCTTATGGACGGAGGCAGCAGCTCGGACCTGCTTTATCGTGACACAAGGCGCAAAATGGGCATCGATCCTTCAAGGATTAAGCCCACCAAAACCACCTTTAAAGGTGTCATTCCTGGAGTAGAGGCCCGCCAGACGGGCTCCATAACATTGAAGTGATCTTCGGATCTCCGATAACTTCCGAAGCAAAGAGCTAATCTTCGATATCGTCCCTTTCCGCAGTGGCTACCACGCGACCGCCGGAAAACCGTGATTCGCTCGATTCAATGCGGTGCCACACTATGCATACCTCAAGCTCAAGATGCCAGGCCCACGCGGGGTCATAACAGTCAACGGAAATATGGACCGCTCTCTCCGTACAGAAGAGCACACTGCAGCCCTTGCGGCAGAAGTACAATGCGGCCTCCTCCGACAAACCATCAATCCGGCGACGACAACCTCAAGCTCCGTCAAGCAAGGACGGAACACCCCGCAACAGGATCAGCAGGCACGCCAAGAGCACGACTAGCAGTCCGGCCTCCGCTCAAATCCCATCAAAGCTGCATCCGTGCCATGCGTACACAATTACGCACTCAAAATACCATGGGCACAGGCGGAGGCGTAGTAGTGGCTCAGTCAACATTACGGTATCGCTTCGTAACCTTTCCATTTACCCTTAAGGACATTGCTTAGTGCAGATTCTCCAGAAGAGCCGGATTGTCAGACTTACATAGGAGAGGAAACCCGGGAGGCAACAGGCTTTGGGCACAGCAGGAAACACCCAGGTGGAATCTATTTACGATTGTTGTTTCTGCTTTATCTATCTGTACGTAGCCTGCCCCTGGATAGGATATGTCAAATAATCCTATTTATCTCCGCTTGCATTCATTGTAAACATACGCTTAAACGTATTATTCCTCAATGGGAGACCATATATAGCGTCAGCTTATTATTCTTATTTGAGTATTTTTTACAAATGTCTATTTGATTTTGCATCCGTACACTTTGGTACGCTTAGTTTGCCAGGGGCTTCTTATGACGCCCCATAATACGGTAATACAAGTCCGAACACTTTCATTAGTGCGGCACCCCGAACTTATAGCATTATATGCATCAGCTCCGAATCATGTCTTGGGTCTACAGTTGGGATAGCCCGGCTCCCTTGTTTTGGTGCCTTACGTTCCGTTAATTCGGCTAAGGTAGCGCAGGGAGAACTACTGCGATTGTGCCCTGGTTCGTCCGGATGAGCACCTCAGTAGAGAAAGCACAAAACTGACCGACATGATGTGGTGAGAGTTGGTCGCTGTTCGAGAGGTCTTAAAGTCCTTAAAGATTTTTCCGCTTTAGGCGATAATTCGGCTTCGTCCGATATAGGCGTGTATAGCGCTCCAATTCGGCCTTCCGGACTAGGGGCTTTGCCGGAATTTAAAATTATAGACTTCTATGGCTAAGTGAAGGTTATAAAGCCATATAGTCTGATTGCCTTGTTTGTTGCGCTGGACACCTCCTTAAGGGACCAAACATTTGGATAAAGAGTGTGCGGGTTTTCCACGAACACCCCGGTACTAGTTACACGGGGGCGGAAGCCATTTATCGGCCTACTTTCAGAATTTGATAAATAGCCGCACAGAAGGTAATATTTTAAATAACAAAAGCGCTGCATAGCGCAAGTAACTTCGTCTTTAATTTACAAACATGAAAGAGGTGAATTCATTAAAAAATTATGTCTTTGGTACATTCATCGACCACGAGGCAAGCACCCTTCATAACGCCATCATAATACTTCTCGGGGATGCGATGCGGCTTGCCCTCCGGCGGCCCATCCTTCACCAGCTTCTCCGCATCCAGCTTGACCCAATGCACCTTTGCACGGGCAAGGGCCTAGCGGGCACCCTCAATGCAAACGGATCGCTTGATGACTTCCAGTCGCGGACAGGCATCCACCATCCGCTTGATCAGGCCGAAGTAGTTGGTGGGCAGAAGCTCACTAGGCCATATCCGTACTATGAGATCCTTCATAGCCACTTCGGCCGCCTTGTGGAGTTCGACCAACTGCTTCAGTTGGTCACTCAGAGGCGTTGAATGTTCGGCCCCAGCATACTGGACTAGAACAACTTCTCCGTTGAGCTCCCCTCCTGGGCACGGTAGAACTCCGCGGCATCTGATACGCTGCGTGGCAGATCTGCGAATGCCCCTGGAGAGCTCCAGACTCGGGTAAGTAAAAGAAACGCCTCCTCCTCATGTTTGCTTTGCATAAAGAATTTCTTACCCGCCGTTATCTTTTTGGCCTCCTGGATCTCCTGTTGTGCCCTATCGGCTTCGGCCTTGGCGTCTTTTATATTTGTAAGGGCCTTCGCAAGCTCGGCTTCTTTTGCTTTAAGCTCATGCCCCACGGACTCGAACCTTTTGCCGAGCTCCTGGAGCTCTTCTTGTACTTCGCCCACTTGGGCTTCTTGCTTTTCGCGCTCCTTCCGCTCCAAGGCCGCCTTGTGTTCAGCCTCGGATAGCACATTCTTCAGAGACACCACTTCGGTGGTGCCCTCTGTTACCAAATCACGACGCCTCGTCGTTAGAATAACCAATTTTATTTATACTTTACTATATGAGAGAGGGGACTCATTAACCTTTGCTCTCCTCGAGCTGCCTCCTCGTGAGGCCGAGCTCTCCTGCGTGCCCGCCCAAGTCCCGCTTCAGCCGGGCGATTTCGCCAGACGGACAGCAGCGGTCGGCAAGACAGCCTGTTTATTTATATTCAAACTTATTGTTAGACTCCTGCGGATTATAATTGACCCTCCGCTTGGTTTTTCCTTCCAACACCAAACAGAGTATCAGGCTACTACCTATCGGGTGGTAATTTCACACATTTTTTACTTACCTCAAAGCTGTCAGGAGGCTGGTGCAGGCTTCGGTTAGTCCGCTCTTGGCAGAGGAAACCTTCTGAATCACCGCACTCATAAGAGTACGATGCTCTTCATCGAGGCAAGCGCCGCGAAGCGCTTCCAGCAGACAATCCGGCGCCTCGGGCGCAACGGAAGTCCTTGATACAGACGGCCCTCCCTCCCTAAGAGGGGCTGCCCGCCTAGTCCGGAACCACTGAAGGCTCCGGAACAGTGTTCGGCTGAGAGCCCGGCTTACCGTGGCTCTCATCGACACGATCCGCGGGGATCTTGAACCCCGCGAGTCCTACGGCTGGGACGCCGCCTTGAGGCACCTCCAGGGTTACCTCCCCCATCTCTGGGAGCCTTTGGGACAACACATCCGTGTCGTCCACAGGCCGAGGAGAAGTGGCCGTCGGGAGTGAGTTCATTGCTGACTCACTCAAGGACCCGTCCGAAGAAGACGCTTTGGGATGGAACCTGGCCGGACTTCATACAAGTTCGGCATTACAACAAAACTATGAAGCGGAATTATGATGGAGTGCGGGTACTTACGATCGCACTAGGGGCTTCTTCCTGGGCAGCCACCCTTCCGCTATTGTCGGCGGGCGGTGGCAGAGTAGTCCGAAGGGACACCTTCCTTCTTGATCGCCCCAGCCTCCCCCACTGGGCGGCCTTCCTCTTTTTTCTCCCCCAAAGACGGGAGGTGGAGTTTCTTCTTGTTTCCCCCGCTCACTTGAGAGGAATCTGCCTCGTCATCATCAGACGACAAGGGTATGACGGCCTTGCGCCGGGGGCCTCTCCTGGTCCCTTGGTCCGCCGTCTCCGGACCCCATCCTTTCCGGATAGGGCGGCCTCCTCTTCTTCTTATTCTTTTCCTTTGGGGAGGAGGCGCCGTCCGCCTTCTTGACGAGGCTTGTGCAACCTTATGTCGGAGACCCTTTCGAGTCCCCGGGGCCTTCTTATCGGCCTTCTTCTCCGGCCCCTTATAGGGCGCCGGGACCAGCATCTTCGTCAGAAGATTATTGGCTGGGCTTTCTGACAGCGGAGCCGGACAGTCAATCCGCTCCGCTGTCTCCACATAATCCTGCACAAATATACACAATTACTTAAGCCTCCCCCCATGAGTGTGTTGGGAAAAACCGAATCCGGTGGCGTCCTGAGAACTCACACGAATAGGACGTCAGGCGGCGTGGAGCCCACGGTCCTCGGATATGGGAGGAGGTACTTCAGAGGCCTTGAACAACGCCTTCCACACGCTTTTGTGCTTCATGCCGTAGAGCCTCACAGGCGTCACGGTGTTCGGCGGGATGAACTCCCATAGATTGAATGCCCGCTTTGGCACGGCAGGATCCGGCGAACGAGCATGACACGGATCACGTTGACGAGCTTGATATTCTTGTCCTTCATGCCCTTGATGCAGTTTATGAGTCCGGTCAGCTCTGTAGATTCGCCCCATAACATGCCCTTCTGTTACCAGGAGGTGAGCCGCATAGGGGTGCCAGATCGGAACTCGGGGGCCGCAACCCAGTTGGCGTCGCGCGACTCGGTGATGTAAAACCACCCCGATTTCCACCCCTTCACGGTTTCCGCAAAGGAGCCATCAAGCCAGGTGACGTTAGGCATTTTGCCCACCATGGCTCCTCTGCACTCCGCTTGCTGGCCGCTCACGATCTTCGGCTTCACGCAGAAGGTTTGCATCCACAAGCCGAAATGAGGCTTGATGCAGAGGAAAGCCCCGCATACGACGATGAACGCCGAGATGTTGAGGACGAAGTTCGGGGCTAGATCATGGAAATCTAGCCCGTAGTAGAACATGAGCCCACGGACGAAGGGGTGGAGTGGAAACCCCAGTCCATGGACGAAGTGGGCAAGGAACACGACCCTCTCGTGGGGTCCTGGAGTTGGTATGACCTGCCCGCCGTCTGGTAGCCGGTATCCGGTCCTCTCGTGGGGTCCGCGGCCAAGTATCCGGTCGCCCGAAGACTTGTGATGTTCTTCTCCTTCACGGTGGAAGCGACCCATTTGCCTCCTGCTCCGGACATGTTTAGCTGTGCGGAGAAAACTTGGACTAGCGCGGTGGAGCTCGAGGAGGCAAGAGTGGGCAGAGGAGGAAGAAGGCGTGGGTAAGAATGGGGAACTCTTATCCCTTTATAGAGGCGACGAAAGCGGTGCGCCTCCCCACTAGCCTGTTGAGAATCGCTTACTTCCCAAGCGCCACGATTGATGGCACGGGGGGATTACCCATACCCGTATTGATGAGAATCCCGTGATAAGGGGACATGATCTCTGCTTTGACAAGACGTGTCAAGGAAACCGCCTCGCAATGCACGCTGTGGCTGGTTGTGAAAAAAGGTTCGAATAATGACATGGCTGTAATGGCATGTCACGTCGTCTAAAAGTTGTCAGCTGAAGTATCATTCTCTCTACGGTGGTATGTGAAGATCATTTTGCAGATCCGGGCACGGCCTACGTGTTCGATAATAACCTTGGAGTATTCGGAAGGAGGAACCCGCCTTGCAATATTGAAGACAAGACTACGCCGGACTCATCGTCATTGAAGCCTGGTTCAGGGGCTACTGAGGGAGTCCTGGATTAGGGGGTATCCGGACAGCCGGACTATACACATCGTCCGGGCTACAGAAGTGTCAAGATATAAGACTCAAGACTTCGGCTCGTGTCCGGATGGGACTCTCCTTTGCGTGGAAGACAAGTTTGGCAATCCGGATATTATATTTCCTTCCTTGTAACCGACTCCATGTAAACCCTAGCTCTCTCCGGTGTCTATATAAACCGGAGAGGATGGTCCTTAGAAGGACGATCACAATTACAATCATACCATCATAGGCTAGCTCTTAGGGTTTAGCCTCTACGGTCTCGTGGTAGATCTACTCTTGTACTACTCATATCTTCAATATTAATCAAGCAGGAAGTAGGGTTTTACCTCCATCAAGAGGGCCCGAACCTGGGTAAACATTGTGTCACTTGCTTCCTGTTACCATCAGCCCAAGACACACAGATCGGGACCCCATACCCGAGATCCGCCGGTTTTGACACCGACAGTCCTTCCAAGGTGGTGGTGTTCCAGTTGGTGCTCGTTCTGCTCTGGTGGGGTGGCGGAGTATTGGCTGGTCTTGGCGAGGGCGTGGAGACGCGGGTGGTGTGGTGGTGGTTGACGCTCCTGGCGGCCTTCTTCAGCAGCTGGGTGTGGTCGATCCGGCGGCCCTCACTGGGGGACGGGTGGCTGCCTCTTCCTCGCGAGGTTCTGGCCGGAGGCCGTGGTAGGGTGTCAGGGGTGATGCAAGGAAGGATGCTGGAGGGACGAGTAGACTGACTACCTGTCACCGGCGCAGGGGTGCGCCGGTCCGGACGAGCTTCGCTCCCCCCTGCCCTTTTCTTGGCCTTGTGCCTCCTTGCCGCTGATCGTTGTTCGGGCGGGTCGATCACCTGCAATTCCAATGGTGCTAGGGGCATGCCAGTCGGCTCAAAGCTCGTGCCTTTGATGATCTCCGGAGTGTCTGGATGCAAGGCGGAAGCATTGGTGGCGGGAGCTGCTGGCTCGTGGCTCGGGCACTGACGGGCTTGCTGTCATGGCCGCGTGGGCGGCATGGGGTGGGCCTTCGACGATCTCAGTGGTGGTGCGGCCGACGCTCTCATGTAGGGTCGTACCTTGGACGGAGGTAGAGGGTGGTGGCCGAGGTGAAAACCTCGCCTGGCTCGGAGCCAGACCGATGGCGGCGGCGTCCATGCATCGTTCCCTTCTTAAAGGCTCCATCGTGGTGACCTGCGTCCCTTCGTGTTACTCCGGTGAAAACCTAGATTCCTCGGATCGGGCGGTGGCGGCTCTTCGGTGTCGCTTCTTTCTTGGAAGCACCGCTTTGGAGTCCCCGGTTCATCGAGTTGCGACTTCGTCTCCTCGAGGTGACTCGGTGGAGAGCTCTTTAGACCCTTAGCTATGCTCTTACGCCTACTTGTTATTTGCTTTGGGGTGTTTGGAGAAGCGTTGCTGTTCGCCGCCTCCCTTTGTATCTGCCTTGGGTGTGTGTGGTGTCGGGTGGTTGCATCATGTATGTCGATCGTTGCTTTATATATATAAAGCGGTAAAGCCTTTTTAGTAAACGTGCCAATAATTTTCCTAATCAAAATAGGCAAACTAGCATGTGCCGCTCGATGAGTCCTTGCAACCAAATGTGTTGGAAGTCATTAATCATGGACAATAAAGTTGTCGCAAGTTAAATGGCCCACCAACCTTCATTTGTAAGTAGTAGTAGATAGTGCTTTCCTCTCTATATAGACAGCCCATCTTCCTCTAAGCAAACAACAAAATCCACCATCTCATTTATCCATATTTTACACTCGACAAAGACAAACTCCTCATTTTCAGTATTTTGGTATAGTGATTGGTGATGAAAACCCACACAAGCATAGGAAAGAATTGTCCGAAGACCAAAACGGTGTATCAGTAGACAATGCGCAGGAATAAGAGACATGGGGAAGTATATACTCTTTGTTACGAAACCAGTCGATACTTTCGTGGTTCTCAAACATGTTGTTGCATAGAAACTAGTGACGGAAAAATCTATTGCCTGGGGAACACAGCCATTCGAGCATCCGCTATTAAGGGAGTGTATGGTTCCGCATGTGGATGGCACTTACTTCAGCGTAGGGATTGCATTTGTGTTTCTCATTTTGGACTGCTTTCTTATGTTTCTCGTCGCGTGAACCTCTCGGGGAGATGCTTAGTTGCGGCTGATGTTTCTCATTTTGGATTGCATGTGTGTTTCTCATTTTGAAGTAGGCTTGCGGCTGATGTTTGACCACTGCTAACGGTAAAGTTCCCTTCTTTGGTTGGATCCATGGTGTTTCTAGCTTATACTCTAGTTGGGGTAGTATCTAGATCTAGTTGAAGGGCCCTTTTACGCTAGTTCTATGTAATTGTGAGTGGGGACCCTTGTACTTTTGTAATTGTTGAAAGGCATTTTTTGATC
The DNA here is from genome assembly GCA_021605145.1 of Aegilops bicornis. Taxonomy (NCBI): domain Eukaryota; kingdom Viridiplantae; phylum Streptophyta; class Magnoliopsida; order Poales; family Poaceae; genus Aegilops; species Aegilops bicornis. The sequence continues at coordinate 43,280,104 of CM038671.1, read as the reverse complement.
AGAGAAAAATAATTTGGTCCTGTGTGCCTTTTGGAGTTGTGATCCGATCCAAACCTTGTGATTCTGGATTCTCTAGATAGACCCGCTGCTCGGTTTCTCTTTCTTTGAGGAAACATGCGTTTCTTGCGCTACAAATGACTTTTCTTCAATGAGGGTAATGTAAGTCGGTGCATCCTCCTTGGATTATCAAACACACTTGGAACTTCAAACTTACAACAATTGTGCATAAGTCCAGGGACCAACATTGAAGCACGGGATATTTATATCCAGAGTATTTTGAAGTAAACAACTATAACCCTATAAACGTGCCCATTTTTTCTTTTCAAAACAAGAAAACTAGCGTGTGCCACTCAATGAGCACCGTGGAGGCAACCAAATGTGTTCCAAGTTATTAAACGTGGATAATAAAGTTGTCGCAAATAAATGGGCCACCAACATAAACTTCATTTGTACGTAGATACATCTTTCACTTTCTATATAAATGCACCATCTTCCTCAAAGCAAGCAACAAACTCCACCAATTCATTTTTTCCATATTTTACACTTCGGTAGTAGAAACTCTTCGTTTTTCGTATTATCGTATAGCAAATGGTGATGTCAATCTACACAAGCATAAGAAAGAATAGACTGAAAACCGAAACGGTATATGCCGTCAACGACGTGCAGGAATAAGAGACATAGGGAAAGAACCAGGCACAAGACTAGCGTAGCCGATAGAATCGTTGTTCTGAAACCGGCCAGATACTTTCACGGTTCTGAAACCGGTCATTGTTGCATTGAAATGAGTGAACCAAAAATCTACTATTTAGGACAGGGATGCGGATCGAGCAGGTGTCAAGGGAGGCGCATGGTTCCGAAACAGGGCTGGCACCGCTTCAACAGACGTTGCATATGTGTTTCTCGTTTGCATCGCTCGACCTGATTTTGTTTCTCACCGTGAACTTCGGCGAGATGTTAAGTTGCCAGTTGTAGACTTGTGTACATTGTTCGATGACAGTTGACGGTGGAGTTCTCTTCTTGGGTTGGATCACTATTTCTAGCTGATAGTTGGGGTAGTGTCTAGGCCTAGTGATGGGGCCTTTTTGTTCTCGATTTTGTTCAATTGGGAGACTTGATCAGGTCTTTGGTTTGAAAGATCAGGCTTGGAAACTTTGGCGACCTTCAAGGGAGAAAGCAAAGCATAGCTTTGGCTTAGGTCTTTGGTTTGATACTTTGGCGTGCATTCTTGTTCAAAGAAAAAATATACTTTGGTTCCTGTGTGCCTATTAGAGTTGGGATCTGATCCAAACCTTGTGATTCAGGATTCTGCTGATAGATAGACATACCCACGTTCGGTTTCTCTTTGGGGAGGAGACATGCATTTCTTGCCCTACAAATGACTATTCGCCAGAGAGGATAATGTAGAGTTATTTACCCAAAACCACCACACTTGAGACTAGGGTAAGAACTTGGTAACACATTTGAACCAGGGCACAAAAAACCATCGGTTCTACGTCTAATGCGTAATATGGAGCAATCGATTGTCCGATAAGCTCACAAAAATAGAGAAATCGGACAAGTTGGCCCCAATCGGTTGGGCCGACATGGAAACGACCAAAAACTTTGACCGACCGATGTGGAAAATGAGACATGGGCCCCACATCATCAATGACTCGAGGGTCATCTTCTTCACAACATTCTGTCTATGGGGCATTCCGTCGAGCACCTTCCGTGCATTCATCCTCTGGTCATTGAACAAGGCACAACACATCATGGCACATGGAAGGGGCGAGGGGCTCATCTTGAGCAGGTATGCGTGCTCGGATGCGGCGAGATAGCACTGGAGCAACGTCTCCGTCAGCGGCAGTGGCCGACGGAGCAAGGTGAGGGGAGGAAGATGGCTTCGGCACCCGCAGCTTGTCGGCGTTGGCAGCAGAGGCATCAAGAGGACGTGTCAAAGCTCACGGACTAGATGCGAGGTGCAGAGATTCACCGGAGCGGGAGATCAAGGCGCAGTGGCGTGTGGTCGAAGATGGAGAAGACGTCCGAAACGGTGCTGATTACGACGACGGGTCCACGTACTCGGTAGGGAGGTATTCTAGAGCTCCCAACAAGGTCGTGGGGCTTGGGGGTGGTCTCTGGCCACGAGAATGATGACTGATGGCGACCCCTGATCGGGGAGGAGTTGTCATGGGCGCCGTGTGGTGCAGACGCCGGCTGCCGGTACAGCCGACGGCGGGGTCTTGAGCGCCAGATCCAGGGCGGCGGGGTTGCAAGCGCCACATCCGGAGCGGGCGGCGGCCGGCAAGCGAGCGGCTCAAGTGGTGCTGCTCGTCGGAGCGTCCTGGACGAGAGGAGATTGATGCCGGGGAAGGAAGCTTCGTCAGCGCCGGGCTGCCGACGGGGACGGTCGTGGTGGCTGACCGTGGCGGCAGAGACATGGGTCCAGCCTGAGCATGGCCACTGGCAGCGTCCTCTGCGTGGCTATTTAGAGAGAGAGAGAGAGAGAGAGAGACAAAGAGAGACAGAGATGAAGAAGAAGCTACATGAGGATGACAGATGGGACCTACGTCCACTTTGTCAAATTATCTAGAGAGGCATGCCAGGTCGTCCTCACAGGCAGGCCCCACTTGTCGATTTATTTGTTTTCAAGAACGAAATTCGAGCATCGATGCTCGTTATTACACATTAGGCGCAGAACCGGTGGTTTTTTATGCCCTGGTTCGAATGTGGTACCAAGTTATTACCCTAGCCCCAAGTATGATGGTTTTGGGTAAATAACTCGATAATGTAAGTCGGCGCATCCTCCTTGGATATCAAACACAATTGGAACTTCAAACCCATAAGAATTGTGCATAAGGCTACAAACCAACATTCACTCCAGTATTTAGGAAGCACTAGAAACATACTCCCTCCATCCCAAATTACTTGTATTAGATTTGAGGCGGAGGGAATATATTTTAGCAAGATTCGTGTGAGCCCGAGCTCACCATCATGAAACCGAATGGTTAGCACTCCATCCTAGTGGGTCATATAAATTCACGCGCTCTCCTTGTGTATCCCGTGTATTTATTATGTAAGCATCATCAATAGAATGAAATACATCTAAACTATTTTTGCAGTAAACAACTTCTAGAATCCTGTAAACGTGCGAAAACTTCTTCACAGGATTCCGCCTCCCCTCCCGAGGCGCTCCCGTGGGTGTCCCCGGGAGGCAACCCTAGCGCTGCCGCCCCCGTCTCCTCGCCCCGTCCCCCATCCCTCGCTGCTGCCGGTGGTGTCGCCGTCCAAAGGCCGCGTGGCGCAGGTGGCGGCGGGGCATCTTCCTCCCACGCGCAGGTGACGGGCGGTGCTGGGCGTCCTCCCCTGCTCGGTGGCGCCAGGCGCCGGTCGGCCGCTGCTCCGGCTTCCTCCCTCCTCCTGGCGTCCTAGTGGACTGCCGGCGCTTCCTCCTACCCTCCTCCTCCCTCCACCTCGGCTCGTGAGGGCTAGAGGCCTGGGGGCGTGCTAGCGGCGGATCTGGCAACCCCTGCACAGATCTGGCTGGTGGTGGCGGTTGGCAGCGGCAGGAGTGGCCGGTGGTCCTTGAGGGAGTGCTGGATTAGGGGGTATCCGGACAGCCGGACTATACACATCGTCCGAACTATAGAAGCGTCAAGATATAAGACTCAAGACTTCGGCTCGTGTCCGGATGGGACTCTCCTTTGCGTGGAAGACAAGCTTGGCGATCCGGATATTATATTTCCTTCCTTGTAACCGACTCCATGTAAACCCTAGCTCTTTCCGATGTCTATATAAACCGAAGAGGATGGTCCTTAGAAGGCCGATCACAATTACAATCATACCATCATAGGCTAGCTCTTAGGGTTTAGCCTCTACGATCTCGTGGTAGATCTACTCTTGTACTACTCATATCTTCAATATTAATCAAGCAGGAAGTAGGGTTTTACCTCCATCGAGAGGGCCCGAACCTGGGTAAACATTGTGTCACTTGCTTCCTGTTACCATCAGCCCAAGACGCACAGATCGGGACCCCCTACCCGAGATCCGTCGGTTTTGGCACCGACATTGGTGCTTTCATTGGGAGTTCCTCTGTGTCATCGCATCAAGGCTTGATGGCGTCTTCAATCGTCAACAACACAGTCTAGGGTGAGACTTTTCTCCCCGGACAGATCTTTGTGTTCGGCGGCTTCGCACTGCGGGCCAATTTGCTTGGTCATCTGGAGCAGATCGACAGCTACGCCCCTGGCCACCAGATCAGGTTCGGAAAATTGAACTACACGGCGGATATTCGCGGAGACTTGATTTTCGACGGATTCGACCCTGTGCTAGGAGCGCCGGACAGTCACGACGAGCACGGCCTAGACCTACTGTCGGACAATGCTCGGAACATCATCCCTGCAATAGCCCCAGATCTAAATCCGAAACAGGTTGCGTTGCCCGAGGACGGAGGGATGGACCCCGCCCCGCAGGCCGCACGCTCATCGGCGGTGGAGCCGAACACAGGTCACATCTCTGTGGAGGCCTGTAACCCTGGGCCCCCGGACTCATATCCGGTTGTTGGCTCACGTCCGCACACTCTCGAGCCAGCCGAGCCAGGTTGGGCTCCGGTAATGGAGTTTACCGCTGCGGACATTTTTCAGCACTCGCCTTTTGGCGACATTCTGAACTCATTAAAGTCTCTTTCTTTATCAGGAGGCTCTGGGCCGAACTATGTCCGGCTTGAGTGGGAAGCAGGCGACGAAGGAATTCGCTGCCCACCCACCACCCACTTTGTCGCCACGATCGATGATTTAACCGACGTGCTCGACTTCGACTTCGAAGACATCGACGGTATGGACGACGATGCAGGAGACGTACAGGAGCCACCGCTCACAGGACGGTGGACAGCCACCTCTTCATACGATATATACATGGTGGACACTCCGAAAGAAACCAATGGCGATGAGGCAACGGAGGATAACCCCTCCAAGAAGAAAGCAAAGCATGGGCGTCGCCCGCACCGCTCCAAGCCCCGCCAAGGCAATACCGGCACCGGAGACGAAGACAATCCGGACGGTGCCAACGATGAATACAACCCCGAACAGCCCGCCTTCGAGCAGGCCGAACAGGAAGATGGGCATGACTGCCCAGATAAACAGGCGACGGACGGGTATCCGGAGGAGGACAACTACATGCCCCTCTCCAAAAACGAGATTAGCCTCGGCGACGACGAAGTTCGGCATACCCAACACCCCGCGCAGAGGTGAGCGCTTCAAGCGCGGCTTATTGCCAATGCGAGAAGCTCAAGAAGAAGCAAGAAGCAGCTTCAAGCTGATCAAGATCTGCTCATAGATAGATAGATGTAAGTCCCGGCAGCCGAGGAATATGGACTCGGCGCCACCACGGCTGACCGCCGCCGAGGTCGGGATAAATCGGCATATCAGCCCAAATACCAGCCCCCACCCCGGCGTCGGTTTACTACGGCCCGGGGCAATACTCAGGACCTGCGCGATAAACTGGATAACGCTGCAGGACAACCAAGATCGATCTACAGATCACGGGGGCGCACCGCAGCACATGACGATGACCGTCATACCGGATACACTACCAGCAAATCCGGCCGGGCCGAATATAACCAGTCAGACGCAGCCGGACTGCGTCGCGACATAGCCCGGCACAGAGGCGCCGCACACCCCCTCTGCTTCACCGATGAAGTGATGGATCATGAATTCCCAGAAGGGTTCAAACCCGTAAACATCGCATCATACGATGGCACAACAGACCCCGCGGTATGGATCAAAGATTTCCTCCTCCACATTCACATGGCCCGCGGAGACGATCTACATGCCATCAAGTATCTTCCCCTTAAGCTCAAAGGACCCGCCCGGCACTAGCTCAACAGCCTGCCCGCAAATTCCATTGGCAGTTGGGAAAACCCGAGAGACGCATTTCTTGACAACTTCCAAGGCACATATGTGCGACCTCCGGATGCCGATGACTTGAGTCACATTACTCAACAGCCCGGAGAATCAGCCAGGAAATTCTAGACTCGGTTCCTAACTAAAAAGAACCAAATAGTCGACTATCCGGACGGCGAAGCCCTGGCGGCCTTCAAGCATAATATCTATGACGAGTGGCTCGCCCGACACCTCGGCCAGGAGAAACCCAAGTCTATGGCAGCTCTCACGACACTAATGACCCGCTTTTGCACGGGCGAGGACAGTTGGTTGGCTCGCAGCAGCACTACGCCACATTCTGGCACGTCAGACGTCCGTGACAACAATGGCAAGCTATGGCGCAACAGACATAAGCGACGGAACAACGGCGAAAACACCGAAGACACGGCGATCAATGCCGGATTCAACGGATCCAAATCCGTTCAGCGGAAGAAGCCATTCAAACGCAACAATCAGGGACCGTCCAGTCTAGACCGTATACTGGAGCGCTCGTGCCAAATTCATGGCACCCCGGACAAGCCAGCCAACCACACCAATAGAGACTGCTGGGTATTTGAACAGGCCGGCAAAATAAAAGCCGAAAACAAGGACAAGGGGCTGCACAGCGACGATGACGAGGAGCCCGGCGTCCAACATGGGGGACAGAAGAAATCCCTGTGTGAAAACGGTCAACATGATCTACGCCACCCACATTCCAAAGCGGGAAGGGAAGCGAGCACTACGGGACGTCTACGCGATGGAGCCAGTCATCCCCAAATTCAACCCATGGTCAGCTGGTCCGATCACCTTTGATCGTAGGATCATCCTACTAGCATCCGTCACGGCGGCTCAGCCGCATTGGTTCTAGACCCAATCATAGACGGATTTCACCTCACAAGAGTCCTTATGGACGGAGGCAGCAGCCTGGACCTGCTTTATCAGGACACAGTGCGCAAAATGGGCATCGATCCTTCAAGGATTAAGCCCACCAAAACCACCTTTAAAGGTGTCATTCCTGGAGTAGAGGCCCGCTGTACGGGCTCTATAACATTGGAAGTGATCTTCGGATCTCCAGGTAACTTCCAAAGCGAAGAGCTAATCTTCGATATCATCCCTTTCCGAAGTGGCTACCACGCACTGCTCGGAAAACCGCATTCGCTAGATTCAATGCGGTACCACACTATGCATACCTCAAGCTCAAGATGCCAGGCCCACGCGGGGTCATAACAGTCAACGGAAATATGGACCGCTCTCTCCGTACAGAAGAGCACACTGCAGCCCTTGCGGCAGAAGTACAATGCGGCCTCCTCCGGCAAACCATCAATCCGGCGACGACAACCTCAAGCTCCGTCAAGCGAGGACGGAACACCCCGCAACAGGATCAGCAGGCACGCCAAGAGCACGACTAGCAGTCCGGCCTCCGCTCATATCCCATCAAAGCTGCATCCGTGCCATGCGTACACAATTACGCACTCAAAATACCATGAGCACAGGCGGAGGCGTAGCAGTGGCTCAGTCAACATTACGGTATCGCTTCGTAACCTTTCCATTTACCCTTAAGGACATTGCTTAGTGCAGATTCTCCAGAAGAGCCGGATTGTCAGACTTACATAGGAGAGGAAACCGGGAGGCAACAGGCTTTGGGCACAGCAGGAAACACCCAGGTGGAATCTATTTACGATTGTTGTTTCTGCTTTATCTATCTGTACGTAGCCTGCCCCTGGATAGGATATGTCAAATAATCCTATTTATCTCCGCTTGCATTCATTGTAAACATACGCTTAAACGTATTATTCCTCAATGGGAGACCATATATAGCGCCAGCTTATTATTCTTATTTGAGTATTTTTTACAAATGTCTATTTGATTTTGCATCCGTACACTTTGGTACGCTTAGTTTGCCAGGGCTTCTTATGACGCCCATAATACGGCAATACAAGTCTGAACACTTTCATTAGTGCGGCACCCCGAACTTATAGCATTATATGCATCAGCTCCGAATCATGTCTTGGGTCTACAGTTGGGATAGCCCGGCTCCCTTGTTTTGGTGCCTTACGTTCCGTTAATTCGGCTAAGGTAGCGTAGGGAGAACTACTGCGATTGTGCCCTGGTTCTTCCGGACGAGCACCTCACTAGAGAAACCACACAACTGACCGACATGATGTGGCGAGAGTTGATCGCTGTTCGAGAGGTCTTAAAGTCCTTAAAGATTTTTCCGCTTTAGGCGATAATTCGGCTTTGTCCGATATAGGCGTGTATAGCGCTCCAATTCGGCCTTCCGGACTAGGGGCTTCGCCGGAATTTAAAATTGTAGACTTCTATGGCTAAGTGAAGGTTATAAAGCCATATAGTCTGATTGCCTTGTTCGCTGCGCTGGACACCTCCTTAAGGGACCAAACATTTGGATAAAGAGTGTGCGGGTTTTCCACGAACACCCCGGTACTAGTTACACGGGGGCGGAAGCCGACGACTGGCCTACTTTCAGAATTTGATAAACAGCCGCACAGAAGGTAATATTTTAAATAACAAAAGCGCTGCATAGCGCAAGTAACTTCGTCTTTAATTTACAAACATGAAAGAGGTGAATTCATTAAAAAATTATGTCTTTGGTACATTCATCGGCCACGAGGCAAGCACCCTTCATAACGCCATCATAATACTTCTCGGGGACGCGATGCGGCTTGCCCTCCGGCGGCCCATCCTTCACCAGCTTCTCCGCATCCAGCTTGCCCCAATGCACCTTTGCACGGGCAAGGCCCGCGGCACCCTCAATGCAAACGGATCGCTTGATGACTTCCAGTCGTGGACAGGCATCCACCATCCGCTTGATCAGGCCGAAGAGCTGGTAGGCAGAAGCTCACTAGGCCATATCCGTACTATGAGATCCTTCATAGCCACTTCGGCCGCCTTGTGGAGTTCGACCAACTGCTTCAGTTGGTCACTCAGAGGCGTTGAATGTTCGGCCCCAGCATACTGGGACCAGAACAACTTCTCCGTTGAGCTCCCCTCCTGGGCACGGTAGAACTCCGCGGCATCTGATACGCTGCGTGGCAGATCTGCGAATGCCCCTGGAGAGCTCCGGACTCGGGTAAGTAAAAGAAACGCCTCCTCCACATGTTTGCTTTGCATAAAGAATTTCTTACCCGTCATTATCTTTTTGGCCTCCTGGATCTCCTGCTGTGCCCTATCGGCTTCGGCCTTGGCGTCTTTTATATTTGTAAGGGCCTTCGCAAGCTCGGCCTCTTTTGCTTTAAGCTCATGCCCCACGGACTCGAACCTTTTGCCGAGCTCCTGGAGCTCTTCTTGTACTTCGCCCACTCGGGCTTCTTGCTTTTCGCGCTCCTTCCGCTCCAAGGCCGCCTTGTGTTCGGCCTCGGATAGCGCTTTCTTCAGAGACACCACTTCGGTGGTGGCCTCTGTTACCAAATCACGACGCCTCGTCGTTAGAATAACCAATTTTATTTATACTTTACTATATGAGAGAGGGGAATCATTAACCTTTGCTCTCCTCGAGCTGCCTCCTCGTGAGGCCGAGCTCTCCCTGTGCCCGCTCCAAGTCCTGCTTCAGGCCGGCGATTTCGGCCGTACGGACAGCAGCGGTCAGCAGCACAGCCTGTTTATTTATATTCAAACTTATTGTTAGACTCCTGCGGATTATAATTGACCCTCCGTTTGGTTTTTCCTTCCGAACACCAAACAGAGTATCAGGCTACTACCTATCGGGTGGTAATTTCACACATTTTTTACTTACCTCAAAGCCTGTCAGGAGGCTGGTGCAGGCTTCGGTTAGTCCGCTCTTGGAAGAGGAAACCTTCTGAATCACCGCACTCATAAGAGTACGATGCTCTTCATCGAGGCAAGCGCCGCGAAGCGCTTCCAGCAGACAATCCGGCGCCTCGGGCGCAACGGAAGTCCTTGATACAGACGGCCCTCCCTCCCTAAGAGGGGCTGCCCGCCTGAGTCCGGAACCACTGAAGGCTCCGGAACAGTGTTCGGCTGAGAGCCCGGCTTACCGTGGCTCTCATCGACACGATCCGCGGGGATCTTGAACCCCGCGAGTCCGACGGCTGGGACGCCGCCTTGAGGCACCTCCAGGGTTACCTCCCCCATCTCTGGGAGCCTTTGGGACAACACATCCGTGTCGTCCACAGGCCGAGGAGAAGTGGCCGTCGGGAGTGAGTTCATTGCTGACTCACTCAAGGACCCGTCCGAAGACGACGCTTTGGGATGGGCCCTGGCCGGACTGCATACAAGTTCAGCATTACAACAAAACTATGAAGAGGAATTATGATGGAGTGCGGGTACTTACGATCGCACTAGGGGCTTCTTCTTGGGCAGCCACCCTTCCGCTACTGTCGGGCGGCGGTGGCAGAGTAGTCCGAAAGGGACACCTTTCCCTTCTTGGACGTCCCAGCCTCCCCCACCGGGGCGGCCTTCCTCTTTTTCTCCCCCCCAGTACGGGGAGGTGGAGTTTCTTCTTGTTTCCCCCCGCTTCCGCGAGAGGAATCTGCCTCGTCATCTTCAGATGACAAGGGTATGACGGCCTTGCACCGGGGGCCTCTCCTGGTCCCCTGGTCCGCCGTCTCCGGCCCCCATCCTTCCCGGATAGGGCGGCCTCCTCTTCTTCTTCTTCTTTTCCTTTGGGGGAGGAGTGCGCCTCGTCGTCTTCGGACGAGGCTTGTGCAACCTTATGTCGGAGACCCTTTCGAGTCCCCGGGGCCTTCTTATCGGCCTTCTTCTCCGGCCCCTTATAGGGCGCCGGGACCAGCATCTTCGTCAGAAGATTATTGGCTGGGCTTTCTGACAGCGGAGCCGGACAGTCAATCCGCTCCGCTGTCTCCACATAATCCTGCACAAATATACACAATTACTTAAGCCTCCCCCATGGGTGTGTTGGGAAAAACCGAATCCGGTGGCGTCCTGAGAACTCACCTGAATAGGACGTCGTGCGGCGTGGAGCCCACGGTCCTCGGATATGGGAGGAGGTACTTCAGAGGCCTTGAACAACGCCTTCCACGCGTTTTTGTGCTTCATGCCATAGAGCCTCTGAAGCGTCTGGTGTTCGGCCGGGATGAACTCCCATAGATTGAATGCCCGCCTTTGGCACGGCAGGATCCGGCGAACGAGCATGACCTGGATCACGTTGACGAGCTTGATGTTCTTGTCCTTCATGCCCTTGATGCAGTTTATGAGTCCGGTCAGCTCTGTAGATTCGCCCCATAACATGCCCTTCTGTTCCCAGGAGGTGAGCCGCATAGGGGTTCCAGATCGGAACTCGGGGGCCGCAACCCAGTTGGCGTCGCGCAACTCGGTGATGTAGAACCACCCCGATTGCCACCCCTTCACGGTTTCCGCAAAGGAGCCATCAAGCCAGGTGACGTTAGGCATTTTGCCCACCATGGCTCCTCTGCACTCCGCTTGCTGGCCGTTCACGATCTTCGGCTTCACGCGGAAGGTTTGCAGCCACAAGCCGAAATGAGGCTTGATGCGGAGGAAAGCCCCGCATACAACGATGAACGCCGAGATGTTGAGGACGAAGTTCGGGGCTAGATCATGGAAATCTAGCCCGTAGTAGAACATGAGCCCGCGGACGAAGGGGTGGAGTGGAAACCCCAGTCCACGGACGAAGTGGGAAAGGAACACGACCCTCTTGTGGGGTCCTGGAGTTGGTATGACCTGCCCGCCGTCTGGTAGCCGGTATCCGGTCCTCTCGTGGGGTCCACGGCCAAGTATCCGGCCTCCCGAAGACTTGCGATGTTCTTCTCCTTCACGGTGGAAGCGACCCATTTGCCTCCTGCTCCGGACATGTTTAGCTGTGCGGAGAAAACTTGGACTAGCGCGGTGGAGCTCGAGGAGGCAAGAGTGGGCAGAGGAGGAAGAAGGTGTGGGTAAGAATGGGGAACTCTTATCCCTTTATAGAGGCGACGAAAGCGGTGCGCCTCCCCACTAGCCTGTTGAGAATCGCTTACTTCCCAAGCGCCACGATTGATGGCACGGGGGGATTACCCATACCCGTATTGATGAGAATCCCGTGATAAGGGGACATGATCTCTGCTTTGACAAGACGTGTCAAGGAAACCGCCTCGCAATGCACGCTGTGGCTGGTTGTGAAAAAAGGTTCGAATAATGACATGGCTGTAATGGCATGTCACGTCGTCTAAAAGTTGGCTGAAGTGTCATTCTCTCTACGGTGGTATGTGAAGATCATTTTGCAGATCCGGGCACGGGCTACGCGTTCGATAATAACCTTGGAGTATTCGGAAGGAGGAACCCGCCTTGCAATGCTGAAGACAAGACTGCGTCGGACTCATCGTCATTGAAGCCTGGTTCAGGGGCTACTGAGGGAGTCCTGGATTAGGGGCTATCCGGACAGCCGGACTATACACATCGTCCGGACTACAGAAGCGTCAAGATATAAGACACAAGACTTCGCCTCGTGTTCGGATGGGACTCTCCTTTGCGTGGAAGACAAGCTTGGCAATCCGGATATTATATTTCCTTCCTTGTAACCGACTCCATGTAAACCCTAGCTCTCTCCGGTGCCTATATAAACCGGAGAGGATGGTCCTTAGAAGGACGATCACAATTACAATCATACCATCATAGGCTAGCTCTTAGGGTTTTGCCTCTACGATCTCGTGGTAGATCTACTCTTGTACTACTCATATCTTCAATATTAATCAAGCAGGAAGTAGGGTTTTACCTCCATCGAGAGGTCCCGAACCTGGGTAAACATTGTGTCACTTGCTTCCTGTTACCATCAGCCCAAGACGCACAGATCGGGACCCCCTACCCGAGATCCGCCGGTTTTGACACTGACAGTCCTTCCAAGGTGGTGGCGTTCCAGTTGGTGCTCGTTCTGCTCTGGTGGGGTGGCGGAGTATTGGCTGGTCTTGGCGAGGGCGTGGAGACGCGGGTGGTGTGGTGGTGGTTGACGCTCCTGGCGGCCTTCTTCAGTGTTGGGTGTGGTCGATCCGGCGGCCCTCGCTGGGGGACGGTGGCTGCCTCTTCCTCGCGAGGTTCTGGCCGGAGGAGGCCGTGGTAGGTGTCGTGGGTGACGCAAGGAAGGATCTTTGGAGGGACGAGTAGACCGACTACCTGTCACCGGCGCAGGGGTGCGCCGGTCCGGACGAGCTTCGCTCCCCCCTGCCCTTTTCCTGGCCTTGTGCCTCCTTGCCGCTGATCGTTGTTCGGGCGGGTCGGTCACCTGCAATTCCAATGGTGCTAGGGGCATGCCAGTCGGCTCAAAGCTCGTGCCTTTGATGGTCTCCGGAGTGTCTGGATGCAAGGCGGCAGCCTTGGTGGCGGGAGCTGCTGGCTCGTGGGCGGAGCTCGTGGCTCGGGCACTGACGGGCTTGCTGTCATGGCCGCGTGGGCGGCATGGGGTGGGCCTTCGACGATCTCAGTGGTGGTGCGGCCGACGCTCTCATGTAGGGTCGTACCTTGGACGGAGGTAGAGGGTGGTGGCCGAGGTGAAAACCTCGCCTGGCTCGGAGCCAGACCGATGGCGGCGGCGTCCATGCGCCGTTCCCTTCTTAAAGGCTCCATCGTGGTGACCCTGCGTCCTTCGTGTTACTCCGGGTGAAAACCTAGATTCCCTGGATCGGGCGGTGGCGGCTCTTCGGTGTCGTTTCTTTCTTGGAAGCACCGCTTTGGAGTCCCTAGTTCGTCGAGTTGCGGCTTCGTCTCCTCGAGGTGACTCGGTGGAGAGCTCTTTAGACCCTTAGCTATGCTCTTCTGCCTACTTGTTATTTGCTTTGGGGTGTTTGGAGTAGCGTTGCTGTTCGTCAGCTCCCTTGTATCTGCCTTGGGTGTGTGTGGTGTCGGGTGGTTGCATCATGTATGTCGATCGTTGCTTTATATATAAAGCGGGCGAAAGCCTTTTTTAGTAAACGTGCCAATAATTTTCCTAATCAAAATAGGCAAACTAGCGTGTGCCGCTCGATGAGTCCCTTGCAACCAAATGTGTTGGAAGTCATTAATCATGGACAATAAAGTTGTCGCAAGTTAAATGGCCCACCAACCTTCATTTGTAAGTAGTAGTAGATAGTGCTTTCCCTCTCTATATAGACAGCCCATCTTCCTCAAAGCAAACAACAAAATCCACCATCTCATTTATCCATATTTTACACTCCGACAGTACAAACTCCTCATTTTCAGTATTTTGGTATAGTGATTGGTGATGAAAACCCACACAAGCATAGGAAAGAATTGTCTGAAGACCAAAACGGTGTATGCTGTAGACAATGCGCAGGAATAAGAGACATGGGGAAGTATATACTCTTTGTTCTGAAACCAGTCAGATACTTTCGTGGTTCTCAAACATGTTGTTGCATAGAAACTAGTGACAGAAAAATCTATTGCCCTGGGGAACACAGCCATTCGAGCATCTGCTATTAAGGGGAGTGTATGGTTCCGCACAGGGATGGCACTTACTTCAGCGTAGGATTGCATTTGTGTTTCTCATTTTGGACTGCTTTCTTATGTTTCTCGTCGCGTGAACCTCTGGGGAGATGCTTAGTTGCGGCTGATGTTTCTCATTTTGGATTGCATGTGTGTTTCTCATTTTGAAGTAGGCTTGCGGCTGATGTTTGACCACTGCTAACGGTAAAGTTCCCTTCTTTGGTTGGATCCATGGTGTTTCTAGCTGATACTCTAGTTGGGGTAGTATCTAGATCTAGTTGAAGGGCCCTTTTCTGCTAGTTCTATGTAATTGTGAGTGGGGACCCCTTGTACTTCTGTAATTGTTGAAAGGCATTTTTTGATCAGGAGAAAAATACTTTGGTCCCAGGTGCCTTTTGGAGTTGTGATCCGATCCAAACCTTGTGATTCTGGATTCTCTAGATAGACCCGCGTTCGGTTTCTCTTTGCTGAGGAAACATGCGTTTCTTTGCGCTTACAAATGACTTTTCTTCACCGAGGGTAATGTAAGTCAGTGCATCCTCCTTGGATTATCAAACACACTTGGAACTTCAAACTTACAACAATTGTGCATAAGGCCACGAACCAACATTGAAGCACGGGGTATTTTAGCAGTATTCATGTCAGCCCGAGCTCACAATTACCACATTGAATGGTTAGCACGCTCTCCTATTCAGTAATAATAAATTCACATGATCTTCTTGTGTATCCCTGTGTATGTAAGTGTTACCAATAGAATTAAACATATCCAGATTATTTACCCTGCAAAAAAACATATCCAGAGTATTTTAAAGTAAACAGCTGAAGTACAATCCTATAAACATGCCCCTTTTTACTTTTCAAAACAAGCAAACTAGCGTGTGCCACTCAATGAGCACCGTGGAGGCAACCAAATGTATTCCAAGTTATTCAACGTGGATAATAAAGTTGCCGCAAATAAATGGGCCACCAACGTAAACTCCACTTATAGCGTAGATACATCTTTCACTTTCTATATAAACAAACCATCTTCCTCAAAGCAACCAACAAACTCCGCCATTTCATTTTTCCACAGTTTACACTTCGGTAGTAGAAACTCTTCGTTTTTAGTATTATCGATAGCGAATGGTGATGGCAATCTACACAAGCATAAGAAAGAATAGACTGAAAACCCAAACGGTATATGCCGTTGACGATGTGCAGGAATAAGAGACATATGGAAAGAACCAGCCACAAGATCAGCGTAGCTGACAATATCGTTTTTTTCTGAAACCGGCCAGATACTTTCACGGTTCTGAAACCGATCGTTGTTACATTGAAATGAGTGAAACAAAAAACTACAGGTGTCGAGAGAAAAGCGGTTCGAGAAGGTCTCTAGGGAGGTGCATGGTTCCGAACAGGGCTGGCACCTGCTTCAGCGTACAATTGCATATGTGTTTCTCGTTTTGTACTGCTTCTGAACCTGATTTTGTTTCTCAGTCGTGAACTTCTGCCGAGATGTTAAGTTGCCAACTTTAGACTTGCGACTGATGTTCGATGACAGTTGACGGTGGAGTTCTCTTCTTGGGTTGGATCACTATTTCTAGTTGATAGTTTGGGTAGTGTCTAGGTCTAGTGAAGGGGGCCTTTTTGTTCTCGATTTTGTTCAATTGTGACTGAGGACTTTTGTAATTTTCTACTTGCTTGATTTTGTGGTACAACCAAATCCAATGGTACGAACATTGAGAGCAATAAGATGATTAACCCCCCCCCCCCCCCCCCTCTTTGAAGAACCAATAGATTAACCATTATGAACAATTTACCTGTATGTACTTGTATGGTCCATCGAGTGTGTAACCATGTATAAACCCCATCTAGTTGTGGAGAATGAACTATTTGCATGCACGTGAGCATTTCCGTTGGTATTGTGTTTAAAAAATTATATTATTTTTTCACAGGGAATTATATAACTTTAATATGTGTTTTTCTGTACAATATTTAAAAGTATATCGAATATAAATGCTAAAAGACTATACATTTATTTTGAAAAGCAGCTATCTTGAATATCTTGCTTATAGCACAATGGTAGCTCCCTTCGGCTGAAGCTTCCCCACAACGCACACGCCGACCCAATAGAGTGTTACTTGGTTGTTCATTTGTCTTCTGTCCGCTGATGAGCTTTTTTCGTTTTCAATGCTTTCTTTTGTTTTTTTGTTTGGTTCTCTTTTTTCTTCATCAATTTTCTATGGTTTTCCCTTGTTCTCGTCGTTATACTTATTTTTTATATTTTTCTTTGGTTTCTTTCTTGGCTTTCATCGGTGTTTCTTTTCTTTCTAAATTTTATTTTTTTCTTATTTCTTTGTTTTTTTCTTGGTTTTCATAGGTTTTCTTTTTTTTATTTCTTTCTTAGTTTTCATTGTTTTCTATTCTTTTGCACTTGTTTCTTTGTTTTTTTTTTTGTTTTCATTGTTTCCTTTTTTGTTTTCATCGGTTTTCTTCTTTTTTTCTTTGTTTCCATTTTCGATTTCCATTATATATTTTCATATACGGTAAAAACATTTTTAATACACATTTAACATTTTATAACTACATGATAAACTTTTTTAATATCAATTTTATGATGTCTATTGTTTTCATGCAAATTATACTTTTCTGGTATACATCTAAACATTGCTTAATGGTCGTCGAACATTTTTTCATATATATGAATAACATTTTTTGAAATACATGCTTGGCTGTCTTTTTTTAGTACACATCTTACATTTTTATATATCTGATACATTTTTTTATACATGTTTTCCATTTTATATATGCATAAATTTTTTAATTACATGAGTCAATATATGGGAGCTACTATATGACACTAGGTGCGTCAAATAGTGAGTGGAACACACAACAGTTCACGTCTGGGCCAGCCGACCGCATGTCACACCGAAATGACATGTGTTTATAAGCAGCGAGTTAAAAAACGAGTTGAACAATCAAACTCATGACCCCAATGACCCAACCACGTGCGGCCAGCCACTCGAACAAACACGTCCTGCTAACCACTATGATTAAAAACATACTGCAGCTATGATTAAAAACATTTCTTGATTTTCTTATTCTTTTTTAACTTTAAAAAATGAATTACTGAATATTCTTGGAAACATAAACAATTCTTGAAATCCAAAATAGTTTTCTTGAAATTCCGTACAATTTTGGTAAAACGGGAACAAAATTTGAAATGAGAACATTTCTTGAAAGTAACAAACATTTATGAAAAAAGGAACACTTTTTGAATTTTTAAATAATTACTGAAAACGGGAACATGTTTTGAAAATTCAGTACAATTTCAAAGAATATATTTTCTAAACACGAACATTATTTTAATTTTTAGAAAAATTCGCTAAAAAGAATATTCGCAAATTTGAAAAAATACATTTTTGAAAATCTGGAACTATTGTGGAAAACATAAAAATTCTTTCAAAAAGGGAAGAAATTTTGAATTTTGAAAAAAATTCAAAATGAGAATTTGTTTTTCAAAAAGGGGAATGGATTTTTAAAATTCTGAATATTTTTGGAAAATAGAATAAAACTTGAAATTTTGAACATATTTTTAAAATATGAGTTAACAGTAAAAGGAAAAAAAGGAAAATATACTTAAATGGGAAAAAGAAAAAAGAAGATACGGAAAAGAAAAAGAGAAAGGAAGAGAAAGGGAAAAATAAAATATAAATAGTACTACACAACAAAGGGCCGGCCCAGTCTTGAGCGTTCCATGCGAAGTTGCGACTGCTTGCCGCATTGTGCGGCAAATAGGGTTTCCCTAACTGCATGGGCAGGAAACAAGTGCGCTGGCTTAGCTGGGCCACAACACGCGTGGCCCATATACGGAATTCTGGACGTTTTTCGTTTTCTAGCAAACGGACGCAAAAAAAACTAGCACCACCTTGGATGAAAATAATTCTTTTCTATGATGAATGGATCAAAAAAATCAAAGAAGCGCACCTCCCTTTACAGATTAAATAAGGTAAAGATATACCCTCTTCATCCCAAAATAAGTTAGTACAAAGTCGAGTCATTTATTTTGGGACGGAGGGAGTAGATGACATGGGTGGTGAAGGGACTGGTGCTGCGCTTGATCTCACCCATGCATAATGCTCCTGAAGCTTGATGTTCTGATGCTTGATGTTCTATCTCAGTTTTGTGCTCTGGCTTGCGTTGGTAGGGGCGGATGTTAACTGGCTAAGCTCCTGGGACTAGAGGGATGTAATGATCACAAATGGGACGAGGAGGAAGCCCCTATGGTTCACCAAACGGTGAGTGTAACTCGCTGTGTAATTGCTGAATGCATTGGGGAGTCACTTCTATCGCTATTGTCTGAACCTCCACCTGAAATTGAAATAGGTATACCATATGTGGCACCGCACCTTGGCAGCACACAGACAGTGCAACTGCATGCCGTTGGTTATTGTGCAAGTGATTGATGTTGGGTGGCCACTGAGAGAAATCCTCACCGGTTGTGCCAGTCAATCAAGTCTTGTTGCCTCTCCAATATAATGTATTCGACTGTGTTCCTCAAGCCAGTCCATTGTGCGTATCACGTCATAGGTGCCCAATGGTATGATCTTCATGTCAGCCACGAACTCGTGCCCCTGTGAATGCCATGAACGCCGAGGAATTTTGGGAATAGCAATACAATTCGCCTCAGCCCGCAACTTTAACTCGCCCTGGCTATTTGAGTGGGTTGCTACCGATCAATCTAACCTGCTAACTGCTTATCCAGGAGCGATCTTGAGCTTTCTGAGTCCACCAACATGAGCACTTCATGGCCCTGGATCCACGCATATGGAGTTGGAATGTGCAAGGAGAGGCGTTGCGGTGAGTGCATGGCGAGACATGGCCATTGGAGTTCCGCAGTTGTGGTCATTGTTTGGGTCTGCTTGCTCGTCGAACATCGCGTTGATGTCAAGAGCTCGAGTAATTCCTCGACGACGTGAAGTTGAACTATGGTAGGGGCCTAGGGCACATGTGGTTATGCACCCACCACTCGCCGCACTTGAAGCATAAGCCGCGCAAGGCGTCTGTAGAGACTCCGAGTGCCTTGACCTTGGATGAGTTCGTGTGGGCGCCCTCGACACTACATTGGTCCACTGCAGGAGTTGGAATATGTGCAGCTACCAGACGTAGTGGCGGTGGAAATGGGAGCGGTGCGCCGGGCTGAAGAGTTGTGTCCGCTCCTCGTTGTGTGGAACGCCGCGTGCGACGATGGTGCCTCGAGTCCACTACTTCGTCTTCCCACAACACCAACAAGCAAGCAGTGTCCAGGTCCGGTGGCCGTGGTATCAAAACCAATGAAAAAATAGCGTGCTATAAGCTTTAGCATCGCCCTTCTCGAAATGCTATGTAAGTTATAGCGTGCTAATAGTGTGCAATATTTAAAAATAGCATTCTGCATGAAAATATAAAATATATCGCAAAATTTAAGGCTTCCATAATTTACAAGGAAATCGAACACCACAAATTAAACAAAGAAGCATATGAGAGATAGGCTCAGAGCATGTATACTCCTAATTTGTAAGGAGAGGGTACCCTCCTATTTAATAAAAAAACATTAGTGGCTGATTTGCCGGCGCTGGCGGCATGGTTGACATCAGCGTTGTCATGTTGAAGTTGGAGGCATGGCTGATGCTGCTACTTGGAGAGGGGGTGGAGAGAAGCTGCTACCCTCTCACGAAATGCCACCGACACCTTCGCTCATGAATCACGAATGATGCCGTCGATGCCGCCCCCAGTCAGAAACTGGTGGGAAATTGGTGACGAGGTGACTAGGTTAGGTTCTATGTGTTGCGTTTGCGTTTAAAAGAGAGTGAGAGTGACTTGGCCAATGCAACGCGGCGATGCTTGAGGGGCTTCTGTGTGGTACACGCTAAAACGCTACAACATTATCTCGTTTAGCGTCAAAATAGCGCGCTATAGCATGAATAGCGTCAGAGCGAGCAAATTAGCTAAAACGTAATGTGTCCCTTCCATATATGCTATAACGACGCTAAAACGTCAAAATCTCGCGCTATTTTTTTCGTTGACCATCATATGAATAATATCCGCCTTGAGTCCCTCGACAAAATGAGTTAGGTAAAATTAAGGGTGAAATGCATGAGAATAAGGAGCTAAGTGATTAACAATAAGCTCAAAATGCTCTATGTAATCTGCTACTAAGAAAGTTTGACGAACATTGTAGAATTTTCTAGTCAATAGCTGGTACCTGTCTCAGCCAAAACGGGTGCATAGCAAAACGGCGAACGATTCCAATAAAACTCAGATAGTTTGTTTTGGAAAGATTGCAACCAAATAGACGTGGCACTGGAGAAATTATGTGCAACCATTGGTACCCAGAAAGAGGTATCTATATTGTTCACAAAGATTTTTTCCCCAATTTGGGGTTCTCACCTACGAACTGCGAAAAAATGACGCACTATTCGAATTACACCCTATGTTGAGTGCCAGAGATACTCCGCAAAGAGTACCTGGCTTACACCTCTCAGGTAAACAAAACTTTGCCGAGAAACAACTGTCGGGCACTCGGCAAACTGGTTGTTGAGAGCCAAACAATGCCTCTTGGCAAAATAAAGTGACTTCACAGCTGCTGGTTTCATCACCGAGCCATTAATCACTACTCCCTCTGTCCATGTCCATTATGCACCTAACGAAATGCAGGAATTCCTATAATGTAAGGCACACTGCAATTAGCTAGCGCGTGTGGAGTAATTAATTTTGTGAGTCCAACCCGGATAACCAGGCACATACGGCCAGTCATTGCAAACGGCCACTGCGTGCAAGCCCCAACACATAATTGCTGGACGTGCATGCAAACGGCCACGCACCATGGTTGGATGCCTAAGTGCACCTCCCCATTAAATACACATATAAAACTGCGCTAATTAATTTTGACTAGTCCAATCAATACAGGCCTAGGTCGCGCTGCACCTTCTTAGGTGCCCTATGCACCTTGACGGAGGGAGTACCGGACTTGCCACATGGCACCTCTTTGCCGTGTGTCACTTTTTGGTTCTCGGCAAAAAGTGTGTTTGCCGAGTGTGTTTTGCACAAGGTGTCGGTAAATGCCTGTGTTTGCCGAGTTTTGGCATTTTGCCAAGTGTGTTTTGCACATGGTGTCGGTAAATGCCTGTGTTTGCTGAGTAGCATTTATTGCCGAGTTCCCCTCTTGGCTTACTTCACTTTGCCAAGTGCCCGTGGTTTTGTTGTCGGCAAAGAGTTAAGCACTCGGCGTATGAGAAAATTCCACTAGTGATCGACTAAGGAAGTGCTTACCCCAAACCCGCAAGCAATTGACTAGCATGAGCGAACGGAGAGAGGGCGGAAACGGGCAACTGGAGAGGAAATTGACCAGTGCCTGGGAGGAGCGCCGACAGTGTTGCCGACCCCTTCTCCAGGTGTAGGAATTCGTCGT
Source organism: Aegilops bicornis (assembly GCA_021605145.1). NCBI lineage: Eukaryota > Viridiplantae > Streptophyta > Magnoliopsida > Poales > Poaceae > Aegilops > Aegilops bicornis. The sequence continues at coordinate 43,258,375 of CM038671.1, read as the reverse complement.
ATGGTTGCTTAACCCATGTGGCGGCTCTATTGCGCTGATCCCGAAGGCAGGGAGGCCACGAGTCACCGCGAGACTAGGATAGGGTGTGAAGTCTCTGTTAGCAGCCACACCGGGCGCCGCAGGCGGACACCATTATTGCAGTAATGCGACCACCACAACCATGGCCACACCTCGCTTCTCCACAGCCGGTCCCCAGACGACCAGATCGTCGAGCTTTTTGGAATTGGCCTGGATCGCGTCGGTGTTGTTGCGTAGATCAGTGTGGAACTCCTAAGGAAGTAGTAATGTTCTCCAGGTAGTCCTTGATGGAGGGATTACGATAATGGGGAATGGATAGTAGGTGAGGGGATAGCCGCCGCGCCATTGTCGACTGATCCTCTGGATGCCTCTCTCCTACGCGGTTGGTGGCTAAGAGCATCTTCAGCCGCTTACGGTTCGCTTCTGTGGCGGCGTAAAAAGCCGCTTAGGGCTTAACCGCGCAAGTTTGGCGCATGGGGCGACTCTCGTCAATGCCGCCCACCGTGTCGCCGCCAATATCGCGCGAGGTCGGCGAAATTACGTACAAACTTGTGCAAACTCGGCGATCTGGTACGAACTCGGTGAAATTTCATTGAAATTTGTACAAAAAAGTAAAAACATGCAAAGTACGGCAAACTACGCCAAACTACGCCACACTAGCCACTGCGCCGCGTCCACCGCCCGCCATCTACATGCCGACAAGCCTGTAGAAATGGGTATAGTCGACCCATCGTCGTCGCCGCTACGCTTCACGGAGCCACCGACGCCCCCGCTGCACCGCCTGTGGTCACCGACGCAAGCGGGCAATCGGACGGCCCGGCCTTGTCCTCCCTGTCGTTGTCGAGGACGATGACGCCGCCCTCCTCGCGCCCGCGGCGCCGGCCTGGAGCGGCGCTGGCGGCACACATGCTCGCGGACGTAGTCCTCCTTCGCCCATTTTAGGGCGGCCTCTTCGTCGGGGGCCACCATGTCGACGTGCTCCGGCTTCAAGAGGAGCAGGCCCGGCTCAGGCTTCGGTCGGACCAGGCAAAGGGAGAGCGGGGAGGGGCGGGTACCCTCGTTGATGATGAGGGCACCGCTACGGGTGTGGCGCCGCTGCGGTGTCTCCTCCAGCTCTGGCTTGACGGGTCGGAGAGCCGGCGAGTCGGAGCCCAACGACAAGGACATCAACTCCATTCGCCGCGGAGTCCAGGAACTGTCGCGGCGGCAAGAGAAGGACGGCTGCGCCGGGTACTCGAGGCGCGGCATGTTGCCGGTCTCGATGTGGTCGAGGACGGCCTCGAGGGTGCGGCCTGGGACGCCCCACCACTCGTGCCGTCCTTCCGCGTTGAGGCGGCCGCGGGGAATGACGCCGTTGACGGAGGCGACCGCTCTTCGCGTTAGCTGCTCGGCACGCCGTCCACGCCATTGCCGGGCGCTGCATTTCGGCTTGTTCCGCTGTTCCTCCGTCAGGGACGAGTGGATGCTTGTGATCTCAGCCCGTCGTGCCGCCCCTTCGGGCACCGGTGGCACCGGGACGCCGCCGACGCTCATCCTCCACGCCCCCGGCACACGCATGTCTGAGGGGCGCCAGATACTCTGCCTCATAGAGGAGGTGCGCCTCCGGCTCTTGGAGATGGCGGTGGCCGAAGCCGTTCGCTGCTGCTCCGTCGCATGGAAATCTCTCGGCCATTTTTGCTCATCGGTGGGAAGGGGGGAGAGGGCTGCTTTGCAAGGCGGATGCAGGGGGGTTGTGGCGCTCACCGGCGGGGAGGGGTCGCCTTTTATAGCCCCAGCGGGGCGGCGAGAGGCTGCATGCTGGGCGACGCGTGGCGGGAGCAGGCGGGACGCACGTCGGCGGCGCCTTCACTGCGCCGCCCGTGAGGCATCAATGGAGCATCAATGGAGGCTGACCGGCACAGCAGCGCGGCAGCCTTGGCATTGATTCCCGCGGGAACCGAGGCGATGAGGGCGATAAAGCGGCGTCTCGCTGACTCGGCGGGCCCATCCTTGTTCGCGCCAAAATCGCGTTCCCGGTGCCCCCAGGTGCTCCCCAGCGCGCCGGGTTCGGCGTGGGTCCGTCGGCGCTAATTTCGGTCCAAACCGGCGAAAAACGGGCTCCTAGAGGTGCAACTGGGCCGTTTTTTGGGCGCTGGCGCGAAGAAATCGCCTGGGATGGCCGTGTTGGGGGCTCGGCTGGAGATGCTCTAAGTAGCGCTAGCCTAAGTAGCGATGTGGAGGCTGACGTTTTAGTACATCCATTTTGGGCCAGCCCACTTGCGGTTGGGCTTCTGGAGTCGAGCAAGCCTTCGGATTGGTGGATGGCTGGTCAACTCGCTGCTAGGTGGGGCAGGGCCTCCTATAGGCCGCTTATTGCGGCAAGAAGTCATCGTTTCGCACAGGATGCGGTTCACGTGGGCCGGCCCATTCGCTTTCATCGCTGAATGAAAAAGATGCCAAAAAAGGCGTCAGTTTTGGAATCGAACCTGAGATCTCTACATGCGCCCGCTATGCGCTAGCCACTCCGACAGGCTAGCTATTTGTGAAAGAGTGGGAGCGCCAACGTAAAAAAACCAAACATAAGCAGCAAAAAAAAAAAAAATTCACAAAATTCCATAAAAACTTGTGGGTGTTGGATTGAACACAAGTCCTCCCGCCATGAAAGAGCGTCCATAGCCACTGTATAACTGAGATTTAGTGCGTAAAGTGGCAGCCCGGTATATATGAACTATAATACGTGGTAGATTAAAACTTTTTACAAAAATGCCAAACAAGATTTTTTTAAAGGAAATACTTTTTGAAACGAAAACATTATTTGGGACACTCAAAAAGTTAAAAATGAAACAAAAAATTAAATACGAATTTGAATAACATGAAGAATTTTCGAAATTCCTGAACAGCTTTGAATTTGTGAACAACATTTGGAACATTTTTTGAAATTCTATACATTTTGCATTTGCAAACAAAATTTAAACATGTGAACAGTTTTTGTATTTGTGAACAAATTTTGGAAATGAGAACTTTGTTTCAAACAAAATATTTTTGGTTTTGTGAATAAAACATTAAAAGGTGAACAGTTTCTGAAACGATGCGAACAATTTTTGAATGTTGAGAACAAATTTTGAAATGGAGAACAAATTTGGAAGCTCGAACAATTTTTGAAAGCACGAACAATTTTTGAATGTTGAGAACAAATTTTGAAATGGAGAACAAATTTGGAAGCTCGAACAATTTTTGAAAGCACAAACAATTTTTGAATGTTGAGAACAAATTTTGAAATGGAGAACAAATTTGGAAGCTCGAACAATTTTTGAATGTTGAGAACAAATTTTGAAATGGAGAACAAATTTGGAAGCGCAAACAATTTTTGAAAGCACGAACAATTTTTGAATGTTTAGAACAAATTTTGAAATGGAGAACAAATTTAGAAGCGCGGACAATTTTTTAAAGCATGAACAATTTTTTAATGTTGAGAACAAATTTTGAAATGGAGAACAAATTTAGAAGCGCGGACAATTTTTTAAAGCACGAACAATTTTTGAATGTTGAGAACAAATTTTAAAATGGAGAACAAATTTTGTAGCACGAATTTGAAATGGAAGATTTTTTGAAACTCCCAAACATAATTTGAAATGTGAACAAAAAGAAAACAAAAAGAGAAGAAAAAGGAATTGAAAGATGAAATAAAGAAACAGAAAAACGAAGAAAGAAAAGAAAAAAAACAGGAAAAACAACAAAGAAAAAGCAAACAGAAAAAACCAGTGAAAACCCGGTTCAAGAACCTTCTAGAAGGTTCCCAAAACCGTTCAGGAGCCCTCCAGATTCCCAAAACCGGAAGCTGCAGCGCCAGCGCTATCTCCTAACTGGGCCGGCCCATCTTGATCGCTATCGCTAGCTCTCTGTGCGAAGCCTCGACGCAGCGAGCATCCAATAGAATTTTTCAGGTGGGGCATGCATGTCAGGGGCGCTGACACTTAATGCGTTATTTAATAAACAGGAAGAAAGCCTGTTTCAAGAGAGTACGAAGAGTACCACGATGCAAATCTGACTTGAGCCAAAATTATCACGTACCCCGCTGTACGTTCTAATTTTGGGGTACGTGCTAACTTTGACCGTGAGTACCAATAGTACCCAAACGGTGCTGTCTCTGTTCCTCGCCCACACATTTGGCGAAACACAGACGCAACAGTCAAAAGCAAAGCAATCATGGACTCCTCCCGTAGAAGTGCTGGTGCTGCTATTATATATACTCACGAAACGGTCACGTACAATCTTTATTTGCACATGCATGCAACCTTGTGGTTAATTACCATCTGATTATTTGTTTCCAACTCTTATCTACTGATTAAAGTAGCAATATTGGAACAAGCTTTTGTCTTTCTGCTTATCATCAGCGCCATCATCTTTCCTGCAACTTGTTGGATGAAAGCGATCGCGATCGTGGTCACTACAGTTTGGAGTAGGTGACAGTCGCATCCACTACCTCCCTCCCGCTCCCCGTGGTGGATTCTTTATCCCTTAATCTCCATCACATGCATGTCCCACGAGAGAGAGATATACATATGCATATAGAGAGAGAGAGAGAGCGAGAGAGAGAGAGAAGCGGCATGGCTTCCTCTGCAACCATGTTGGCGGTGGTGCTACTGGTGCTGGCGGCTGCGCAGCCAGCGCGGGCGTGCTTCTCGCGGGTGTTCAGCTTCGGGGATTCGCTGGCGGACACGGGCAACTACCGCTACGTCTACGGCAACGACACCGGACCCAGGCTGCCCTACGGCGAGACCTTCTTCCACCGCGCCACCGGCCGCTTCTCCAACGGCCGCATCGTCGTCGACTTCATCGGTACGGAACAGGCATTCGACCATGTATCGACCAAACGGCTTGGTAGGAAGAGCATACGTGCTAATTTTTTAACCTGTTTGTGTTCTTGTGTGGTGGGTTCGCAGCGGACGCGCTGGGGCTGCCGTTCGTGCGGCCGTACTGGAGCGGCCGGACCTCGGAGGACTTCGCCGGAGGGGCAAACTTCGCCGTGGGCGCCGCCACGGCGCTGAGCCCGGAAGTCTTGTGGGAGCACGGGTTCGCCGCGGCTAGGGCCGACTTGGTCCACCTCGATATGGAGATGAAGTGGTTCCGCGACCTGCTCCACCTGCTCTGCCCCACCGACGTAGCCGGTATGTTAACTTACTTCAACATTTTTGTGAGCTTAATTTCTCAAGTCATCAAGTATTGTATCTTACGTTAAAATTTGGATACCAGCTTACGTTGACAGTATTGTATCTTACGTTAGGTTTGCCCTCCTCTAAAATTACCCAAGTTCTTCTAACGCGACAGGAATGTTGCATCTTTTTTTATGAGTGGTGTGCTTGTGCTACGTACTATTATCAGTTACTCTCTACAATCACAAATATAAGATGATTTGGATATTTTAATTTGAACTATGTAGGGATTAAAATAAGTGAACAAACATATTCCTAAGACGTGTCTATATACACCCAAGCGTAAAGATACATCAAGCAGTTTGTCATTTTTCTCCCTGAGAATAATCACCTTTGGGTGGGCGATGGGCGCAAGTATTTTGGGCAGCAGGCGCGAACAACAAAGATGCTTTCACAGTTGAAATTGAGAGAAAGCAACGCGACACTTGTTTCTTCTGCGTTGGGCAGTAAGCGCCTAACTTGTTTAATTCGATAACTCTCCGCGTGTTGCTATGGAAATATATAGATTAAAAATTACAAAAAAAGAAAATTAGTATATATGTGAAACTCCCTCTCTGCTAGCAATGTGGAACTAAATTTGGTTCCACCACAGGCCATGCATGAGGAGACCTCGTAATTAGAGCCCTAAGCGTCAACTAAGGTTTGTAGCGCTCGCGCATCCCCTCATGGGCTGCAGCCCAGTGTGCCTCGCTTCCTCGCTCGCGTCCCCAGATCACTTGCCTTTTTTTAATTGTTTCAATTTTTTTTGCTTGGTTTTCTTCTTTGGGTTGTATTGTTCACTGAAAAACCTATTGCTGGTTTTTTAAAAGTAAAAAATTTCATGAGTTCAAAATAGTTCGCAAATTGTAAAAAGTTTAGAAATTTTATAAAGTCCGTGAACTGAAAAAAACATCTATTTGAAGAAAGTTTGTGAATTCAAAAAAGGTTCATGGATAGAAAAAACTTCACGAATCTGGAAAAAGTTCACCAATTCTAAATAGTGCGTGAATTTTAAAAGCTCACTAAAATTTCAACAAAAATACAAATTTCACAAAAGTTCAAATTTTTTACAAAGTTCATGACATTTGAAGAAGTTCTTGAAAATTGAAAATCGTTCATAGATTTTGAAGAGAAAAATCATGAATTTAAATAGTTCATCGATTTTCAAAAAAACATTTCATGAATTTGAAAAAAGTTTGAAGGTTTTAAAAAAAGTTTGGAAAAATGAAAAGAGTTTGTGGATTTGATCATTCATTAATTTGAAAAGGAGTTCATGGATTTGAAAATGTTCACAAATTTAAGAAAATGTACACGGATTTAGAAAAATGTTCACAAATTTCAAAATTCATGATTTAAACCAAGTTAGAGAATTAAAAAGTGAAAACAAAATGGAAAAAGAAAGAGGGGGAAAATGGCTAAACAAAACCAAAAAACCATACAGGGAAACTGTTGCGTCAATTTGACGAACAACTAGAAGAAAAAGAAGAAAATAGGCACACGAGGTATGCTGCGCCATTTGGTTACTATGGTTTGAACTAAACCAAGAGGTTTGGAGTTTAATTCTGTGTGTGCACACCCAATTTTTAAAGGTGTGTCCGCCGGTTTACGCATGCATGAGTGGGCCTTTGAGATTTTTTTTGTTATAATTAATGGACCCGGCCCAATAATTTCAACAATTAGTGTATTTGTAACTTGATGAACATTAATGGTGGCATTACGTTAATGCAAATAGTCTCAAGGTCCATATTGGTCTCCAAATTAAACTAATGTATTGAGGTTGTAGCTTGATTGTAGAAATTTCAGGAGAAAAGGTAATCACTTTACAATTGATTTATTTTACCATAATAAATCACAACAACATTATTGTTATCCAGAGGAGACTACTTTGATGTTTGAAGTGAGAGATATAGTACTTCCAAATTTTCTCTACAATAGGATCATAAATAAATGGATGTAAATTGTTGTAAGCCTTTCACTTCTTTACTACCATAAAATGTTGTGTTTTGATACATTTTCTAAATTAATTAAGATGTTATCTTTGCACATTGATAAAGTAACGTGTTTATTCAATAGACTGTGTGGACATGATGAACAAATCTCTTTTCTTGGTTGGAGAAATTGGGGGAAATGACTACAATGTTCCTCTTACATCTTTGGTGCCTGTTGAGAAGATTCGCTCATTCGCTCCGAGCGTTATTTCCAAAATTTCATCTATAATCACGGTGAGTCATTTGTTGTTTGTTGCTCCTTATGCTATCATTACCATTGTTGTTATGTCAAATCCCAATTACAGAAATAATTCATAACTACATAATAATGCAGTATAACTAAGTGCAATTTGCAGGATCTGATTGGATTGGGCGCCAAAACTCTATTAGTTCCCGGCAACCTCCCAATCGGGTGCTTGCCGGTGTACCTCACGATGTACCAAAGTGATGACACGGGGGACTATGAGTCAGACACAGGTTGTATCCGTTGGATGAACGAGTTCTCACGTTACCACAACAAACTTCTTGTGGATGAGCTGGAAAAGTTACAGGAACTTCATCCTAGTGTGTCGATCATCTATGCTGATTACTATGGAGCTGCTATGGAGATCTTTGTTTATCCTTATCAGTTTGGTAAGTCCAGAACATTATGGTTTACACATGAAACCACTTGGCAGGTCAAGAAAAACATTCTCTACTAAGATATGCATATGCTAATCCCGGCTCTTGTTTGCTATAACTACTCTTTAGGGATCGAGGATCCTTTGGTGGCTTGCTGCGGTGTAGAAGGGCCTTATGGTGTTTCGGTAACCACAAAGTGTGGACATGGAGAATACAAGGTGTGTGATAACCCACAAAGGTATGCATCTTGGGATGGCTTGCATCCCACAGAAACGTCATATAGGGCCATTGCTGATGGTTTGCTAAGAGGCCCATACACCCAGCCTCCAATTGCCACCACCAAAAAATCATGTTCAAAACTTACCGAGCTTGTCACGTCTGCAGAATACAAGGTTCTCTATGATTTGTAATTTTGTAACATATATGTTGATGATTACTGTATGAAAACTTGCCCAATGATAAACATATTTGGCATGGCTAGATGTCGTTCCCATACAATCAAGTGATATCTAATGTCTGCATGCGTGCAAAACGATCTGTATTTAAGATACACGTTGAAAGATCGTGGATGTCGCCTAGAGGGGGGGGGGGGGGGGGTGAATAGGCGCTTTAAAATAATTACGGTTTAGGCTTAAACAAATGCGGAAAAAACCTAGCGGTTAATTTGTCAAGCACAAAACCTAAAACAACTAGGCTCACCTATGCACACCAACAACTTATGCTAAGCAAGATAATCAACTATGTGATAGCAAGATATATGACAAAGAACAATATGGCTATCACAAAGTAAAGTGCATAAGTAAAGGGCTCGGGTAAGAGATAACCGAGGCACGCTGGAGACGACGATGTATCCCAAGTTCACACCCTTGCGGATGCTAATCTCCGCTTTGGAGGCGGTGTGGAGGCACAATGCTTCCCAAGAAGCCACTAGGGCCACCGTAATCTCCTCACGCCCTCGCACAATGCAAGATGCCGTGATTCCACTAAGGGACCCTTGAGGGCGGTCACCGAACCCGTACAAATGGCAACCCTTGGGGGCGGTCACCGAACTCGTACACTTTGGCAACCCTTGGGGCGGTCACCGGTACAAATCAAATTGCTCGGGCGATCTCCACAACCTAATTGGAGACCCGACGCTTGCCCGGAGCTTTACACCACAATGATTGAGCTCGAACACCACCAACTGCCTAGGGCGCCAAGGCACCCAAGAGGAACAAGCTCTAGGGTGCCCAAACACCCAAGAGTAATAAGCTTCTCAAGCTTCACTTCCACGTATCACCGTGGAGAACTCAAACCGATGCACCAAATGCAATGGCAAGGAAATACGGAGTGCCCAAGTCCTTCTCTCCCAAATCCCACCAAAGCAACTAATGCTTGGGAGGAAAATGAGAGGAAGAACGAAAGAAGAACACAAAGAACACCAAGATCTAGATCCAAGGGGTTTCCCTCACTTAGAGGAGAAAGTGATTGGTGGAAATGTGGATCTAGATCTCCTCTCTCTTTTCCCTCAAAAACTAGCAAGAATCCATGGAGGGATTGACAGTTAGCAAGCTCGAAGAAGGTCAACAATGAGGGAAGAACACGAGCTCAAAGGATAAGGTTCAATGGGGAAGAAGACCCCCTTTTATAGGTGGGGGAAAATCCAATCGTTATGCTCACAACCCGCACAGAGCGGTACTACCGCTCGTCCTCTCGGTACTACCGCTAGGGATCACGGTACTACTGCTTGCGGTACAAAAAAAAATACTTCCGTACCTACCTCCGCAGGACTTGGGACGAGTTTTTTGGTCCGGAGCGGTACTACCGCTGTAGGAGCCGCGGTAGTACTGCTCTGGAGCGGTAGTAAAAAATTACATCCGCTCCAATTCGCGGTAGTACCGCTGCAGCCTTTTCAGAACACCAAAACTACCATAACTTCTGCATTCGGACTCCGAATTCGACGAAACCAAGTTTGTTGGAAAGCTAGAGACAAGGGCTAACACAATCTTGAGATAAATACCAATAATAAGAAAATGAGAAAAGTCCCAAAAGAAAATGGTGAGAACCCTTCCTCGGAAAAGACCGGTAAAACCTCCAACACCGAAAACATCATAGAAGACGCATGCAAACTCCGTTTTCGATGAACTCAAGCTTGTCATAAAGATGACCATAAGCTCTAAGACTCACAAAGAGAACCAAACAAGAACCAAGAAACATGATGCAAGGATGCAATGGTTTGAGCTCTCGATTTAACGATACGATCAAGCTACTCACTTGAGAGCACCCCCTTGATAGTACGACTATCGATCCTATAACCCGGTCTCCCAACTACCACCATGAGACCGGTAAAATAGAAAACCTATCAAGGGCAAACCTTTGCCTTGCACATGATCTACTTGAGCTAGATGATGACGATATTGTCCTCCTCAAGATGGACCACCTTTCTTGATTGCGTTGGGTCGATGGAGACTAGATGATTGCTCCCCCATACTCCACTATGGGTGAGCCACTCTTCGGCACATCTTCACAAGTCCATTGACACCACAATGGATGGCAAGCTTCAAGCACTTGATCTCTTTGTGATGCTCCACTTGAACTTGCACACGGCAATCTTGATGACGATCACCACTTGATATCATCCTTTTCATGGGTTGTATGATATTTTCCTCTTGACACAAGCCCATGGACACGTACCTAACCCCACATAGACTCTCACATAGACCATGGGTTAGTACACAAAGTGCAATGGATAATGCTTACCATACCATGGGATCACTTGATCCCTCTCGGTACATCTTCTACGCTTTGTGAGTTGATCAACTTGATTCACTCTTGACTTAGTCTTGATCAACCTTGAATCTTTCCAACTCTCTTCGTTTGGATGATGTCTTGAAGGTAAACATGAATGATCACACAATCTTCTTCTTCAAGACATGCTTGCAATAAGCTCAACACTCACATGACCAATCTTTGGATAATTCCTTAATAGCACCTTGGTCAACACATAAACTCCTTGAAACCAACACATGGACTTCAAGAAATGCCTATGGACAAATCCTTCAAATATAACTCAATGCAACCATTAGTCCATAGAGAATGTCATCAATTACCAAAACCACACATGGGGGCACCGCATGTCCTTTCACACGTGTATCAATATCTTCACCTCATGTTCGGACTGGTAACGCTTGGACGACTCTGAATCTTTGTTAGCTTAGGTTAATATTTTTTAGGTCTTTCTTTGACGGAAATTGGCTTTGCTATTCTACCCTTTCTTGGTAGTCAACAACCAACGAACATATGCTAGGACATTTGCAGTTGCATGTAGTGGTCAACATGCAACCGGCGTCGACAACTCCCCTTCCAGCCCTAGTTGTTGTCACTTTTGTTGAAATTGAGTTACGACGCTTATAGTTGCATGCCTAATAGATAGGAGAAAAGGCCCCACATTTTTTACTCCCAAGGTCTTCTAAAGGTAAAAGAGAGGAGAAAAGGTCGAACATTTTTTTACTCTAAGCACACTCAACTTTATTGATCAAGTAACAAGTTCATGGGGATACAACTTAGGTCTGGAATATTAAGGGACCACACATGTTGTCCTAAAGAAAAGCCTAGAGCAGGTGAGGGAGTTCCGGACTAGGGGGTGTGCTGATAGCCGAACTATCATCATCGGCCGGACTCCAAGACTATGAAGATACAAGATTGAAGACTTCGTCCCGTGTCCGGATGGGACTTTCCTTGGCGTGGAAGGCAAGCTTGGCGATACGGATGTGTAGATCTCCTACCATTGTAACCGACTACGTGTAACCCTAACCCTATCCGGTGTCTATATAAACCGGAGGGTTTTAGTCCGAGGACGAACAACAATCATACCATAGGCTAGCTTCTAGGGTTTAGCCTCTTTGATCTCGTGGTAGATCCACTCTTCTAACACACATCATCAATATTAATCTAGCAGGACGTAGGGTTTTACCTCCATCAAGAGGGCCCGAACCTGGGTAAAACATCGTGTCCCTTGTCTCCTGTTACCATCCGCCTAGACGCACAGTTCGGGACCCCCTACCCGAGATCCGCCGGTTTTGACACCGACAGCAGGTGTAGCGAGGCTATGTGCGTCGAGACTTGTTTATCTTCCTTTGAAGATAAGGAACAACGAGCTATCTTCCGTGACATATCATTGATATTCTTGATGATGCTTGCACAGCGTCCACCCGTATCGCTCTGGATATCATTGACCACTCCTTGGCATTCTGGGTCAATCACCACATCCAAGGGCAATGCCAACATTTCCCGGCATGCCATTGCCTCCTTGGAAGAAGGCTCAGTTATACCTGGCATTTGATCATTGTAGATCCCATGTACTTGCCCGTTGAATCCCTACAAACAACACCCCACACGCAAGTACTTGGGATCTTCAGTGGTCAAATAGGAAAGGCCCTACATTGCAAAACAAAAAGTAAAAAAAAACATACAGAAAATATAATGGAGGCACCCCATTACTGGAAGCTACATTTCCTCTGTTGCGAGTCCTAAGTAGGCTTCGCCTGTTGCCAGAGGCAAATTGGCCAGCCCAATACGGGGTACGGGGGGAGCAATTTTCAAGGTGGTTTTTAACCAATATTTCCATGTGTTTTTTTTCTTGTTTGCTTCTTGGGTGGTTTTGACCAATTTTTCGTGTGGTTTTTTGCCTGTTTGTTTATCCGGTAATTTTGACTAGTTTTTCTACTAGCTTTTTTTCTTGTTTGATTATGTGTTTCCTTCATGTTTTTTCCTCCAGTTTTATGTATTTCTTCATCAGTTTACTTATTTTTTCTTTTTTCAAAACATGGCTACTATTTTTATACACAAGGTTTTTTTTGTATACATGTGCAACATTTTTTATACACATTGAACAGTTTTTAAATACATGATGAATCTTTTTTCAAATACATATGTTGAATATATTTCCGAATATGTGTTAAAATTTCAAAAATAAATGTTGAACATTTTCTAATACCAAACGGTCAGCTTGGTAAGTTATGTACAAAAACCTTGCAGTCAATGAAACATTTTCGAATGATACAAAACGTCACTTTTAAATAGGTGAATATATTTTTATTGTATATGTAAAGAATGCAAAACATATTTTTGAAACACACAAACAATTTTGAAATGTCAAATATATTTTTATAAACGGTATGAAATATTTTTTGGAATTATGCGATCTTTTTACATTGTATATTATATTTTCTTATGTCATGAACATTTTTTCGAAACATTGAATTTTTTCTATGTTAATTTTTCATAAGTTGCGTGAATTTTTCTCTAACATTACATAATTCTTTTTTGTTAATGTCACCATTTTTGAAACACGTGAACATTTTTTGATGTTTATTTTTTTGAGTGCCATTAAAATTTGTTCAAAGTTGCGCAAACATTTTTTGAGTACTTCATAAATATTTTTAGAAACACTTCATAAACATTTTGAGTACTGCACAAATCACAGCACCCATGAGCCGACAAAGGGTTGATAAGGTGATTGAGACACAACTATTTTCTCAGCTAGTTGAGATATAGGAAAACTGTTTATCCTCAACATGCTTTAACCTTGTATTTTTTGTAAGGGTACCTTCTACACTCCATTTTGGAGGATAGTTTCCACCCACTCAAACATCATGCTATAAGTCTTTTATTTTGAAATTTCAAACTCAATTTCGATTCACAGCTCGAGAAAAAAAAAAGACAAATCACGATCAGGGTGAGGAACGGCCATATTCAAAATGCTCACGGTCAGGAACGGCCATATTCATGCCACATGCACGCTCTTCTCCACATAATTTTTAAGCACGAGAAACTTCTGCATATGCGTTGTTTACACCCGTATTTACATGAATCTTTCAATCAAAGGTTGACCGAGAGCAACTGATGGACACACACCACACCAAAACGAATTACAGAAAGAATGTACTACGAAATGAGTCAACGGAAAAGAGCACACGAAATGTTCCGGTGTCGACGTCGTCTGGGTCATGGCCGCGCGGCCTTCGTGGAGGCCGCGACGTCATCCCGCACCTTCCGCGTCGACCCGGCTCGGGCCCACGGCATCGTCCTGGCCAGGAGCGCCTGCCACCGCCGCTCGCCGCGGCTGCAGTCGCCGCCGCCGCTGGATCCTCCGGCGTCACCACGGAAGCTGCCTCCTCTTTCTCCCACAGCGCACCCTCCTCCGCTCAAGCTCTCCGCAGCGGGCCTCGCGCAGCACCTGCTCAGCACCTCCTCCCTCACGTGCTCCGGCAGCCGCAGCGTGAACCTCTCGTGGTCCTCGCAGCCGCACTGCTCCGCCGAGTGCCCCGTCGAGTGCGACCTCAGCAGCCTCGCCGCCCGGCGCTCCCTGCGCAGCTTCTCCAGCTCTGCCGCCTCCTGCTTCCGGTCGTCCTCGTCACTGTCCTCCTTCGGCCCATCCTGCTGCACCGACATCGCCACGACGGCGTGCGGCGGCGACGAGGGCGCCGGCACGGCAGGCGGTGGCGGTGGCTTCTCGAGGTTGGCGCGGCACAGAGGGCACGTGGTCCGCGTCTCCAGCCACGGGTCGATGCACTCCGGGTGGAACGCGTGCGAGCAGTGCGGCAGCAGCCGGAGGTCGTCGGCGTCCTCAAACTCCGTCAGGCACACGGCGCACTCCAGCGCGCCGCGCCGCGCCGTGGTCCCCGCAGAGACCGCCGTGATGACCATCGTCATGGCGCGCCCGAACGACGGTGGCTTCATCTGCCGTGCCGGCGGCAGCGCCGGTGGTGGCGGCAAAAGCTGAGCGGTGCTTGTGCCGGCGACGAGGATGCAAAGGAGGACGAGGAGGTGCGCGCGCACCCCCATCGCCACAAGCCCACAACCACTGAACTGGCAAACTAGAAAATACGCACCTCGTGAGGAGGTGCGGCATGTAGTGGCGTGTTTTGACCCAAATGGATTGGCCGTCCTTCCTCGATTATTATTCCCCTCGATTATTATTCTGAATATTTTTTAGCGTGATTACTAATTCGATGCCGTAGAGCCTGGAGTGGACACGAACCAGGTGAGCTACTGTGCAAGGCCATGATCAACTGGCAGAGTGTCAAACGCTCAAGAGAACAACAAACAGAGCGGTATCCCATCCGGGAGCCCCTTGCCATTTTTGCTGGGCTGAAAGTGCGTCACTTGGCGCACTCTCAACCGTCATGTGTTGGGCACTCCCTCAGAATTTTACTTTTAATTTATTTTTATGTACGTGTTTTCATTGAAATAAGATAGCAAGCTCCTATTTGGCGCTTTTACCATCAAATAATCACTATAACGTGCTATTTGTGAGGCCAAACAGTGTTGCCTGCCTCACTTCGCTTATTTCTCCATGTCGCTCGTTCCTAGATAAACCAGCAACTGACAGCTAGAAAAAAATAGCTCTAGTTTTTTGTTACCCCCTCCATTTCATAATAAGTGTCATAGTTTAAATTGAATTAAAACCATGGCAGTTATTTTGAAACGGAGGGAGTGGACTTTAAAATACCCATGAATTCAGAAATATCCATGGTTTCTAAAGATTTCACGGATTTCAAAATGCTCAAAAATTACATAAAATATTTTCTATTTTAAAAAATTACATGAATTTGTCTGTTTTGCAAATTTTTAAAATGACCTGAATTACGAATCTGTTTCTTAATTGAAAAATGTTCATAAATTAAAAAAATGTTCAGGAATTGGAAATATGTTCACGAAATTATATAAATATTCACAAATCTAAAAAATGTTCACAAATTTACAAAAATGCTCATTGGTTAAAATAGAAAAAAATAACCAAAAGAAGAAGAAAGAAAATAAAGAAAAGGGTAAAAAGTAAAATGGTGAACTCGCCAAAGTAATCACAAAAAAAAAAATAAAACAAAATTCAAGTACTAGAACCTTCGGAAAACACGAAAACCCACTATTGTGGAATCTTGTACATGGGTTCAGCCATTACCGAGGGATCCCCGTTTCTTACAGAAAGACAAATAATCCGTGCAACAGACATGGAGTAAGCAATTTCAAAAAATAAGTGCAATGAAGGTTCAGGATATCAGAGACGTTATTCCAAGTTACCGAGGAGACTAATGACAATGAAGTTGAAGGGCGTCACGTGTTTCACAAAATGTCCTAGTTAGTGAATCACTGGCGGAGGGTTCTGAGGAGTGAGGATCCTTGTTTGAAACTCACTCTGGGCCTCTACAAAGAGAGGGTCGGCCCGGATTAATTTTTGCGGGCATCTCTCTACAGGGAAAATATCTGTTGCACCGGAGCTTGTGGTGCTACCGATGCACCGAACTCACATTGTGCTTTTAAAACGTTCAAACAATTCTGCAAAAAAATTAGTACACACGCACAACATCAATGTAGGTTGTCATAAAATTTCAAGTTAAAATTCGAAACATAACTCAAAAAACAAAAATGAAAAATTCAACACTGAATAGTACATAACATTAACTTGGGCTTTAGATTTGGCCCATTTTCACATTGACGCCAAATTTGTCATTTTTGTATCTCAAAAAATATTTTGAATTTGTATATGATTTTTTGTGACATCAATACATCATACATTGATGTTGCGTTAACGTGCTAGAATTTTTTCAGATTTTTAAAAATATTCTATAGCATCCGGTGCACCGGTAGCACCACAAGTGTGGGTGCACCGGATACATTCCCTCTCTCTACATCTAGACAGCTTGAAGAGAATTTTCTAGAACTCACCATGCCACAATAAACGTGCAATATTACTTCCTAGTGTTTGTATTTTGATTTTTTTAACTTCTCTTATACAAATAGGGGAAAGAGAAATATGGTTTTGCTGTTGTTCGCATTTAATATAGAAATGTGTAGACATAATTAGCAAATGTGTGGCAAAATAGTATTATGCACATGTGTTGGGCACTTTTTGAAATTGTCTCGATCGAATTATTCCACATCTATGCTCATGGACCTAGTATAATAGGAGTTAAAGTCATGTCAATTAAACATATAGTTTCAGATTGGACCAACAAGGTGAATACATTTTGTTTCTCTATTTCTATTTTTTGTGCTATATTTGTCTTTTTTGTGTGTAACTCATCTCGGGAGGTTATCTTTTATTGTTGCCACAAAATTGTGAAGTTTTCATTTTTAAGAAATAATGTAATTATTTTAAGAAATGTTTAATTTTTATTTGAAAAAGATGTTAATAATGTAATTAAACAATTTTCTTTTCTTTGAAAAATCTTTGATGTGGATTTAAGAAAATATTGGACATGTATTTTGGAATGGTCAATGTTTATATTTTAGAAATGATCAATGTGTATTTGCTGTATTTAAAAAAAGTGTTCAACTTATTTTAAAAAGCTCATCGTGTCTTTAAGAATGTTTTGCATGCATTTAAAAAATATACTACTTGAATTTGAAAGAGATCTAGCTTGTTTTAAAGAAGAGAAAAGAAAACGACAAAAAGAAAAAAGGGAAAGCTAGAAAAGAGAAAAATTAAAAAGGAGAAACAACAAAACGAAACAAAAAAGGATAAAACATAAATGAAAAATAAAGAGAAAAAAAACTTTGAATGAGAAAAATAAAAAACTATAAACTTGGGAAATAAAAGGACTAAGAAAAAAGGAAAAGCTGAAATATGACAAATATTTCCCAGTTACCATCATGTGAGGTTTTGTATGTTGTATGTAGTATCTGTCAAAACCGAGAGTAAGTACATGTCGTATGTAGTATATACGAATATTTGGGTAGTACTAGCAAAATGGCCCGTGCGTTGCGACGGGATAATAAAATTGTGTTGCTCAAATCAAGTTTCAAATATTCGTACTCAATATATATATACACATATTTGATAGTTATGCACCGACCGGCACGCATGTGGATGTAAGGCATGTGCATTCTAACATGTTCATAATGGAACGATGTTGGACTTGATCCTTGATGCTCATTTTATTTTTGAGTACATCGTTGAAGCGTGTATGAGAAGGAAAATAAAATATTAGTCTCATGATGGGTTAAAAAAACGTTTTTTTTTCATTTTCTAGTTCTGTTCTTGTTTGTTTTTCCTTCAATTTTTCCTAGTTTTCTTTTCTTTTGCATTTTTATCTTTCTAATATGGTCAGCGTTGTTAAAATACAAACGGAACATTTATTTAGTACAAATGCCCGTGCGTTGCAACGGGGCATGTATACTCTGTGGAACACCCATCAGTTGCAAAAAAGAAGTACTCCCTCCGTTCCAAAATAGATGACTCAATTTTATACTAACTTTAGTACAAAGTTAGTACAAAGTTAGTACAAAGTTGAGTCATCTATTTTGGAACTGAGGGAGTAATTTCGACAACATAACTTATCTGCAAAATAAAATAAAATGCAGCTGTCATAATAGTCCTATGATGAAGGATAAATGAGGAAACTGACTTTGTTTCCTGCCATAATCTACTTACAGTGGCTCCAGATCGACATACCCCCTGTTTTTTAGTCTAGAACGACATACCCCTTGAAACGTGTTTCCTGAACATGTTGAATACATCCGTTGCAACCCGGCCCGACACAACTATCACTACAAAAGGATGGCACAACTCAGTCTCAGGATTGGGCAGTATAAAGCAGGACTTTATCGTTGGTACAAGCCAAGCCACATGTTAGTATGAAATCTCGTCTGATGCCCCGCTGGCTAGCTTTCTTTTACCATGGAGGTACCGCATGTTCAATATAGAATTTTGGTTTATCTGCGTTCGCCTTAGCCACACTGGCCGCGTGATGAATGAAATAAGCAACCGGGTGGCTGAGACGCGTAGTTGCTCAATAACTAAATTCGTGCATGACCATGGAAACATCCAAAATCCCAAATCATTGTGTACTCTGTAGGCTTCTTTCCCAAAAAATCTGATAAACATGTACACGTGTTTCTTCTCTGAAAATCTGAAAACATACAAACGAATGCTTCTAGATAATTGTTTTAGAGATGTTATAAATAAAAAGAAATCTACTCGTACGAATTTACATAGAAAGTTTGAAATCTCAATTGCCGTTTGGTAACAACACAAGCCACACCTCAAACCTTGGGGCACACATATTCTGCTGCAGGCTCAAACAGAAATTGGCTTGAAGGGACGGGAAGGCTCAAACCTTGGGGAAAATTGCCAATAGAAAATTATGATTTCCTTTATCTACATTGGATGCTGACCAAATTCACTATCCTCTAAATATCGTGGCCATCCTCAAAAGATGGGCCTGCTGGGGAGTCCACTGGGAACCCAGAGCCTGCTCCTTGTCCTATGTTTGTGCATCCAGTCATCCAATGTGTATGTTGATGAGGAAGGGATGGGAAGGGGAGGGGATAGGATGGGGACAAGATAAAACCTTGAGGAGCTGCAGGTCCATGGCGTCCTTCACATCTCCGTGAAGAAGCGCTTGACGGCGGCGACCGTGGTGGAATGGGAACTCCCATGGCGTGCTTCATCTGCATCTACAGTAGAGGATATGAAAAGAAGGTGAGGTGTAGGAGTGGCAGATCCCGGCCAAGAAGGAAGGGCGGACCTGGGGCCGCCGGAGATGCGCCGGCGAAGCTCTGGCCGAAACCCTAGCCACGAGGGTTTGGTTGCGAGCGGGCGGTAGAGGCCGGGAGCGGAGAATATGGCCGGAGGGGAGGGAGAGACGGACAGTGGGGAGCTCCGGGGCGTGCCGCGCGGCGCCGGAGCTCGCCGAAGAAGCGGCCGGCGTGGGTGGCGGCAGCGGCGGCGGCTTCGTGGGCGAGAGGGAGAGGAGGCGAGTCCGGTCGTGTGTATTTTTCTTTTACAAATTTGCTCGGATTGCGGGTTGAATAACCCAAATCACAGGGTCTTTTTTGCATAAACGAAACGTTTTTTCAGATAAGCCACTTGAAATAGGACCGCGGGTTAATTTCTCAGAAACAAAGGGAGTTTTCTGCAAAAGAGCCGACAACGTACCAGGTTTATTAGTAACTAGTAAATGTGCACGTGTAACGCACGTTATATCTGAGGATTTTTTTCTTTAGGACGCGCGTATTCAATTGAAACAAACTAAATCCCCTCTTAAATCTGACCACAACTCACGTGTTGAATTACAGAAAATCTAACCACAATAGCTTGTACCTTTCACCTGACATGATTCTTAGTTGGTTGTGCCTCCTCTAATTTTTTGAAATATTCAAAAAAAGACAACGTCATGTATAAAGCTAGAATAATCAGACAATGAAGTTGTGCGAACTAAAAGCTATCTAACTTGATTACAACTCAAAACTACCCCCTCCGTTCCTAAACATAAGTCTTCTTAGAAATTTCAATATGCACTACATACGGATATATATAGACTTATTTTAGAGTGTAGATTCACTCATTTTGCTCCGTATGCAGTCCATATATGAATCTCTAAAAAGACTTATATTTAGGAACGGAGGGAGTAAAAATTTGCAGGTTAAGAATGATCCTGATGACATATGATGGCCGCACCTTGAAATTAATTATTTGAATTAGAACATGCATTTGGAAAACAAAGAACTACTACACTGGAACATGCATTTATCAAAATACAATGATGCATCTGAAGAAAGAAATACTACTATACTGGGAATGCACTTGGAAAAATCAGTGCAACTTGCTTATCACGTGTAGAAGATGTGAATTTTAACAAGCAAGATATGAGCAATAGCGTGAGCCTGGTCTCGACAAGTTAGACAAAGCCATAGATGCACTCTTCTTTCTCAGTGCCTCATTGTCGGCAGCATCTGAATGGTTGCCTTGATACTTTGGCAAAGCCACTGCAATCTATAAAATAAATCCCATGATGATCACACAAAAAAGTTTGCTCTTTATAAGCATTGAGTTTTCGACAGTCTCAAGAATAGAGAACACTACAAAGAGCTATTTTTGCCATGGATAATCAATTACATAGGCACTAATGAACTGCTGCATGCACGTAGTCAGTTTCAGTGATAGTACAAAACAAAAACGAAGGTGAATAAACATGCACATGGGCGCTTTGAAGGTAAGGGAAGCAATAACATCACCCAGTGCAGACAGTGACTCGTCGATGAACTTTGCCTCCTTAGACCTCTCTCCTTCTAATTCAGTTTTGGGCAAGCGGTCACTTCCAGCATGGTCAAACAACCATATGTGGGTTCTACTCCTTTGCCCAGTAAGCAAATGCCCACTCATGATGGTGACCCTAATCAAGATGCAAGTGAAACAGAAGTTCGGATGCCATTATCCCATTGCTAAAATATGCTCATTACTATGTCAAGTATGCTAAATTAAATAGAATTAGTTCAGTAACACTTCTTGATTAAATCAACCAATGTATAGAGCCAACTTTCAGTTTCTGCCAGACACCTCTTGTACAGCATAAACACTTTGCTCTATGTCCAACATTATTATAAAGTCAGG
Organism: Aegilops bicornis; assembly: GCA_021605145.1. Lineage (NCBI taxonomy): Eukaryota > Viridiplantae > Streptophyta > Magnoliopsida > Poales > Poaceae > Aegilops > Aegilops bicornis. The sequence continues at coordinate 43,237,202 of CM038671.1, read as the reverse complement.
ATAAATGAGGAGATGTACCTATTTTATGTTTGTTCAGAGTTGTCATCAAGAAGGACCCCAATTTTTCTATATCAACTTCAAAGATACTCGCACCAAATGTTTTTGTAGAACAGATGAGCTTCTCTTCTCTAACATCATGAACCATTCTCCGAGAGCCCTATAACTCAGCTATTATCTGGAACAACTTCCATAGTGAACGTTTTCATTGTTCCAGTTTGCCAACATTGAAACCATACATCACTGACCTCATGACTGACAGATTCTTAGCAAATACAACATCTGAATAAAACATATAGAACAGAACAATTAAATTCAACATCATCCAACAATATTAGCATATTTAAAATATATTGAGAAAAGGAATACATATGCTTATTATCGTGTTGAAAGACTGTCCAATTCATGAATTTGTACATCACAGCGTTTGGAAGAAAACTTAAATGATTGCCCTATTCATAAATTTTCATGAATGCAGGAGCGGTAAAATTCAATTTGCAAGAAGCTTTTCAACATGCAGATTTTGATGTTCCACACACCATCTATTGTATTATTTTCTCATCCAAATTTCATACCATGCAATAAATAGGAGATAGAAGAATATAAGGAACATGCTTAGGCCTGCCTCTGTCATTCCCTCTCTGCCACTTCCCTTCTGTTGTACTCCTGCTAGTGTTATGCAACATATAAGAACAATCTGCAGGGTGGAAGAACAGAATTACAGACGGGAAATAAAGTTTGATGCAAATATTTTAAAACTGCAAACATTATACAAAGGCCAAGCTCTCTAATATTTTTTAGGGAAGAAATCACTCTTTTTCGGACGAGTGATCCGAGAGGCGCATCAAACAAGGGTTTTACGTCAAGTTTGGACTAAAAAGTAAGTTTTTAGATATTTATACTATTACTAAACAGGGATCTGTGGGGATGATCCGTCGTATTTCCAGCTCTGAAATGCGTCTTCCAAAAAAAATCGCGCGCTAAAATGAGTGCCATTGAATCGGCACTCTCTTGTCTCCCATTCTCCCTTCAAGCCTTGTGTCTTCTCCAGCAGAACCATATGCTGATCTGCATATCTACGACCGCCACATACACATACTGAACATTCAGATTAAGCTCAAGTTACACTCATCACTCTTTTCGTAAAAGACAAAACGATCTGTTGTTCTAGGTTGCTTGCTATAGACAGAGGGGCAATATAAAGCTTTGTTTAGTTTAGGCACTTGCAGATAGCATGTAAATCTAGGAAGTGTCCTTACTTTACACTACACATGTTTTTTTTAGAAAAGATGCTACATTTAGCAAGATGTTAAGTAAGATGAAGATCCACACCATGGACGGGTAGATTGATGCACAAAAGCACCCGAGGGGCAAGAATGTGTACGAACCTGAAGTCCTGAATAACTCACGAAATTTATTTTGTTACCCTCTAGCGCTTCAGCCTAAGATCAACTCAAGTTTACTCTTCGGATAGTTGAGACAACTGACAAATTGGTCGCTCTACCGGTGCCCGGCCAACAAGAACCCTACACATTCTAAATGTCATGGCAATCATAAGGCCAACACATCTGTTTTCATAAATCTTCTAGTTCTATGTATAATTTGGACATACCATTTGCAGTGGTGCCGAAGCTTTCCTGACAGATTTGACAATTAGCTTCACCAATCAGGTTCTTCATATAACTGAAGAGAAAAAAAGGCCAGTCACAATGTTGAATGGATAGATAATCATCTAGTACCAATATCAACCAATTAACAGGACCAAAGAAACAGTAAGAAAACACCACAAAGTGGTCTTGATATATGAATAAAGTTCTGTACGTTACAGTAAATTACCATATATGAATAAGATTAGTCGTAAGTAATTGGACACTGCTATGAGATGCTAATATTAAAAACATTAACCATGATATTTACTGGGAATATGGAGTATCATGTCGCTCCTATGCTTCATCTGCTTGCTTCTCAAACAGATTGGAAGAATCAAATCACCTTCATCAGAATGGTACCCAATGGTTGAAACGAGATATCAGTGTACAATTTCTGCCTTGAGAGAAATATTATCGAACACATACCTAGGGCGGCAGGGCTGGCTGGGAGGTGGGACAGATGCGTAGTGCGGCTAGCCAAGGCGGACACGACGGATCCGCTCGTCGTCATCGTCGATATGGTCGGGAAGGTCCGACGGAGCTCTACTCGTCCTGCAGCGCGGAACGGAGAGGGAGATATATTAGTGAGGAGATGGAGAGAGAAGGAGTTGGAGGGCGCTGAGCGCAGCTCACCGGCAGAGGAGGTCGGCGGCGGCTTGCTGTACGGCGGGCGACGACCAGAGGACGGGTCAACTCGCGGTGATGGGGAAGGAAGCACACGAGAGGAGGGGATCAGGGGAAGGAAGGTGGGGCTACGCAAGTTGCTGCGGATCCGTTTTTCTTGCATGATTTCGGGTGGAGTCAATCTGGAAATCTGTGAATTGCCGGCGGGTTTGCGGGGATTGGGGACGCGGAGCGAGGATTGGCAGACTACCGCGTCTGTTTTGGCAGAACATCTGATCTGAGACGTTGATCTCAGTGACAGACTATTAATGCATTATGAGGGCATGTACAATGGTGTTATCTATATCTATACTACTATTAAAAGAGCAAACATAAACCCTTCTAAGGTCACCCAACAAATTGTACATAGACTAACCAGAACCTTCCGATCAAATCCTATCGTCCATATTACGTTGATGGTCTGCCACTTTGATCAACGCTCTAGATCAAATGTTCTGCCGCCATGGTCTGTCAATCCCCGCGGCCCCGCCCACAAGGCCCTAAATTTGTGGATCGACTTCATCTGAGAGCCCCGATCGAGAAGGACGGATCATGCGCCGCTGCTCCTCCATTCCCCTCCTCGCGCCGTCCCTTTCCCCGCCCCTGCAAGGATGGCCATCTTCTCCCGCCGCCTCCTCCCTCCCTCCAGTGCCACCGCGCCGCGGCTTCCCCCTCCCTCCTAGCGTCGTTGGCGCACCCCGCGCCAAGATCCCAGCCGAACGGTGGCAACTATTGTCGGCGTCATTCCTCGCGCACCTGAGAGAACTGCTCGCCGCCGAGTCCGTCCCACTGCAAGCACGGCAGCACCGTGATTTAGTCGCTCCTCCCTGCCGTAGGCAGGCAGATGGTGAGGAATCTTAATCCCTAGGCGAGTTTTCTTTTGCCTTTAGTCGATTTGACTGTGTGTGCTTGGGCTTCTACACATATCGTTTTTATGCTCTGTGTTTTATGGCGATCATGCCTCCAGCAGAGTTGCGTTAGCATGAGGCTATTCTGTAATATGTAGGGCTATCCCAAACAAGCATTCAGATTCTTGAAGATGTCTAGCATATTAAAGGAGCCTTGAAGTTGACAATTCCACAACTTTATTGGATCTTTTATCATGATATTAAAGAATTTTTCAATCTGCTGCTTCATTGTTCACACGATGTGCCACAACCTTTTCTGCAGGTAATATGTTAGTGCGTCTTCTGATTAGTTCAACAGATGGATTTTCAAGCTTTTGGTCTGCTATGTTACCTGATAGTTCCAGCCGATTGGGTTTTCATGTGCTCGCTTGTGAGATGAATGAATGGTAAAAGATCAAAAGTTGTATGATTCTACTAATCCTCCCTTATAAATCATAGGTTGGTACAAAATCTAGGAATGGGTTCCTATCAGTCTACCATCATTCTTCTGTTTCAAAAGTGTATCATTGATTTTTTGCTTACATACTGAATGCAGATTTGTTTAAATTTACATTACATCTTGAGGACGAGGCATGTGCTTTAATTTTCGGACCTCTTCCAGCTTGAGGATGAGGTATGTGCCCCTCCCCTGGTTACTTGCCAGTTACCATGTCAGATTCAGTACAATTTTTAACCCATTTGTAGCAAGAGATAGATCTGTCTCTGGTGGTGGGAGACAGACAATGCCTTTTGGTGCTATTTTCTAAATAAGATATATGCATGTCTTCACACCACCATTGCCGTAACCCAAGCTCCGCTGCTGCCACGATGTTAGTCCGCGAAGAGGACGCAAACACTACAGCTCTGAAATCCACGGCAGACATTGCTCTCATTCTGTTGCTATTGTTGTGGAACGCCGAGGACGCATGCGCCGCGGCCGCCGGTTCTCCCAGTCAGGGGACACGAAATCTGCCACCGGTATGTTTTGTGTGTGATTCGAAGTTTGGCAACTGGCATGATGCGAGAAAAAACAACAGTGGACACCTCCCATCAATTGCTGACAGTTTGTTTGTTACTTTAGACCGACGGGTGAATCCATAGGTAATGTTTGCACCAATAAAACTGCAACCTTCATTGCAGGACAACTTCTAACTGAATCTCATGGATTTGTCCTCACATAATGTTCTCTCAGTCGGATTGCGGCATGCAGCAAGGTGAGCAATCAATCAGCATCGTGAGATTTCTTTTCTGAATGCTGAAGAAAGCTACTAAACAAGTTCACGTATGTACAACAGTTCTAATTGCTGCTTTTATAGAAGCCTAAGTTGTACGAAGCTACACTGCCAATTCTCATCTTGCTAAAACTTTCATTCAACTTTTCCATTTTGGACTATATATTTCCATTACTATCTCTTCTACCTTATTTTAGCGAATTTTATCAGCTGCGATGGTGTTCCACAACTCTTTATGTTTTTAGTCTTTTTATTTACTAGCATTGTGTTCCGCTTCGAGATTCAAAGAACCACAGATGCACTGTGAGACTATTATGCCCAGAATTAGCCAAGAGTCTAAGACATACTAAAAACATTTTTTTAGCTAAGGTAGTTATGAAAAAAGAGCCTTTGTTAATCAGTATTGAAATGCATAACATCGATGCTAGAATCTTATTTTTCGTTGTATATAATACGAACAACATGATTTTTTTCCAGGTCATATATTGCTTGGAAAAATGCAACATTGATGCTAGAATCCCGAGGAGACTATGGCTGGTGATGGAGATTATTTTGTATGCTCATGGTGTCGTGGAGGCTGCACGGCGGAGGGCTGCACGCTCAACTTCGACATCGGCGTCTTCAACAAGGAGAAGATCTCCCTCGCCAGCCACGATGAGGTCTGCACCTGCACTCCCGTTCCTATTCCTTCTCCCTCTCCAGGAATTGTTTTCTGATGTTTTTTTGTTTTGTGTGTGCCTCTTCAGTATATGGTGGCGGGCGGGTGCAACCTCTTCCCACTGCTCCCGGAGGCGTCAAGGGCGTCATGTCCTCTGTCATGATCGGATGGGGCTCCCAGGTTCAGTCCCATCTTCGCTTTGCTCCATCACTGCACAGTTTCTCTCCTATCTGTCGAGATATGTCTCTACTGCTATTCTACTGAATATTGTTCTTGGAGCATCATAGCCGATTGCTTTACTGGTGAACATGTGTAGGAGGATTTGTGGTTTAGCGTATTAGACCTCTGTAAATATATGTATAGGAGGATTCTGGAGCTTTGTACAATCAGTAAGGCCATCAAAGCTAACTGCTTTACTGGTGAACATGTATAGGAGGATTCATTGTTAGACCTCTGTACATGTATGTTTGCTCTGTGCTACAAAAAAAAGACTCTCCTTTGGTGGTGAGAATAAAAAGGAAGAAATTTACTACTCGCAACAAAATTTAATTTGCTGAACTGTAGAAGCTGACTTTGTTAGAGAAAGGTTCAGAACCCACCCTTTCTTTCTTGCAGGATTGAGAAGATTGTGAATTTAGAACCTTTTAGATGTACATAAAGAAAGAGGATTGTGATTGTAGATAATGATGGAGAAGAACAAATTTATGGTATGGGGAGGATGGTTTCACAGATTGTACTTGTACAGAAAGAGAGTGGATTGTGTTTCTTTTCAGAAGATAACTTTTGCCAGCCATTGTGTTGCTTGTAAGCAGAGTAGCTATAGATTTAGTTCTCTCACCACTGATTCTGTTGAAGCTGTAATTTGTATTGAGTTATATATATTGTGTCAATCCTAACATTGGTATATGCAGCCTAAAATGATGAGTTTACCAACGGTGTTACATGTCATAATATGTTTATTTCCTTAGTTCTGTTTATCTGCATCTTCTGCTTTCAGTCCATGGACACATGCAAGATATGCAGAACCACAAACTAGGTGCAATCTGATGTTCCCTTGGTAGAACCTGCTTTAAGAAAATAGTACCCAATGTTCCATGCTTTCCACTCTCTTTTCGTGATTATTTCGTGATTCTGTAAGTAAAGGGAAACTGTTTTCAGATCCCCCTCCCAGCACAGCACTCATCATGCAGTTTGATATAGCTTGTGAAATTACCTTGCACGTTTGAAACCATTATATTGTACAAATACCTTTGCCGGTCATTAGGTAGAGTTGGAGTTGGTTCTGCTGTACATCTCTGGTCTGATTTGTAGTTTGGCTAAGGTACAGTTGAATTAATGGGTTTTGTTAATTCTATATGGTTGTCTGCTTGAGAAGTACACTGTGTGAATGTTCGATACGAGATAATTATGTCTTAACTACGATGACTCAAGAAATTTCTTTCTACGATTATACGTGCGTTGCACGTGCACGCTTACTAGTCTTAGAAGTGCCACGTAGGATAAATGATGAGGTGAAGGAGAGAGAACTCATAAGAAAAAGGCTTGTCTTCTCTTATTTAAGAGAAGACAAAAGATGCTATCTTAGCATAATTTGTCTCATCATGTTTTAAGGAATGACAAGTTATTGAAGATAAGGCTAAGATATAACTCATTGTAGACATAATTTTTTGTCATCTCTAAATTACATGCAAGACTTAAGATAAGATAGTCTTATCAACCATTGTACATGCCCTGAATGGTAGGATGTATTTAAGTCAATTTGATTCGAGGGTCCTGGTAATCCTGTGTACAGTTTACTGTGTGGCTTTAGGGGGATTGATGTTTGCTTTTTTAATAGTAATATAGATATAGATATTGAAGATATAGCCTACTTTTTGTGTTGTATCTACTTTTTTTATTTTATTAATGAGACATATATTATCATGAAAACTTTATTGTTTATTATGTACCAATATGAAAGTATTTTCAAAATATACAAAAAGCTATGGGCTCACTTGAATTTTCTTATAACTTGCTTTGAAATATCTTAGATGTAGTATATAAACATACTTAAAATGATAAAATAGTATATATACTATTACATGGTAGCATATGGGACATGAGGGTAACTACCCTCGAGCGAGCGCTAGCATGAGCGCTATATAGAATTGTCGCCACAAATTCCCACGATTGCGTGACCATTGTGTCAAACACGTCGCTGCAAGGGGTATGTGATTTCATAAGTCTTGAGTCTGTCTCGGAAAGGGGAGCTCGTATTCGACGCATCGTGCGTCAATTTGCCTACTTTCGCACAAGGCTGTCCCCCGACTAGGTCACGACAATGGCGAGGCACGTGAGCACCCCCTTAGTTTGCTTTTATTCAGTTTAAAATTAGGAAACTTATGTTCGTAAATCACATATTCCTTAAGCATTTGAGAACATTTGTATGAAAGCATCAACATTTTTTTACAATGCTTGTGATATTTTTGGAAAAACACTAATGTTTCTTCAAACTTTCATGTACATTTTTGGAAAACACTGAACATTATTTTTCAAATATGGAATTTTTAAACACAATTCTATAGAACAATCCAATTTTTTTGTATATTTTGAAAACATAAACTTTTTCTAAAAAGTCAGAATATATTTTGAATTTTTATTTTTTAAATGATTTTTTTAAAGGAAGTGAAATGAGATCGAAACTGAAGGGTTTCTAAAAGCGGTAAAAACAGAATATAAATGTCCGAAAAGGTCCTAAAATTGTTTATATTTTCTAGCCACCATGATGAAAACCTAAAGCTTCCCCGAAGAACAACATTTTCATAAAGACAACCAAGCATTTAAAATACCCACCTCTTTTCTTATAGGTTACTCATGAATTATTTGACAATGCGGAAACATACTTCTTATTTCAGGCCAGACACACAACCGACAGTTATTTGATCAAATATTGTAGTATGAGCGGATGGCTGTGGATGGCATCCACATCCTTAAGCAGGGACCAATCTATTAGCTATTTTATATACTTGAGGTACTAGTTTATGACAAGCTAGCATACTTGGAGATGGGGTGATCATAACTCAATTTGAATTTCAGCATCTGTTTCTCATTCTTACACTAAAAAAGGTTCTAAGTAGATGTACATTCATAGACATAGATGCATTCTCTCTCTTCTCCCTGGTTCCGTTTTAGATATAGGGTAAGCTTTCACTTCTCTATCCATTTCAAGGAAGTTGTCATATACACTGAAGAGTCCATGGAATATATATGCACAAGATAGTGTGAATCATGGAAGCTAGAAATGTGTATGCCATACTTGATGAAACTTACGATGGACGGTGAGATCATATCTTAAAAGGAATTTCTGACATGAAATCAATATAATTAATGGTATAGTCCTGTGCACCAACCTTCAAACATGCATACAAATGCCGTATATGATTACATATATGTATGTTGCCCCATCCACTCTTAGCCACTAAGTGTGAGAAAGACCAACCAACAAACTCACGTGCCTATGCACTCCGCTGCTATTAATCAGGCAAGTAACAAGAGTAGAACCAAAAACATCGATGTAGCGGCTTCACTAGCTTGAAGCACCGTGATCATAGACGAAGGAAACAATTAGAAACCTAATTTTGGGAATGAGATGCATCATGAAAGAAAATGAAAGTTTCACTTTGGGCATAGTGGTGTTCCATCTCCCATATGTTCATAACAGGTCCGGGAAAAAGAGAAGCGACCGCATTGTTACCACTCGTCACTAGTGCAGAGTAGGGCTACATCACCGGTTTGTAAGGGACTTTAGTGCCGGTTCTGTAGCCGGCACTAAAGGATGGGGACTAAAGGTCCCCCCCCTTTTAGTACCGGTTCTGCACGAACCGCCGCTAAAGGGTCATCACATGGCACGAGCCAGGGCCGGGTGTGAGGAGATCTTTAGTACCGGTATGTAACACCAACCAGTACTAAATTTTTTGGGGGGTTTTAGTTTTATTATTTATTTTTCCTTTAATTTTGTGTTTTCCATTTAATTCTTTTTCGTTTGCTAGTATTTTACGATACTACATATTGTACACGTTATGCATATATATAAATAAAATTTCTTGTAAAACCGATCATATATATATATATATATATATCATCGAATGTCTCACAACCACACCATTATTCACACATATACATGTATATATATACAGTTTTTCCTACATGTTGCCTTCAGTGTCAGTGGCATTTGCCTTGGTGCCTTCGGAGCACGATGACAATTGGGAGTGGTTCATTCAGGCGGTAGCTCGTAGTAGAATTTCCCTTTGGGATCTATGACCTGGTCGAGAAAAAATTCCGCTATTTCCTCTTGAAGTGCTTGTATGCGCTCCACTGGTAGGAGCTCCTCCCGCACTGATTCGAACTGTTAAGAAGGAGATCTATATGCATGTGTATTAGTTATGTGACTAAATGATGTAAAAATTGTGAATATTGTTCTATCAAACGTACCCATAGCTGTCTATCAGTTTTGGTCCTTTCGGACGTCATCATGCGAATGTTCTCGAAAACATAGTATGCACACACATCAGTCCCCAGCGCCTGCTTCAGGGCCTTTACGAGAATAGAATTTAATCAGATATAATTAATCAAGCATGATAATTAATGGTATTGAAACTAGAATTAAAGAGATGCATGGTAGCTAGCTAGCTAGTACTACTTAATTCATTATACCTTGGGTCGAAACCAATACAGCTTTTCTCTCCATTCGCCTGGAACCTCATTCCTGAACTTTTCCCAAGTCCTTCCCGCCGGTAAAGAAAATGAATAAACGAGTTATTAAATAATTGATATCAGAAAATGACGAACTAAATAGGGCGATATATAGTTAATAATGATTGAAATTACCTGTCGACTATCCCCTTCACGATTGTGTAGTCTTTTTTTTAAGTAGTGAGTCCAGTACTTCAACTGTTCCTTCGTCAACTTTAATGATTAACAAGATCCAATAGAAAATGCATGCACACACATTTGCATGTCTTAATTAAGCGGACATGTGCATAACACTCATCAACTACCCTAAACCCTATACACTTAATTATTAACATCTAGCTAGCTAGTAAGTAAAAACAGAATTTTTAGTACAAGACAGTGTGACTCACGGGAAGTTGTAAGGAAGTAGTATATCTTCATTGGTATTGAGGCGCTTCAAAAACTCTAGCATGTTTTTCTCTACATTGTTTTTATACCATGCATATGTCCACATTTGTTCATTAACGGTATTTGGGTCAATGAACCCAATGCCATAGCGTCCATCTTTTTTCATTTCATACATCTTCATCCTGCATAATACCACAGAAAAGAATATAGTAAGGATAATTACAGGTAATGATCGATCAGTGAGCACTACATCTAGCTTGAGACTTAAATTACATAAAGAAATCACTTACAGACAATAGCAACTGACGAGAGATTTGTCGAGTGCGTCTTGATTGAATAACTGAAATAGTTCTGAATACTCAACGGCCAGAGCTAGCTTATGGAAGTAATACTCTTCCTTGACTTTCACCATGAGGCCCTCTCGATTGGTACTCTTGGTAATTTTCATGTACCAATCATGCAATTCATACATTCTCGTTGGGAGGTTCTTGACCTCCTCAGGCTTGACCAAAGGTTGGCCGCGGACATATTTCCGTTTTATGTCCTGCTCTCTAAGCTTAGGCATGGGCTCAATCTCGAGGAGTTGTCCAACAGTGATACCGAGCATTTCAGCCTGCCTTCTATGCTCGTCGGTTATTACCAGCTGACCGGCGCCGGTCGATTGCGCCGCCTGTTCTCCTAGCCGGGGAACGGTTTTCCCTCATTTTTGGCCAGCTGCTTGGCTCGAGCTCGAGCTCAACTCCTTTTGTCGTGCTCGATGTGCCTTCCTAATTTGGCGCTAATAGTCTGAGTCAATAGGCTTGGGAGCTGGTGCTTTAGCCATACGAATAAAGTGGTCAATCTTATCCTCGGGCACTTTCTCCCTTGGCGGCGGTGGCGGTTTCGGTCCAAAATGGGCGTCCACTTGGGCCTTCATTATGACTTCGTTTTGCTCCTTGGTCATGTCGTAAGGCCTCCGCGGAAGAGGCGCGAGGCTTCTTGGACTATATTGAAATCGCTTGCCTCTGCCTGTACCTCATGTACTACCTCGACTTGTAGCACTACGCACCATAGCTGCGGCGGCTCTCTTCCGCGATTGCTGAGGCACACTACAAGAAATATGTCAACTTGTGACCGCCACTATTGGTCTCTGAAAGGTCATTTTTTTTCATTTGCGACCTTTTTTTGACCAAAAACAGATGGTCAAAAGCTGGCGGTCGTAAACTGAAATTCACGACCTTCTTCGGGATAAGGTCGTAGACGTTTACGACCAAAACAAAAGGTCATGGAACCCATGACCTTCTGTTTTGGTCACTGGCTGTCTGCCCAGGCCACGTCGGATCCGACGTGGCAATCTGACGTGGCAAAATTGCGACCAATTGAATTGGTCGTTGGTAAGATTCAGCCCGGTCCAATTCGGTGTTCTACGTGGGCCAAGCCCATTATTCAGCCTTTTATATTTTTTCCCTATTAATTTTGGTCAGCTACATGTGCCAGGCCCAACATTATAGCTTTTTTATTTTTGGGCTGTAGCCTTTGTTTTTCTTTTTTATGCACCCCAATTGTCAAATTCTGGTAAATAGGTCCCAAATGTGGCGTTTTGGTTCGTGGGACCCTGCTATCAAGGTCATGTTTTTCAGATTTCAATATACCAATACAGAAAACTGACACAATACTTCAAGTAACAGCAAGAAGCAATCTGCTACATCATATAACATACGTACAATGTGATCAACATCAAGTTTACAATTGGATAACAGCTCTACAAGTGTACAGTCTACCACATGATTATCACATGAGCCCTACAAGTGTACAGTCTACCACATGAGTCTACAAGTGTAGAGTCTACATCATATAACACACATACAAATAGGATCAGCCTAAAGGGCTTCATTACTCCCAGAACTAGCTCCAATGAGCTAGAACTATGCTTCTTCCAACTTCTTTGTCCTGATGCTCGCGAAGAAACATGAAAGGCCAGCATCTGCACGTTATAGAACAAAATGATTATGAACAAAATAAAAGTAAATCTGACATCATATTTACTTTGCAAGGAACCACAACATATTTCTGCAGAAAAAGAACATGTATGCAAACCAACCACCAAACAAAATACGAGCTGGTTCATCTTATACCAGAATAAAAGGAACACCGACAAGGAATAGAAGCATTCCTTGGTTTTCAAGCACACCAATTCATAGACATGATTTGGATATGGAAAAGACAAACATAGCAACAAGAGATAATCATAGAAAGTCGGCCATCCTACTATTCAATAAATGGTTCAGATTTCACCGTAACAAAACACTTAACAAGCACAACACTTGTATTTTTGCTTGCTGCAATCTAAACAACATCACCACAAGTTCTATGATGCATCCAAACTAGTGAACTTTGTGCATAGATCGGATCGAATCAAAGAGAGAAGGGGAAGGGAAGGGCTACCTTGAGGATCGAATCGAATCAGCCTGCTTCTTCCTGCCATCTTCTTGTGAACACCTTCTTCTTCCTGCCATCAGCAGAAAGCTTTTTAAGAAGTACAACAGGAGAAACGTTTCATACAGCGGAAAGGGGGACTTGATCAACATCCACTAACTTCACAAAAGAAAACACCTATCCAGGCAATAATTTCCCCCTGATTTAATAAGACAGCATGCCTGTTAAAAAAACTAGGCTCATTTACTTCTTCATGGGATTCAGATAAAAAAGGGTTCAAAAAGGGACCTATCCAAGAACCACATGTTAAGATCTGGAGAATGGACGTAAATTATTTGACCATCGACATTCCCTGATCAAGGTAAACTGTAGCTAACTAGCTGATTGACCAATCAGAAAATGTATAAAGTAACCACCAATGCAACAGATTATGTTCTACTTCTAGTGCATTCATTCATAAGCGAAACATGGTGAACTGGAATCTAGAACTCATCGACATAGGGAGACTTGATCCACATCCAACAAATAGACACGAGCTAGATTTGAGGAAGTCAGTCAAACAAATCTGTAAAAGTAAGCATTCATGCCTGCTGGATTTGTAAGCAATTAGTTGATCCACCAAACAAGAAAGAGCATTGACAGCATTAAATTGCAGAAGCAAAACTAACAGCAACCCAAAATCACCCAAATCACTAGTTGATTAGCAACAAACAAGAAGAAACGGCCCTGCCGACAACGGCGCCGCCCATGACAAGGAGCTGCCCTGTACAATCCACCAATTAGTATACATTACATGACAGGTTATTTACTACTCCATAAGTACATAAGTAGTATTTGTATCAGTACAGCTACACTGGCACGTAGTACAAACATGGTATCTCAGCATTCACTTGTAGGTGGCATCTGTATATACCTAGAGGTTAGCTCATCTTTTTATGTCAAGAATAGAAATCATATAGATTTACTTGAATAACATAGGAGAAGAAAAATGTTCAGCAAATATGTATCACAAATTTAATGATGAGACAAGGCTAGACGAAGACATTTTCTAATTGACAAGCACCCAAATATATACAGGCACCAGTTCAGGAAATTCATGACTTGGACAGCGTATTAATAGTATTAATAGCAGATATGACGAACTAATGTACTTGTACTTGATCTAGTTGAATACATGCAGAATAAGTTCATGGTATAATTTGAATAGGATCAACAAGCCATTTATGTTGCCTTTCATCCAAATTTGATATATTTCCATGCTAAGGTGCATAAGATTGTATTTCCGTGAGGGGGGTTATTTCATATCCCTTAATTTTAATACATTGGCATGATAACATGCTAGCTTTGGCAACATTGAGACAATCAATTAATCTGCACCGAGCAAACATGAATAGGATTGAAGGAATAAATTTTGTTCAGATTCAATTATATATAACACATTCACAGCAGATTTAATTGGAAGCAACTTAAACTGCTGCACGAAGAAAACATCTGTGGACCGCTCCGCCATGTAAACAACTGAATTTGAATAAATATAAACATGTAACAAAATGGAAATGTTATGATATCTCTGTTGCATGAGTTTTTATCATCAATCGCATCTCGACTCGGCAGATCTACCCGACTTCGTACCCGAAAGTCCCCATCACCAGCGTAGACACATGGTTGTGTCGTCTTCGTGCTGGATCTTGGCCAGACCAAAGTTAGCAACCTGCACAAGACAGAAAAAGCCCCATCACGCTCTGAGATGAACATTCAGAATATATCTTCCAAGCACATGTACGCATGCATGTCCCAGTTGAATAAAAGACTTCATTTTAATAGTTGGACTCCAGAGACAATTCTTAGTGCTTCAAATCATTCAGTTATCTGAATTAACAGTACAGAAAATAATTGAAGATCTCAATGACAGTAGTAATTGGAGGGATAAATCAACACTTGTTCTAAGGACAATAAGATGATTGGTGCCAGACAGTGTGGGGTCTCATCAGTCACCAAGCTGAACATGAGTGTTTAAATTTGCCAACTAGGACTAACCAAAGTGCCAAACAGAGCTTTTCAGGCTACAGCAGCAACATATTAAACTACCATGGACCAACCTAACTCTCAAAGCACTAATCCATCCCCAATTAGTTCAGATAAAAAAATCCCACATGGCTAAATGGGCATGCACCTCTCAGTACTTTTGTAGATAAACCTTGAGGGGCTCAATGTACTCCTGAAAGCCTAGCGTGGCCATCGCCCAGAGCAGGTCGTCGATGTTAATGGTCTTGCGCTTCTCCCTCTGGCACTTGTCGCTCGCCCTACAGTACAGACAAGACAAAACGGCGATAGGTCAGTACCAGACCACACTTGATTCGGGCAGGCAAAACAGAGCGACAGTGGTCAACAGAGGCACTCACTCGCTGGCGACGAAGCAATGAACTCCAAGACGCACTCCCGCAAGGTCTCCTTGGCGTCCTTGGCGATCTTGTCGTTGGCCAGGATGACCTTCTTCATGATGCTGCTGATGTTGGCGATGGCGAACACATCTGCTCCCCGACACCTTGAAGCCGCCGCCGTCGCCGCCTCCTCCGCCGCCCGGCGGGCTCGCCGGCGCGTCCGACATCCGGCCGCCCTCCTGCAGCACACCAGCAACCCCACCAGATCCATCAGCGCACCGGCGCACCAAACCTTAGACCCTGACTTTCGGAAGCGCGGGGAGAGAGGTGAGGGGAGAGGGAGGCGTACCTTATATAGACGGGCGTGTAGAGGGAGGGAGGAAAGGTGGTGGAGGGGAATGGAGGTGCGGTGAGGGCGGCGAGCAACGTCCCCGTGCTCCGCGAGCCTCCGCAGCGCCTTTCTGGCCACCGGCGGCGCGACCATCACGGCGGAGGAGCTGAGGGCCTAATCCGCTGCGGTTGGCTCGCCTGCCAAAGCCCCGTTGGTGGAGAGCGCCTGCTCGATCCAGATCGAGGTCCTGATTGGCGTGGGGTTGCCTGCGAATCTTGGGGGCGGCTCTGGGCATGGGCTCGATCTTTGGTCGGCCTCGACCTCGTCTACGGTGAGGGTCGTCGATGGTGGCGGTGGGGGTGGGGTTGGGGGCGGCGATAGATCGAGATCTGAGGGAAGGAGAAGGGGGTGGGGTTGGGGACGTGGGCGCAGGGCGTGGGTGGGAGGGAGAAGGGGGCGTCGGCGGCTGGAGTGGGAGGGGAGTTAGGGCGGGACGAGCGCGGCGAGTGAGGCATCAGGGACGAGGTGGGTCAGTGGGTGGAGGAAGAGCGGCGTGGGGTTTGCGTCCTATGGGCGCGGGCAGCGGAGTGTGGTGGTGCGCGGGCATGGGCGGCGGGATCTGAATCGGGGGCGGGAGGTAGGTGGCGGCTGTGAGTGGATCTGAATCAGGGGAGAGAGGGGAGAGGAGTGGAGTTAGGGTTTGGGTTGGACTGTTGAGAGGTGAGCGAGAGACGTTGGATTCGCCTAGTGTGGACGGTTCAGATCACATAGAGTGGGGTGATCCGTGAGAAGTGTTCTGATTGGTCCGAGAATCTGTGATTTAAAATAATTTCCAAGTACTAAAGATAGAGCTATTTTGTGAAGCAACTATCAAAAATATTTTCCAAAAGGGCATTATACAAATTTTCACTCAAGTTAGACCACATTTTATGGACGAGCACCAATTCGTATGCATTTCTGATCCTTCTACCTATTTTTAATCATTTTTCGAGTGTCCAAACTGAGTTTTTTTTGAAGGACCTATAATATATTTGTTGCAAAATTGGACCAAATCATTTTTCAGAAATACTAGGCCATATTTAATGCACAATTGACCAAAATATTGGGTGTAAAAAGTTTTGATACACCTCTGGTGAAAAAGACTAATTTTCACCGATTCAGCTGGAAGCGGGTCAAATTTGAACTGCGGCTGCCTCATAGTTTGCTATTTTTTTTACAAAAATCATTTCTAGGTACAAAAGTATCTATTTAATCAGAGAAACACCAAAAAAATTCCAAGATTCAACCACTAGCTAGGAATGGTCGTTCCCGCCGTTTTAACCGCATTTTGAAACGGGCATAAAAAATTCAAAAAAAATCAAAAAATTGGAAAACTTTCGCATTGTGTCACCATATGTGACCAAGTTACCAGGAAAAATAATAAAATTGTAGTACGACAATTCTTTTAAAAAAATGTTCTCAGAAACGAGCTATCATTTGTGGAGATCAATGCTTTCAAGCTAGATGATCAATATTATGGCCACATTCATTGCCTAGTTTGTTCAAATAATCTCATATTGTGCACAAGGGAGTATATTGAAATGGCAAACAATGTTGCCTAAGGAAATTTTCATTTTCTTTGGACGAAAAAGTCATTTTCCATTTTTCGAGTGCCCCAAATGAGGTTTTTTTATTGTGAAGAACCTACCAAATAATTGTTGCAAAATTGGACCAATTTTTTTTAAATACTAGGCCATATTTAATGCACAATTGACCAAATTATTGGGTGTAAAAAGTTTTGATCCACCTCTGATGAAAAAGACAATTTTTCACCGTTTCAGTTGGAAGCGGGTCAAATTTGAACTGCGGCTGCCTCATAGTTTGCTATTTATTTTTTCTAAAAATCATTTCTGTGTACAAAAGTATCTATTTAATGAGAGAAACACCAAAAAAATTCCAAGATTCAACCACTAGATAGGAACGGTCATTCCTGCCGTTTTGACCGCATTTTGAAACGGGCATAAAAAATTCAAAAAAATCAAAAAATTGGAAAACCTTCGCATTGTGTCATCATATGTGACCAAGTTACCAGGAAAAATAATAAAATTGCAATACGGCAATTCTTTTAAAAAAGTGTTCTCAGAAACGAGCTATCATCTGTGGAGATCAATGGCTTTAAAGCTAGATGATCAATATTATGGCCACATTCATTGCCTAGTTTGTTCAAATGATCTCATATTGTGCACAAGGGTGCATATTGGAATGGCAAACAATGTTGCCTAAGGTAATTTTCATTTTCTTTGGACGAAAAGGTTATTTTCCATTTTTCAAGTGCCCCAATGAGGTTTTTTTTTGTGAAGAACCTACCAAATAATTGTTGAAAAATTGGACCAAATCATTTTTATAAAATACTAGGACATATTTAATATACAATGTACCAAATGGTTGGGTGTAAAAAGTTTTGATCCACCTCTCGTGAAAAAGACAAATTTCCGCCGATTCAGCTGGAAGCGGGTCAAATTTGAACTGTAGCTGCCTTGTAGTTTGCTATTTATTTTTTCCAAAAATCATTTCTAGGTACATAAGTATCTATTTAATCAGAGAAACACCAAAAAAATTCCAAGAATCAACCACTAGCTAGGAACGGTCATTCCCGCCGTTTTGACCGCATTTTGAAGCGGACATATTTTTTTTAGAAAAATACAAAAAATTGGGAAACCTTCGCATTGTGTCATTATATGTGGCCAAGTTCCCAGGAAAATTAACAAACTTGTAATACGGCAATTATTTTAAAAATTGTTCTCAGAAACGAGCTATCACGCGTGGAGATCAATGGCTTTCAAGCCAAATGATCAATCTTATGTCCACATTCATGGCATAGTTTGTTCAAATGATCCCATATTGTGCACAAGGGTGCATATTGGAATGGCAAACAATATTGCCTAAGGAAGTTTTCATTTTCTTTGGACGAAAAAACCATTTTCCATTTTTTGAGTGCCCAAAAGGAGGTTTTTTGTGAAGGACCTCCCAAATAACTGTTGCAAAGTTGGACCAAATAAATTTTCTAAAATACTAGGACATATTTAATGCACAATTGACAAAATGGTTGGTTGTAAAAAGTTTTGATCCACCTCCCGTGAAAAAGACAAATTTCCGCCGATTCAGCTGGAAGCGGGTCAAATTTGAACTGCAGCTGCCTCATAGTTTGCTATTTTGGGCGGTGGCCGAGGGCCCCAACTCTAGAGCGCGTAAACTCGCATGCCCGCCGCGTGGTCACCGCGTAACCGTGGCGTTGCCATGTGTTCTGGGCGGCCTAGGAATGTCTAGGGGGTTGGGCACTCCCCAGGTAGGTGTTAGGAAGAAAATTACAACATAAGATTCTCACGAGGAGACCGATCGATGCTCAAACATGAATTAGTAGCCAAGTGTTTGATTAGCGGTACGGGAAATGTACATGTCCAATGGGCGTGAGTTTTGTTGAGGATGATCAGTTACTAAGAAGACCGTCTTCACAAATTTTTAGCTCAAAAGGAGGAGCCTAGGTGGTACTTGCTTTGCAAAGTACCACACTGGACATAAATACGAATGTTGAAGCTGGGCTCAAAATAATGAATGGATTGAGCTGGAATTTGGTGGAGGATGGTTATTTGAGCATAGGAAAGCACCGTAGAAAATGGATACTATTTGGACATGCCAAAGTGGTACTTCCTTCACAAAGTGTTGTTCTGAACAGAATAGGAAAATGGATATTGTTGAATTATTTTTGAATTAGGCAAGGAAAGTTTTTTACATATTTGACGAAGATAAGACCCAAAGAATTTATGAGATTTTTTTGGGAATTTTGGGAATGACAGAAATATAGGTTGCTTCACAACCTGGGGCAAAAATTGCCACATGGACATGACACATACACTAGTAGAAAAAGGGGCTATCGTTGAGGCCTGTTTTGCCCATTAGTCCCGGTTCAATCCAGAACCGGGACTAATGCGAGCATTTATCCCGGTTCGTGAGCCCAGGGGGCCGGCCGGGCCACGTGGGCCATTGGTCCCGGTTCGTCTGGACCTTTTGTTCCCGGTTGGTGGGACGAACCCGGGACCAATGGTCCCGCTCTGGCCCACCACTATTGGTCCCCGTTGGTGGCATGAACCGGGACCAAAGGCTTCCCTTTAGTCCGGCTCATGCCACCAACCGGGGCTAATGGTGCTGCCTATATATAGCCCCTCGCGCAAGAGCAGAGCACACCGCCTGCTTTTTTTCCGGCCGAGGGGAGGGGCTTGGTGGTGCTCTAGCTCACCTCCTATGCACACAAGGTGTTCGATGGAATGCCCGAGCCACACTAATTAAGCTTTCTCCTCTCCAAGCTCGACCTCTAACCTCCATTTTCCTCAATATTTGTCTAGGTTTAGCGGTCCGTCACGCCCGTCCCGTCTTCACCGCCGTCGATCACCATGGCGATCTCATCGCCAAGACACCACCGTGGTGAGCCTCTTGTTCTTATCTTCTTTACGAAAGGAAAAATATTCTTACTTGTATTATTTTCTTACTTTTATTATTGCATCTTATATAGTGCGATGGTTTCGGTATCCGCCCCCGTCGGCCCTCGTCCTGTCTATGATTCGGATGTGGTATATATTATCTTTTCATAACTATTGGTTCATTTATTGTTTATGAAAATTAAGCCGACCAACGTGACATAGATTTTATTTATCTAGGAGGTTGTTGAACCGGAAATTCCAACCGACCCTATTGTCGAGAGGTTAAATTTAGTTGAAGAAGAAAACAATTTCTTGAAGGAAAAAATAAAAAACTTGAGGAGGAGAAGATGGCAACACAAAGCTCGATGCAGTACTCGAATTGCTTTGCGGTGGAAGGCAGAGAATGTGCACGATAAAGGATTTGAGAAGCTACTGAAAATAATGAAGAAGAAGCTTCCAAAGGATAACGAATTGCCCGACAAGTACATACGCAGCAAAGAAGGTGGTATGCCCTCTAGGATTGGAGGTGGAGAAGATACATGCATGCCCTAATGATTGCATCCTCTACCGTGGTGCCTACAAGGATCTGAACGCATGCCGGTATGCGGTGCATTGCGTATAAGATCGCACGAGATGACCTGGTGATGTTGACGGCGAGCCTCCCAGAAGAGGGTTCTGCGAAGGTGATGTGGTATGCTCCTATAATACCACGGTTGAAACGTCTGTCGTAAACGGAGAGCATGCCAAGTTGATGCGATGGCACAGTGAGGACCGTAAGAAAGGCGGGAAGTTGAGAACACCCACGACGGGTCGCATGATGGAGAAAAATCAAGAGAAAGTACTTGGGATGAGTTTGCAAAGGACCCAAGGACCGTATGGTTTGCTTTAAGCGCGGATGGCATTAATCCTTTCGGGAGCAGAGCAGCAATCACAACACCTGGCCCGTGACTCTATGTATGTATAACCTTCCTCCTTGGATGTGCATGAAGCGGAAGTTCATTATGATGCGGTTCTCATCCAAGGCCCTAAGCAACCCGGCAACGACATTGATGTGTACCTAAGGCCATTAGTTGAGGAACTTTTACAGCTGTGGAATGGAAGCGGTGTACGACGTGGGATGAGCACAAAAGGAGGAATTTGACCTGAAGGCGTTGCTGTTCGTGACAATCAACGATTGGCCGCTCTCGATAACCTTCGGAGACGGACAAACAAGGGATACCACGCATGCACGCACTGTTTACTTGACACCGATAGTATATACCGGAAGCTGCGGGAAGAATGTGTACACAGGCCATCGTCAATTTCTTCCGACCAACCATCAATGTCGAAAGAAAGGCAAGCATTTCAAAAGCGAGGCAGATCACGGAAGAAGCCCGCCATGCGTACCGGTGATCACGCGTACTTGCTATGGTTAATGATTTACACGTAATCTTTGGAAAGGGTCGGCGGACTAGCTGTTCCGAATGACGCCGAGAATCACGCACCCATGTGGAAGAAGAAATCTATATTTTGGGACCTACCCTCTTTGGAAAGACCTAGAGGTCCGCTCTTCGATCGACGTGATGCACGTGGCGAAGAACCTTTGCGTGAACCTGCTAGGCTTCTTGGGCGTGTATGGGAAGACAAAAGATACACCTTAGGCACGAGAGAGGACCTAACGCTTGCACGCGAAAAAAGAGGGCATGCCTCCGAAGCGGTATGAAGGTCCTGCCAGCTACGCTCTTAAGAAAGAAGAGAAAGAAATATTCTTTCAATGCCTGCTCGATATGAAGGTCCCGGCGGCTTCTCGTCGAATATAAAGGGAATAATAAATATGTCGAGAAAAAGTTCCGAGAACCTAAAGTCTCATGACTGCCACGTGATTATGACGCAACTGCTTCCGGTTGCATTGAGAGGGCTTCTACCGGAAAAGCGTCCGATTAGCCATTGTGAAGCTATGTGCATTCCTCAATGCAATATCTCGAGAAGGTGACCGATCCAGAAATCGTAGTAACGCTAAGGAGTGATGTGGCGCAATGTCTTGTCGGTTTGAGCTGGTGTTCCCACCATCCTTCTTCAATATCATGACGCACGTCCTAGTTCATCTAGTCGACGAGATTGTCATTACGGGGCCCGTATTTCTACACAACATGTACCTTTGAGAGATTTATGGGAGTCCTAAAGAAATATGTTCGTAACCGTGCTAGGCCAGAAGGAAGCATCTCCATGGGCCATCAAACAGAGGATGTCATCGGGTTTTGTGTTGACTTCATTCCTGGCCTTAATAAGATAGGTCTCCCTAAATCGCGGTATGAGGGGAGACTGACTGGAAAAGGCACGCTTGGAAGAGACTCAATAATATGCAGGGACGGATATTCTTGGTCTCAAGCACACTACATGCTTCTCTGTAACTCTACCTTGGTGACCCGTATGTCGATGAACACAAGAGCGATCTGCGCTCCAAACACCCGAGCAAAGCGGTCGACGATTGGATTACATGTGAACACATCTTGACTTTCAGATGTTGGTTGGAAACACGTCTCAGAGGTGACATCATTGTTTGTGATGAGTTGTACTTGTTGTCTAGGGGACCATCTTCGACTGTAATGATTTGGAAAGGATACGAGATAAATGGGAATACATTTTACACGATTGACCAAGATGAAAAGAGCACCAACCAAAACAGCGGTGTCCGCTTTGATGCGGCAACCGACAAGGGAAATGACACATATTATGGTTACATAGTAGAAATATGGGAACTTGACTACGGAGTATATTTTAAGGTCCCTTTGTTTAAGTGCAAGTGGGTCAATCTGTCAGAGGCGGGAGTGCAGGTAGACCCACGATGCGGAATGACAACAAGTGGATCTGAAAAATCTTGGGTACACCGACGAACCGTTCGTCCTAGCCAATGATGTGGCACAGGTTATCTATGTGAAGGACATGTCTACCAGATCAAGAAAAGAAAAGATAAGGAAGCGAATACATCATACAATGAGCCAAAGCGCCACATAGTTCTTTTCAGAAAAAGGGACATCCCGGGAGTGGAGGGCAAGACAGACATGTCTGAAGAGTATGAAAAGTTTCATGAAATTCCCCCCTTCAAAGTCAAGGCTGACCCAAGCATCCTGATAAATGATGAAGATTATCCATGGTTACGGTGCAATAAGCAAACAACACAAGCGAAGAAAAAGTGAAGACTTTCTCCCGCAACTATTATGATGATACCATGCCAACTTTGTAACACACGAGTATGATACCATTGTCCGTTTTGTTCATGAACATACTATGCCATATTTGAGAACCTCGCCAACGGAAGGGCGCTCAGACCGGTTTATAAGCCCGTCCCTCTACGCCTTGTTGAGCTCACAAACTTGTGATTCACACAAATTTCAAAGAATTCAAATTTTATAAAACTAATGGCACAAACATAAAGTTTATAATTGTTCTAAAACAAATGGCACTAACAGAAAGTTTATAATTTTGCTGACCTAAAAGCAAAAAGAATTAAAATATTAAGCAATATAACAAAAGAAACTAAATAATGCAGGAAACAAAACAAAAAACTTGAAAAAATAATAATAATAGCAACAATAAGCATTTTGTTGTAAGTAGAAACAAAATAAAATAAATAAAGCAACAAAGAAAACAAAAAAAGTGTTTTTGAATTTTAAAACTAATGGCACAAACAGAAAGTTTATATTTTTTCTAAAACTAAAAGCACTAACAGAAAGTTTATAATTTTGCTGACCTAAAAGCAAAAAGAATTAAAAAATAAAGCAAAAAACCAAAAGAAAATAAATAATGCAGAAAACAAAACAAAAGAACTTGAAAAAATAAAAATAGCAACAATAAGTATTTTGTTGTAAGTAGAAACAAAATAAAATAAATAAAGCAACAAAGAAAACAAAAAAGTGTTTTCAAATTTTAAAACTAATGGCACTAATAGAAAGTTTATATTTTTCTAAAACTAAAAGCAAAAAGAAATAAAATATAAAGCAAAAAACTACCACCTACTAGGCCCCACGGCTGAATACGACTAGAAACCCTACATGGGCCAGATTCAGGCCGCAGAGGCCCAATAGGCCTGGTAGTAGCATGATTAGGCCCGAAGCCTGCATTTGAGAGGAGCTCGAAGGGGACGCACACCAGCGCTTATAAACCAAAGTGCCGGGCGCCCTTCAACTAGCGAGGTGGGACTAAACATTTGGCGCGGGGCAGCACAGGCCTTTGGTCCCGGTTGGTGGCACCAACCGAGACTAAAGGTGGGTTTAGTCCCGGTTCGTGGCACGACCCGGGACTAATGCCCCCCTTTAGTCCCGGTTGGTGCCACCAACCGACCAAAGGCCGCTTCCGCCCTTTGGGCTGCTGAAATTTGGCCTTTGGTCCCGGTTGGTGGCACCAAGGGACTAAAGGGGGCATTAGTCCCGGTCGTGCCACGAACCGGGACCAATGCTCTTTCTATATAAGCAAGACTTGTGAAATTTTCACATCTCCTCGCCTCCTAGCCAGTTGCCCCCGCCCGGGCTGCCCAAATCGGCGCTCCTCGTCGCCCGTCGCCGCCGCCGGCCGCCATCCCGTCTCCCGTGCCTGCCCGCGCCCGAGCCCACGCCGCCGCCGCCCGTGCCCTGCCCGTCCCGAGCACGCACGCGGCCGCGCCCTGCGCCATCGTCGGCCGCCGCCCGTGCCCCTGCCCGTCCCGAAACACGCACGGTCAGCGCCCTGCGCCACGCCGCCGCCCGTGCCCTGCCCGTCCACGCACGCACGCCGCGCCGCGCCCACGCCGACGCCGCCCGTGCCCCTGCGCCCGGCCCGCCCCACCTCGTCGTCGCGCTCCGCCCCACCGCCCTGCCTCGACGCCGCCCCTCCTCCCCGTTCGGTCCGGCTCCGGCGACCCCCCCTTTCCTCCCTGTCCCCTCGTCCTCTTCATAAAAAAAAAATTTCATATAATTTTTTAGGCAGATTTAAGTTCATGTGTATATGTTCATTATATGAACATAACATGGATGATGTATGCATGCTTTTTATATGTTCATTATATGGATGGATGGATGGATGGATAATTTTAGGCAGATTTTTAGATTTTTAGGCAGATTTTTAGAATTTTTGTGTATGTATGTTATGTTTATATGTATGTATGTATGTTCATATGTATGTATGTTTATATGCAAAGCATATGCAAAGAAAATGTATGAATGGTCATATGCAAAGAAAAATGTATGTATGGTCATATGCAAAGAAAATGTATGTATGTATGTTCATATGAAAGAAAAATGTATGTATGTATGTTCATATGCATATGCAATGAAAATGTATGTTCATATATATGATGATATGTTCATATAAAAAGGAAAATAAGAAGAGGAAGAAAGGAGAAGAAGAGGAGAGGAAGACGAGGAGAAATAAATAAGAAGAGGAAAAAAGAAGAAAAAGAAGAGGTTTTTTCTATTTTTTCTTCTTCTCTTCTATTCCTTTCTTCTTCTCTTCTATTCCTTTCTTCTTCTCCTCTTCTCTTCTATTCCTTTCTTCTATTTTCTTCTTTTTTTTCTTCTTCTTCTTCCTTCTTCCTATAGTGTCAAAGTATTGAAGAAATCCATCGCTTCATCATTAGCCGGAAGTAACCATGGCATGATGGTACGAAGTCCTCCAAAGTTGTTCTGGAATGGAGTCCCGGATAGGATAATTTGCCTTTTTGCTGAACTTTGTACCAAAAAGCGAATTATCCTATCTCGGGACTCCGCTCCAAAACAACTTTGGAGAGCTTCACCATCATGCACCTGTTACTACTTCTAATGATGAAGACATGGTTTTGTTGAATCCTTTGACACTAGGCAACCTCCCGACCCTCGGCGATCTTGACCCCTTGACCCTCGACCGCTCGGCGATCCACGACCCTCTACCCTACTTGTGGGACATAGATGTACTGTTCAACGCCGACCCCTCCCGATAGCTTCAACACGTGGGGGGTCGATGTGCACCCCTCCTAGCTTGAAGCGTTCTCGAGGCCACCCCTAACCCTTGAAGCGTTGTCGAGGCCACCCCAAACCCTAGAGAAGCAGCGTCGAGGCCACTAATATGATTCCTTATTGTGATTAGCTAGCTAGTTCTACGTTGGCACTAATATATCCATATCTGTCATGTTTGAATAATAATTGCCATGTTGTAAATATTTGTAGAAACTATGGACACCCCGAGACGAAGCACAAGAAGCGTTGTTGAGGGACATAATCGCACACGGAAGTGATGCCGTCTCCTCGATGATGTTTCTCAACGTCGATAACGATGGTCCGGAAGGAGAGGGTGAAGAAGCAGCTGGCTATGATTTACATGGCTCCGATGACCCAATGCCGGTGCAAGAAGTAGACCGTGAGGACGGCTCCGGTGATCACCAAACCGAGTCCGGCCAGGTATATATATTAGTTAAGCCTGTGCTGACTAGCTCCGGAGAGATCAGGAAGTACTGTCAGTGATCAAAGGATGAAAGAACGACGAGCTGGGAAACAAATTGCCCAGCTCGGCGAACAAGCGAAGGAATTGTGCCCCCCGCTCAAGGTGCCTGCTAGCGACATCGTCGATCCGAGGATGGTGCCGGTTATGGCAATCCTGAAGATTACTTGCCCGACGATGTACAATTTGATTTCTTGGAGGTGCAGAGCCAAAGAGACGAGTACGGGAAGCCTCTCGTCCAAGATGAAAGCTCTCTAACGACGATGAAGCGAACATTGCATGATTGGTACATGAAAACCTGCAAAGAGTCGACGGAGGAATACTTTGTATTTGAGAGTTAAAAGGAGCATGACCTCCTTGGAATTGAACTGTTGCCTATTCCATTTGAGGAGTTCTATCAGTTTTCAATCAATTGGCCATCGATAAAGCAACGGTCACCTGCTACATCGTCGTAAGTAGTACTACTTACGTCATTAAGTATCTCTATATAACTCAGCTCTTTCGTTGCATGTATTTATAAATATCCTCACTATATTATGCAGATTGAAGATCGCAGAAATGAAGAAAAACAAGTGGGTGATATTGGGTTCATTAACACATATCTCATCGATGCAAATGAGGTTAAATATCGTGCCAAGGAAACCGAGGCCAACTTACTACGATCGTTGGAAATAAATGAACACAAAAATACAATACTCTTTCCTTACAACTACACGTGAGTGTTACTGTCTTTGTGGCATATTCGGTTTCCCTTATTTAGTCCAGGTTATAGAAATGTAATATTGATGAGTTATGCATGCGTGTGCAGGTTCCACTATATTCTCCTAGAGATTAAGCTTGAGCAGGAGTAGTAACTGTCTTAGACTCGAGACGAAAAGATCCCAAGGAGTATGCGGAAATGACTGAAATGCTCGAGAAGTAAGTTAAATCGATCATTATCCACCATATCAGCAACTTTGTTCATTTCTGATATCAAGTAATTGTTTTCTTTGTATGGCAGGGCTTGGGGAAAATTCACCAAAAAAGCTTCGGGACTACCGAAGAAGCTGCAATTTAGACACCCGAAAGTAAGTACTATATAATAGCATATTCCACGCGCATCTCCTAGTGATTCAAGCGCTAGTTTCATCGATACCATTTAGCATGTGCTTGCTATATATAATTATCAGTTTGATTGATCTCTGTTTCTTGTAAAGTGGTTGTGGCAGGAACAAGGGAATGATTTCTGTGGATACTACATTTGCGAGTCCATCCGCCACACGACTGTGAGAGGGGCTACTCCGACAAACAATTTGAAGTGCGTAAATAAAAATGTTCACAATTTTATTTTATTACCATCATTTGTGTTGAGTTTCATTCATTCATATATATATATATATATATATATGTATTGACCCCTTTCTTAGAATTAGATGTTTCGGCAATGGATGAACTCCTAGCACCAGATCGCATGCGAGCAATTCAAGAGGAATTGGCGGCATTCTTTCTTGACTATGTGATCGCTGAAGACGGGGAATACCATGTGGACCACAGCGTCCGTATTTTAAAAGATAATTATTGTATATATGTAGCGGTGGCGTCGGATAGATATACGAGAACTTGTTGTTCGACCAATCTCTCGGAGAAGGAGAGGTGGTCGATATCACTTCTCTCTGTATGCATATATATGTTCATGACGATCTTCTGTTTGCTTAATTACTAGCTAGCTAGCATGTCTAGTTAGTCCTCTCTATACGTATGTATAGTACGTAGCGTCGACCAAGCACGGACAAAAGAAAGGACACTTTTCTCTATTAATTAGCTAGCTATAGCACAAT
The DNA here is from genome assembly GCA_021605145.1 of Aegilops bicornis. Classification (NCBI taxonomy): domain Eukaryota; kingdom Viridiplantae; phylum Streptophyta; class Magnoliopsida; order Poales; family Poaceae; genus Aegilops; species Aegilops bicornis. The sequence continues at coordinate 43,209,174 of CM038671.1, read as the reverse complement.
ATATGAAACACCTAAATTAAACCCCCAAAACCCCCCAAACCCCCCCCTCTTTTGAAAAAAAAAACAAAAACCAGAGCCAAAGAAATCTTGTGGCGTGGATGCCTATTGGTCCCGGTTGGTGCCACCAACCGGGACCAAAGGCCCTCCCGCTCGGGCTCGGGACAGGCCACGTGGAGGCCCATCTGTCCCGGTTCTGGATAGAACCGGGACTAAAGGGTGAGGGTATTAGTACCGACCCTTTAGTCCCGGTTCACGAACCGGGACTAAAGGCCCTTATGAACCGGGACTATAGGCCCTTTTTCTACTAGTGATAGGCAAAACTGATGAGGTGGCACCTAGTCATAGCAACCCACCACAATTTACAAGGTTATGACCATCTATATTGGTCATGATCACCTAGAAATAAGGCAGCAGACCAGTGCTATTTGCTTTATGACCATTTCGTGTAAGGAAATTACGACCTTTCTGACCAAAATGGTCGTTATAGTTTAGGGTTTGGAGCCCCCCGAACAGCTTTTGACCAATTGGTCTGAAATGGTCATAGATCTATGACCAATTCTTCCAGGGTCACTGACAGAAGGTCACTAGTTGACATATTTCTTGTAGTGGCAGCGGAGACGGCTGACGCGGTGTCAGACTTGGAGGAGGAGTGGCACACGTTGGTGGACTTGGAAGAGGAGGAGTGGCCTCACGTGTTGGTTGAGTTGAAGCAGGAGGAGTGGCCTCACGCGTTGGCTGAGTTGAAGCAGGAGGAGTGGCCTGAAGCTGTGCCGGACTTGGAGGAGCGTGAGTCGTCTGCTCCTCGTCACCTCCTGGGATGTCAAGCTCTAGCTGACGCGGTGTCGGCGGCCTTCGAAAGATGATGCAATCCTTTCTCCATAGGATGATACGACGTATGGCCTCTCCCAGTGTGTGCTCCTCGTCACCTTCAGGAATGTCAAGCTGTAGCCCCGAATATTGGTCCACCACCTCATCAACCACGACACGAGCATAGCCGGCTGGAATCGTTCTGCAATGGTAGGTTGCTCCGAGGGGATTTGTATAAGCAACGACGTCTGCCGCCTTCACGGATATGTTCTTTATTTATAAGTGTAGCTCACAGTTAGTGTTCTCCATGATGTCATCCACAAGGTATCTATCCAGTAGTGCGTCGCCCGGGGCGGAACCCACGCTGCTTCTCAGCATGGATGGGACGGTGCTATCCAATGCTGGATCATCCGCTAGCTGCGGCCGCTGCTGAGACTCCCTTTCCTGGCTAAGCGAGTCGATCTGCTGCTGCTGTCGCTGCAATTTGAGTGCCAAGTCCACGTGCGCTGATTCTAGGCCTTGAAGGCGTTCTGCTTACTGCTTCCTCTACTCGTCCTCCAGCTTCTTCTTCTTCTCCTCCTCCATCTTCCTTCTCGCACGACTTCTGTAGTCGGTGTTCCACTTAGAAAAGCCCTCATACCACGGAACAACGCCCTTGCCTCGTGTTCTTCCCGGGTGTTCAGGATTTCCCAAGGCGCGCGTAAGCTCGTCGTTCTCTCTGTTGGACGTGAACACCCCCTTTCGAGCTTCTTCTATTGCTTCAACTAACTTAACATCGGCTCCTTTAAGACATGCCTTCTTGGAAACCTCGCCTGTCTTCGGGTCCAACACCTCCCCATGCGCATAGAACCAAGTTCTACACCTGGGGGGCCAGCTCAATGTAACTGGAGTGACCTGTGCAGCCAGCATCTCTTGCTCAGACTTATCCCACTTAGGCATTGCCACCGCGTAGCCACCTGGCCCCAGCCTATGGAATTGCTTCTTTTTTGCGGCATTGGCCTTGTTTTTTTAGACCGTTGCTTAGATAATTCAGATTCCTTGAATTTCACGAAATCATCCCAGTGTTCTCTTTGGTTCTCCAGTGTTCCCTTGAATTCTGGAGTCTTCTTTCCTGCTTTGACGTAGTTATTCCATACAGTTTTCTTGTGGTTGTTGAATGCAATCGCCATCTTCCTAAGAGCAGCGTCCTTGACTTTCTCCACATCTGCAGCTGTGAAATGATCTAGTAGGGTGAAATGTTCCATGAGATTTTCCCAAAGCGCAGTTTTTGCTCTGTCATCGACAAAAGTAAGATCTGGACGGGGCTTTGATGGCTCTTTCCATTCTTGAAGGGAGATCGGGAGTGTAAGGGCATCTTTAGCCCTAAGATGTTTTGGTGATTGATGACAATACGGGATTTGCACGAAACGTAGAAAGAAAAAGGTCATAAGCAAACCCCACATCTCTAAAATAGAGACGGGCTCCCCCTAAGATGTTTTGGTGATTGATGACAATACGGGATTTGCACGAAACGTAGAAAGAAAAAGGTCATAAGCAAACCCCACATATCTAATCCTTACTTCCATGATCCCGGAGAGAGACCGCGAGCTTGGTAACTCTCCGATTGAGCTCACGAGGTTCTTCATCTTCTCTCATTGCAAACTCATCGACTTCATCTTGTACCACTTCATAATTGGAACGTTGAATGCTTGCGCTTCCCCGATAGAGGGAGACCACTTTGTGCTAAGCTTCTTTGGCCAATGAGTAAGGCCGGAGATGCGGGAGGTCTTCGGGAAGGATTGCTTCTTGGATGATGAAGAGAGCATTCTCATTGAATTGATCATCCACGGCTTCTCTAGGAGTGAAGTTGCTCCGGTCATGCGGATAAAAACCTTCTTCAATGATTCTCCAAAGGTTAGTGTTCACATGATTTAAATGACGCTTAAAACGATAGACCCAAGAATCAAAGTCCTCCTTTTTATCAATCTTTGGGGCAGGACCGGCATGATTCAAATGAGTAGAAGGAATCGGTCCACCATAAATGGGTGGAGGTTTCACATTGGCAAAGATGCCGGTGCCATTCTTATCACTAGACAAAGGAGCTTTCTCACTAGTAGCTTCCCCCTTGTCGGGGTTAGCATCCGTCACCGCGTTGGCGGGATCACCCACTTTCACGGGTGCGGTGGAAAGTTTAAGCCCTTCTAAGAATTCCTTAAACATGTCCTTGACCTCGGTCGTCATGGAGGTTTTCAATGTGTCCAACGCCACATTGAATTCCTCACGAGAGATCAAGTTACCCCCATCTCCCGTAGACAATATCGGATTCGCACCGGAGTGCTCTCCCACATCATCTTCGACGTCAACCATACTCTTCGGACGGTAAAGTCCTTAAAAAGAGGCGAGGCTCTGATACCATCTCTAAGATGGAGGGGCATAGTCGTGACTATGCCGATGAGATTTCGGATCTTTCCAATGCTCTTGAGGAAGAGCGTGGTCTTTGTTTGACTCTTGAGGAGTCATACAACGATGATCATGCTAAATTAAAGAAAGATCTTGATCATGCTCTTGTTGTTTCTCGTGTGCTAAACTCCGAGAAGGCAAAGCTTGGGGTTGATCTTGTTAGACTCAAAGAGGAGTTTGACATTCTCGACAAGGCTCACAAAGTCTTGAAGGGCGTTCATGATAGCCTCAAAGAGTCTCATGATCAACTCCAAGTAAAGCTAACCAAGGAGAAAGCCACCTTTCCTCATATGGTTTTGATTGATAATGCAAATGCTACTAACCCGTGTTGTGAGCATGTGCATCTTGTTGAGGAGAATGCTAAGTTGAAGGAGCAACTTGAGAAAGGCCTTGTTACATGCATACAAGGTGAGAAGAACCTCAACGATCTTTTGAGTAATCAAAAGGAAGTTGTGCCCAAGGAAGGGATTGGGTTCGCACCCAAGCCCAAGAACAAGAAGAAGAATGACAAGACCAAACGACCTCCTCCTCTCAAGCAAACGTTTGTGAAGGAAGGAGAGGGTGCTCCCAAGGAGAAGAAGAACAATGAGAAGGGTGGTAATGTCAATAAGGGAAAGACCACCCCTTCCAACCAAGCCAGCGACTTTAACCCTTCTTATGTGTTGTGCCATGCTAGTGATGGGCATGTCTATGCCAAATTTTTTGGTTCTCCTTATGAGTACATTGAATGGTCTATTTGGGTTCCTATAAGAACCTTGTCACTAACATCAAAGGACCCATTACAAAATGGGTACCTAAATCCAAGCATTGATCTCTTGTAGGTCTTTGCTTCCGGTGGGGGATCATGGTTGCTCGATAGTGGAGCTACAAATCATATGACCGGAAGCAAGGACTTGGTGGTGGACGTTCACAAGATTCCATCCATGCCCACCAATGTCGAGTGGGGTGATGCCTCATTTTCTAAGGTATTGGGACTTGGCAAGGTTGTCATTTCTCATGATCTCACGATCGAGAAGGTCATGCTTGTTGAGTCCCTTGCATACAATTTACTTTCCGTTCGCCAACTTGCAATCATGGGCTTTGCCACTTTCTTTGATATTGATACCGTGGCCCTATTGTGGAGCAAGACTCTTAAAGTAGCCTTTGTTGGGCATGTCGAGAACAGTCTATATGTGATAAACTTTTCGGAGCGACCCACTAAGACCGCGACATGCCTAATGGCTAAAGTTGACGTGGGATGGCTTTGGCATCGCCGTTTATCCCATGTCAATATGAGATCTTTGCAAAGTCTTCTCAAGGGGGACCATGTTTGTGGACTAACGAATGTTATTTTTGCTAAAGATCGTGCTTGCAGTGCTTGTATCGAAGGAAAGCTTCATGAGAAGGCTCACCCTCCCACGACTATCATTTACTCGAAGAGGCCTTTGGAGCTCCTTCACTTGGATCTCTTTGGGCCTCCATCCTTTGATAGTCTTGGGGGTAGGAAGTATTTCTTGGTGATTGTGGATGACTACTCAAGATATACTTGGGTGTATTTCTTCAAGAGGAAGAGCGAGACCCAACAAACTATCATTGACTTTGCAAATGAAGCACAACGTCAACACAATGCAAAGATCTTGACAATAGGAAGTGACAACGGCACCGAGTTCAAGAACTACACCTTGGATGAGTTTCTTAGTGATGAGGGGATCAAGCATCAATATTCTGCACCCTACACCCCTCAACAAAACGGTGTCACGGAGAGGAAGAACCGGGCGTTGATGGATGCGGCAAGGACCATGATGGTGGAGTTCAAGTCTCCATACAACTTTTGGGCCGAAGCCATCAACACCGCATGTCATGCATCCAATCGGCTCTACCTCCGCAAGGGCTTGAACAAGACTCCATATGAGATACTCACCGGTAACAAGCCCAACCTCAAGTACTTTCGGGTGTTCAGGTGTAAGTGTTTCATTCTCAAGAAAGGTGTTCGGTTGTCTAAGTTTGAGGCTAGAACTTATGAGGGCATATTTGTTGGTTATGCTACAAACTCTCATGCTTACCGTGTCCTAATAAATCCACGGGACTTATTGAGGAGACGTGTAACGTGGAGTTTGATGAGAATAACGGCTCCCAAGTGGAGCAAAGTGGCACTTGTGATGTAGGTGATGAAATTCCTCCTCAAGCCATAAGAAGAATGGGTGTTGGTTTTATCCTACCCATTGAGGAACCCCTTGTGGCCGAAGGAGAAGGACAATGCTCCACTCAAGTGGAGCCATCACCAACCCAAGGCCCACACGCTCAGAAGAACAAAGTGAAGGCCCTCAACCTTGTGAACAAGATCAAGGGCAAGATCAACCTCAAGTTGGTGGTGAACCACCAAATGATGCCCAAGGTCAAGTTCTTCCCCTTGAGCAAGTCCAAGATCATGAGCAAGCTCAAGATCTTGAACAAGCTCAAGACGGCGCTCAAGATGATCAAGTTACCCCTCCTCGTCTCACTTCCGAGGAGGAATTGGAGCGTCATGCCGCAAAGATTGCTTCCAAGCTCACCACCAAAGGTCATCTCATGAAGAATGTGGTTGGAAGCCTAAGAAAGGGGGTAAGCACTCATAGACAATTAGCAAATTATTGTGAACATCATGCGTTTGTATCTTGTGTGGAACCCCAAAATGTCTACGAGGCGCTCGAAGATCCGGATTGGCTCAATGCCATGCATGAAGAACTCAATAACTTTGAGTACAACAAGGTATGGAGATTGGTGCCAAGGCCAACGGGGAACCACAATGTCATTGGAACCAAGTGGATTTTCAAGAACAAGAAAGATGCTCATCGGATCATCGTTCGCAACAAGGCAAGATTGGTGGCACAAGGCTACTCCCAAGTCGAGGGTATCGACTACGGTGAAACCTTTGCTCCTGCTGTTTCGCCTTTGAATCCATTCATTTGTTGATTGCTTATGCTTCTCATCACAACTTTAAGTTGCAACAAATGGATGTTAAAAGTGTGTTTCTTAATGGTCCTATTAATGAGTTGGTATCGTCAAGCAACCCCAGTGTTCGAGGATCCCTACTTTCCCGATCATGTGTATCAACTCGACAAGGCACTCTATGGCCTTGAACAAGCCCCACGTGCATGGTATGACCACCTTACCGAGTTGTTACAAGACCGTGGATTTGAAGTTGGGCTAATCGACCCCACTCTTTTTACTAAGAAGGTCAAAGGGGAGTTGTTTGTATGCCAACTATATGTTGATGATATTATCTTTGGTTCCTGTTGGGGATATTACTACTGGGCGTAAACCGGCCTATCTGGGCCGGGTTAACTTCATCAGTAGTTCAACGGTGTAAAAGCCCAATCATGAAAGTAAGGGCCCAAGGCCTGTAGTCGGTTTAGAACCTGTAGCCGTAAACCGGCCTGGTATGTAAACTTGTATTGTAAGTTAGGAATAGAGAGAGACCAACCCGGATACGAGTATGAACCAGAGATTGGGACTCTCTGAACCGACGGGTGTCACCCATGTATATAAGGGGACGACCCGGGGCGGTTCAAGGACAGAGAACAACAACTCGAGGCCTAGGCGAAGCTTATTTGCTCCCTAGTCATCGAGACCACATCAATCCCATCACAACTAGACGTAGGCTTTTACCTTCATCGAAGGGGCCGAACTAGTATAAACTCTTGTGTCTTTGCGTCCGCTTTAACCCCTTCAAGTTAACCCGTAGCGATGGCTCCACGACTAAGTCCTTTCACGAGGACATCTGCCGTGACAAAACCACGACAGTTGGCGCCCACCGTGGGGCTATCGCACGATGGTTTGATGATCTTGGAGGGCAAGTTCAAAGGACTCGAAGGCTATGCTGTGGGCCGGATGACCAAGAGTCATCGCGGCAAGCTCTACATCGATGACGCAGGATGGGGCCCCGAGGCCGGCTCAATCGAGTACGGATACCGGGTCCCCTTTGGTGGCATACACGTTTTCATCGGCAAGATTGGTGAGCGGGGCTCGAGCCTGACATATGCACCGACCTCGACGAGACGGCTCAGCGTACGAGATCTGCCCAGGTTAAACCGGCAGTGAAGAGTGCCATTGAGGGAGTCATCCACGGATGAAGTTATGAGGACGGATCGAGTGCGGTGGTGAGACCGTCGTCTACTCGACGCATTTAATCGTCAACCGGAGAAACTGAATCTCTATATCAGCTACAAGATGGCCGGATTGGGGGCTGTTCCGATGGTGACAGTATTCCGGACCCCTCCGATCTGCCCAACCGGGTTGGAATATTCATGGCCGGTACACAAGCAGCGCTTCACTCTTCGACTGCTGCGGCAATGATCGCCGGTTCAACAGCGGCGACGGCTGCCGGGGCAGAGGCCCCAGGCGCCACCGCTCAAGTTTTATCAGACCGTTTCGATGCGTTAGCTGCGCTCATGGCAGAGGCTAACCCGCGGATCGGGACGCTCATAACACGGAGATTGCGAAGGTGAAGGAACAAATCACTCGGGCTAAAGCGGATCTAGCAGCGCAGACGCCAGATGACGGCAGAGCGGGCCGCTTTAGATGCGCAGCTTATAGGCTCATGTTGGATCGTAACGCGTCACATGAAGTCATGAAGAGGAAATACAGATCCTGTTTGCCTTCGATTTTGCCAAGGAAGAGACCTCTTCAACACCCCCGGAGCGGGAACCAGTAATCCGCCGGTGGTAAACCGGGCGGAAGCACCTGGGACGGGCGCGCCGGTCCAGCCCCGCTTAATAGATCTACCTCGCCATAACGCCGGTGTGCCTCAGGCTGTGCAAACACCTCCGGGTCACTACTCCAACCCGATGGATAACCTTGTTGCAGCTGCGGCACGGCTGGAGGCTATTCCGATTGAAGGTGATTCACCACAGGCGGTAGAGACGCGCCGGGTCAAGGAGCTCCTTAGGACAGCTTTGGTCCAACAGGAAGCATACTCGTACAACCGCGACCAGATCCACTCTACCCCCCGCGCAAGCCGGAGCTATAGCAGACACGTGGATGAACCAGCCGTATCAAGTAATGCACAGCGTGGTGCGCCCCGTGGCAACAACCTGGCAGGTGGTGTCGATAACGCCCAGGAGGTGGTGGACCAGGCCCGAGCGCGCAGGGAGGCCGAGTTAGCAGCACAACATCAGGCTTATCAGCTTATGCCGGTTCGTCCGACCATCTCGGTCGAGCCTGGGGTGACCTCTAGCTCTTTGGGGGTGCCTTGCCTCGTCCCCTCTTTACGCAATGTGCGCTTGCCCAAAGACTTCAAGGGTCCGCGCAAGGTGCCAAATTACACTGCCGATTTAGCTCCAGAAGCATGGATAGAAAGCTATGAGATGGCCATGGAGATGCTGGATGTGGATGAGGCCGCGTGTGCAAAGTACTTCACCATGATGCTCAAGGCACGACCCGTACTTGGTTGAAGAGCTTGCCACCCAATTCTATCAATTCATGGGCCCAGCTATGGACCGGTTTATCCAGAATTTCAAAGATACCTGTAAGCAGCCCATGTCCGTAGTGGACTTGGTGGCTTGTGTCCAGGGGGAAGGGGAGTCAACAACCCATTGGGTACGCCGCGTTTCGGAAATCTTGCACTCGTTAGACGGATCAACGCTGACTCTGCGATCTTAACCCTGGAGGGCAACTGCCGGTTTAAGCCTTTAAAGTTGAAGTTGGGGCGCATGAAGCGGTTTTGTAATGACATGGGCACTCTCATGGGCGCTTTAGTGAAGTATGCTGATTTTGATAGTACCAAGGATCCCGAGTCTGACGATGACGAGACAGGGAAGGGAAGGAAGAACAACAACTCCAAGGGCCAGCAACATCACTCGGTAGGTAATGGTGGCGGAGGCAAGCGTAAAGCGAATGGCAACATGGACTTCGTAGCTAACACCAACGCGCAGGACAAGGGCCAGCGGAGCAAGGGTAAACAGCTGAATCGAAGTGGAGCGCCTAATCCCAATCCGGACCGCCTGAACTATCTATTGAATCAACCTGTCCAAGCATGGGACGAAGGAGACGCCAAACAAACCACCTCACGGAAGGATTGCTACATTATGCAGGAGTTCAAGAGTTCTAATGCTTTCCGGTATGATCACGGTTCTGGCGACGGTTCAGGATCCGGGCCGGGTTACGGTGGAGGAAATTCCGGTTCAGGATTTAATGGTAATCCGGGCGAACATAACAATCAGAACAATCAGAATAACCAAGGTGGTTACAGCCAGCAGCAGCAACAGTCAGGTTATCAGAGCAACCCAAAGCAGTTGAATAGTGGGCAGTACCATGTCTTCACCACTAGCTTAGACAAGCGAGACCGGAAGGTTCAGAAGCGGGCAGTCAACGCTGTTGAACCGGCCGTGCCCCATTACCTACGCTGGTCGGAGCAGCCCATCATATGGAGTAGAGAGGATCATCCTCCCCGGGTCGACAATCCGGGTCAGCTAGCCCTGGTGGTGGCACCTCAGGTGGGAGGTTATAAGTTCACCAAGGTACTCATGGATGGAGGGAGCAGCATTAACATCCTATACTATGAGACCTTCCATCGTACGGGGCTAACGGATAAACATCTCAAACCGTCCAATACAGTGTTCCATGGCGTGGTACCTGGCAAGTCAGCATATCATGTTGGTAAAATAGCTCTGGAAGTGGCCTTTGGTGATGAATATGACTCCAGATCGGAAACATTGACGTTTGAAGTGGTAAAAATCCAAAGTCCATATCATGCCCTGTTCGGGCGACCGGCTTTTGCCAAGTTCATGGAACGGCCTTGTTATATCTATTTGCAGCTCAAGATGCCGGGTCACAAGGGGACAATAACGGTTCATGGGAGCCGCAAGATCGCTTTGGAGTGCGAGGAAGGAGATGCGGCTTACGCAGAGTCGGTTTGTGCCACCGAGGAACTGAAGTACTATAAGGACAATGTTGCTCCGGCGGACATGACTCCATTGAAGAAGCCAACTACAGAGCATGATCCGGCCCTGAAATTCAAATCGGCAGCTGAGACTAAGCTTGTTGACTTCGTGCCTGGCGATTCGTCCAAGCAGTTCAAAGATCGCGCCAACTTGGATCCGAAAGAGGAAAGCGCTCATCGAGTTCATCCGTGAGAATCGGGACATTTTTGCATGGAAGCCTTCTGACATGCCAGGTATACCGAGGCAACTCGCTGAGCACACTCTTAATGTTGATCCCAAGTACACACCGGTGAAGCAGTTTCTCCGCCGGTTTAATGAAGAAAGGCGCAAGGCCATTGGAGAGGAGGTGGCCAGGCTCTTAGCAGCTGGTTTTATCATTGAAGTCTTCCATCCAGAGTGGCTTGCTAATCCGGTGCTGGTTCTTAAGAAAAACGGCACTTGGCGCATGTGTGTGGATTACACAGATCTTAACAAGGCTTGTCCAGCAGATCCTTTTGCCCTCCCCCGCATTGACCAGATTATTGATGCCACTGCGGGTTGTGAGCGTTTGAGCTTTTGGATGCATATTCGGGTATCATCGATCAAGATGGCAGTTAAGGACCAGGAGAAGACGGCGTTTATCACTCCCTTTGGAGCCTTCGCTATGTATCTATGCCTTTTGGGCTCAAGAGCGCCAAGCAACTTATCAACGCTGTACAGAAATTGCTGCATAAACAGATCGGCCGTAATGTGCACGCCTATGTTGATGATATTGTGGTCAAGTCAAGGGAGAAGGAGACAGCGATTGACGATTTGAAGGAAACCTTTGACAACCTGCGGGTTTACAAGATGATGCTCAACCCGCCAAATGTGTCTTTGGTGTTTGACGAGCAAGTTATTGGGTTTTCGTGTCCAACAGGGGAATTGAAGCTAATCCGGAGAAGATTACGGCTATTACCTCCTGGCTAAACCGAAGTGTGTTAACGATGTCCAGCGATTGGCAGGCAGGATTGCCGCGCTGAGGCGGTTTATCAGCCGCCTCGGAGAGAAGCCCATCTCTTTGTACCAGATCTTTAAAAAGACAGATCGGTTTATGCCGAGTCCAAATTACCGATGAAGCGTTGGAGGACTTAAAGCGGCAATTGGCCAACCCGCTGTGCTCGCCGCTCCCATTGACAAGGAGCCGCTTCTGCTATATGTTGCTGCTAATGCCAGGGCGGTCAGCGTGGCCATTGTGGTGGAGCGGAAGGAGGCAGGGAAGGAGCATCCGGTTCAACGTCCGGTTTATTATATCAGCGAGGTACTTATTGAATCTAAGAAAAGGTATCCGCATTGGAAGAAGCTGGTATATGGAGTTTTCATGGCAAGCCGGAAGCTAAAGCAGTATTTCCAAGGGCACCCTATCACAGTGGTCAGTTCTGCTCCTTTAGGCGATATCATACGTAACCGGAAGCGATCGGCGGATTGCCAAGTGGGCTATAGAGCTTGGGCCGCACGGTGCAAGTACGTGCCTCGGACGGCGGTGAAGTCTCAAGCACTTGTGGATTTCATTAATGATTGGACGGAGTTGCAAGCACCTGAAAAAAAACCGGATCACACATATTGGACCATCCATTTTGACGGATCCAGGCAATTGGAGGGCTCGGGGGCTGGGGTCGTATTAACTTCCCCACGAGGTGACAAGTTCTGTTACGTTCTCCGATTAATGTTCCCTTGTACTAACAATGCAGCTGAGTATGAAGCCTTGCTCCATGGTCTCCGGATGGCTAAGGAGATGAATTTAAGCCGGGTTAAGTGCTTCGGTGACTCGGACCTAGTGGCTCAACAGGTGTCTGGCACTTGGGATTCAAAGGACCCACTCATGGCTGCATATCTTCGTGAGGTGGATATCGTTGCAGGTCATTTCAAGGGCTATCAGGTGGACCACGTGGACCGTCGGAAGAATGAAGCGGCGGACGCTTTAAGCCGGTTGGGCTCTCAACGTAAACCGGTCCCGCCCAATGTTTTTTACGGGCGTGCTGCACAACCCGTCGGTGAAGCTCCCCGGTGAAGCGGATTTGGCTATTCCTGATCCGGAGGCTCAATTGGTGGCAGCTCTTCACGCCACTCCGGATTGACGCTTCCTTATCTTGCGTACATGAACCGGGCGAAGTTACCGAAGATGAGACGTTGGCCCGGCAGATAATCCGGCGATCCAAGTCTATGACCATTGTTAATGGCGAATTGCATCATTGCAGCGTCGTATGCGTTCAAATACTGTGTGTCCCCGAGGAAGGCTGTGAAATATTGCGTGAGATCCACGAAGGAGATTGTGGTCACCACGCCGGTTCAAAATCCTTGGTGGCTAAAGCGCCCGCCATGGTTTCTATTGGTTGACTGCTCATGCTGATGCGGAAGATCTAGTCGACGATGTGATGGTTGCCAAAAGTTCTCGACGCGTGCTCATGTACCGCCCAAGAATTGAGGATGATTCCAATTACTTGGCCGTTTGCAACCTGGGGGCTGGATATAGTTGGACCTTTCAAAAGGTCCAAGGACAAGAAGACCCACCTCCTGGTGGCAGTTGACAAGTTTACAAAGTGGGTAGAGGCAGAACCTGTTAGCAAGTGTGACGCGGCCACGACAGTTCAGTTCATCAAAAAGGTGATTTTCTGGTTTGGCTTTCCACACAGTATCATTACAGATAATGGTACCAATTTGTCCAAAGGTGCCATGAAAGAGTTCTGCCAACGTGAACACATCCGGCTTGACGTTTCTTCAGTAGCCCACCCACAGTCCAATGGTCAAGCGGAAAGGGCTAATCAAGAGATCTTGAGAGGCATCAAGCCCCGGCTTATGGTCCCTTTGCAGAGGACACCGGGTTGTTGGGTAGAAGAGCTACCGTCTGTGTTATGGAGTATCAACACTACGCCCAACAGATCCACAGGATACACACCGTTTTTTATGGTCTATGGAGCGGAGGCGGTTCTCCCCAGTGACATCCGTCATGACTCACCTCGTGTGGCAGCTTATGTTGAAGCGGACAATGAGACGGCACGGCAAGACGCTTTGGACCGGTTGGATGAGGAGCATGATATAACAGCTGCCCGCTCGGCGATTTACCAACAGGATCTTTGTCGTTACCATAGTCGCCGAGTCAGAACCAGAACTTTTCAAGAAGGAGATTTGGTGCTTCGGCTCATCCAAGACCAGACTGATATGCACAAGTTATCCCCACCTTGGGAGGGACCTTTCATGGTCAGCAAGAATCTGCACAACGGGTCGTACTATCTGATCGATATTCGAGAGCATAAAGACTCACGCACGTCAGAGGAGGAGACCAACAGGCCGTGGAACATAGCTCATCTTCGGCCTTATTATACCTGAACCATCGGCTCTACTTATGTACATATTATGACAGTGTATATATTATGAATAAAGTAATAAACCGGAGCCTCAGCTAAAGCGGGGTATCTGTTCTGTTACATCATGCCCGGTTACATGGAGTTGTTCTGTCTTAAAGCGGCCTCCGGTTTACCCCCTGAGTTTGCTTTTCGAAAAGCTTTATGATATCACTTGGGGGCTTGGTCGTGTCCGAACCAATGCAACACCTTTTGATAGGCGAAAGCCACCAGATCACTTGGGGACATGGTCAAGTCTGAACCAGTCACGCCTGTTGATCGGCCTAAGGCCATAGAGTCACTTGGGGGCTTGGTCGAACCCGAACCATTGCCACGCCACTTTATCGGCATAATGCCACGGTTTCAGTTGGGGACCTGGCTGACTTGAACCATGGCTACACCTTATAGGGAGCTTGGTCGTGTTTGACCATGGTAACACCATCTGATCGGCTCAGTAAAGCCTCTTTTTGCAAATGGTTTGTCATTGCCTTTGCTTCCATGTTTTTTTCATAACTGTTATTTGATTTTTGTTGTGTTTTTTAAACCGATAACATCTTTAAACCGGTTCAAACTGTCAATTGACGGAATTCGGTCCATTTTTAATCCGGAGATAATTTTTCCGGTTTGACTTTTTCTGTTAACATCCCATTATGGAGTAACATAGGGCTTGTCATGACCCGGCACGGTTTACATGGTAAACAGGCATTGTAAACACAGGAGTTGTTTTCTCCTTTGACGGTAATGGTTTATACAACCTCCGCTTCAAGATTGGCTAAGCCAACTTCATGCCCAACGATGGCAGGTATTTTGTATCATAAATTTTGATCATATACCTCAATATTTCATTGCATATATATATATATATATATATATATATATATATATATATATATATATATATATATATATATATATATATATATATATGAACGTCACAAACCGGCTGGCGGTATAAACCGCCGTGGCAGTTTAAGATTTTGTGACTGCAGGTAATATAGATTGACGGTCTCGATCATTCAATCAAAAGTACCAGCACCTATGCATGAAGGCATATTAAAAGCAAAACTGTTGGCTATCCTATTACAAGGCAACATGGTGCCCAAATAAGATCATTGTTTTCTTGGCGGAATACAATGAAGCAACTATTTAAACCGGCTTCCGGTTCATGCTTGCTCGCCGCCCCGGTCTGATGGTTGTGGTTCGTCCTGCGCCGCTTCAGCTTCTTCATCCCTACCCAGCGGCTGGAAGTCAACAGTGGTCCAGTCGATTCCCATTAAAGCTTGAAAGACAGCCTCTTCATGGATCAGGGAAGATGGTTCAATATCAGGAGCGTAAGTATGCTTACGGATCGGAGGGATCAGGTTCTCCGCTTCGGGAATAGGAGCAGCTACTCGTTTGTTCTGATCGTCATATTGAGCTTGATAATGCGACAAGTTTGCCTCTTCGGCCAATTGACAAGCCAGAGGGCGCACCGCCCGGTTTATCGCTCTCAGGTCATCTTCGTCGAACTCTGAACCATCTTCCTTCAGACTGGGATAGCCCTGAACTGCCTCAACAGGATCGAAATCTGGCACCCATGCTTTTGCCCGGATTAAGGCGTTAATGGCACCGGTTCGAGCAGCAGATTTCTTTAGCTCTTCAACCCGGGCGGGAAGCATTGACAACCTCCTAAGAGTATCTTGAATTAAGGAGGGTGATGGATTGTTATGTGATGCAGTGGAGATGATCTGCTGCGCTCCAGTGTACAGCTGTTCGATTAAAGTGCAGGCAGCTTTCAATTTCATCCGAATATCTGACCCCAAGTGACCAATGCGTGTGCCTACAGCATTACAAGAGAAATCACAAACCGGACTTATCATAAGAAGGCCAAGTTATCACGGAAGCCAAAGGAAGCTTACCAAAGATGGCAGCAGTCATGGCATGCACTTGCTGCTTCACGTTGGTCAGCTCATCTACCACCGGTTTAAGGGCAGCTTCAGCATTTTCAACCTTTTTGGTTAAAGCGGCCTTTTCAGTATCCCAGCCGGCCCGCTCAGACTTGAACCACTCCTTGAGCTGCTCCATGGTAGTCAAGGCGGTTTTCAGCTCATCCTTGGCCTTGGAGGTTTACGCTTGTTGAGATTTCAGATTTTCTTGAAGATCATTGATTTGTGAGGCTTGTTGGCGTATCTCACTCGCAACAAAAGGGAGCATGTTAATATCTTCATTACAAGTCCCAAGTGCATAACCATTCATACACTTGGCACTTGGGGGCTAATGCATATTTGATCTTCATCTGCCAATAAAATCACAAAGTCCCAAGCTCAATACAGGTATTCAACTTGGCACTTGGGGGCTAATGGCTATTTGCTCGAACATGTTCTGATGCGGCGATATAAATTACAGTCCCGGTTTAACTGTACTAAGTTGAACCGGCCCTTGGGGGCTAGGAGAGTTAACAAAAATTGAAATATCCAAGCGGGAAAAGAACATGGAGGTTACCTCGAATTTTTCTTTCATCATCTTCACCAGGCCAGCTTCATAATCACGGCTGGTATACAGCCGGTTCAAGTAGCCAGAATGAAGGTCTTGGGGGTTCAGAGCAACGTAAGTTGCCAGATCAACATCCCACTTGCCCTTGCTCATAGTGGCAAATTCTTCTTTGGCAGAATGTTTGGATAAAGCGACCGGATTACCCGGTTCCCTGTGGCCAAAGCCAGTAATCACAACGTCATCGTCCTTGGTATCACCGGTTTGACCAGGGACAGTCGGTTTGTCAGCAGGCCGGATTGGACTGGTGGATTTTTCAATTCGGTTTGGGCTTCTGGGCTGGTCAACAGGATGGGAGGTGTCAACAGGCCTTTCTTCGGCAATGAAATCGTCATCATGCAGTGGCGGATCATTGGGCGTATCTTCACAAATAGCCGCTTAAAGATTTGGGGCGCTGTCCGGTTTAGGGGCAGTCTCTTCGTCGGCCGCTTTATCCAGACGAGCCTTTTTGCTCGGCCTAGGCTTGGCCCTGAAAAGGCACAATAACAGTCAAATACGGCATATACTACGCAATGATGCTGTAGAAACAATGTGAAATGTATAACTTACCCAAGCACCGTTTTAAGTGGTGGCGGTGAGTGGTGATGACTCGCCAGGATGAGGAATGGGAAATGACCTGATAATCGGAGTCAGATGGATTAAGAGGTTGACGAAAACAGCCTGCTTTAGGACAAGCACTGACAAGCAAATTAGAGACCTCTGAACGACGTTTCCGAACCGGACTGTTCGGTAAACCGGCGGAGGTAACTACTTGGTCTTGTGCCAGTTGTGCGGCGAACTTCATGTTGTTGAGTCTTCATAAGAAATTTGGGATCCAAGTAAGCAAGGGGATGAGAAAATTTAATTTTCCGGTTTGCCCGACGGATTTTTAGTGAAGGCAAAGGATTTGAGTCAGAGGAGAGAATAGTTACCTCCACAACATCAACATTACTGGTTTCAGCATCATCCTGACAAATATCATCATTAATTAGGCGTATGAAAAGTAAGCCAAGTGAATCAAGTTCTACCTCAAGGTCCGGATTACCCACATCGTCATCCACAGCCGGATCAGAAGATGCAGTGGTTTTCCTCTTATGAGCAGTCCTCTTGACAGCTTTGGTCTTTTGCCGGATTGGTTTTTCCGGTTTGTCTGGCTTCTCTGGTTTCTCTTGTGGACGTTTCTTGCTCCAGAATGGATCATCACCCTGATTAAGCAGTAGTTGATGTTAAAAATGATACTGGAAATGGCAGTAATGTGTTCAGTAAAAAAAATAGTCAGAAGTCTTACAGATGGTGGTTTGTTGGTAGCACAGAAGGGGAGCAGACCGGTTCGGGCACAGAGGTGTTCTGGTTCGTTCAACATTTTCTTCACAGCCTCGGTGACCTCATCATTGGTAAGCTGGATATTAACATGTCGGAGGGGTCGTTGATGCTACCAGTGTACTCACACATTAAATCGGAGCGCTGGGAGAGGGGCAGTATGCTCCATGATATCCAACAGCGTGCGAGATCAATTCCTGTTAAACCATTGGCCATGAAGGCTCTCATCTTGGAGAGTTGAGGAGCGTATTTACTTCTCTCATTGGCGGTTAATCTTTGCAGAAAGGGATGTGTATTACTGAGTCGCTCCGGACGAAAGCCGGGCAAAGGATTTTCATTGGCTGGAGAGGTATCTCTGCAATAGAACCATGCTTGATTCCATTCCTTGGGATGGCTGTGCAGTTTGACATGAGGATAAGTGACCTCCTTCCTTTTTTGAATCGCCACACCACCCAATTCTGTGTTGGGCCCATCAGTGAATTCTGTGCGGCGGTTTAGATGGAAGCAGTCTCTAAACAGTTCAACTGTGGGTTCTTCTTGAAAGTATGCCTCACAGAGCACTTGGAAGTGACAAATATTGGTAACAGAATTGGGACCCGTATCTTGCGGACGGAGTTGAAAATTGGCTAAAACATCCTGGTAAAATTTTGAACCGGGCGGGTTGAAACCCCGGGCTAGGTGATCTGCGAAAACTACAACCTCTCCTTCTTGAGGTGTGGGTGGACATTCTTTGCCAGGAACCCTCCAATGAATAGTGTCTTTCTTGCTTAAAGCGTCAACAGGACCAGATTGTTTAATTGAGTTTCGTGACACGGGAAGGAGCCCAGTTGCACTCATATACTTGTTTGGCCATCTACAAAAAATATAAATCCGGTTCAAGAAATGTGTTGGGACAAAGAGAGAACCGTGTACAATGCTAAATCGGAGACAACTACATCTAAACCGGAGTTCTATGAAGCGGCGATTATCCGGTTAAGGAGTTCTGGCGGTTCAACAAGGGGACTAATGGTGTATACCGGTTTATTAATTTTTTCTATGTTAAGTTAAACCGCCTGGTCTAAATATTGAAAACAATTGAGGTTGCGAACGGCTAAGTGTGCAGAAACAGGTTTCGCAAGATTTCTCTACAACGAAGGATCTGAAGCCAGATCAGAAAAGAACAAAAAATATCCAAAAAAGAATAAAGCAGAGCAGTATTGATGCAATGAGCAGGAAATAATGTGCGAGATCCATGGACGTGAGCACGAAACTACAGGCGGATGCTAAAAGCTACTACTAATCAGAGCAAGGTGTCACAGATCTATCCAGGAGTCTGGTATGAGCATGAACAGTTAATGGAGCACTGCAAGAACAAGAAACCCTAGAACGAATCTAGGTCGAGGGGAACGGAGGACCTACCAGAGTTGAGGAGATGCGGAAGATTGCTGCGTTTTTCTGGTGCGTTCAGGTTGATGCAGCGGCTCAAGACGGTGCAGAGGTCGATGGCGGCGACGGAGCTCCGAGGCTAGCGACGTGAGGAAGACGAAGAGAAAGGGGACGGAGGGGAGAAAAGGAATGACCCTTCGGTCCTATTTATAAGGCAAGAGACATGTGTCAGGCGCGTGAATCAAGGAACCACAAATCTGGGAAGCAGAGCTGTCGCCTCGGTTATTGTGGATCTGTTAAACAAAGAAGGTATCATGAATGCTATCTTTATGGGGACGTCATGCCGGTTTACAGCAACCAGAGAAGGTGACATCACGGCGGTTCAACAATTACAAGAAGATATTGAGATGAAGGTTTTTAATCAAGGATTGACATGAACCTGTTCAAATCAATCTGGGGCCTAATGTTGGGGATATTACTACTGGGCGTAAACCGGCCTATCTGGGCCGGGTTAACTTCATTAGTAGTTCAACGGTGTAAAAGCCCAAGCATGAAAGTAAGGGCCCAAGGCCTGTAGTCGGTTTAGAACCTGTAGCCGTAAACCGGCCTGGTATGTAAACTTGTATTGTAAGTTATGAACAGAGAGAGACCAACCTGGATACGAGTATGAACCGGAGATTGGGACTCACTGAAGCGACGGGCGTCTCCCGTGTATATTAGGGGACTACCCGGGGCGGTTCAAGGACGAAGAACAACAACTCGAGGCCTAGGCGAAGCTTATTTGCTCCCTAGTCATCGAAACCAGATCAATCCCATCACAACTAGGCGTAGGCTTTTACCTTCATCGAAGGGGCCGAACTAGTATAAACTCTTGTGTCTTTGCGTCCGCTTTAACCCCTTCAAGTTAACCCGTAGCGATGGCTCCACGACTAAGTCCTTTCACGAGGACATCTGCCGTGACAAAACCACGACAGTTCCCCTAACAAAGCTTTCAATCAGGAATTTGCTACTCTCATGACCTCCAAGTTCAAGATGTCTTCGATGGGAGAGTTGAAGTTCTTCCTTGGTTTTGATATCAAGCAAAGAAGAGAAGGTACCTTCATCAACCAAGCTAAATACACCCAAGACATGCTCAAGAGATTCAAGCTAAATGATGTCAAGCCGGCTTCCACTCCAATGCCTACCAAGTGCCAACTTGACATTGATCCCGATGGTAAAGTGGTGGATCAAAAGGTATATCGCTCCATGATTGGATCCTTGCTTTACCTTTGTGCATCTAGACCGGATATCATGTTGAGTGTGGGAATTTGTGCATGATTTCAAGCCGCACCTAAGGAAAGCCACTTCGTGGCGGTCAAGCGAATCTTTCGATATTCGGCTCATACCCCAAACTTTGGCTTGTGGTACCCAAGAGGAGCAAACTTCAAGCTTGTAGGATTTTCGAATTCCGATTGGGCGGGAGACAAAGTGGATAGGAAGTCCACTTCCGGAGGGTGCCAATTCCTTGGTTTCTCTTTGGTAAGTTGGTCTTCTAAAAAGCAAAGTTGTGTGTCCCTCTCATCCACCGAAGTGGAGTATGTGGCGGCCGGTAGTTGTTGTGCACAACTCTTATGGATGAGGCAAACTTTAAAGGATTACGGTGTCAATTGTGACAAAGTTCCTCTTTGGTGTGACAATGAAAGTGCCATCAAGATTTCTCTCAACCCGGTGCAACACTTCAAGACGAAGCATATTGAGATTCGGTATCACTTCATCCGGGATCACATTAGGCGAGGAGAGATCGAGCTCAACTACGTCAACACTCATGATAACCTTGCAGATATCTTCACAAAGCCTTTGGATGAAGCAAGATTTCGCGAGTTAAGGCATGAGCTAAATATCATTGATTCGAGCAATGTGGTTTGAACCTTTGCACAACCCACCACACTCAATTTGATGTCTAGTTTAGGTGTAGGCATGGACATAGGGGGAGTGTTGTTCTCTCAATGAACTTTCCCTCCCCCCATTATGCATAAATTGATCAAATCTTTCACATTAGCCATTTTTTATGGTACTTGTGTTTCAAAGAGGAGTTTTGGTCATGGGCCCAAGGTTAAAATCTTCGCGGTGCCATACCTCTTGACTCAAACATAGGTGGCCTCGGCCACCGCCCCTCTCTTGAAGGGGTGCGTCTTATGTCCTCTTGCTAGTGTTCCTTGTGGTCTCTTGGTGTTCGGTTTGTCTTTCCTTGTCTTTTGAGCCGTGTGGTTAAAAGTCTAGTTTTGATGTGCGCTGGGCGGTACTACCGCTGGTGGCGCGGTACTACCGCTTACGATGTTAAGCGGTACTACCGCCCGCCACCGCGGTACTACCGCTGGGGGCGGGTTCAGGGGGTTAAGTCATGGGCAGGGGTGGTTTTCTCCCCCCATACCCATTTGCTTCGTTCCCCAGTTCCTCTTCCTCTCTCCAGCGCCATCTCACCACGTGAGGGCTCCGGCGGCCCTCCGTCTCCGGACCGTCCCTCTCCATTTCCTTCAGTGGAATCGATCCCCACCTCGTCCTCTTGCAATGGATGCCGGTATTGCCCTCGTTCCTCTTCTCTTCTTGTCTAGATTTCAGATCTAGTGTTTAGGGGCAATGGTGGTTGCATCTCTAGTTTTTTGGCTAAAACTAGGCTTGAGTAGATTGGAGAGGCAACTAGACTCTGTGGATTGATGTTTGGTAAGTTTATTTTTGAATTTGGTATCTCCAGTAGTGCCAGATCTTTCCACGGCAGCAGGGAACTACTGTTCCTCGTATCAAGCGGTACTACCGCGCGAGCGGCACTAGAGCGGTACTACCGCTCAAGCGGTACTGCCGCGGGTGGTCGCGGTACTACCGCCTGATGCCCAGTTCCATCATATTCTACCTCATATTGATCTTTGTTTGGTTTGTTTGTTGGTTTTTATCGTTCTTTCTGGCTGCTTCGTGTGTCCGTGTGTTTGGTTCCAGGTGATGAACATCCCGAGCAGCAAGCCCGCCGTGTCAACCCCGAGCGTTCCACGTCAAAGCGCCATCAAGACTTCCGAGTCTGCTGGTGGTTCTTCCAATGCTCCACCGCCGCCAATGGGTGCTTCTTCAAGCGCTAATCCCCCTCCCAAGAAGATGCCTGCCAACAGACCGAAGCCTAGTGGGAAGAAGGTGACTGAGATGTCCTCCAAGGAATTCTGGGACAGGCGTCGCCGCAATCCTTATGTTGAAGACCAAGACCCCGCCTTTGTCAATCGTCCGTTCTGGAACCGCTTTCAGTATGCCACCTACTTTCAAGTGATCAAGTCTAAGAAGAACCTCTTTGTCAATGTTCACTCCATCAACACGGATGCTATGGAACAGGACCCTGAGTACTTTGGTGAAGCCCTTCGGATGTGCTCTCAGTTGAACATTCTCAGGATCATGCAGTTCAACAAGGACTTTGATGCTGACTTAGTGGCTCAATTCTTTGCCACTGTCCATCTAGGAACTGATGAAAACAGTACTCTGACTTGGATGACGAATGGGAAGCTGCTAGTTGTCAAGTGGAAGGCTTTCATGGAGTTGCTTGAGGTGGTTGATCACGGGCTTGAGTCTCCAGTCGGGTTCCGTCCTCACCATAATGTTACCTCCACTCACAAGCAAGCTCTCTGGCCCTACTGCATTAAGAAGGTCAATCCTGAGACTAAGAAGACAACCTATGAGCTGCCTGCCTTTCTGGATATCCTTCACCGCGTGTTCGGGAATCTGGATCAGGTTCATTCCTATCTTGTGGACATGCTTCTCTTCTGCCAGCATGAGAAGGAGGCAAACACTGGCGAGTCCCTGGATATCTCTCATGTGATGTGGTCTGAGCTTCTTTCTGCTGTGTCTGAGCGCAAGTGCCCAATCTATGCTCCATTCATCATGTTGCTCATTGAGAAAGCCTGGAGACACACCTATCCCGAGGAGTCGTTGGAAGAGAGTTGGTTTCTCATGAGATCAAGCGTCTGAGGAAGAAGGATAATTGGGGAACCTCCGTTCCTCAAACTAGGGCTCCACCTTCTGCGGCTGCCATGGAGACCGAGGGCGAGGCGGATGCTAGTATTGATCTTGACTCTGAGGCTTCTGAGGCAGAGCCCTCTTGGGCAAAGAAGCTCAAGCTCAAGATGAAGAAGCTTTTATGTATGGAGTCTCATGGTCAGTACATGACTCATGTGGCTGAGAAGAAGGCAAGGGGCCGTCACAAGGAGCTTATGCGTCAGTTGGGTGCGACTGTCTCCAGCGGCTCTGAGGGTCAGATCACTGAGGAGGAGGAGTGGGTCCAGCAGCACTGTCCATGGACTGATTCAGATGCCGAGCATTTTCCGACTGAGGATAGTGGTGCAGATGTCTGATGTTTGAGATCTTCAGTTTGATCTCACCTGGAGCCGTAGGTTTGCTCTTTGCCCCTTTTGGTGTCTCGATGCCAAAGGGGGAGAGAGTCTAGGGATTTGTGTCATTGAGTTGCGAGTGTGTCTTGGTGGTCTTTTTGGTTTCGGTGTGTTTGCTCGCCATTTGCTTTGTTTGGTTTTGTGTCAGTGAGACCTAAGTTCCAGTCATATGGTGTGAGACATATGCTACCCTATCTCTATCTTATTATTATATATGTCTCTAGTCATTTGGTATCTTATGAGTTGCATGCTTATTATGTTATCTCTATACCCTGCTCTCATGGATCATGCGTAGTTTGTTGATCTCTAAAATAAAGGGGGAGTGTTGATCCTACTATGTGTGCAGTGCAGTCCAAAGCACTTATCTTGATGGCACACATCTAGGGGGAGCCCGTCTCTATTTTAGAGATGTGGGGTTTGCTTATGACCTTTTTCTTTCTACTTTCGTGCAAATCCCGTATTGTCATCAATCCACCAAAAAGAGGGAGATTGTAAGGGCATCTTTAGCCCTAAGATGTTTTGGTGATTGATGACAATGCTTTTGCGGACTAATCGTGTGCTCTGGGCTTTTTCAGAGATTCATCCTTTGGCATGAGACGATTCCCTCCCCTCGGAGTTTGAAGCGAAGACGGTGTATTCTTTTCGATTCAGTTTGGTGGACTAGTTTCGTAGAGATCGTCGTACTATCAAGAGGGGGTCCGTTTTGGAAAGGCTAGGGTGGAATCATCACGTACACATCCCTTGCACACTCTCCGAGCCTTTCCACCTCAATGGAGAGCTTGTTCTTGTCCTCTTTGTGCCTTCTCTGGTCTGAGCGGTAGTACCGCGGGCCGAAGCGGTAGTACCGCTTGGGTGCTATAAGCGGCAGTACCGCCCCACAGCGGTAGTACCGCTTGTAGCCCCAGCCGTAGTACCGCTGCGTTTTTGCGCTAGTGCCGCCTCGATTCAAGGGCTCGTTTTTCGTGTCGGACTTTACGGTACCAGCCGCGGCAGGAGAGGCGGTAGTACCGCTCTCGAGCGGTAGTACCGCGGGTAGGAGCGGTAGTACCGCTTAGGCTGTTAAGCGGTAGTACCGCTGGCCTAGCGGTAGTACCGCTCCCTGTGGGGCTGGTAGGGGAGTAACGGTTGGTTTGTTCCCCCGACTATATAAGTGGGTCTTCTTCTCCAAAGTTGACCTACCTCTTCCCCCAAAAGCTCCATTGTTGCTCCAAGCTCCATTTTCGCCCGATCTCTCTCCCTAGCCTATCAAACTTGTTGATTTGCTCGGGATTGGCTGAGAAGGCCTCGATCTACACTTCCACCAAGAGAAATTTGATCCCCCCCACTAATCCCTAGCGGATCTTGTTACTCTTGGGTGTTTGAGCACCCTAGACGGTTGAGGTCACCGTGAAGCCATAGTCCATTGTGGTAAAGCTTCGTGGTGTTATTGGGAGCCTCCAATTAAGTTGTGGAGATTGCCACAACCTTGTTTGTAAAGGTTCGGTTGCCGCCTTCAAGGGCACCATTAGTGGATTCACGACATCTTGCATTGTGCGAGGGCGTGAGGAGAATACGGTGGCCCTAGTGGCTTCTTGGGGAGCATTGTGCCTCCACACCGCTCTAATGGAGACGTACTTCCCTTAAAAGGGAAGGAACTTTGGTAACACATCCTCGTCTCCACCGGCTCCACTCTTGGTTATCTCGTGCCTTTACTTGTGCAAGCTTATTTGTGTTTTATCCCTTGCTTGCTTGTGTGCTTGTTGTTGTTGCATCATATAGGTTGCTCACCTAGTTGCATTTCTAGACCACCTACTTTGATGCAAAGTTTAATTTGGTAAAGAAAAGCTAAAAATTGTTAGTGCCTATTCACCCCCTCTAGTCAACTATATCGATCCTTTCAGGGAGTTTGTCCTTCACAAGAACTCCGCGCTCACAAACGAACTTTTTCGCAATGTTCTTAGGCGCTATTGGTTCGCCATTAGTTTTGATGGCATCGATGTTGTACTTTACGTCCTCCTTCAACTTTTTTCCCGGGCCTCGCACTCTGCCTGTAGAAGATTTGCTCGATCCGGAGGGCTGAAAGAAGAAAGATCGATTCGTTAATACATCTTCAAATAATTTAAAACATGTGATAATCACCAGATGTCTGCTTATATAAATATACCTTGCCGGTCTCTGTTATTTCAAGATCAACATTTTCTTCGCCATCATAATCATTAATTTCTTCGCCATCATAATCAAAGTCGTCGTCCATGACTTCATCAATTTGGTCGTCGCGATCGAATATCATATCATCACCCTCCCCGGTATTGTTCAGATACTGGGAGCCGTCATCTTCTTCATTTCGATCATCTGGCGCGCGAGGGGAGCGTATGATCTCGAACAGGGCCTCTTCTCCCTCTCTGCTGGTATTGTCTGCCATAGCTTTTATTTAACTAATCCAGAAGAAATATAAAACAATTTAGTATTCAAATTACAATGCATGAAGGTACATAATATGCATCATCTCGAATAATATATAATCTCGAATACATCATCTCGAATATTATATATCGAATACATCACTAGCTAGCTAGCTAATAAAGATTGAATACTACAAAATAATATAGGCCACTAGTGGTTCCTGAGGCGCAGGCGGTGGACACCCAAAGAGAAGGAACCATCACAAGATCATAGCTCCGGTCATCTCCCCAAAGAACCTGCCAGGTATTGGAGAACCTGACGTCCATAGCCGCCATGTAGCGACGGACGTGCTCGTCCTCCTCCCTGACACGGCGGCGCACCACCTCCGATGGGGCCGGCTCCCTCCGCACCGAAAGTGTCCCACGGGAACGCCACCAAAGGAGCTCAGGGTCGACGACGGGACCCGGGTTCCTCACCAAGCGGCGAGCCCCTCAAGGTAGCACCTCCCAGTGCCAGCCCGGCGGAGCCCAGTCCCGGACATGGGTCCTCCGAAGCAGGACGTCGTCGCGAACGGGTCGACAACAAGGATGCGGGCTGGGCATCGTCGAGAACAAACACTATACGCCGCAGAAGTAACATTTTTAAATGATTGGATTGTGATTTCTTATATGCAAATTCTAAATTTGTATAACTAAAATTATAAGAAACTAAAAACTAACATTTCTGTAACAATTTGAAATTAAACTAATTCATCTAGTTAAAACTAACATTTCTAACATTTCTATAACATTTCTAACATTTCTATATACTATTTGACATTAATCTAATCTAATTAATTAATTCATCTAAAACATTTGTATAAAAAACAAAAAAAAAACTAAAAACTAAAAACTAAAAACTGAATCGTGTGTGTGTGTTGGCAAGGCTTGGCGTGTGCACCCTCTGGCATGGTGGCGGCTTCGATTGGAGGGAGGAGAGAGGCCGGGAGAGGGCTCATGGCGTGGCGGCAGGACGGGACGGGACGGGGCGGCGGCGGCAACGGGCGGCGGTGATGGCGGCAGAGGCGGCGACGAGGCGGCGGCGGCAGGCGGCGGCAAGAAGGAGAAGAAGCACAGGGCGAACGAATTGACGATTTTTTTGAAGTATTTTCTTATATAGAACCTACCTTTAGTACCGGTTGGAGCCACTAACCGGTACTAAAGGTCTGTTTTGGCCAGGCGAAGCAGCGGGAAGCGCACCCCCTTTAGTACCGGGTGGTGGCTACAACCGGTACTAAAGGCCCCCCCTTTAGTACCGGTTGGAGCCACGACCCAGTACTAAAGAAGGTGCGCTGGCGCAGGTGCAGTGCGGGCAAGTTTAGTCCTACCTTGCTAGCCGAGGGCGCCCGCACCTGTTTAAAAGCCCCGACGCAGCTGCTCTCTTGAACTCCTCTCTATAGCAGGCTTCTGGGCCTAACTCTGCCTCTCTGCCCTGTGGGCCTACTGGGCCCTGCGGGCCTGCATCCTGGCCCAACTACAGGTTGGGTTACTAGATGTATGCAGGCCGCTGTGGCCTAGTAGGTGGGCTTTTTTTATTTAGTTTTTGTCTTAAAAAGTTTAAGTTTTTTTCTTTTCTACTTTATTTATTTTCATTTACTTATTTCTGAATATTTTTTCTTTAGGTACAAAAAACTACAAACTTTCTGTTAGTGCTAGTAGTTTTCAAATTTGAATAGTTAATTTTTTTATTTAGTTTTTGTCTCAAAAACAATTTAGTTTTTTTCTTTTCTACTTTATTTATTTTCATTTATTTATTTCTGAATATTTTTTCTTTAGGTACAAAAAGTTACAAACTTTCTGTTAGTGCCAGTAGTTTCCAAATTTGAATAGTTTAAATTTTATTTTCATTTATTTATTTCTGAATATTTTTTCTTTAGGTACAAAAAGTTACAAACTTTCTGTTAGTGCCAGTAGTTTCAAAATTTGAATAGTTTAAATTTGAATTATTTGACGAACTAATTTGTAGATGAAGTGCATCCAGTTTTTGCACATAAAATTTCTTCGCGTTTCAAATACCAAAACACATAAGTACCCTAACTATTACAAAGATTCCCACCGGTTTGTTCGAAGCGGCACTTTCCAGATATATAAGTCCGGAAAGTCACTACAAAAGAAAGTGATGATGGTGAAGCCTATCACATCCCAGAGTGGGATCTTTGGGTCTGAAACTTTTTCTTTGCGTGTGTCCCTTTGCGCCGTAACCATGGACAATCTTCATCATTTAACTGGATGCTCGGATCAATATTCACTGTGAATGGAGCAATTTCATCAAACTTTTCATAATCTTCTGACATGTCTGTCTTATCATCCACTCCCATGATGTTTATTTTCTCTGAAAGAACTATGTGGCGTTTTGGCTCATCGTATGATGCATTCGCTTCCTTATCTTTTCTTTTTCTCGGCCTGGTAGACATGTCTTTCAGATAGAAAACCTGCGCCACATCATTGGCTAGGACGAATGGTCCGTCTGCATACGCAAGATTGTTGAGATCCACTGTTATCATTCCATACTGCGGGTCTTCTGTTACCCCGCCTTGTGTCATATTGACCCATTTGCACCGAAACAAAGGGACCTTCAAACCACATCCATAGTCAAGTTCCCATATGTCATCTATGTAACCATAATATGTTTCCTTTCCCGTTTAGGTTTTTGCATCAAAGCGGACACCACTATTTTGGTTGGTGCTCTTCTTATCTTGGGCGATCGTGTAAAATGTATTCCCATTTATCTCGTACCCTTTGAAAGTCATTATATTCGAAGATGGTAACTGGGACAGCAAGTACATGTCATCTTCAATATCACCGTCATGCATGGCACGTGTCTGCAACCAACCGCCAAAAGTCCCCATTTGTTCACGTGTAATCCAGTCGTCAGACTGCTCCGGGTGTTTGGAGCGTAGAAAATTCTTGTGTTCCTCCATATACGGAGCCACCAAGGCATAATTCTGTAGAACTGTGTAGTGTGCTTCAAAGGAGAGAATGCCCGTCCATACATATTATTTGATCCCTCCTAGCGTTCCTTTTCCATCCAGTCTGCCCTTATGCATGATTCAGGAACACCAATCGGCTTAAGGTCAGGAATAAAGTCAATACAAAACTCAATGACCTCCTCATTTTCATGGCCCTTGAGATGCTTCCTTCTGGCCTAGCACGGTTATGATCATATTTCTTCAAGACTCCCATGAACCTCTCAAAGGGGAACATATTGTGTAGAAATACAGGACCCAAAACGTTAATCTCTTTGCAAAGGTGAACTAGGACGTGCATCATGATGTTGAAGAAAGATGGTGGGAACATCAACTCGAAACTGACGAGACATTGCACCAAATCATTATGTAACCTTGGTATGATTTCTGGATCGATTACCTTCTGAGAGATTGCATTGTGGAATGCACATAGCTTTACAATGGCTAATCGAACGTTTTCCGGTAGAAGCCCCGTCAATGCAACCGGAAGCAGTTGCGTCATAATCACGTGGCAGTCATGAGACTTTAGGTTCTGGAACTTTTTCTCTGCCATATTTATTATTCCCTTTATATTCGACAAGAAGCCAGACGGTACCTTCATACTGAGCAGCCATTCAAAGAAGATTTCCTTCTCTTCTTTGGTAAGAGCGTAGCTGCTGGCATGACCCTGACGCATGCCGTCTTTTTCGTGCATATGTTGCTGGTCCTCCCGTGCCTTCGGTGTATCTTTTGTCTTCCCATACACGCCCAAGAAGCCAAGCAGGGTCACGCAAAGATTCTTCGTCACGTGCATCACGTCGATTGTGGAGCGGACCTCGAGGTCTTTCCAATAGGGCAGGTTCCAAAATATAGATTTCTTCTTCCACATGGGTGCGCGTCCGTAAGCGTCCTTCGGAACAAGTTGTCCGCCAGGACCCTTTCCAAAGATTACCTTCAAATCCTTGACCATATCATGTACATCAGCACCAGTATGGTGGCGAGGCTTTGTCCGGTGATCCGCCTCACCTTTGAAATGCTTGCCTTTCTTTCTTACGGGATGATTGCTCGGAAGAAATCGACGATGTCCTAGGTACACATTCTTCCTACAACTATCCAAATATATACTGTCGGTATCATCCAAACAGTGCGTGCATCCGCGGTATCCCTTGTTCGTCTGTCCTGAAAGGTTACTGAGAGCAGGCCAATAATTGATGGTCACGAACAGCAACGCCTTTAGGTCAAATTTTTCCTGTTTGTGCTCATCCCACGCACGTACACCTTTTCCATTCCACAACTGTAATAGTTCTTCAACTAATGTCCTAAGGTACACATCAATTTCGTTGCCGGGTTGCTTAGGGCCTTGGATGAGCACCGCATCATAATGAACTTCTGCTTCATGCACAACCTAGGAGGAAGGTTATACAAACATAGAGTCACAGGCCACGTGCTATGGTTGCTGCTCTGCTCCCCAAAAGGATTAATGCCATATGCGCTTAGACCAAACCATACGTTACTTGGGTCACCTGCAAACTCCTCCCTGTACTTTCTCTCGATCTTTCTCCACTGCGACCCGTCAGTGGGCACTCTCAACTTTCCGTCTTTCTTACGGTCTTCTCCGTGCCATCGCATCGCCTTGGCATGCTCTTTGTTTTGGAACAAACGTTTCAACCGTGGTATTATAGGAGCATACCACATCACCTTGGCAGGAATATTCTTCCTGGGGCGCTCGCCCTCGACATCACCAGGGTCATCGCGGCTGATCTTATAGCGCAATGCACCGCATACCGGGCACACGTTCAAATCCTCATACTCACCGCGGTAGAGGATGCAGTCATTAGGGCATGCATGTATCTTCTGCACCTCTAACCCTAGAGGGCAAACATCCTTCTTTGCTTCGTACGTACTCTCGGGTAATTCGTTGTCCTTTGGAAGCATATTCTTTATCATTACCATCAACTTTCCAAATCCCTTGTCAGATACACCATTCTCTGCCTTCCATTGCAGCAATTCCAGTGTGGTGCCCAGCCTTTTCTTGTCACCTTCGCAATTCGGGTCAACAATTTCTTGTGATCCTCTAACATGCGCTGCAACTTCTTCTTCTCCTTTTCACTTGCACAGTTTCTCTTTGCATTGGCAATGGCCCGACCTAGATCATTAGTGGGCTCATCTAATGCCTCTTCTTCAGCTTCTTCCCACATGGCCGGCTCAGCTTCTTCCCCCATTGTTGTATCATCGTATTCAGGGAACCCATGGCCAGGATAGCTATCGTCGTCCTCTTCTTCTTCATTGTCTTCCATCATAACCCCTCTTGCTCTGTGCTTTGTCCAAACATTATAGTAGGGCATGAAACCGGGCTCAAACAGGTGGACGCGAATGGTTCTTGAGTTAGAGTAATTGTGATCATTCTTACAACTAGCACATGGACAAGGCATAAAACCATTCGCCCGCTTGTTTGCCTGAGCCGCAATCAGAAAAGTATGCACGCCATCAACGAACTGGGGAGAGCATCGGTCATCATACATCCATTGCCGGCGCATCTTCATTACACACCACCGAATAGACCAAATTAATAAAAGTTCATACATAAAGTTCATACAACACTTAAATGCAACATACAAATAACTCTCTATCTAAAGCATTTAAATGCAACAACAAATGCGATCAAGATCGCAACTAAGGTAACAATTGATCCAACATCATAATGATACCAAGCCTCACTATCAATGGCATATTTTCTAATCTTTCTAATCTTCAACCGCATTTTCTCCATCTTGATCTTGTGATCATCGACAACAGTGGCAACATGCAACTCCAATTCCATCTTCTCCCCCTCAATTCTTTTCAATTTTTCTTTCAAATACTTGTTTTCTCTTTCAACTAAATTTAACCTCTCGACAATAGGGTCGGTTGGAATTTCCGGTTAACATACCTCCTAGATAAAAATATCTATGTCAACTTGATGGGCATAATTTGTCATAAACACGAAATGAAATAAATAGTTTTAAAAGAGAATATACCACATCCGAATCATAACATGGACGAGGTCCGACGGGGACGGATATCAAAACCATGGCACTATGTATAACAAACAACGTACGGGTAAGATAATTATACAAGTAATTATATCTAAATCACACAAACATGATTTTTTTTATATAAAAAAGATAAGAACAAGAGGTTCACCACAAGGTGGTGCCGGCGACAGGTCGGTGAGGACGATCGACGGTGGTTACGATGGAGACGGGAAGGCACTAAGTAAACCACACCTACATATGCAAACTAAGAGTTATTTTAAGCTCAAATTGCATATAAATCAAATAAACTACCACATATAATTCCTCCCAAATTACTAAAACCCACAAATTAATCACTATATAAAGCATTGCAAGAGCTAATCTAGCAATGAGAGATGAAAGGACAAAGTTTCTAACCTCTGTGATCACTTGAATGGATGGGGGCCTTCAAATCTTGACAAAATTTGGGCAAAATGTGTGGTGAGCTCGAGGGGAAGAGAGGAAGAACAGAGAGGAGAGGGGAAAGGGAGAAGAACAGAGCAAGCTGGACGAAGGGTTTATATGTAGGATGACCTGTAGTACCGGTTCGTGGCACGAACCGGTACTAAAGGTGCTGGACGGGCCCCAGTCTGACAACATTCTGCCACCACTCTTTTTAGTACCGGTTCGTGGCGAACCTTTAGAACTGGATACTAAAGAGAGCGGCCTGCCTAGCCGTTGGAACCGGCACTAATGGTCACATTAGTGCCGGCTCAATTTCAAACCAGGACTAATGAGCTGCACATTAGACCCTTTTTCTGCTAGTGCGTCTGTCAATTGGATCTGAGCTGAGTTAGACTGGAGGTGCATAGAACTGGATAAGTTGTGGAGCAACATCTAGAGAGGACCGCCAATGATTAAATTGTTTGTTGGGCATCACTCTACGTCTAGACAGTTCAAAAATTAAGAATTTTTATAACACACCACAGCAGAAAATGATGAAATATTTATTTCTTCTGTTTGTGTTTTGATTGTTTTATAACTTCACTTATACAAGTATGGGAAAGATAAATACGGTATTGCATTTATTCCCATTTAATGTAGAAACATGTAGAGATAAATAGCAAATCCATGCAAAAAAACAGTATTGTGTACATGTGTTTGAGCACCTTTTGTCATATTGTCTCTTTCCAATTTTGAGCAAATTCCACATCCAAGCTCAAGCACCTAATGTAATAGGGAGTGAAAGTCATGTCGATTACACACGTAGTTTCAGATTGTATATGATGACTGCCTTTTGTTTTTCTATTTTCATTTTTGGTGCTATCTATGATTTTTCTTTTTGTGTAACTCATCTTGGGAGGTTACCTTTTCTTGTGGGGAATTTGGTAAGTCAACTTTTCCAACCATGTCAAGGACATGTCTGAAGCTAGTAATGGACTAGTGCAATCACCATTTTGTCACTGGTGTGCCGGGTACCGAGGCCTTACGGGTGGCCCGCCTCTTGAATTGCTCTCTTGGCTCGTTCCGTATTAAGTATTTGGGTTTACCTATCACCTCTGACAAGCTCCTTGCTAAAGATTTTGCTCCTACGGTGGCCAAGGTTGGTAATCGTGTAGTGCCCTGGAGGGGCAGATATAACACTCAGGCGGGTAAAGTGGCCTTGATTAATGCGTGCCTCTCATCTCTCCCGATGTTCTTGATGGGCTTTTATCTTCTTTCAATGGGAACCCATGCTGGCTTTGATAAACATAGAGGTGCCTTTTATTGGAACGCGGCTGATAACAAGCGCAAATATCGCTTGGTCAAATGGGACCTTATTTGTAAGCCAAAAAGCCTTGGGGGGCTGCGCATTATTAACACTCTTGTCATGAACAAATGTCTGATCGTCAAATGGTGGTGGAAGATCATGACCATACCCCAGGACAAGCCCGTCTGGTTCAACATCCTCAAAGCGAAGTACTTTCCCTTTTCTAGTCCTATGTTTGCTCGTGCCTCGGGGGCATCTCAATTCTGGAGAAACCTTGTTAAATTAAGGCCAGTTTTTCAAGGCCTCGTCAAATTCGTTGTTCACAATGGTAGGTCCACCAGGTTCTGGCCAGATTGGTGGTGTGGTTCTTCTTTGTTGGCTACTGCTTTTCCTGTTCTTTTTTCTTACTGCCCGGACCCTGAGATCTCAATCTTTGAGCTCGCGTCGAATAATTGGGACCTTTGTCTGCGTCGTTCTCTCTCTCCCGCAGAGTTGGAAGACTGGCAGCGTCTTGTTGCTCTCTTCCCTTCGCTTTCGGAGAGGAAGACATGGTTGTCTGGCCCCACTCCCCCTCGGCTCGTTTCTCGGTTAAATCTCTACATGGTAAGCTCATTGCTGGGTCCACCACCTCCAAATTCAATTGGATCTGGAGGGCTTGAATTCCTCCCAAGGTGAAGGTTTTCCTCTGGCAAGCCTCTCGTGGGCGTTTGCCGAAGGGTGACCAAATTCGCAAGCGAAATGGCCCGGGATCTGATAGGTGTGCTTTGTGTGGAATGAGAGAAGACACGTCACATATTTTCTTCAACTGTGTGTTGGCTAATCTGTTCTGGTGTTGTATCAGATCCTGGTTGCATGTATCCTGGGCTCCGACCTCCTTTTCTGACCTGCGCATCTTGGTCAATTCTTTGGTTGGGGCCCAGAGGAGATTGTTTTGGGTGGGCTTCGCAGCCATGTGCTGGTCCCTTTGGACGACAAGGAATAAATTTACTATCGAACATGTTTTCCCTGCTAAGCCTGCTGATTGCTTATTTAAGACTTGTATATTCCTGCAGCAGTGCAGATTATTGACCACGGGAAACTGCTAACTTGCCGTCAGGGAGCGTCTTTGCCATCAGCGTTTCGTCGGGGCAGACGGCAAAGAAATGGTTTGCCGTCATCAGCAGACGGCAAAGAAAATCTAACGGTAAAATAGACTTTGCCGTCTCCCAAAAAAAATTACAGACGGCAAAGAGCTCACTTTGCCGTCTGCGAAAAAACGACAGACGGCAAAGAATCTTTGACGTCTGCTTTTTTTTCTACAGACGGCGAAGTGAGCTATTTGTCGTCTGTGTTTTTTTGGGGACGGCAAAGTTTTTGCCGTCTGCGTTTATATTTACAGACGGCAAAGTCGGGACTTTGCCGTCTGTAAATATAAACGCAGACGGCAAAGAGAAAACACACGCCACGGATCGAGCCCACGGATCGATGACATGGCGTGATCCGGGCCGCCCGCCTCTCTCACCACGCGCGCCATCCACTGTGTCTGCCTCTCTCTCACCACGCGCGCCTGACACACCCACCCGCTGGCCCACCACCCACTCCACCCGTCCATTATCCTCACTCCCGAGACCCCACCCACGCCCTACCCACAAAAATCCCCACCCACCCACCCATGATCCCATCTCCAGCGGTCCTGCCTCCCTTCTCTCGATCCCCACAGCACCCCCACTCGCCTCTGCTTCGCCGGACACCGATGCCGCGTCCCCTCGTCGGACCCCGCCGCCGCATCCTCTCGCCGGACCCCGGCGCCGCGTCCCCTCACCGAACCCCGCCGCATCCCATCACGGGACCCCGCCGCCTCCCATCGCCGGAAGTGAGGGCGCTCTCCAACGACGGCGCCGCCGACGATGTTGACGGCCCTCGTGTCCGCCCGCGCCACCGGGCGCCCCCGCCTCCGCCTGCATCCACCTGCCGGAGCTTGCCTTCGCCTGCACCACCGGGCGCCGCCTTGGATAAGGAGGTACAGCGCCGGCAAGCCTCCGGCCGCCCCTTCCTCTGCTTTGCCGGTCTCTGAATCCTTCCTCTTTCCTTCTCCAGGAACCACCAAGGCGGGCGGCACGAGCAGGCCACGGCCGCTGCAGGGCGGCGCTAGCAGGGCAGCCGGTGCGGAGGCCGTCATGAGCGACGCCGGGCGGGCGGTGCTAAGGTATGCGGTTGAGCAGGGCCGTGCGGCTAGGCAGCAAGCATGGACAGGCGAGCAGGGCAAGGCGGCGGCAGTGCATCCCCGGCCAGAAGAACGGCCGGCGGTCAAGTCCCTGTTCCTGCAGTGGAGAAGGACTTGATTGCTTTTTTTACTTTCTAGGGTCCTTTTTGTAAATTTTCAGTACAGCTGTGTAACTTCTCTGTAACTCCACCTACAATGAATGAAAGATAGTACGGCCGTGTCGAATGAATGAAAGGTAGCACGACGAACCTGCTCTCTTTGATTTGAAGTTCATGTGTCCAGTGAGATTCTTTGCATTGACGTCATTTAAAAAAATGCAAAACAATCTTTGCCGTCTGTACTTTAGTCTAGATGACAGCAAAGAACAAATTTTGACTGACGGCAAATAACGTGGTTTTGCCATCTGTTATTTTTGCGGTAGACGGCAAATCTATAGTTGGTTGTCGGCAAAGTCTTTGCCGTCTTCCCGACGAAAAGCTGACGGCAAAGTATTCTTTGCCGACTTATCTTTGCCGTCTGCTTCCTGACGGCAAAGTCTTTGCCGTCTGGATTTAGGTCTTTGCCGTCTGTGATCCACAGACGGCAAACATGTTGGCCAAGATCCGAAATTTTGCTATCTCCATCTCCCCAGTCCAAGCAGGCACTTAGGCGCTGGTGGCTTGCTTTCGTTATCTCTCTACCTCCGGCCTGCGAGCCGTGTACTGGCCTGGGAGCCATGTACTTAGACTATTCTCTCGTGTTGTCTAGGTTGATACTTTGCTTGTTCTCGTGCTGGTATTTTAGGTCTGTGTTAACTCTGCCTGGTGGCTTTATTTATAAAGTCGGGCTGTGGCCTTTTATCTAAACAAAGCACCATTTTGTCGCAATACTAATTTCCTATTCATTTGGAAGAAACTTTCTAAATCCTACAAAAATGAGTTTGCCAGAGTCAATCTTTCATACATTAATGTTGAATTTGCTAATGAATTTAGTTCAATGGAGGAAACAAAAATATAGATAGTTCAACGTTATCTCAGCAACACAATAAGGATGGAATTAAAGGTGAGAGCAACATTGAGATATACACGGAAACGTATGTCCCAGTGAAGTAGGTAGTCTCCGCGTTACTCACACACACTTGTGTAATGAAGCCATTTACAAGTTGTCCCCCTCACGGCCACCGTTGCGCGAAGCAATTGCATTTGTATAGGAGGCATCACCGTCATTATTCGCCTCGCTCAATCCAGATCCGATGCCACCACCTGTCCCAAAGCCACTGGACTCAGCAGGGCAGTCTCCGTCGTCGTCTACTTCTACGCTCACAAATAGGGAGTTAAAGTCATGTGGATTAAACATGTATATTCATATTGGATTAATATGATGAATGTAATTTGTTTATCTATTGCCATTTTTTGTGCTATTTGTGATTTTTCTTTGTGTAACTCATCTTGGGTGGTTACCTTTTTTGTTGTTGAGGGAAACTTGTGATGTTTTGTTTTTGTGGGGAATTTGGGAAGTCAACTTTGCCAACCACGTCAAGGACATATGTGCAGCCAGCAATTGACCAGTTCAATCACCATTTTGCCGCAATACTAATTTTGAATTCATTTAGAAGAAACTTTCTAAACCCTACAAAAAATGAGTTCAATATAGATGGCGGAAACAAAAATATAGATAGTTTAGCGTTATCTCATCGACACAATAAGCATGGAATGAAAGGTTGGAGCAACATTTAGATAAACACGGTTGGGAGTGATACATAAAAGTTTCTCACAGTGAAATAGCTAGTCTGCGCGTTACTTTGCACACACCTATGTAATGAAGCCCTTTATTAGTTGTCCCTAATACATGGAAACATAAGAACAAAACAAATGCAAATAGAAAAGAGCGAACGACAACAGCTTGGGCTCTTGCTCTGTTTTGATTGCAAGAAGAGGCTTCAAGGGTTT
This sequence comes from Aegilops bicornis, assembly GCA_021605145.1. NCBI lineage: Eukaryota > Viridiplantae > Streptophyta > Magnoliopsida > Poales > Poaceae > Aegilops > Aegilops bicornis. The sequence goes on along the minus strand of CM038671.1, from coordinate 43,171,838 downwards.
GCGTCACCGTAGCCATTTCCACTGCCTGCGCCACCACCGGTTCCACCATTTTTACCACCGCCCTCACCGCCACCATTACCAGAAGCATTTGCATTTGTGTAGGAGGCATCACCATCATTATTCGCCTCGCTGGATCCAGATCCGGTGCCGCCACCTGTCCCAAAGCCACTGGGGTCAGCAGGGCAGTCGTCATCGTCGTCCGCCTCTCCACCACCGCCGCCGCCACCGGAACCACCTGCACTTGTACTCCCACCATCACCACCATAATTTGATGATCCTTGGCTCATCTGGCCAGAGCTTGAGCCGCTACCGGACCCAGCACCATACCCAGCACCATTAAACCCTGACCAACCACCCCCGCCGCCACCTCCTCCAGCACTTGCATGGGTTCCTCCACTTCCACTCTGAGCAGTTCCCTGGCCATTCCCGCTTCCGCCGCCGCCGCCGTTCACCGCTCCTCCACCCTCTCCCCCGCCGGTGCCTGTTCCCTGGGAACTAGAGTATCTAGATACCCTACCAGCGCTCGCTAATCCAATGCTAAAGAGGACAACCAGGGTAAGCGATATGAGCTTAGTGCAAGACATTGTGAATCAGTGTGTGGGATGATGCTAAACAAGAGATCGCGTGTGGGCATTTATAGTGCTAGCTGGAAGAAGCCACATGCAATTAGCTAGTGGTGATTTGTCTTAATTGCATCCACGTTACTACTTGCACGAGATCTACGGACCCGTGGACTTTCATGTAGCAACTAGGACACTAGATGCGATCGGATGAGATCTATGGATCCGTGGACTTTCGTGCAGCGACTGGAGCTTCTATAATCGAGCGCATCGAAAATTCGGATCTTGCTTAGCTCGAACCTGCCAGGCGACGACTTACGACTTCCCCACGTGATTGATCGATCTATGCGATCAGAGGGAATCCTTTGATATTGTGCACTTAATGTCACTTAACCATTATAAGGATGAACAACGGACAGCAAAAAAGGAAAAAAAAAGATAAATAGAGAACAGTAAGTATACCGTATGTAAGGCATGTGTTACTGCTAATTACCAAAAGAAAATCATGTATGATCTTGCTTAACTAATGACAAAGATAAGGATTTCGACACATGGACAGTGACTCGCCTAACCGAAGGTGCATGATGCATTACATTAGCGGAATAGCTCGGTTTCTGGACGGCATGTGCACGATGGTAGGATCTTTAGTTCCTTATTTAGGGAGGAATTTAATCTAACAGTGATTAGCTAGTGTCGTGCATCCATTGGTCGATTCGTCGGCTGTGTAGCACTGCTTTTACACTAATACTGGTGTTCATACGTACCAGTAAGTTCCTATAAGCTCATGAGTTAGCCTGGCATGCGGAAACCGGAGCTCTGACTCGTTCTTGATCGTCGGTGCAAGCAGTTTGAGAAATGCTTAAAGGACGACAGAGAGTGTTGACTTAAATTAATTGCCAGGTCTAACTAGCAAGCCATCTTAGTTGACGTGATCCGATCTTTAATGGTTTAGTAGTAGTATCAACAATATTGTAACTAATGGTGGCTCTCTTTCCAATTCACTTCGATAGCATTGTAGTTCTTGACTTGTGAAATGCACATGGTGGCCTCGAAATTAGCATCTTTGAACTAGTCTTTCTTACTACCTCCGTCCGTTTATTTTCCCCCTTTATAATTTGTGTCAAATTTTGACCAACGATTTAACTAACAAAATATTAATGCATGTTAACAAAAATTATGTCATTTAATTTGTATTTGAATATAATTTTCAATGATATAATTTTTGATGGCATGCAAGAATATTTTGTTAGTTAAATCAATGATCAAGATTTGGCACAAAATACAATAGAGACCAATAAATCAGGACAGAGGTAGTGCTAATTAATACTATTATTACAAATTTAATTGATTATGTAAGACTATTTTTAACGGGAAATCTGTTGACATTTATGTAAGTGGTAAAATGCACGAATTTTACATATTGATAGTAGAACTTTGCCTAGCAAAAGATTGCACAAGCCACAAGACATCTGGTAGCCCCTGTAATACTGCGCCACACCCACACGTGCATCCACCGTCCATCGCACACTGCGCCATCAGACTGTTTCCTGCTAAACTCACTTAGTCATGTACCGGCAGCTGACGCATCAATGTTTTTGCCAGGAGTAAGACAGCTACACACAGTAGGGGACATGCACTAAATCACATTATTCGTTTTTCATGCAATAATATGGTATGGTTCGCGCGATAATATGATTTTTGTTCTTCTAATTTTTTTCTCACAAAATTATCTTGCAAAATGCAGATTCCCCTACAAAATTTTCTTCCAAAATGCATCTTCTCTTGCACCTTACAAACCAAAATGCATAGCAAAATTTTTTGCATGCAATGTTGTTGGTTTGAGAGAGAGAGAGAGAGAGAGAGAGATGAAGGGAGGGAGGGAGAGGTTGTACAACATGCCACCTTACTACTCAAATTAATGCTATGTGCTCTATGATGATATCTGCCATGGGCGCCAGTGGCGGAGACAAGCCTAGGACAATTAAGGCTATAGCCCTAGGCTTAGTATCAAGATTCCTTGTAATTTTAAGTACTCAAAATTTCAAGAATTTATAGTTCAAACTTGCTCAGCCCTAGGCGTGACTGGCTGCTAGTTTCGCCACTAGCCATGGCTTCTGCCGCCTTCCTGCTATCTATCGCCCATCCGTCCCTATACGGTTACCTGTATATTGTGAGTAGTGTGCGCCAGCTGATTACACTAATGTGCACGTCCTTGCATCTAGATGGGGAGCTTAACCCTGCACCCACGTGATGTGCATTCGCCAGTCAGAAATAACGAGGCACCACACACAATGGCTATGCACGCCTTAGCCCCTGCGTGCCCCTCCCCGTCCCTAACCCTAACCGCGCCACCAGCCGCCCCTCTCCGCTCCTCCCCTGCTTCACCGCCGCCGGAGGGGACACCGGCGAAGCCCGCATGATCCCCAGGGAAGGTGGCGGTGGGGCGTACTCGCCGTTCTCGTGCAGATCTCGCGGTGGCCGGTGACACGCGGCGGTGTTTCGCCGGGGGCTGGCGCCTGCTGCCCGTGAGGCGGCGTCCCTCACGGCGGCGGGGCTGCCCCTGAACGGCGCTTGGTGGTGGCCACGTGGCGGCGCACGGGTGGGCCGGATCTGGGCTTCCGGTCTGCATCCTCGTCGTGGCAGCGTTTGCCGTTGCCCTCGACCATGAGGCGTGGTCCGGGACGGGCCTAGCGCCGGTGGTGCTGGCCAGGACGCATGCTGGCAGCGCCCTACTTCATCTCTCGCGTCGTCCGATACGTCTCCAACGTATCTATAATTTTTGATTGCTCCATGCTACTTTATCTATTGTTTTGGACTATAATGAGCTTTATTTTCCACTTTTATATTATTTTTGGGACTAACCTACTAACCGGAGGCCCAACCCAGAATTGCTGTTTTTTTGCCTATTTCAGTGTTTCGAAGAAACAGAATATCAAACGGAGTCCAAACGGAATGAAACCTTCGGGAACGTGATTTTCTCATCAGATAAGACCCAGGAGACTTGGACCCTCCGTCAAGAAAGCCACGAGGCGGTCACGAGGGTGGAGGGAGCTCCTCCCCTAGGGCGCGCCCCCTGCCTCGTGGGCCCCTCGAAGCTCCACCGACGTACTCCTTCCTCCTATATATACCTACGTACCCCCAAACGATCAGAACAGGAGCCAAAAACCTAATTCCACCGCCGTACCTTCATGTATCCACGAGATCCCATCTTGGGGCCTGTTCCGGAGCTCCGCCGGAGGGGGCATCCACCACGGAGGGCTTCTACATCAATACCATAGCCCCTCCGATGAAGTGTGAGTAGTTTATGATCTATTCTCTCTTTTTGGATCTCAATACAATGTTCTCCCCCTCTCGTGGAGATCTATTTGATGTAATCTTCTTTTTGCGGTGTGTTTGTTGAGACCGATTAATTGTGGGTTTATGATCCAGCTTATCTATGAATAATATTTGAATCTTCTCTGAATTCTTTTATGTATGATTGAGATATCTTTGCAAGTCCCTTGAATTATCCGTTTGGTTTGGCCAACTAGATTGGTAGTTCTTCCAATGGGAGAAGTGCATGGCTTTGGGTTCAATCTTGCGGTGTCCTTACCCAGTGATAGAAAGGGTTGCAAGGCACGTATTGTATTGTTGCCATCGAGGATAACAAAATGGGATATTTATCATATTGCATGAATTTATTCCTCTACATCATGTCATCTTGCTTAAGGCGTTACTCTGTTTTGAACTTAATACTCTAGATGCAATGCTGGATAGCGGTCGATGAGTGGAGTAATAGTAGTAGATGCAGAATCGTTTTGATCTACTTGTCTCGGACGTGATCCCTATATACATGATCATACCTAGATAACCTCATAACTATGCTCAATTCTGTCAATTGCTCGACAGTAATTTGTTCACCCACGTAGAATACGTATGCTCTTGAGAGAAGCCACTAGTGAAACCTATGGCCCCCGGGTCTATTCTCATCATATCAATCTCCATCACTTTTATACTTGCTTTGTTTTTACTTTGCCTTTATTTTTTACTTTGCATCTATATACCAAAAATACCAAATCTCTATCAGGTCTCACTCTCGTAAGTGACCGTGAAGGGATTGACAACCCCTAACCGCGTTGGTTGCGAGTAGCTATCGTTTTGTGCAGGTACGAGGGACTTGCGCGTGGCCTCCTACTGGATTGATACCTTGGTCCTCAAAAACTGAGGGAAATACTTACGCTACTGTGCTGCATCATCCTCTCCTCTTCGGGGAAAACCAACACAAGCTCAAGACGTAGCATCGTCTCGTTGGCCAATGGTGGTGGTCATCTTCGTCGTCAAAGATGGCCGGCCAGAGGCTTGGTGATCGGATCTCGAGATCCATCATCTAGTCCCGGCTGCGAGTTGGGGAGACATGGTTGCCGGTGAAAACCGAGCCGTTGGCAGGCGATGGCGGCGTTCTACGCCGTTACCTTGATGGAGGCATTGTCGTGTAACTACTGTCGACCCACTCGTGCTGCTCTGGGGGAAACCCTAGGATCTGGTGTTCCAGATCGGACGATGGCGGCACTGCGGTGTCGTTTCTCTCTTGGGAGCATCATTTGTGGAGCAGCGCTGGAAGTCAGAGGCAGGAGGTGGAGCGGCTTTGTCTTGCACGGAGCTTCGGTGGAGATGTCAAGTCATGCCTGACCGACAGGTGCTACACTTTGTCATGCCTGGTCGGCAGGTGCTACGCACGACAGATCTTCCAAAGACTTCAAGCTGTGTTGACTGGTGGTACTTGGCAGCATGGTGCTGAGGTGTATCAGTGGCGAGCGCGACATGCACAGCTGTTTGCGCGCAGGGAGGAGGTGCCGTTGGGCGCCATGGTGGCGTCGGTGATAGCTAGACCGATCAAGGTTGATGCATCAGTACAGGTCTAAAGATGGAGCGGTGGCAGTTGGCGGCGGCGGCATCTGAGAGCACGCCGGACCGTTGAGATCCATGCCCGGCAGTCGTCCTAGATGGGTCCTCAGGTCTTAGATGTTAGGTTTGGCTGCGATGTCTGTTTGATATTAGGCCCAGGCTATCTGCGCCCCTTCATCAACTGAATAGGTGTAGCGACAGTTTATTGCTTAGACGGCGGCTTTAGTCTTACTGTGGTATTACTTTGTAAGATCTTGTGAGAATAATTAATAAAGTGGCCGTATGCATTGCCTAGATGCAGAGGCCGGGGGTCATCCTCCTTTTCTAAAAAAAACACACAATGGCTACCAGATCCTCAGTCATAGTAGAACTTGTAAAAGATTAACTGCAGTGCTATTGAAAGACATCTACCTATTTTAGGATGGATGGAGTAAACAGCTATGGTAAGACTTCGATTACTCCTGCCATTCCAGAAAATAAGGCTCACATACATTCTAAAATTTAATTTCAACCATAAATTACATCAATACCATATGTTTTATGACTTCAAGACTATACCATTGAAAACTAGCTTCTTTCGAATACAAATTCAATGGTATATTTCTTGTCACATATAACTTACATTTGGTTTGTCTAATATATGACCAAAGTTCAATTTCTAAATGCGTGCATGCCTTATACTATAAAAAAACGTAGCTCTATTGCTCTGCAGGTAGGGACGAAAGTTGATGTGTTTTTTATGAATCACTCGGTAGTTCAGTTTTTTATGTATTTATTTTTCTGGAGACACATCCCAACAACTTGTCTATTTGCATTTGTAGACAAACTCTTTGTTTCTAAAGGATAAGAATTTACAAATAAAGCGGCATGCTGCATATTTTTCAGCACGGATTTACTCATACTTTTCCAAAGAAAATGTGAGTTCTTTCCTAATCAAATTTCACACGCTTAGTTGATATGTGATAATCTGGCCACCTTAACTGAAGTATCAAAACTGAATTGATGAAATCTGATATCCAATGCGGTTTGGATGGTTTAGTAACATTCTATTTGTCTATGTTTTAAAATTTTGATATTTGAAATGCACATGGTCTGGATACACATATAATTAATTAATGTTGTAGGATTTTTAATATAATGGTTTAGAAATTACTAAATTTATATGACACACATATTTTGTGGGTATTGAATGAGTCTGTTCGAATTGGTCATGTACCAGTTACCAAACATAAATGATTGGAACATCTTGTATCAGTTAGCAAACAATATTTTTACTCTAATAATTTATACATAATGTTTGATCTGAATTAAAAATCAAACTCTGAATTAACAACTAATTTATTTAATATTTTAAAAGGTTTATCATGTATCTGAAAAATATTCAATATCTCATTCAAACACTTTATCGTCTATTTTGTATTTAAGAAAAGTTCATTCAATATTTTTCAAAACAATTAGGTGAATATAAAAGAATTGTGTATTTTAAAAAGATAAAAAATCTATCCTATATTTCATACAAATCAACATGTATTTGAATTTAAAAAAATTTAAATGATATTTATCGCTTATTTGGAAAATTCTTGACATGTATTCAACAAATATTCAGTGTGTATTTGAGAAACTTTGGCGTTATTTCTATACTTGAAAAATGTTCAACATTTATTCGAAAATAACTACCTTATATTGTTTTTTGAAATGTGTATCTGGTTTATTTGGAAAAGATATTGAACAAATTGACAAAATGTTTACCATGCCTTCAAAAATTATTTGACGTGCATCTAAGAAATATTCAACTTGTATTTGAAAATGTCCAATGTGTATTTGAAAAATGTTCAATGTGTATTTAAAAAAACGTTCTATATGGATCAGTTATTTTATAAAAATTCTGAACCTCTTTAAAATTGTTCATTGTGTCCTAAAAAAACTGTTTCACACGCAATAAAAAAAAATTAAAACTATTAAAAGGGAAAAACCAAAAGGAACGAGGAAAATAAAACCGAAAATATGGGGGAAAAGACTGAAAGAACAAAAGCTATGAAACCACAAAAACTTGCCCAATATACACCGATGAAGCTGGGCCGCCTCACCTTACACGCCCACATCCCCATTGGTGAGCAGTTGCCTACTATGAACGTATCGTCATGATTGCATGACTGTCAGGTGGAAGTTGAGATCCTATTTGTCGCTCACTGCGATGTAATGTTGACCTTCCATACAAATTGAGCGCTCTGGTGGGTAAGCCCAATTAGTTTTCAATAGTTGTATAGGAAAGGCGGCTTCACAATGAATCCATATCAAGTTTTCCAGGTTTTAGTAAACTTCTAGAATGACCGGGTCCAAAATAATTTATATTCTTTCCTTTACCGATTTTATCTTCAGTTTTTCATTTTCTTATTTCTTTTTTACTTTCAGATTATTATTTTCTTTTGAAACAAGCCTCCCACTTCAAAAAGACAGATCTTGTGAAATATCTTCCCTTAAAAATGTTCATAAATTGGAAACATCTTAATTCGAAAGATATCTAATTTTCTTAATTGATTTTTTTAATCAATGGTCACATATTTTAGAAAATATTCGCATTTAAAATAACCCAAATTTTCAAAAAAATTGATTAAAATGTTCACACGAAATTCATGTTGTTTATTTTCATAACAACGTTCACAATTTCTTGTAAAAACACATGTCAGAATTTATGATGTTTTATCATTTTCTACTATATACGCTTTTCTTTTTTAAGAAAACATGAAACCAACACAATAGACACTTTGGGTGTGTTTGGTTTGTGCCCAAGGTTGCGCACCAAAGCATTGGCTAGCCAAAAATTTGGTAGCCCATGATTTGGCAAACATTGGCAAGAAAAATAAACTAGAGTCGGCTAGAGTTCATTGGCATGCTAAAAAATTGGCAACCATCCAATTAAAGACCATTCTTTGGGTCATGACCAAAATTTTGGTAGGGTGCACTTTGGCCACAATCCAAACACACCCTTTGCCTCGCTATCGTATATAAAAATACCACTACAATATATACCGCTTACATGCGTCGTCCAAGTCAGGACGCCCTGTGTGATTGACCATCAATCTGTTACAATGAGCGACAACTTGGATATCTGTCTTGGGGACGTCTGGTCGACGCTCAGTGCATCAAGTAGTCAAGCAATTTCATTTGGTGCTCCCCTCGGCTGGCACATTGGATGCTGGATCATGCCAAGCGATTTCCACTTCCGTATTCTTTTATGATGTCAAAAATACAAACAAAAAAATTTCACAAATATTTTGAAACAGAGGTTTTTGAATTTAAAAAATATTCATGAATATATATTCTTTTGCAAATTTTAGGGAAAAATTCTGGATTTAAATAATGTTCTTGAGTATAAATATATTCATGAATTTTACGAATTTCTTGAATTTAAAGAAATATTCATGTTTTCAAATAGTGTTCTAGATTTGAAAATTGTTTGCTTATTTTACGAATTATTCAATAAATTTCAAATTTTGACAAAACTTATAAAATTTGTAAAACATTCATGAATTAAAAATTCTATGATTTCACCAAAAAAAATCTAAATTTAGAAAGTAATCTTGAAGTTAAATATGTTCCTGCATTTCAAAAATCTTTTCCTATTAATGTTTTTTTAAATTTTAAAAATGTTGATGACTTTAAAAAATATTTATTTAATTAGAAAATATTATTGGTGTAGGAAAAGTAACAAATAGGAAAGCAAAATGAAAAACAGAAAAATAAAAAAAATGGAGAAAATAAAACTTGAAGAAACTGATGAAACAGGCAAACATAAAAAAAACGTTTAGACCGATGAAAAAGGCAAACTTAAAAATACCGAAAAATGGAGTAAAACAGCCGGGAAAAAACACAAGAAACCCAGAAGATAACCGCCGAGGAAGGAAAAAAAAAATCATGTACACAAAGTATAATAGGTCCACATCTGGGAAGGAAACCGCTCACCTACAGACGACGCTCCCTCGATGTATGGTTTGGGCCGACCCATTGGAGTGACGCTTGTGGATTTGCTCGACAGTATGATGCAGCATGAAGGGAAAAAAGGCATTAGGATGCAGCAAGCGTGAAACATAACCCAGCTGCTGCTTGTTGTTCAGTGTGGTCTTGTTCATTAATTGTGCTAGCGTCTGATTAATATAGATTTGAATGGGCAAATGTTATCTTGGAGTTCAGATGGACAGAAGAAGTACATGTCAGGTCGATACTGTTGGAAGGGAGAGAGAGGATTGATGGAATAGTTCGTTCGTTTTATTGCTTGAGCCTCGTGGGCATATATATAGGAGTACACATATCTACTTGGAGTACAAGACAAGCAAGAACAAATCCTAGTCTATCTCATCTTTCCTAATATACATTATACTCAACATCCCCCCGCAGTCACAACGGTGGCGACGCAGACGGTGAGACTGGAGAAGAATCCGAAGGAAAGCCGACGGACACCCCCCCACAGTCGTAACGATCGACGCATCGCGGAGTCGTGACTGGAGTGGCAACCGACGAGGTTGCTCAAGTAAGGTGGTAGCCCTTTGTGCCGTTTGTCGAGGTAGCCGAGAGCGTGTGTGGTGGAGCCGTGGTCAAGGTAGCCGTGCGAAGAATGCCGGGGTCGATGTCGAGTCGGGGTGGCCGGTGTCGAGGAAGTCGCCGTGGAGCCGCGGGCAAAAGAGGGCGCCGAGTTAGCATGGGCGCAGTGGTGTCGAAGTAGGGGTGCGCCGGGAAGAAAATGTTGTTGACGACGCGTCGCGGCGGGTTTGCCAAGCCCGTGGACACATCATGGACGAACGCACGCACTGATGTTGCCAGCACCGGGCATGCGTAGACGGACGAAGGCGAAGTTGACGAAGCGCCGACCAGGCTTGCCAGGCCCGGGGACACGTCGTGGATGAAGGCACGCATCGGTGTTGCCAGCACCGGGCATGCGTAGACGAGGGACCTGCACGAGCTGTACGCCATGTCGGAGAAGTCGGAGGGGCCAGCAGAGAAGAACTCGACGACGATTGCGGCGTCCATCGGCGCGGGGCCGATGTCACCAACGGTGGTCGGAGTAGACGAAGTGGTCGGGGTAGATGACGGCGACGCTAGCGACGGGCTGGTGTTTGGACAAAGAGGAAGGGGGTGGACGGGCGGCGGCGGCTACGAAGGTAGCGGCGGCGGTGGCCAAAGAAGAGCGGCGGCAGCGGCAGCCTGACGGCGGCGGCGGTGGCTAGGTTAGGAGTGTGGCGGCGGTGCTCGAAGTAAGCGAAGAACCCTGACAGCATGACGAAGACCAGCGCGGACGGTGGCATTCCCACACCAAGGAAGACGGCGCGACGCATACTATGGGAGGTCGACGCGCGGTGACGGCGGAGCGGACCGCGGGCCACGGCGCTACAGCCCGAAGGGGCGATGCAGCCGCGGCAGGTGGGTCGGGGCGACGGCGGGAATACCTCTGGGTGGCGGCGGGGACCGCGAGCCGTGATGCTGCGGCCCGAAGGGGCGACACGACGGCGGTTTGCGAGTCGGTGCAACCGCGGGGACGACCTCGGGGCGGCGGCAGGGACCGCGCATCGCGACACTACGGCCCGAAGGGGCAACGCAGCGGCGACGCACGAGTCGATGCAGCCGCGACGCACGAGTCGATGCAGCCGCGACGCACGAGTCGATGAAGGCGGTGTGGCCCGACGGGGCGACGCAACGGCAGCCCGATGCTCGATCGGTGGAGAGGCGCGCTGAACTCGGGGACGATCTTCACGGGACCTGCGGAGGCGCGCGTAACCGACAGGCCAGGTCGATCGCGCGGCGTTGATGAGGCGGATCGCGGCGGCGAGCGGGTGATCAAGCCGATCGTGTGAGAGGTCGGGACGCCGCTCGGTGGAGGCGTGGTGGTGGCGGAGTTCGAGATGAAGCCGGCGACGACGGGCGGCGTGGGACGTCGTGCGGACGAGCTTGTCAGCACCGGCACCCGGGAAGCGAGGCCCGAGCGACCAACAGAGCAGCGGCGCCCGAGTTTAGGCAGCCGACGAGCCTGACGCAGCCGAGGATGAGGCCGGCGAGGTAGACCGCCGGGCCGCCGTGCAGACGCGGCGGAGGCGGGTGATGTGGAACGATGGGCGGGCCGGCGCGCAAGCCACGACTATGATTGGCCATCGCATGGCCCGAGGCCGCCGGGTCGGGGCGATGCAGGTGTCCCGGCCGGAGCAGGGCGGTGACGGCCGACGCAGGGCGACGGAGACGGACCGATGCGCGGACGGCGGCTGGCCCTGACGGGCCGCCTCGGCGCGCGTGGCCGCTGGGTCGGAGGAGAGGTCGGCTGGTAGCGCCGGGGTCAGAGTAGAGGCGCTCGGGGTCGACGGCGGCGATGGGCGATGCAAACCGATCAAGAATAGATCGGAAAACCAAAATGAAACCTCGCGATCAAGATGACCGGCGGGAGAGAAAACCCCGGAACAAGGCTCTCTCTAGGGCAGCCGGTCAACACGACCGGCGGACGAACCCTAGGTACGGCCGACGCGGCCCCCGGCGGCGGTCATGGAGGCCGGCCGTCCCGGGGGCGGCGCGCGGGTGCGGAAGCGGCGACGGTTAGGGTTTAGGATCGACTTGCGATAGATACCATGTTGGAAGGGAGAGAAAGGATTGGTGGAATAGTTCTTTCGTTTTATTGCTTGAGCCTTGTGGGCATATATATAGAAGTATAATCATCTACTTGGAGTACAAGACAAGCCAGAACAAATCCTAGTCTATCTCATCTTTCCTAATATACATTATATTCAACAGATACATAGTATGGCCAGCCTCGTATTTATACACAGACATGGGTGAAGGGGTTCTACGAAGTCTCCGTTCCTATATATATGTGTGTCGCCCAATCCATTCCCACACAAAGTAGGAGAACGCCCAACCACATGCATATTCTTCTGCTGCTACCACTCGCTGGCTTGAAGGGTCCTAACTTGCGGAATAGGATGCATCATGAAAGCAATGAAAACAGCTCCCTAGGCGTAGCGGTGTTCCATCGTCTAGATGTTCACTATGCAAAACTTGTTGCGTAGCGTCAAGAACAGGAAATGTACGCCTCAGAGAACAAATCATGCTGGTTGTGAGTAGGAGGTCATCCCCAAGTGTATCTCCGGCTACTTATTTGTTCTCGTAGCCAAATATGCAAGGGGTAAATGAAAGCAAGTAAAAGGGACGTCCGGTTCTAGTATTTTCCTTTTTTTTTTTGGAACCATCGTGAAGAGATGCATGTGAATTCATCATGATAGAGTAAGATAAAACATCAAAGAAAGGCACAAACCATACAAATGACACGACCAAAACTAGACCTAAACAAGCTAAGGATCGTCAACCGAGAGTGAACAATCCACGACTCGAAGATGACCAAACAACCTAGACTAGGACAAGAGCACCACAAGGCATAAGAGCTAGAAAAATCCTCTGCAAGAGCCAAACACAGCCAGCTACAAAACCACCATACCATACCTGCCGTCGTCCAGGCCATAGATGGAGGGCCATATGGGAACGGGCATCAGTGAGATGGGAGCAAGAGGGTGCATGCGAGCATTAGGGACGAAGTCCACCATGACCGACCAAAGACCAAGAGACGAACAACCAGAACACAACCTACGACCAACGTTTCCCACTTGACGTAGACGATCCGACGAGAGGAGAATGCGCGAGAGATCTGGTAAAACGAGTGAACAACCACTAGATCTGGCCGAGGACGACCAAGCTGGATCGTGGATAGAATGGGGGCGGCATGAAAAACCTAGAACGGGAGCCCCAAAGGAGCACAACCATGAATGACCACATCAAACACGTTAGGAACGACCTGAAGAAAACCTACGCCCGTGATTGCAATTACAAGAGTCGGATTCCCCAAGAAGCACGGCCATGAACTGCCACATAAGGGACGATGGCACACCCACAAACACTCACACATCTGGAAGCACTAAAGGAGCACGACTACACAGTCACAAACGACCACATCACTGACCACAACACCACCAGATCAGGGAGCACCCAAGGATCTTGATTCCTCAAGGGTCACACCATGAGCGACCACATGAGGTTCGGTATGCCGCCCGACAGCCACGACGACCACATAGATGGCGGCGCTGATCAGGGGAAGGGCCCCAAGAAGGCACACCACAGGCCGGTGACCAAAATGATGTATATTCTGGTACTTTTTTCCATCCATGGTTTATAGGGACATATGTTGGATCAGACCGTCCATGCACTATCCCGATAAAAATGCTCTCCAACGGCCCCCCATTAAATCTTCTCCATATGACTAAACTGTGCAAACTTCCTGAGACTATATTTTCCAAAACATAGTTAGGGTAACTCCACTGCGGATCACAAAATATACGGACATTCTAGACATTTTTTTTCATCCCGCAGTGATATGTTTTTTTGCTCTGACCGGTCCAGATGTCCGAAATCCAAGAAAATGGAAGCAAATATAGGAGAGTTTTGTGGGTGTCCATACCTCCGCCACGTTGGACTACGACATGCATGACCCACGCCAAAAGCTTGCATAGAGCCCGCACATTAGGTATTCCCACCCGTCCGCCCTCGCCGAAGGACCTGATGGTGATGGCTGCCCTCAAGGCCACTTCATCTATATGTATTGTTTGTTAAAGTTAAATGGACAAACTAAGTGGAATGCCTTGATTGCCAATTCCGCAAAGACCGCGTTTGTCAATGAAGACGAAGGTGGTGATCCAACCATTCCAACACAATATGGGATTGCTCCATCCAAGATGGTGATTCGAAACCGGGGGAAGAAGTGGGAGGAGGGAGAAGGAGGAGCGAGAAGAGACGGCGACCAAGGAGAGCCTCCAATTTCTCGGTTAACACCTAAATTTTTTTAGGAGTTAGCCATTTGAGATTTTGACTAGATGCGGCTTAACTCCTCAAAATGAAATATTTTGAGGAGTTAGCCCCTTTAGAGAGGCTGGAACTTGGTGTAAGATAGTAGAGCGGAGCCCTTGTACGTGGTACAGACAAGTGCACTGGTCAATGAAGCATTTTCAACAATCTCAAACCGGTTGTAAAATGAATATTGAAACTCTTTTATGATTACGAATATTAGTTTTGTGTTTGTAATTGATCCCAATGGTACACTGAAGCTCCATTTCAAAGTCGTCCCGGCTGCCAGGACCTTTTCGTAGAACACCTAGTGTCATGTGGTGGTTTGTATTTTTGGTGTGAAATTAATTGAATTGTTGTTAATGTACAAGACATGCCATCTTGAGCTCCGCAGGAAAGTAATGTACCATGGGAAGTTCATCCGATGCAACAAACATGCATTGAAATCTTTGGTACAAGATATACCCAAACAAGTCTCCACCAACCCCACATTGTTTTACAGTACTATGGCAAACATGTCAAAACAATAGCAATATACGTACTCTCATCAACTCATGTATGGCATGCTACTAGGTACTACTAGATTGGCCTTGCCACTTAATTTTTATCTGTTTGTACGCTGTTGGTCGGTATAGGAGTGAAATGAAGTACATGGAATCTTTTGTCTAGTTATTACGAGATCAGATTGTTATTCCCATAGTGCAACCGGGCCAAGATTTTTATATTACAAGCTTAGAACAGTGATTATGGATGCACATGTCACTTTCTTGACGAAACCAGTCGTAATGCTTTGCATCAAGTAGTTGTGAAATAGTACAAAGCCATCTATATATGCTGCTCAACGTTGTCTCAAGTAGAACTGGCTCCACTAATGGTAATGAACGCACAGGGACAGGGGAGAGAGAGAGCGAGAGAGAGAGAGCGAGCGAGCGAGCGAGCGAGAGAGAGAGAGCGCGAGCGAGCGAGAGAGAGAGAGAGAGAGAGAGAGAGAGAGAGAGAGAGAGAGAGAGAGAGAGAGAGAGAGAGAGAGAGAGAGAGAGAGAGAATAGGAGACCTCGGGAATAAGGAGGAGAGAGAGAGGATGGCTCTAAGCCGTGTAAAACGGCAAGCAAGGGCTAGTAGCTGCCATGATGCCGTCCCAATTCTAAAGGAGGTAAACGAAAATGGGGATACCCAAATAACTCTTTGATTTTTGGCACTAAATTTACATATTTGGATGGAGAATAGGGAAGATACCCTTGAGTCATTGCTGCACCTTGGCCTTCACGTAGCAGCTTAGCAAGGACAAAAGGAGAGACACAGTAGACTGAGGCCTTTGCAGGCAGTACAAACAATGCACTTGTCACTTAAGCAATGTCTGTAATCTCATTTGCTAGTTTCCTTCTATTCCATTTTTTACTCCGAGACAAATACTTTGTAAATGAGATATAGAGCAGAAGCAGTAACAAAACTAAAGCATAAATTTGAAAGAAAATCACCTGAAGGATCCAACAATCAGAGCCCGCGGGCAATCCCCTCATGGTTCTGTACTCGTTGCTTCATGCGGTCTAGCCATTCTGATACCAAACCCCTTTTGTTCTCTTATTAAGTGGTCAAACCTATGTGTAATTACGGAAGGATCAGAAAGTAGTTAGAACCAGAACATGAAATGATGAGAACAACTTGGATGGACCGGTTAAAGAAAAATGGATGAACCGTGACTTATATATGAACCATTCCAAATTACAGAGAGATTTGTTGGGACTGAACGAATCCATTGTTATCCTCCTCCATTATGTGTCAATGCGCTCAAAATTTAGTAATTTACAACGGGTGGGCATCGGCGGCCTTATTGTATCCATTGTTGGTGATGAAAGAGTACAGGGCGAGAAGGCGAGAGAAGTGGAGAATACCAAACTATGGTATTCAGCCTGCGTTTTTCCCCTATGAAACATAAAAGGGCTGCTGTCCTGATGGCATGCCCGTTGAGTTCTTCCAAGTTTTTTGGAATTTGATTTGTCCATACTTATTCCAATTGTTTGATTATTTTTCTGAGGGCAAGATAGACATCTCTGGATTAAACTATGGTATACTGACTTTGATTGCCAAAGGGTAGGGAGCTGATTAGGTTCAGATGCATAGGCCTATTTGCATGCATAATGTTTCTTAAGATCATACCAAGGTTCTAAACACGAGGGTTGCAGGTAAGCTAGTTTCTAGAATTCAAACAGATTTTATAAAGGGTCTCTACATCTTGGATAATGTAGTTATGTCATATGAGACCCTGCACTTCTTACATAAGAGTATAAAGTCTCTAGTGTGCTATTCAAAGTGGATTTCAAAAAAGCGGATTATAATATTAATTCGAACTTTATACTTTCTGTGTTAGAGATGAAGGGGTTCCCTGAAAAGTTTATTTAGTGGACTAAGTCTGTTATTTACAACGGAAAAGTGGCTATTACTTTGAATCATATGATAGGAAAGTACTTTACTACTAGGAAAGGGGAGCCCTTCCCTAGTAGTAAAGACCCCCTACTGTTAAATATAGCGGTTGGTGTCCTGGTGACCTTGGTGAAAAGGGCTTAGGAGCAAGGTTTTCTTAAAGGTTTAGTTTCTCAGTTGTATGATGGTGGCCTTTTATCTTACATTATGCTGAAGACACCAATTTTATGCTTGAGGATGATCTAGAGGGGCTAGAAACCTAAAAATAATTTTGTGTGTGTCAGAGCAATTGACTGGACTAAAGATTAATTTTGTGAAAAGTGAGGTTTAATGGTTTGGTGGGGCAGTACCATAACGGAACGACTATGCTCAGATTTTTAATTGTGCTATTGTGGAGTTTCCTTCTGGTTACCTTGACACTCCTCCCTGCCACCCCACCGACACAAACCCGTGAGAAGCGGTTGCATCTCTCGGCGAAATAGCCCTACCACTGACTTTAATATCATCATAATGACTGCAACCACATATGTCCTCACCCTATGAAACACTATGTTTCTTTGTTTCTATAGCGACCAAACCACTAGCAGAAAATGCGTATAAAAGTTCTCCCTAAGCGTGGCTGGGGGTGTACGAGAAGTACCCCAAGATAGTAGAAGATCATCCGCATTTGGAATCTAGTCTTTTGTGCCCCACGTTGATAGAGCGACATGCTAAATCGATCATGCAATCACGCAAGCGACCAAAATGTGGGCAATACTCTCCCGCATTTGATCACATAAGGGACATCGTGGCTAATGTGGAAACCTCTCTTCACCAGTCCATCCGACATCATGCATCTGTTCCGAAAGGCGAGCCACACAAAGAGTTTTCACTTTAGGGGTGCACGACAACTCAAATCATCGTTGATGCAAGACCACGTTGTCGGATAATGAAGCGACTAGCATAAGCTGATCTAATAGACAAAGTTCCAGGGTCTTCCCAAGCACATCACACCACGTCCTGAACTCCTTGACAAAGGACCACCTGCTGGACGTGCTCCCACAACAAGAGGTACTCCATGGTTTCTCTCGCGTCCCTGTTATGACCAACGTCCCTTGGCTGAGTCCTCCGCAGGGCGTCCACCACTGTTCAAGAGTTACATTGATGGGTTCTTACTTGATCGTATATGCGATGGGCGATATCCCATTTTCTCATGCCAAACAGCCATCGATCCTGCCAGAAGTAGGATATCTGGCCGCCACCCCCCTCACATCCACGAAGACTGTCACGTGATATTTGTTTATAGATTATTGCGGCGTGTCTATCTCAAACTCAGCATGGGGTCTTGATCCATCTACACATTTCAACCATAACCAACGAGCCCTCAATGCATAGTAGCCATCTAAGATCTGGTAGGCCAAGTCCTCCGGTCTACCTAGGCATGCAAACCATGTCCCAAGCTTGCCAGCCCTTGGCCTCCATGCTGCCAACCTGGAAGAACATACTGCATATCCTGATAAGACTACCAACACCTTGGGTGCCACATCCAATGCCATCATGGTATGAATTGGCATCACGCACATCACTAACTGCATAAGAACTTGCTGCCCAGACTTGTCCATGGTTGTCGCTTACCAGGATGGTAGTTTGCTCGCAACCCCATCAGTAATGAATTGAAATTGTGCTGCCGTAGCCTTTCGGATTATCAAAGGTAGCACAAGATATCTGCACGGGAAAGCACCAATCAGGCAACCCATGCCTTCCACTAACCATGGTTGATGTTCAGTGCAGAGGCAACACCAAAGTCCCCGATATAGTCGAACAAACTTCAATATCCTCCTTGGTTGTACTTAAAAACAATAACACATGGTCCAAATATCGATAGTCTCTTAGAGATCCTCTCCATCCTAGCGGTGATAGGAAATCGGGATAAGTGGTGGAGCGCCTCCATGACTAGGTTAAAGAGAATGGGGGGGGGGGGGGGGGTCCTCTTGCCGCAAACTTCTCGCACTAGACAAAGTTGTACCTGATGTGCCATTGACCAACACCCTTGTAGAACCAAAGATAGCAGACCACAAATCCACATGATCGAATGCTATCAAAAGCTCATCTCCCCCGGAATTTGCAGGAGGAAAGACCAGTCCCTGGGGTCAAATGCTTTAGAGGTGTCTAGGTTAATCAGGAAGGTTGGCTCCTTCAAATCATGCAACCTCCAATTTGTGTCTAAATCTAGCATAAAATTGTCGTGCAAAGTTTTCCCACGCACAAAAGCACACTGATGTGTACCTACCAGCCACGTCAGCTCTGGAGCAAGTCTATTGGCAAGTACCTTCGCAATGATTTTCACAAACCCATGCTCTAAGATTACTTACCTATAATCCCTTAGCTCCTCCGCTCCATCTTCCTTGGGAAGGAGAGAGACCAAGAATTTGTTGAGAACGGCTTGCCCTGCATGTCACCCCTTGAGAAGCTTCCATGATGCACATGAAGCCATTCTTTATGATTTCCCACATACCTTATAAAACCTTCCAGTGAAACCATCCGGACCCGGTGCCTGGTCCGGCGACAAATACTTGACTAATCCCACACCCCATCGATGGTGATTGGGTCATAATGGTGTGCAAGGTTGACAAAAGGGACTTCAAGGGCATCATGATCAAGAGAGAAGGCTTGGTTATTGCTTGATCCTAAAAGTGTGCAGTAGAAACCATCCACATGATCCATAAGGTGCTCCTACCAGTAACAATTCGACCATTCACATGTAATTGAGTGATGGCATTGTGTCAAAGCATATGGATCACATGTTGACGGAAAAAACTAGTGTTTTGTCCCCTTCTTTAAGCCGTCATGACCCTGGTCTCCTCCGTGCAATCATTATTTCCATATAACTCAGGCCGAGCAACATCCTTTTGATTATACAACACAATTCAATTTCGGCTGCAGATAATTGTCTGCTCTCCATGGAAACTTCCATCCATAGAATTACCTCCAGAGCCACGCCATGTCTCGAGCTTGATGTTACCAACCAATCTACATCTCTACCTAGCTAAGGCTTTGGTTGTGGCTTCTAATTTCTTATTGATCACCTTAAAAGCATTCCCTACCGATGAAACAACAACCTAAGCCGCTTGCACCACCCCCATGAAGCCATCCACTTTTGTCCGGAAGCATTAAATTGAAAACACCTTCCCAAATGCAATGCCCTTCCCCAAATTGTCGCAATTCTTGCCTTGTATGCTGGGAATCCAAGGCCCTGCCGATGATAGAGGCATGAATGTGGGTTTGTCCTTGTGGTTTGTGGGCTTCTTTAATGGTTGCAAATCTTCAAATATTGCTCGTGTGGAATGTTTGTGGCTTGAATGTGTCGCCCAAGCATAGCGCGGTGCTCCAGTTGGTTGAATCAGCGGGTTTGAGCATTGTCTGCTTGCATGAGACTAAGTTAGAATCCATGACCCAATGACTATACAACAATCCCTTGGCAATGAATTTGATGATTTCATGTACCTTCCGGCCGCCGGAACTCGAGGTGGGATCATGCTAGTCAGCGACTCCATGATTGTTGCCCTATCGAATCCTCATGTCACCAAGCACACAATTACGAGGCTGGTTAAACTGGTGGCTTGCTCGTTGTGGTGCATAACCAGGGTCTTGGCCCACAACTATATGTGAAGAGGATAGAGTTTCTTGACAAGATACAAAAAGTTAGGGACCTCCACACGGGACCTCAGATGATCATGGGTGACTTTAACACAATTGTTGAGACGGCAGACAAGAGCAATGCCAACATCAACAGGAGGATGATTGCATGGTTCCATAGGTTGTTGGAAACTCTGGAGCTTAAGAAGATCTACCTCAATGGATCTTGGTACACGTGCTCCAATGAGAGGAAGCATGTAACGTTGGAGAAGCTAGACCTTGTTCTTGTCATGGTTTCCTGGCCCGCTTGGTCCCGCTACTGCACCATGGCTTGTTTTGGGGTCGGTAGGTGGGACCTTGCTGCCTCTAACTAGTCTTTGGCATCCGTGGGTTTTAGCGGCAGTGGAGGGGCAATCTCGGATGCCGGGGCGGTGGACCAGGAGGGGGACATCGCAGGGCTCATGGGCGGAGCTCGCGGCTTGGGTGCGGTGGCCATGGCCATGCGAGCAACGTGGTGGCCGTGCTATGACATGTGGTGGTGGTCATACTTTGTTCTAGAGACAAGTAACACTTGTCGGGGTGAAAATCCGATCCGGCTGTGGTCAGGCCGCTGGCGACAGCGCATCTAGCATTGTCTCCTTGAAGGTGTCAGTGCAAGTAGTCCTTGCCCTTGGTGTGTTCCGAGGGAAACCCTGATTCTTCGATCGGGCGATGGTGACGCTCCGGTGTCATGCCCCTCCTGAAGGCGCCACTTTGGAGATCATTGCTTGTCGTGTATGCAACACCCTTTGTATCTTTCCTCGTGTGCGTGTGTTGTGGTGTTGAGTTGTACGGCTAGGTTGTATGTTGGTTGTTGCTTTATATATAAAGCAGGTCGAAATCCTTTTTTGGTATTCTCGAAACATGCTTTCGCACCCCTTTATAAATAAAGGCATAAATGGACACACGATACACAGTCTCACAATACAAGGTATTGGGGAAACCCTCAAAAGTTAATCAAAAGAAAATTGACAAAACTACTTGAAAATGCAAATGCCGCCAACCAGTTGCCCAGAAGAAGCACAGGAGACCCGCCAACACGTGCGAGGAGGACCTGATCTCACCGGCGACACCTCCAAGAGGGTTAGGACATGAAGCACCGCCATCGCTGCGTTAGTAGAGGCTAACAGAGGCTCCCCCCCCCCCCCGAAATCTGGAGGATAAGGAGAAGTCACAGCGATGCCCCAAGGAGAATTCACGGTGAGGCCAGTCACGTTGAACACAACACCTAGGTCAAAGGGTGCAGAGATGGCTCTCCTCTCCTCCTCCTCCCCCTCCTCCTCCCTTCCCTCCCACCTCACCTACTCCACCCAAATCCATGGCGATCTCTAGCTTTGATCAGGATGGAGGGCCTCTTGCATTAGGACCTTGCCTCGGGACTAGCCCTCAGATTAGGTGCGAAGGAAGTTTAGATCAACAGTGCACTTCTCCCACTCTCGAGACTCCAAGGAGTTCTTTCTTGTGGTCTCGTTTTCTTCGGCCTCCTTTCCTTTTACTGTGGAAATGGTTGGTATTGCTTTACAATGTTGTATTGGTGGTATTAGCGTTTGTTTCAAGGTGTTCCAGCTCAATCATAGATCATTTTGGTTTTCCGTTGCCAATAATAAATTGGGACACTTCATATATGGTCTTAAGGACCGCATTTGGCTGGATTTTGTTTGCCACTTTCATCTGTTCAATGGACGTTTTGCTCAAGCCCCAACTTTGATACAGTGCTGGCATGTTGATGAAGAAATGATAGAACTAGTTGCAACACATCTGTTGGCTATCAAATCTGATCTGGGTTTATTGAGGCAAGACTCTTCTTTGTGCAATTCCTCATTACATGAGTTAAGCAAATTATCTTTGATTCCTCTTGATCATATGATTTTTTTCTAATAAAAACTCAGAGGAGGCTTCATCATCATCTACTACCTAGAAGAATCCACAAGGAATTCATATTCAATTTGGGTCTTTTTTCCCAAGTACGATTGATGAGCCGACAATTGAGACATCTGGTCTACCTATTAGATTAATGGAGAAATACCTCCGACAGGCGAAATTAGAGGGCGAGCAATCACCGACATATCTTCGTTTGGGCAGTTTTAATTGGCCCATTAATTCTTTCTACCCGTCACCACCATAGTGTTTTCTCACTTCTGCTTTCAAATATGCACCGGCCCATATTGTGTGGTCTCCGACTCTTTCGGCCCACCACAAAGCGGATTTAGCCCAAGCCTGTTATTCTGAGGCTGATATTAAGCATCTTTACAAAAATTGGGTGATTCTTTGTGCTTGTTGCCTTCAATGGGGACACCAGAAGATACATTGCCATGACATGGTTATTTGCATTAACTGCTCCACACCTGATCACAAGGTAAATAATTGTCCTTCATGGCTTACATCACAGTCTTATGGACTAGAATCTGCCATCAACCAACATTATATTAATCACACTGGATTTCCTGTTAGCACGGAATCTCTAGCTGCTAAGAGGAATCAAGCGCGGCCTACCATCCAACGTGAGGCTTGCAGCCACTATGGACACACAGAATAATCTTGATGTTTGAAGAGGTGGAAGGAGCGTTGGAGGTGGATTCCTAAAATACCCAAAACTACCAAAACTACCCCTCATGTTTCAGCTTCTGCTCCGATTTCGCAAACATCGCCGCCCTATTCCAGCCATTCGTCACCCCTGCCACCCTTGCCCCCCATCCACCCTCACTCCACCTCGCCACCATGGTGAACTACCCACTCAACTCAGTGCCCTTGCTTCCATCGTGCTTCGCTGTCGAACCAGGGCCGACTGATCGTGTGTCCGCAGCGGAATGGTGGTCGGACCAATCCTGCCGCTCAACCACAACTATCTGGCCATCACGGAATCCAGTCACTACGTCCCTATGCATCACCGAGCCATCATCTGCAACACAATCCGAGGTTTGCTTCATGGAGCACAACTCTTCACCACAGAGGCTAGTAATCACCCATTTGGGATCGGTTTTGGGTTTGTGGACTCCTTCATCAGAGATACTGCAGTAGCCACTCCGATAGAATTAGAGGATGAAGATCTGCTCATTACCTTTGTTTCCCACCAAGAGGATCTCAATCGCCGCACCACCACCATTGGCCCGGAAATATGGATGATGTATTTTGGCTTTCCATATGACTACCAGACAGATTACTACATTAACAAATCTCTTGGTGGCTTCGGCTCTCTGGTTTCTTGGTATAATCCTCGAAAAGACCGCTGATTCATGCTGATCAAGGCGTGAGTGCTCAATCTGCGCCTAGTGCCAAAAAGCTTCATGATCTGGTAGCTTGGTGGTGCACAGGACTGCTGGATGGTGCAGATTACCATCCTAAGGAGTAATGACTGGAATGCCCTACTCCCTAAGGTCCCGCCGGCGGGTGAAGAGCCCCCCTCCGGATGGCAACCCACACCCTCAATTTGGACTAAACCTTACCACAGAGCAGCTGTACCAACAGCAAGTACAAAATTGGCTGGTGCAGAATGCAACACCACGCAATGGTGCACTAGAGGGCCAAGCAGCTAATCAAGAACATGTAAACGCTGGCTGGGGAGCATGGCCAGAACCGCCAGCGCCTGTGCTGCCTCCGTTTCTCATGAACCATCAAGCCTGGTTGGCCGCCCAGGGTTTGCAGGTTCAAGATGGCCTGGTGCCTGAGAACAATTTAACTGACAGTGCAGCTCAAGCATGGAACGATTCAATCACCATCTCTGAAGACTCTGGCTCAGAACACCCTACATTGGCCATGATCATAGTTCCTGATCAGGATCCCACTGGCCCTCAGGCCTCTGAAGATTCGCCCACTATCTCTGTGGAAGTGCACAACCAAGGAATTCACTTTTGTCTCTCAACTCAATGTGATTTTCTCATGTCTCTCCTGCTTGCTGATCCAATCCCTCGTCAACAACTCAACAATGCTCTGTTTGCTGCTCTTTGGCCCCTGATGGCCACGTTTGGCCCTTGGAACAATGGCTATGGCCTGAGACAGGATAATCTTGAGGTGGCAATTCAGGTTACTCTTCATGCTGGGGGGTTACAATTCAGTTACATAGCCTGTCAGCAGTCCACCCCAGATGCGATGTCTGCTCATGTCACTGAGGTACCTACACCAAACACTCGTGCTCTCCTGACACTTATGGACACACATGAATCTCCGGATGCAGCAATAACCAATGTCCAGTCAGAAGATTCAGTGTTTGACCCATAGATAGAGACGGTGGAACATAACGCTCTCCCTGTAATGGTCAATGTGATGCCATTGGATGCAGCTAGTTCGAGCTCTATGACTACTGTCAATACTATACAAAAGTAGCGCAAGGGGAAGATGCAGGCTCCACTGGACATCTCCACCCTTCCTCACAGCAACATGTCTAATAAATATGATGGCTTCCGCATTACCCAGCCTACTGATTCATGCCTAGTTAAGTCCAAGGTCAAGCCGCGCATCAAACCATCTTCTGCAACTGTTTCTAACGATTCTACCATTGAAGAATTTGTTTCTGAAGATCAAGATGCTGCTGTCCCACCACCAACTTCTATTTCTGAGATGCAGGCCATTGACACACACCTGTGTGCGATCCTAACGGAGGAGCTGTCCATCATGGCCCTCACCAAGGAGTAGGGTGACTCTTCCTCATTAAGCTAGTTCTTTGCACTATCTTTTATTTCATGGTACTTTTACAAAATTGGAACGTACTATGTTGGAACGTCCACGGTCTTAATTCCCCTGTTAAAGGCTTAGCGCTCGGTAATACTATCAATGCTAGCGGTTGTGAGGTTATTTGCTTGCAAGAATCTAAAATGCTAATGTTTGATGCATCTTCTTAAAAGCTTTATGCCCATGGCGCTTTGATCAATTTACCTTCATTCCATATCAAGGGGCTTCAGGTGGCATTATCACCATTTGGAATAGTAGTGTATTCTCTGGCAAGGTATTTTTATCTGAACCTTTTGCGCTAGGTGTGGAATTCACCTCCACCCAATCTAGTCATTGATGAAACTAGTCAATGTTCATGGACCATGTCAAGGAGAGCCCTGGGTCATGTTTACTAGTTGTCTTTTTGACTTGGCTATTCCACCTCTGAAGATTGGCTCTTACTTGGTGATTTCAATTATATACGATCTCGTGACAATCACAATAAGCTTGCTGGTAATGTGCAAGACATGTTCACTTTCAATGATTTCATACATGAACACAACCTTACTGAACTCCCCATCAAAGGATGAGCTTATACTTGGTCAAACATGCAACAACAACCATTACAAGAAATATGTCAACTTATGACCTTCTGTCAGTGACCCTGAAAGAATTGGTCATAGATTTATGACCATTTGAGACCAATTGGTCAAAAGCTGTTCGAGGGGCTCCAAACCCTAAACCATTGCGACCATTTTGGTCAGAAAGGTCATAATTTCCTTACATGAAATGGTCATAAAGCTAATAGTGCTAGTCTGCTGCCTTATTTCTAGTTGTTAACGACCAATATAGATGGTCATAGCCTTGTAAATTTGGTGGGTTGCTATGACTAGGCGCCACCTCATCAGTTTTGCCTATGTGTCATGTCCATGTGGCAGTTTTTGCCCTAGGTTGTGAAGCAACCTATATTTTTGTCATTCCCAAAATTCCCAAAAAATGTCATAGATTCTTTGGGTCATATCTTCACAAATATGTAAAAACCTTCCTTGCCTAGTTCAAAAATAATTCAAAAAATTCATTTTCCTATTCCATTCAGAGTGCTTGAGTTTGTGAAGGAAGTACCACTTTGGCATGTCCAAATAGTATCCATTTTCTACAATGCTTTCCTTTGCCCAAATAACCATCCTCCACCAAATGCCAGCTCAATCCATTCATTATTTTGAGCCGAGCTTCAACATTCGTATTTATGTCCAGTGTGGTGGTTTGCAAAGCAAGTACCACCTAGGCTCCTCCTTTTGAGCTGAAAATTTGTGAAAACGGTCTTCTTAGTAACTGATCATCCTCACCAAAACTCACGCCCATTAGCCATGTACATTTCTGCACCGCTAATCAAACACTTGGCTGCTAATTCATGTTTAAGCATCGATTGGTCTCCTCGTGAGAATCTTATGTTGTAATTTTCTTCCTAGCACCAACCTGGGAGTGCCCAACCCACTAGACATGCCTAGGCCGCCTGTAACACATGGCAATGCCACGGTCACCTTGGCGGGCATGCGAGTTCTGGCGCTCTAGAGTTGGGGCCCTCGGCCACCGCCCAAACCTCGACGTATCGCCACCAAACCATGTATTTATGATTAAACAGGTCCTTATGTAACTAGAAATGATTTTTGGAAAAAATAAATAGCAAACTATGAGGCAGCTGCAGTTCAAATTTGACCCGCTTCCAGCTGAATCGGCAGAAATTTGTCTTTTTCACGAGAGGTGGATCAAAAAATTTTACACCAGACCATTTTGTCAATTGTGCATTAAATATGGCCTAGTATTTTATAAAAATGATTTGGTCCAATTTTGCAACAATTATTTGGTAGTTCCTTCACAAAAAAACCTCCTTTCGCACTTTCGAAAAATGGAAAATGGTTTTTTCGTCCAACAAAATGAAAACTTCCTTAGGCAACATTGTTTGCTATTCCAATATGCACCCTTGTGCACAATATGAGATCATTTGAACAAACTATGCCATGAATGTGGCCATAAGATTGATCATTTGGTGGAAAGCCATGAATCTTCACACTTGATAGCTCATTTCGAGAACACTTTTTAAAATAATTACCGTATTACAAGTTTATTATTTTTCCTGGAAACTTGGTCACATATAATGACACAATGCGAAGGTTTTCCAATTTTTGATTTTTTTGAATATTTTATGCCCGTTTCAAAATGCGGTCAAAACTACGGGCTTGAATTGCTCCTAGCTAGTGGTTGAATCTTGGAAAACTTTTGGTGTTTCTCTGATTAAATAGATACTTATGTACCTAGAAATGATTTTTTTAAAAAATAAACAGCAAACTATGAGGCAGCTGCAGTTCAAATTTGACCCGCTTCCACCTGAATCGGCGGAAATTTGTCTTTTTCACGAGAGGTGGATCAAAACTTTTTACACCCAACCATTTTGTCAATTGTGCATTAAATATGTCCTAGTATTTTAGAAAATTGATTTGGTCCAATTTTGCAACAATTATTTGGTAGTTCCTTCACAAAAAACCTCCTTTCGTGCACTTTCGGAAAATGAAAATGGTTTTTTCGTCCAAAGAAAATGAAAACTTCCTTAGGCAACATTGTTTGCCATTCCAATATGCACCCTTGTGCACAATATGAGATCATTTGAACAAACTATGCCATGAATGTGGCCATAAGATTGATCATTTGGCTTGAAAGCCATTGATCTCCATACGTGATAGCTCGTTTCTGAGAACACTTTTTAAAAATAATTGTCGTATTACAAGTTTGTTATTTTTCCTAGGAACTTGGCCACATATGATGACGCAATGCGAATGTTTCCCAATTTTTTGATTTTTTTTTGAATTTTCTATGCCCGTTTCAAAATGCGGTCAAAACGGCGGGCTTGACCGTTCCTAGCTAGTGTTTGAATCTTGGAATTTTTTTGGTGTTTCTCTGATTAAATAGATACTTATGTACCTAGAAATGATTTTTGAAAAAAATAAATAGCAAACTATGAGGCAGCTGCAGTTCAAATTTGACCCGCTTCCAACTGAATCGGCGGAAATTTGCCTTTTTCACGAGAGGTGGATCAAAAAATTTTACACCCAACCATTTTGTCAATTGTGCATTAAATATGGCCTAGTATTTTATAAAAATGATTTGGTCCAATTTTGCAACAATTATTTTTGGTAGTTCCTTCACAAAAAAACCTCCTTTCGGGCACTCGAAAAATGGAAAATGGTTTTTTCGTCCAATGAAAATGAAAACTTCCTTAGGCAACATTGTTTGCCATTCTAATATGCACCCTTGTGCACAATGTGAGATCATTTGAACAAACTATGCCATGAATGTGGCCATAAGATTGATCATTTGGCTTGAAAGCCATTGATCTCCACACATGATAGCTCGTTTCTGAGAACACTTTTTTAAAATAATTACCGTATTACAATTTTATTATTTTTCCTGGAAACTTGGTCACATATAATGACATAATGCCAAGGTTTCCCAATTTTTTTGAATTTTTTGAATTTTTTATGCCCGTTTCAAAATGCGGTCAAAATGGCGGGCTTGACCGTTCCTAGCTAGTGTTTGAATCTTGGAAAACTTTTGATGTTTCTCTGATTAAATAGATACTTATGTACCTAGAAATGATTTTTGGAAAAAATAAATAGCAAACTACGAGGCAACTGCAGTTCAAATTTGACCCGCTTCCAGCTGAATCGGTGGGAATTTGTCTTTTTCAGCAGAGGTGGATCAAAACTTTTGACACCAAACCATTTTGTCAATTGTGCATTAAATATGTCCTAGTATTTTGTAAAAATGATTTGGTACAATTTTGCAACAAATATATGGTAGGTCCTTCACAAAAAAACCTCATTTCGTGCACTCAAAAAATGATTAAAAATAGCTAGAAATATGAAAAATGCATACAAATTGGTCCTAATCCATAAAATGTAGTCTTACTCTAGTGAAAGCTTGTATGGTGCCCTTTTGCATAATATTTTTGATAGCTACTTCATAAAATCCCTCTATTTTTAGTATTTGAAAACTATTTTACATCACTGATTTTCTGAACCAATCGTAACTCTGTCCACGGATCGATGACATGGCGTCCATCCATCCATCCATCCATCCATCCATCTCTCCATCCCACATCCATCCATCCATCTATCTACAGAAAAGAAGAAAAAAAGAAAGAAAAGGAGATACCCCCCACCCGCAGCCCAAACCCTAGCTCAGATCCCCTCCCCCGTCGCCCCCTTCCTCCCTCGTCCCCATCTCCTCCTCCCTTCCAGATCGCCGCCGCCACCTCCTCCTTTCCAGATCGCCGCCTCCACCTCCCTCTGTCCGAGCTCCCCGACGGCCATGGCCTCCCCCACGCCCTCCTCCTCTCTCCCATCCCCTTCCCTCACCGCGAGCCCTTCTTCCCCTACCGAGGTCCACTAACCTATCCTCCCTTCCTTCCGCCCTTGCCGCCTCCCTCTCTCTCCCGATCCAGATCGACGCCACCCCTCTCTAACCCTACCATCCTCGCCCGGCGGGCGCCTCCTCCCTCGCCATCTCCTCCTCCCTCCTCACGGCCGCCTCCACCACGCCACAAACCCCGACGACGGCCTCGTGTAGATCCCATCCTGCTCCCGTCCGGATCACGGCGCGGATCCCATCCTCTAATCCCGTAGAAGCCACCCCACCTGCTCTCCTCTACTCCGGGATCCATCCATCCACTAGGTTTCTGTGGCCAGATCCGCCACCCTATCCCTCCCTGCGTCCAAGCCGGTGACGGACGCGGTCGACGAGACCGGTGACCCGCAGCTCTGCGCTCCGTACGCGCCGTTCTTCCTCGGTCACATCGGTTTAATCAATTTCCTCGTTCGTCGCAAGGTTCAGGCGAGACGGCGGCCGGCGGCGGATTACATCGAGAGGGTGCAGGTGGATGTCACCCCCAATATGCGCGGCATCCTCGTCGACTGGCTCGTCGAGGTCGCCGAGGAGTACAAGCTCGTCTCCGACACGCTCTACCTCACTGTCTCCTACATCGACCGCTTCCTCTCGTCCAACTCCCTCAACCGTCAGAAGCTGCAGCTCCTCGGCGTCTCTGCCATGCTCATTTCTGTGCCGAGTGTTCAGTTAAATCAAGATATGAGCCTAACTTCAGATCCGTTGTGTGGATCCAGTAAGTACGAGGAGATCAGCCCCCCAAATGTGGAGGACTTCTGCTACATCACCGACAACACCTACATGAAGCAGGAGGTGTGTGTTCTTCTCTTGCTTGCTTGGTTCATTTGTGAGATCTTGCAATTGGACGACCCTAGCTAGAATGCTGATCTGGGTTCTTGTGGGCATGTGCAGCTATTAAGATGGAGAGGGATGTACTAAACAATCTCAAGTTTGAGATGGGCAATCCTACCGCTAAGACCTTCCTAAGGTATATCACAAACCAAATTATTACTGAATTGCCGTTGCCAACCACATTTTGTTGCTACGAATGTGTTCCTAACTCTTGTGTTCTGTTTGCTTCCTTCCCTATTTGCAGGATGTTCATCAAATCTGGCCAAGAAGAGAAGGTAATGGTCCACTACTCTCATACTACCTTTGAGCCACACTGCTGTTAAATTGGTTGATGTTCATCATGTGCATCGTTGTCTCCTCTGCTCCGGTTACATTCACTAAATAACTTCCCATGTTAGTAAAATTACAGCATAAATAACTCCCCATGTAGTTCTTCTATTTTTAGTTTGGGTTCAAGTGATTGGTAGGCCTAGTTGCTGACGGTTTATGGGACTGACTACAACACGAAGGATGGAACAGGGTATGTGCAGCAGTTTTCATAACCGACCACACATTATCAGGGGCAGAATGCACTTAATTTTAATCAGTTCCACTGACACCTAGCAATCCCTTAGCAATCCCTTCTTCTTTTCAAGTCTGGAATGCATTTTTTACTTGAATTCAGTAGACCAGATGTGCACACTTTGGCTGGCGTATGTACTGTTATCTATCTCATTTGGCTATCAAAATGTGCATGTCTTCATAGAAAAGAGAACTGTGTACTATGTCTTGCTGCAAACTGAGGTTGATATCTCCCATTCGCAAACAAAAGAGAGGTTGATGTTTCAATATGTGTTCACTATTGTTTGGTACTACATCTTAAGACTGTTCGCTTATTGCCTTCCTCTAAGCTTAATTTAATTGGAGCTGCGCCAATTTAGAAAGGCTTCCGCATCTCTGTCTACCACATCTGTGAAAGTGTGAATCATGTCTCTATGCAATACCTGATATGATAACATGACCTGAACTAGAACTATTGGCTCCTTTACTTGCTCTGGTTTGGTTAAGACTGATGATACCATGGATGCACATTACTATTAAGTTTAAAAGTTCTGTTGAAACAAGGTGGAAGCATGTTCTTTCTAGCAAATGTTCTAGGCGCAATTAGTATAAAAGAGAATTGTGGATATGTGATGGTGATATGAGGAAATGTGGTTGTAGTACTTTCTGCACAATTTCCTCGTGTCTCCATCACGGCCTCTTTGCAGGTTTAATTTCCTTGAGACTCCCTGTAGCTTCCTTCTGAAGGATGGCAATGTTGCACACATCTTAGAATGAAAGCTGAACCATCCTGAATTTGGAGCAATCTCTGAAGATACAGTGAAAATTATTAGAACAAAGATACATAGCTCCTTACTGGGTTCCCACTTTACTAAATTTCTGTGCTGGTTAATGATAATGCTGCTTCTTTTTCATTGTCTAGACATTTCGGATAGCAGGTTCTCCAGCCAGCCATATTTTCTTCCAAGAAATATTGAATAACTTGTTTACTTCATTTTTTTAAAACAGATAATACGTATTGAATTATTCATATTAATCTAAAATAATAACCAAACAACTACAGGACAGTGGATTACTAGCATGCATGTGTGACTTAGTTTTTGGTGTGTTTTGCTTGCAGGTCATTGTTGTGAAGGCCGCCACGGGAAGGCGTGGGGGACTTGGCACAAGGCCGGTGATCGAATCTATGCTCTATGCTCCATGGAAAGGCCTAAATTCAGCTTGACAGAGAGCACACAAATGGTTGCATAGTGTGTTTAGGTTGTGGAACTTATAATTAGAAGGTTCAGAAAATGTTAGTCGAGCTAACTGTTCACAATCTGAAGTAACTTTAACTTGGTACAAAATTGGTCTGATATTAGTTTTATATCACAAAAGTAGGGAGGTTCCTACTGCTTATTAGTATCACCTTTGGATTATTACTGCGTTTGGTTCACCACTGTACTGATTATCTTGGCGAGCATTTGTTTAATAACTAGAATACATTGTGCATGGGAACTCTATTTACCTTACCTTACATGTACAATGCACAAGGTCAGTTTGCGTACTATTACAAATGTCTGCGAGGGTCCTTTGTGCTACTAGTGATTTTGATCGATTCTTTGCAAGACAATCACGTACACAGATGCCTAAGCAGCTTAATTGATTGCAGCTTAATTGATTCCGACTATCTGAACAAGTTACTGTTATCCAAATGATTTTGCCTACAATAAGCTATTATTCACCATTGCTTCAGTAGATGTTTATGTAGTAGAAAATTACACTACCAGTGATAGTCTGAATCTAACATGATCAACATCTTACTCCTGTATTTGTCTTGCCCATAGTACTCCCGTATGAGTAGCTGTATACTCCTGTAGTTTTTCCTGCCTATAGTGCAGAGATGGAGTAGTTTGTCCTGCATGTGTGATGTTCTTTCCAGCATCTTAGCTGTGTACTCTAATTACTGGAGTATTCTATAGATTTTTTCAATTAAAACTACTCCAAAGATGTTATTTCCAGCATCGACATAATTTATTTTCTTTTGTTAATGGTTACTGCTGATGGTGCAGACTTTCCATGTATGCTCTCACAATCTAAACTAATTTATATTTTAACTGAAACTTGGCGTTGATTGGTCTAAAGATGAAACTATAGTACTATACACACGACATGCAACAGCCACTTATATCAAACAGTGGAGCAGTGCTGCTGTCCTGAATGTTACCTCAAGTTTATCGTTTACCGGAAGTTTCAAATTAGAAGAAGTTTCAAATTCTTATGCTGGTTTATGTTCTCTTTGTAGGTTATGAGATATGGTGCTGGAGAGATGCCATTAGCAAACTGGAAGGGCTGCAACCAAATCCAATCGGCAGCATGGCAGTGGTCTCTGAATATTCAGCGATTCCTTTTTTGTTTGGCCTTCTTGTAGGTTTGCACATAAGTGGAAGTTGTAGTGTATATTAGTAGTCGCTGGAGCTGTGATGGTGATCTTTCTTTTGAGTGGCTGTCGTTTGTTATGACAATCTTTTAGTTGCTGCTTCTTATGTATAGATAATGTGATGAATATGTAACTGCAACAGATGATGTATGATTGTACAGTGAAACAAATGTTGCTTTGATAGCAAAATTGAAAAAACTGAATTGTTTCTCTATTGTCTAGTCCTTTGAATTAGCGAGCTGAAAATATTGATGGGCTGGAAGAGGCCTTAGCCCAAACAATATTGGACAAAAAAATGAATGGACCGCAAAAAGGCTGAGGCCCAAAAAATGGAAGAAGCTTAGAAAAAAGGCTGGGCCAAAAGAATAAATGGTTGTTGGGCTTGGCCCATGAACCCAACAAAAAATTGATGAAAAAAAAACACAAATAGGCTGAATTGTTGGGCTCGGCCCATGTAGAAAATCGAATTGGACGGGGCTGAATCTTGTGCCACATCGACTTGCCATTTGGATGCCTACGTGGCACAGGGGAGGTTGCTAGTGACCAAAACGCCACAAGAGGAATATTTTAGTAAATAGCGTCTTTGACAATTCCGGAAGAAAGGTCGCTATAGTGGTTCTGACGGCCGACTTTTGACCTTACATTTTTGGTCACAAAAAGGTCATAAATGGAAATTGGTGACCTTTCAGTGACCAATAGTGGTGGTCATAAGTTGACATATTTCTTGTAGTGACCCTCTGCTAGAGCATCTAGATTGGTTTTTCACCACGCTTAACTGGACTTTGTCGTTCCCTAACACAATGGTGAACCCACTAGGAAAACCAATATCTGATCATACGCCCTATTCGGTTATCATTCAAATGACAATCGTAAAAAGTAAACTCTTCAGGTTTGAATCATACTGGATTGCTCATCCAGGATTTATCGATGTGGTCTCTCAAGCTTGGAATCGACCCATCAAGTTTAATAAGGACTCAAACATTGCAGCCAGACTATTTCAGAAGCTTAAAGCAATACGACATGTTCTGAAACAATGGAGCAAGAAAATTTCTCGACTTAAGATTGCTATTGAAAACACAAATAAAGCCCTATTAGAACTTGACAGTATTGAAGACCGCCGCACATCAACAATTCCAGGAGGGAATTTCCGTGTCATACTCAAGAAACATCTGCTCCGACTGTTACAATACCAAAAAGATTACTGGAAGAAAAGATGCACGATCAGATGGATCCAATTTGGGGATGAGAACTCGAATTTTTTTAGGTAGTGGCAACAGAAAGATATAGGAAAAACTGCATCAACATCTTGAAAACAAGTGTTGGTGTGGAGGTTGATGATCATTGTGGGAAGGAGTAAATCCTCTTTGATGTCAAGCACTTCACGAGAAATAGAGGTCAATTAAACTGATAATGAAGCATTATAAATGGCATTGATGAAAGTAGCTAGAATCAACGGGAGATTGCTCGCATGGTCATGTAATCTCCAGGCTAAGAAACATCCCGTGGCATGTGGAGTGCTCTTTGCGTTTCTCAAATCCATTCTCAAATCCCCTCCGGACCGCCTCTCTCATGATTGTCCGACGTTTGTCTAGTGTCAAAGGATTCAACAAAACCATGTGTTCATCATTAGGCGAAAGTAACAGGCGCTAGAACCCTCGACCATAGAACCCTCGACCCTAGAACCCTAGAACCCTCGACCCTGGACCCCTCGAACCCTCGACCCTAGAACCCTAGAACCCTCGAACCCTCGACCCTCGACCCCTCGACCCCCTCCTCCCTCCTCATGTCGAAGTTAGCGGGGAGGGGGTATATCGACCCCCCCCCCCTCATGTCTAGGTTATCGGGGAGGTGGTATATCGACAACGACATACCCGATAAACAATAAGAAGAGGAAGAAGAAGAAAAAAAGAGGAGAAGAAGAAAGGAATAGAGAGAGGAGAAGATCAAAGAAAAAAAAGAAGAAAAAAAAGAGGAGAAGAAGAAAGGAATAGAGGTGAAGAAGAAAAAAAATAGAAATTACTCTATTTTTTTCTTCTTCTCTTCGATTCCTTTCTTCTTCTCCTCTTTTTTTTTCTTTTTTTTCTCTAGTTATTTATTTCTCCTCTTCTTCCTTTCCTCTTCTTCTCTTTCTTCCTCTACTTATTTTCCTTTTTCCACTCCTTTTTCTTCTCCTTCCTTCTTCCTTCTTCATCTTTTCTTCCTTTTCCTTATTTTACATTTTCCTCTACACTAACCTAAAATGCACTAACCTAAAATCGATACCAACTAATTAACAACCTAAATAAAAAAAATAATACATATATGAAAAAAAACATCATATGAAAAAACATCATATGCAGAAAAAACATCATATGAAAAAACAACAACATATCAACATCATCACATATATGAAAAAAAATCGGAAGGCCGCCGGACCGTGGAATGGCGGCCTTGTGGCAACAGTGTCGGGCAGCCGTGTACGAAGTGATGATGGCGTCGGGGGCAGGCGGCGGCGGTGTCGGGCAATCTCGGGAGGTGGCGACGGGCGACGCGGCAGCGACGACTTCGGGCGGTGAGGAGGTGGCAGTGTTAGGCGGCGAGGGCAGGCGTGAGGGGCCAGTGGCGGCAGCGACGGCGTCTTGTGAGCGGCAAAGCGGCGGGGCAACTGGCGTCGTCGTTGTCGTCGGCGTCGTCGGGGGGGAAATGAGATGAAAACTGAAAATTTGGATAAGTGTTGCTTATATACCAAGATCATTGGTCCCGGTTGGTGGCACCAAGCGGGACTAAAGGGGGTTTTGGTTCCGGTTGGTGCCACCAACCGGGACCAATGCACCACTTTAGTCCTGGCTGGTGCCACCAACCGGGACCAAAAGCGTTGTGCTGCCCCGCGGCGAAATGTTTAGTCCCACCTTGCTAGTTAAGAGGAGCTCAGAGTGGTTTATAAGCCCCACTGCGGTTGCCCTCTTGAGCTCCTCTCAAATGCAGGCTTACTGGGCCTAATCGCACATTATGTTATCTTTGGGCCTACTGGGCTTTCTGCGGGTCTGAATCCTGGCCCATGGTTGGGTTTCTAGTCGTACTCAGGCCGTGGTGGCCTAGTCGGTGGCACTTTTTTTGTTTTATTTTTTGCTTTATTTATTTTATTTTGTTTCTACTTAATGTTGCTATTTTTATATTTTACTTTATTAAAGTTTACTTTGTTTCTACTTATTTATTAAAGTTTATTTTGTTTCTACTTATTTTTTTTCTATTTATATATTTTCTTTTTTTTGCTTTTTTATTTATTTTATGAAAATTCTTTTTGCTTTTAATATTTTGAAAAGAAAATACTTTGATAATTTTAGTTGCATAAAATTTATATAATTTTAGTTGCATAAATTTTATATAATTTTAGTTTCAATAACACTAGATGTTTATAAAAGCTTTTTGGTTGATTCCTTTAGCTATTAGAGTTTCATTAAAGTTTTCTAGTTCATTCTTTTTTCTACTAGAGTTTCATTTAAGTTTTCTAGTTCATTCTTTTAGTTTACTATTTTTGCTATTAGAGTTTCATAAAAGTTTTCTAGTTTATTCTTTTTTATATTAGTTCATTCTTTGAGCTAAATGACCCTGAAATTGAAAAGCATTTCAAATGAACTCTAAAAAGGTTGAAAGTTGGCATGGCATCATCATTTCACCCACATAGCATGTGCTAAAACGCAAAGAGGGTTACGGCAAAAAATGGATGCACTTCGTGTACAAAACAGACTATTTGTTTCGAGGTAACAGGGTTTCGGACGAAAACTCGTCTGTTACAACAGGCATTTCATTTCTTCACATGTAACTGCAGTGATATTCTAGATCAAAGGCATCATCATTATAGTCGTGGAGAGAAATTATTCACTTCTTCTTCGCTTTTGTCCTTTGCTTATTGCGCCGTAACCATGGATAATCTTCATCGTTTAACAGGGTGCTTGGGTCAGCCTTGACTTTGAAGGGAGGAATTTCATGAATTTTTCCCGCGATGTCTCCTTTTCCTGAAAGAACTATGTGGCGCTTTGGCTCATCGTATGATGTGTTCGCTTCCTTATATTTCCTTTTTCTCGGTTTGGTAGACATGTCCTTCACATAGAAAACATGCGCCACATCATTGGCTAGGACGAACGGTTCGTCTGTGTACCCAAGATTGTTCAGATCCACTGTTGTCATTCCGTACAGTGGGTTTACCAGTACCTCGCCTCCTGACAGATTGACCCATTTACACTTAAACAAAGGGACCTTAAAATCATGTCCATAGTCAAGTTCCCATATGTTCCCATATGATTATGATAAATTGGGAACAAAAACTTTAGAAACAATAATTAAAAGAAATTACCTGAGTGGCGCCCCGCCACTCGTTGCCTATGCGTGTTGGTTCCCAGCTGCGGTCTGCTAATAGGCTCTGAATTGCCTTGCACGAGGCTTTTTTGTGTGGCGTGGCCTCGGCGAGCAGTCTCGTGGGGAATAGACTAAGGCGAATGGGTGCCAAGGTTACAAGTTTTTTTTTTATGTATGGCCTTCTTATCAAAACAATAGTTTTAGTTCCTCATTAGTCACATCAAAAGCTATAAACATCTTAAGAGATGATGTGCCGAAGCAAAGCTCTAAAACTTACGCGAAGTGCATAATGGCATCTTTGGTTTCTTGTGCCATGCCTAGCGGGTGATGTACCTCATGTTGGTTTGACCTTTGCAGGAAAGGAAATTAAGGTAGTGTATCTTGGATAATTCATGCACGCCCCAAAACATGCACTAAAATCCTTGGTACATGATTACTGGCATATCAAGCATTTTGGAGAAGGGTGGCCAACAATATAAAAATAATAGATATCACAAATATGACATACTAACATACTACAGTATTATGAATCAAGAATATACCAAGAGCGTAATATGGATAGATTAACAAAGTTCATATAAACATGCCACAATTAGGTATGAAATTTGCAAGATTTAGTACCGCCTTGCATAATGAATCTGAGTTTGGAGATGGAAGAATTTACTGAGTTGAACAAAATCATGCACTTCTACAAATATCATGAGAAGGAAGAAACTGAGATTGGTGGTTGGCTTCAGTCGATCAGACGAATGGCAATCAATGAACGATAAAAAAAGGCCAATCCAATCTTGCAAAGATAATAGGCTAGATACGATGGGTTGTAGTGCTTCGCACACATTAGCCTTAGGCCATACACCACCTGGCCTACCCATTGAATCGGCCCTACTCACCTAGTTGACTTGTTATTGAAGAAAATAAATGCATACCTAAGCAATTTCCTGATTCTCAAAGAAAAAAAACCTAAGCAATTTCCATCGCCCCAAGTTGCTTTATACTATGACAAACATACAAAAATGCCCAGATCAACTCATGAATGACATGTCCACATGTTGTACATAGTTAGTGGTAAAGGAGTGAAATTAACTCCCATCATGATCAACCTTGTCGTTAAATTTGTCAGTTGCTTACGTCGTCGGTGGTATAGGAGAGTAAATAAGTAGAAAGGATCTTTTGTCCAGTTAACACGATCGAACAGCTTTCCCTTCGTAGAGTGCAACCCAGCCATGAATGCCATGTTAATAATATTATACAGTGATGACGAATGCAAATGTTACTTTCTTACTGAAGCCACTGATGATGCATTGCAACAAGCACCTGTGAAATAGTACAAAGTCATCTATATATACTGCTCAGTGTTGGCTCAAGTAGAAGCAAGTTGGACTAATGTAAGTGGACGCACATTTGATACACACACACAGATACACACACAGAGAGAGAGAGAGAGAGAGAGAGGGGCGAGGGAATATGAGACCTCGGGAACAAGGAGGAGAGATGGAGGACAGTGCTTCCCGGTTCTCAGAAAAATGGTTGTGCGAGGGTCACTCGGTACTCTGGCTCAACTCTAAGGGAGGTAAACGGCAACTGGGATGCACTAATGATTCTTCAACCATTGACAAGAACTCCTCCAGCTTCTCGCTTCACCAACGGCATGCACTGCTGTGGCGTCAAGGCCGTTCGCGCAGCTCAGTGTCCACAGTGGGCATCCCCCGTGTCACCTTTCCGCAGTGGGCACCATTGAGTGGGCAACTCTGCCGGGAGCTGTAGGAATCTGTACCAATTGACAGTGCACCGGAGAGCTGTTATCAGCCTCCAAAATTCAGAACGGGATTATTGGTGGCTTTTGTTCATAAGGCTCGGTGCTCTGCCGAGGTCAAAGGGGAGACTCAGGGTGGACGACATGAGCAAGCTTTTCAGCCTGCTTGTGGCCCGTTAAGGACCGGACCGTATGGTCCAGGACCGGTAGGAAAACTGGACAACTGGTCGGTCCGGGCTGCAATTTTTGGCCCGAGAAACTGTCGGTCCGGTCCGGTCTTTAACCGAGCCGCTCGGCTGGACCGAGAAAACGTAGTCACCGCCGCTGCCGTGCCTCATCGTCGTCGTGACCACCGGTGGCCCCCGTGTGAACCATCATGTCCCCGAGCTTTCCCTCTCATCCCTTCCTCACTTTCCAGTGCGCCATTGCCTCTTGGCGCCGCTCGCCATCGCTGTCATGCGGGCACCGGCGCCGATCTGAAGTTCTCGACCATGGAGCCGACCTCAAACCTGGCACAAATCCTGCCATGGCGACAGCATGTACACTGGCTACCAGCTATTCGGCATGACCAGGAATAACTGAGCATGATCCGAACGCTCTGAAGGTGAGGCCACCGTTGCTGTTCAAGGAGTCCCTCTGTGCTCGTCGGGATTTCTCATGCACTTCAGTTTCGTCAGTGTAAGAAGGAGCAATAGGAGAGAAGCAGGTCGTATGTTCATGTATCTATCGAGTGATAAAAATGTACAGAGAAGAGGATGCAGGTGCGGCCACTATGCTAACAACCTCCGTAACAAACTCATCTAGATAAGCTCATGCGATCATGCACTAGAGACTAGGACTGGTAGTTACGGAGAGAGAGAGCTACGTTCGTTCAGTTTCAACAGGTTCAGAAAATTCAGTTTGTTGGTTTCGCCCATGTTTTAGTTGTTAGCTAATTTCTCGCGCACGTCGTCCACTTCGTCCCATCAGTCATGCACATAGCCCACCTCGCCACTGCACTCGCACATATTGACGCAGGTAGTTGTTGGCCGGTCCATTCTGTCTGGCTCGGGCTTTGCCGGCGCCGGTCCGGTCCCCCAAAACAGGACTGCTCGCCTCCTCGGTCCGGGCTGGTCTGGCCCGCCGGAGGCCGGTCCAAACGACGGCTCGGACCGGGACCGGCCCGGCCCGGACCGTGTCCACCCTGGGGAGACCAGCGAGGATGATGATTAAATGGCTCCATATTACTCTTGCCAAACTCAGTTACTAAATTTCTTGTTCAGTTAGTCCAACATGTGGATAAAGTAATTGTGCTCCGGACTGTAGTTGCTTCTTAAATTCGATCGGTTCATTCAGCTCCTCAATCTTGTCCTAGCATTCCAGTGTGATGGTCCAGATCAAGGACAACACTACTCCGGTATTGCACATGCAAACGCGTGGTACACAAACAGACTGACTCTTGGTGAGAGAACTCCACCGCAGCTCGATGGTGTCGACTGAGAGAAAGAGATGAAAAGACACGGGGAAGAAGATGGAATAGGACTAGCCATTGGGTGCTACGTACACTCAACATGTAGGCAATGTCGTAGGGTCAAGATACGCCAAGCCAGACCTGATTAGCGGTCCTGATATGCCAGATTTACCATCATATATCAGTTTTGCTAGAACTCATCTAGATGAGATATAATTTGGTCTCATTCACTTTTTATAGCCATTAGATGTGATGCTATAAGATGCATGTGTGCTGACGTGGATTGTATCTATTTTTGTTTTCAAAGTGAATAAGACCAAATTATATCTCATCGATGAGTTCTAGGTACTCCCATTCTAAGTTCTTCTAAATCGAGAACTTTTTGCGTAATCCACTGAAATATTTTGGAAACACGAAAAAGCATATATTCATATATATATTTGCATGATTTGTGTGAGCATGAGCGCACCATTAGGTTCTCAAATAGTCAACAAGCTATCTTAGTTGGTCTATATATTAAAAAAAATCATATGCACCCCCGTATATATAAGCTTCATCAGTACCAATAACACAGATTTAGAGTATAAAAGTATAGTCGTTATAATTTGCAACATAGTGTTGCCTCTCCCGCGCCGTCCCCGGACTCGGCCAGATCCCCAATCCTAGCTGTCGGGCCGCCGCAGATCCCGTGCCTCCCCCCGTCGCCGCTGGAGGAAGTCACTGGGCAAAACCTAGTGGATGATGGTGGTGGCGGAGGCTCCCTCCACTCCCACGCAAGTTTGGGCGATGCGGGGCATCCATGGGCATGGGGCCACCTGCCCAGATCTGGGTCGCTGGCGGCACGACGTCTATCTCCGGCGATGGCGCGAGGCGGCGACATGGTGGTGGGCATTAGCGGCGGTGCTTCAGGGTCGACTGGAAGGACTGGTGGTGCGGCTGGGCGGTGACGTGCGAGTTAGCTGATCCGGCCCGTACTTGTGGCTGGTCGGCGACTGCGTGGAAGGGCCAGCGAGGGACGCTGGAGGCCTCTGCTAGTGATCCGGCGGAGCTTCTGGATTGGATCCGGTTGTCCCATCCGATCTGTCCGACCGATTGGGACACTGCGGGTGCCGGGCAGTCAGGTTCATCCAGAGGTGTCTGATCTGGATCGGGATGCCTTGTAGCCTTTGTCCCCTGCTCGTTGTGTTTCTCTGTATGGATCTGGGTCACAAGACTTGCCGATCCTTGAAGCGGTTGGAGCTGGAGGTGAGGATTCAAATCGGGAGAAATCCCTAGTGTGGCCTTTCGTCCACGGTGGCGGCGACACCCGAGGGCACCGTTTTCTTCTCCATGGAGACGCTCGTCAGATCTACTTCTACTTCCACCACGACATTTCTCTCCCGGGTGAAAGCCCTAACTGCAGTGGGCGCCTTGGGAGCTGTGTGGATGGCGGGCACCGTTGGGAAGACGTTGGTGGCGATCGGGATTAGGAGGTGGTGTGGCGTAGTATCTACCGCGTCCACGACGACGAGTCTTGGTGGCATCGTGTGGCGGATTATCGACGACGGATGCGTCTTGATGGACGAGCACAGGGCGGTGGATGCTGCCTAGCATCATGGTGGCGTCGATGTCAGAGAGGCCTGGCAAAGTTTCTGCTCTGAAGATGGATTGGTGGAAGATGACGGCGACGACACATGAGAGTGTATCAGATCGGTTTGTGCCCCAAACCCAGTATGTGACTTGGTTGGGGCCTCCGGCTTTAGATGTTAGGCATTTGTGCGATGTCTATTTGGTATTAGGCTTGGACTATCGGCTCCCCTTTCATCAAGTGGATAGGAGTAGCGACATATGTTGTTAAGATGGGGGCTTCAAACTAGGTGATGTTCTACTTTGTAAGGTCTTTTGTGAATAATTAATAAAATGGTTGCATGCATCGCCCAGACGCAGAGGCCGGGGGTAATCCTCCTTTTCAAAAAAAATCAACCCGTGCAACCCTATGAACATTCTTAATTTTCCTCGTCAAAACCAACAAACAAGCAATCGTCTGCCACTCAATGAGCATGTGCAGGTAATCAAAAGTGTCCTATGGCATCCCCTTGTTAGAGTCTGAACCGAAATGGAGCTCTCCCGTTCGTTTGGATTTTGGGCCGACGGATTGGGTGTCCAAACAAGTTCTGGCCGTTGGATCGTGAGATGGATCGAACCCGGCCGTTGGATCTCAGACGAAACGATACGACTGTCGGATCGAGGCTGGGCATGCTACCAGACTGTAAATTTGGTGGCCCGCCAAGGGCATTTTTGTCACTTCTTATATGGTCGTATAAAAGACGGGTGCACCTGTGGAGACTCAGCCGCTGCCTCCGCCCGCACTCGCGCCGCTTGAACCCTAGCCGCCATCCCCATCGCCCCCTCCCATCGCATCTCCCCCCGCCGCCGGCGACCCCCTCCCCTCCCTCAACTCCAGCCCCGCCGCGGGTGACCTCCCTCCTCTCCATCGACTCCAGCCCGCTGCCGCGGAGACGCGCACGGAGCGCACTCGCTCTCTCTCTGGCCTGAGCCGCCGCAACTCCTCTGCGCCTTCCTCCTCCAAACAAGATCGCCCGCAGCCCTCCCTTGTGGCCATGTCGATCCAGTGGATAAGGAGACCCCTCACCTTGCCGTGAGAGAGATGGAGATAGAAGGAGAAAAGTGGTTCTCCCCGCATTGCCCCAAGAAACGCGCGCCGCGGAGATTGCGCCCCTCCCCTCCTCGCTCCGGCAGGCGGCAGCGCATGCCCGGCGCGACGGGCTGACAGCGGCGCAGTCGGCTATGCGGTTCACGGCGGGGGGCTCGTCGACGCGGTCGTGGCAGCCCAAGCCGACGGCGGACACCATGGACCTTCTCTTCTGGCTGCGCTGGCGGGTGGCCGTGTGCGCGCTCTGGGTGCTCTGCTATGTTGCCACCGCGACCTACCTCATCTCGCGCCACGAGGGGCCGAGCGCACCGCCGCCCCGGAGCCGACCGCGGCCGCGCAGGGGCGGCGAC
This sequence comes from Aegilops bicornis, assembly GCA_021605145.1. Taxonomy (NCBI): domain Eukaryota; kingdom Viridiplantae; phylum Streptophyta; class Magnoliopsida; order Poales; family Poaceae; genus Aegilops; species Aegilops bicornis. The sequence goes on along the minus strand of CM038671.1, from coordinate 43,128,021 downwards.
AGCCGGACGGGCTGCTGTACGACGACGAGGCGTGGCGGCCCTGCCTCCGGGACATCCACCCGGCCTGGCTGCTCGCCTACAGGCTCGTCTCCTTCTTCGTCCTCTTCAGCCTCCTCATCGTCATCTTCGACGGCGGCAACATCTTCCTCTCCACATGCCTCATCGTCGACCACCCTGCTGGCAGCCTGACACATTTTTCTGGCCTCTTCCCCGGTGGTCGAGGTACAGCAATGGCGGCGCCGCTCCTCCTCACAGGCATGGCCGCATCTGCCTGTGCTCGGCAGAAGCAGTGGCTGCGGTGATGCAGATGCTTGAGGGGGAGGAGGAGGCCGTGGTCATGGCGGCATGCGACACCCGTTTGTCGAGGCGTAGGTGCAAGCGCGTAGGGAAGAGAGGGAGGCCTGAGGGCGGCAGCGCTCCGGCGACGGTCGTGGTCGAGTGGAACGGCGCGTGGGGGGTCGTGCGGCTTGCCGTTGCCTCACCCATGCGCTAGGCAAGCAAGCCCGTGGGAGAGTTTTTCTGAACGATAGCCCTCAGCTCGCCCCGAAAAACTTTTCCAGTCAGCTTCACTCCCCTCTTTGCTTAGAGTTGTTTTATTGCCATTCATATTCTAAATTGAATTCTGACGAGGTTTCTGTTTGTTAGATTAAATTCTAGCCAAGTCTAAACTGTAGCCAGAGGAAGGCAGGATTCTACTTGTTGGTATAAAAAAGGGTTTCATACTTGTTTGATTAGATTCTAAGTTAGATTTTGGGTGGGCTTTAGATAAAGTCTGTTAGTTGTGAAAAGATGTTTGCTTGCGCTTCTATTGTTTGCACTCCGTTTTTCATAGAAGAAATAAAACATCTACTACAAGTCTGAACAATGATCTGCTGCAGATGTTCTGATCAGGGTGGAGGAGCATATAGGTGAGGTAAGCAGGAGTGAGCTTGGCCATACAAGTGCGGACCTATTACAGTTTGATGCCCTGTCGCTGAATACCACACCTCCTACACTTCAATCATCTGATAGGTATATCATTTTTTGTTCTTCCTTGATTGGCCAAGATTGCAGTTTTGGATGTTTACACAGTTGCCTTTGTTGTTTCCTAGATTTTGTTGGATGCATTCGACTATCAAGAATCAGTATTGGTAGCAAAGGTAAGAGGCAAGAGTAAGAACATCTCCTCTACTGTACCTATTTGGTGGCTTACAGTGGTTTGTTCCCTGAATTTGTTTTGCAAGTCAGTACCAGAGGTTGCCGCGTGATTGCGCATGACATGTGGCAGTGATGATCCTTGCTAGATTGACTGTATTCCCCACAAAGAGCTTGGGTAGTTGCTGCCTGTCATAATTGAATACTAATTAGTATTGTTTTGTGTGAGCAGCAGCACTAGGTTGCAGCAGAATGTCAGTTGATTGCAACGTCCTCTGTTTTTATCAAAGTTATGATCTGGAAACTATTAGTTCCCTTTGTTCTTTGATGCACACACAAAAATATGATTGGGATCACAAGAAGTACTTGAGGTTTAGGTTTTATAAAAATATAGAAGCCTCTTTCACCTTTCAATATACATCTATTCTGATTTGCGCATGAGGATGTTCAAAAGTTTGAGTCAATCTTTTTGGTAGTAATCATATGGCTTGCATATATTATTCGAATACAAACTGGTCATAGTCACAACTATCAGAGGCAGCAAAAGTTGGTAGGGATGCAGCTTACGTTTTTTTCCTGATTATTTCTTACTTAACTTCGGTTCCAATTTTTGTGAATGGCGTTTCATAAGTTACTTTGCTGAATGTGTTATTGGGCAGGGTAATCTGGTGTTGTCTTAGCCATGTGTGCCAAAATAAGCATCCATGGACCTACCTTTTGCTTACAATATTTCTTCCCCCACTCACCCACCATCACCATCATCTACTACAGTACTGCTGCTGATTGCTTCTTTTTTTAACTCTGTTTCCGAAGAAAGATTTTTTTACTTGTGTCGGGTGATGCTTTTTTGAGGGGTTACTTTGGTGATGACTGGCTGCAGATGCAAAGTTGGGTTAAAGGTTTATGCTTTGGCATTTCCCGTTTAGGTGATTAAAATCCTTCAGGCTGTAAATTCACTAGAGTGGCAGCCAGCAATGTATGTGGTGTGCCTAGCAGCAACTTTGGCATATGTTCTCTCTCCTTGTGAATTTGAATTTTATCTCAGGGGAGGGAATAAAGGGAGAGTTCTTCTCATCATTACATCAACTACTGATCTTTGGCATGTTTCCTCAATAAACTAAGAACAGTCAGAATCTGCAACAAATTTCCTTGCATTCATATTGATCTTCTGCGCACAAGTGATGTGCAGAAGTTTGCTACGTAGCTTCCACAGCAAGCCACTCCACAACTGTTGGGTTTCATTTTCAGTGGTGCACTTTTTTGGGGTATTAATGGATTTTAGAGTTAGTTTTATTCATGATGCACTACTTCATTTTAATATTTGGAACATGTTTTGTCAAGCACATAAATGGACCAATCTTTTTGTGGAGTATAATCTCACAACCAAACATAGAGATAGTCTTGGTGGATGCAGTGCTTCAGTTTAGTAATCAGCAATGACCTCACAGTACATGCTTTGTCAAGCACATTGAAGAAACAATCTTTTTTGTGCAGTACAATATCACAACTAAACACAAGCATGACAGTGCTGTGGGAATACCTGTTCCATTGAGGATTTCTGACATAAGATTAGTTTAGCAGCCCCATTTTGGTACCATTACTTTTTTGGGGGGCAAATCTCTTATGTGCTTTTTTCTTTTCCAAAGGAAAAGAAATGTGGTGTGTAACTGGTTGGTAGCATCAAAGCTGTCTGCAAAGCTGTGATATTACTTGTTGATGTTGGTGACTTTGCTCTCAGTAAGCAGCATTTGTCCCTAGCTTGCACGTACTAAGTGGTTGTTCAACTGTCTATGACGCAGGTGGACCTTCATTCTGGTGACGGTTTACTTCGGGGTAAGCGAAAATAGTCTGTCTCCTCACTGATTTCTTCGTTCACAATGATGAGTGTCCCCACGACCTCTATCAATGTCCTCACAATCCTTATCTGAAAAAGACTATGCTGTTATGAATAGCGGGCTAAGCCTCTTAGCGGCGGCTCATGCTGCCAATGTATATATTTAAGTCCACTATTTCAGTGGAATAATCTACCAATAACTCATATAGTCTGTTAATGTACCAGGACTTTGTCATCCAAATAACTCGCATATGATTTAGAATTAGGCTTTTGGTTGTTTTAGTTTATTAATACTACTTGAGGTAGCCTTTTGAAAATATATGTAAGCAGACCCGAGTACTCATTCAAAGTGTTTTGTTATTAACATTTATATATATGTAGCTCTGATAAGTGTTGGTGGGTTTAGTTTTCCAATACAATAACTGATCTTTTCTGTATAGAATAAGATGGAACTAAACATATCCAGTGCAGCATTTGGAATTACTCAGCTTTGACAAGCTTCCACAGATATAACTTTACGATACTCCCCCCATCCCAAAATAAGTGTCGCTGATTTAGTACAAAGTTGTAGAATAAGTGAGACTTATTTTGGGATGGAGGGAGTACCATATAGTTCATCTTGCTTTCTCAGGATAGCATGCAGATCACCATATTTCCTACTCCCTCCGTTCCAAAATAGATGACCCAACTTTGTACTAAAGTTAGTACAAAGTTGAGTCATCTATTTTGAGGGAGTATTTGATAAGCATATGATATTTACTGTCTAACTCTGAACTATAAATAATATGATTGTAGGTTGCTGTCTATCATCTCTCTCTCTCTCTCTGACTACCCCTCCTCCCATTAATCTATCAATAACTCACATAGGCGTTTGAATTTATAGGAACGGACATGTTATCTTGCAAGTACATATGTATACCATTTTTTGGCTTAAGAAGCATGGACTATATTTTGATCCCTTTGTTGCCTGCTAGATGGTTTTGCGTGTAAACGAAAAAGTTACCAAATATTTTCCAGCTATCTCTTGAGTGATTTTGCTTGTTAGTAATGTTTATACTACCTAAATCCTAAGCTAGGGTTTATCAGTAATTAGATATACTTAGGTAAGTAGAACTGTAGAAGTCTAATAATAAAGGTTCATCAAAATGGGGAATCTTTCATGTACATGATCACATATTTTATTGGGATTCTTTTCTCATTTTCCTCCCCTGAACCAGGACACCACAGCCTCTGTTCGCTTGATTACGTGGCTTTGATCAGTTGGTGTAAATACTAGGTTTTTTATCAAGAGCAAATCATAAAGTCATATATTGTAGATCTGTAGACTAAAATAGCTGTTCATCCTCACTATTTGATTTTGGATGTCCCTCTTTAATGTTTCTCCAGCTGACTACCAAGTTGTTGTTTTAGTTGTTGCCGCATATTTTTATTTTGTTGAATGTGGGAGAATAGCGAAAGGGGTACATTTCAGTTATCATATGATTAGAAATATACCTTGCTCCCTATCTTTTTGTATATGCACTTTTGTTAATTATGTGAGCTATGGTTGTCCTGTTACATGTACTTCTTGGGGCAGTAGCACCACTCATCTGCATGTACATTGTTTATTTATATACAAGACATAATGACTGCAGACTTGGTTTATATTAGGTCTCCTTTCCAAATATGGTTTAATTTTTTTTCTTTGATGCCAGGTGCCACATTGTGCGGGACAAGGAGAGATTGTCGAGGCGGAGCCATGACGGTTGTGGAGGTCATGATCATTAGTTCAGCATCATGAAGCAGAAGAAGTCGGTATAGCTTTGCCATGGCGAGGTTCTCACCTGCTTTGCGAGTACTTATTTTTATATGCTCGGGCTAAAAATTGGTTTTGTGGCATCATGGATAAGGCAAATATGACAACTGTCTCTACTGTTCTGTTTTTTGGGCAATTTCTTTTCCACTGGCCCATTATAACCTCTGTTAGATATTTGCAACATGCTCACATGGTAAGGGTGTTTTAAATTGACGATTCATGTTTCTTTGAATTGTAAGGGTGTCAACAGTTCTTTCGGACAACGCCTCGACGAGCAAGATCTTACAGAGCTATCCAATACACTTCTTTCACCGTATGTCATAGAAGAACTATATATATATATATATATATATATATATATATATATATATATATATATATATATATATATATCGGTTCTCTTAGACTACTTTGAGGACGTGCTTTTGGTATATCATGTGACATTTTCTATGACATGCTCAAAGTGATGTAATTAACCAAACCATTATTGTTATTAGTGCTTAGTTCCTCCTATATCTTTCTTTCAAAAATTCAAATGATGGAATCAATGGTCTATATTTCCTTCAGTCTCTCGAATATATATTGCGTAATCAGTAGCGGACTGGTGGGTGATGCCATCATGTAACAGCTTGAATCGAATATGAATAGTGTTCTATCAAGTTGGATATAATGTCACTGCATTGTAAATAAGTTATTGTATGCTGCACACTTTTTCCCTTTCATCATGTCAATCTATCAAATTTGAAGTGTGACCTACTGTGTTGGATGGTCGTCGGGTTGGGTATGACCGCACCCGGCAGGGGTGCAGGGTGCGGCAAGCCGCACTTTCCATCTAGTTCGATATGGATAATAGAACTACTGCAAGTGAATGGCACATGGTGACTTCACTTTCTTCTTTCTACTGTATATAACACCAGCTTCACTTGCGGAAACAACAAACTCCACCATCTCATTTGTCCATACTGCGGTTCCTCTGCTGCGGTCCGCCCCAGATGGGATCTCGGGCCACCCCGGCCGGTCACGGTGCTCCCCGTCTGTCCTTCGTGATGGTCGGGCGCGCTCAACTCGCTGCGGCTCCCCACCCCCGCTCCCCCGACCCTCCCCATCCCCTGGTTAGGCTTCGGGTCGACTTCTTCGGGAGGCGGCCATGGAGGTGATTGGTTGTGCCCAGCGGCGTCTGCTCCCTGTAGCGTGCTGGAAGATTGGCTGCCCATGAGTCCTCTTCACCACCCACCCACCCACCCCAGGCAGGGGCGGTATCGGCCCGGTGACCATGGACCTGCGCCCCTTCTATGTTCGTGGCCTGCCGACGCGGCTTCGGATCCAACGAGCCTTGGAAGCTGCGCTCTTTCCGGCCTCTTCGGTTTGTTGACTCCCTGGCATCTCCACGCCACCATCACCCTGCTGGCGCCCTTGGTTGGCCGTCCATCCCGGCGCATCGTCGATTCCGTCACGCTTCAAGAGCTACGTCCTCTTCCAGCTCTTTGAGCAAGACGGCGTCCCTGCTGCTCCGGTTCCGGTGGCCTGGATCTGCGTCCTCTTCCAGCTCTTTGAGCAAGACGGCGTCCCTGCTGCTCCGGTTCCGGTGGCCTGGATCTGCGCTCCCTTCTAGATTCGGGCTCACCCGGGTCTCCGGCCACCGTCGCATCCCCGTCCCCTTTATTCCGCTCAGCCACACAACCTTGCCCTCTTCCGAGGCCCGCGCGTCCGGCGGTGCCCGATGCCTCATTCGGCGTCGGGCGTGGCTCCCCTTCCTGCAGTCGCAGCTCCGGCCTATGCTAAACTTCCGCTTCTCCGGTTCGTGTTCCGATGGCTTGGGATTGCTTGGATTTTGGTCTCGGAGAAATCCCTGCATCCTATGCTGGCAGCGGCGACACCCGCAGGTCCGTTCCCTTCTTGGAGGCGCTACCATGGTCGTTATCTGTGCCCCTCTTCGAGCATCGGGGGAAACCCTAGGTCCGGGTTTCCGTATCGTACGACGACGACGTCTTGATGTCGTTCTCCTTCGTGAAGGCGTTGTCTTGTTTGCTCGTGGTGTACTCGGTGTTGGATTTGGAGATGATGGTCGTCAAGTTGTCGGTGGGACTGCTTCTCTGGTGGGCGAGTTTAGCTGTGTTATCTTTATTTGGGTCGAGCATCTCATGTCTCTTTATTTCCGGCACCATGTTCACGCCTCTTGCGTTCGTGTCATGTCTTGTACCACCTCTTGTATTCATTCTAACTTCTTCTATCAATGAGATGATACGCAGGCTTTGCGTATTCGCGAAAAATTTGTCCTTACTATACTCCGGCCAGACAACTCTTAATTTAAGTATATCTGTATAATAAACGTTGATTCCAGTACACATAAGCAAGGAGAGAATGACTACAGAACTAAAACTGTATATGTCGAGAATGTGTAAGAACAAGAGACACGGAAAGAAACAGCCACAACATGACTTACTGGGTGTACCACGATTCCGAGCGTCACGACCATCTTGTCTGCCAGTTTGTGCCACCCAGAGGCATTGTTTGGACCGAATCCTATCTAGATGGCTATTCAATGTCGTACTATTCTATGGTCCATTCGCACACATATTTCGTATGTGGATAATTTGTTACAACTTCAGTTTGGACAGACCGCTTTTACCATGTTGGCTCTCATTTTGTGCTACAACCAAAGCCAATAGTATGAACATACAATATCAGATGGAGCAAGAAGACAATTACAAATTTTTATTTGCATAGATGAAAACTTATAATGTGTATGACCCGTATAATGTGAAGACGATAACAATTCCTGAAAGCGAAGTAGTTGCCCGGAGAGGGAGGGACTATTAGATTACCAATTATAAGAATGATTTACTTATTTGGGTATGATTCATCATATGTGTATATCCTCCATCTAGATGTAAAGAACGGAAGATCGACAAAAAGAATTTCTTTGTAAGAGAAAAGCTGTACGGTCTATTTGATCTCAAAACACGTTAGGATTTTCAAAACATTTTGTATCATTTTTCAGAACAAAATTAATTATTCATCCATCTTATCATCCTTGTTCAGTATCTTGGCCAGCAATCCGAACTTCTGAAGGGTGCTCGTGTCCTTGCCAAGCAAGATCCGACTAGGGGGTGTTTGGTCCGTAACCTAAGGTCGCAACACGTAACTTTAGGAACCGTTCGGAAGTTCTCTATGAGCCAGCGCTAGCCAGCTTCTCGAGGAGCCAGCACTAGCCAGCTTCTTGAGGGACCTAGGAGTGTTCGGCCTTTCTCTGCGAGTTTGTTGTGGTGGGGCCACCAGGCTGGGCTATTCCCAAAGAGAAAATTCATGCACAGTTCAACGAAAATCATGAGAAGGAAGAATCTGAGATTGGCGACTGCCTTCAATCGATCTGATTAAAGGGAACTACTCCCTCCGTCCCAAAATATAAGAACGTTTTTAACACTAGCATAGTGTCAAAAACGTTCTTATATTCTCGGACAGAGGAAGTAATGAACAATAAGAAAGGCCAATCCGATCTTGTCAAAGATAATAGACCGGATATGATGGGATGTAGTAGTTTGCACACATGGCCTTGGTCCATAGACCACCCGGTCTATCCATTGGATCGGCCCTACACACCCAATTTACTTGTTATTGAACAGCATAAATGCATGCGTATATGGCAAACATACAACAAAGCCCCCACGTTGCTTTAGGAGTGAAATTAAGTACTACGTGTATGCGTGTATGGCAAACAAACACCAATGCTCCCCATCAACTGATGACTGGCATGTTCACAAGTTGTATATCCTCGGTGGTTTAGGAGTGAAATTAAGTAGTACGTGAAATTACTCCCATCATGATCAGTCTTGTCACTTGATTTGTCAGTTGCTTGCATCATCGGTGGTATATGAGTGAAAATAAGTAGAGAGAATCTTTTGCCCAGTTAACGAGATCATATTGTTTTTTCCTCTGTAGAGTGCAACCCAGCCATTAATATGAAGTTAAAAGACTATACAGTGATGATGGATGCACATGTTACTTTCTTACTGAAACCACTCATGGTGCATTGCAACAAGCACTTGTGAAATAGTACAAAGCCATCTATATATACTGCTCAGTGTTCGGTCCAGTAGAAGCAAGCTGGACTAATGTAAGTCGACGCACATTTGCCACGCGCGCGCGCGAGAGGGAGAGAGAGGCGAGGGAATATGAGACCTCGGGAACAAGGAGGAGAGATGGAGGATAGTGCTTCCCGGTTCTCAGAGAATTCATTGTGCAAGGATCGTTCAGTACTCAGGCTCGATTCTATGGGAGGTAAACGGCCATGTGGATGCAGTAATAAATCTTCAATAGTTGACAAGAACACCTTGAACGCCTCGCTTCACCATCGGGACGCACTCCTGTGGCGACAAGAGCATTCACGCAGCCCGTGTCCACCAAGTGCATCTCGCGTGTCACATGTCCGCAATGGGTACCATTCAGTGGGCAACTCTTCCCGGAGCCGTAGGGGTCGGTGCCGATTGACAATGCGTCCGACAGCTGTTATCAGGCTCCAAAATTCAGAACAGGGTGATTGGTGGCTTTTGTTCATGTGGCTATGTGCTCAGTCGAGGTCTAAGGGGATACAAGCGAGGATGACGATTACATGCCTGCTCGTACGAAGCTCAGTTCACCAAAAATTCTTGTTCAGTCAGTCAAGCATGTGGATAAAGTACTTATGCTCTGTTTGCTTCTCACTTTTGTCGTAGCAGTCCAGTGTGATGGTCCAGAGCAAGGACAACACTGCTCCGGCATACCACGTGTAAAGGCGTGCTGCACAAACGGAAAAAGTCCAAAACAAATCTTGAACTTCTACACGGAAACTAAATCAAACTTTCAACTTCTAATCCTTGAAATCAGCACACCAAACTCTCTGATCCAGTCTATTTTAAACTTTGAGAGCGTTTCCAAACAGGGATTGTCGACGTGGTAGGTCAAACCTAGGATTGTTGTCTGCGGCTGATGGAGGGGGGCAAGTTCTTGTTTATAAAAATTTGCTCAAATTTTCAAAAAAAGTATTGTGTTTACAAATTTTGGTCTTGAATTCAAAAAATGTTCTTGTTGTTTCAAAATTCCTCGCTTTTTGGAAAAATATTTCGTAAACTGCAAAAAATGTATGTGTTTCTAAGTTTTTGCATTTTTTTAAAATGTTCGTCTTTTCAATTTTTTCCATAAATTCAATGAACATCATGAACCTTACAAAATGTCTGCACTTTTCAAAATTGTTCAAAAGTTAAAAAAAATTCAAAATTTCTATTTTTGGTCACAAATTAGAAAATGTTTTGAGATTTTCGAAATATTAGAATTTTCAAATTTTGTTTGCATTTTTTAAAACTGTTTGCTATTTCTACAATTGTTCACATATGTAAAAAAATGTTTGGGTATCCAAAAAATGTTTACATGTTTGAAAAAATGATTTGGAATTTGAAAAGTTGTGTCACATTTTTCAATAAATGTTTTTGTATTTTTGACATTAGTTGTGTTTAGAAAATATTTCACATATTAAAAAATTCACATTATTTCAAGAAGTGTTTCGATTTTTTAAAAATGTTTTCTTGTATGAATGGTCATGTGCAGCGTGTTATCTATCATTGCTAGCAATCGCCAGGGCGAGTGGCTAGCTGTGTGCGCCTTGAGTGCTAGGTCCCACGTTTGATTCCTCACAAGCTCATTGTTTTCCCGGTAATTTTTTAGTTTTTCGTTACGGAAGACAAGTGGCTTCATGTAGTTTAAAAAATGCTTATTGTCTTTAAGTGGACATGTTTCAAAAAACAAAACTGATTAATACAGGCAAAAAAGAAAAAAGAAATATGAAGAAAACCAAGATAGAAAGAAAAGAAAACTGATTAATACCGGCAAAAAATAAAAAAATAAAAATGAAGAAAACCATGAAAGAAAGAAAGAAAAGAAAACCAAGAGTATAGCGAAGAAAAAACCAAAGAAAACGAATGAAAAAACAAATTGAAACAAAGTAAGGAAACCGGAAAAACCTGGTGGAAAAACGAAAAAAAACCTAGAGTAGAGCGAGCGAACCAGAACTACGCATGAGCGACGCGAGCGACTACGCTAATGGGCCGGCTTGACTCATCCTAATGTCCAACCAGCCAGTCAACGATCCTAAGATTTGACTTGCCACGGCTGGGAATACCAGCTAAATGCTCTCAAGGTTCTAACACTACAACAAAATCCCCCATATAACAACGCATGTCTACCAACGAATCATACCTATGTGTTGTTTGGGCCACCTCCCACCTCCCACCTCCCATGATTTGGGAACCTCCCCGTGCGGCCGTGCCCACCTCCACATTATCTACAGGAAAAAAAATCCTTCACATTAGGGCATTACCTCCTCGGTCCAAGCACCACACAGCCAAGCCAAATCGCTTCTCTCCGTGACCACAACGCCGCCGCCGCCTCTGATTCTGGCTCTGCCTCGCCATTGCTCACCGGAGCAGCTACCCCTCGCTGCTCTCCTCCGAGCCCCGCCATGGCGACGTCTTCCGCGCCCCTACATGCGGCCCGCAGCAACCCTAAGGCAACAGATCGCCAGCGCCCGCTTCCCTCTGGTTGTTGCCCTACTACCCAGTCCCCGTGGCACATCTCCACACGCGCGGCTGCTGGCTCGACGGTGGTGGTGCTGCTCCGCCTCGGCAACCTCGACTCGGACGCCACTGACGGTTCAGTAAGCCACTCCTCTTCTGACCCCCTGTTTTCTTACCCTACTTGGTTCTTGTGTGGCAGGCCATGCCAGATTCTTCTTTGTCGGCCATTGTGATGACGATCTGTGGTACCTTGATCACTCATCCTGATCCACCGCCGCCACCGGCGTCCATGCCACTCCACTTCGTAAATCAGAGGATTCCTAAAGATGGCGTTTTTGTCCCCTTCCCTTTTCCTTCCTGCATTTGAGATTGTATAACACTGAGCGCTTACTTGTGTACCTCTATCCCTCTCTCATAGTACTGCTACCATGTATGACTCTGATTGAAACAGTGACAATGCGGAACACAGGGAGTGTGCATCGTTCATGTATATGTATCTCATTATATACATCAATGTTCAGTATATGTACAGCTCACACCGTTTTCCCTTCTTATTAATTAATTTCAATGTATGATTATTTTTCATGTAGCTTGGCGTCTTTCATTAGTTCCCTAGAAAACATCACAGACCAGATGGCTATATGTTTCAGGCAATGATCTGTGCAGGGTGTTGTCAAGCGAAGAGGCGGAGGACTTAAAGTGGTAGAATCAGAACGTCAGATCACTTGTGGCGTGTTGTCTGCTGGAGGCAATTCACCTAGAGGGGAAAGGGTGCTGGAATTTAGTCTATATTGAGGCAGCCCAATAAGTATTTCAGAAATTTCTAATAAATCCTAGAGGCCCACTTAGCCCATTTGTGCAAGCACTACTACAAAAAGCGCTATAGATGAAATGGCCACTAATGGCGCACCTGTCATGTGATGCGCCATTACTATATTCTAATGGCGCACCATGTCTCGGTGCGCCAATAGTAGTTTTGAAAAAAAACATAAAAAAAATTTGTTACTAATGGCGCACCGTTGTATAGTGCGCCATTACTAGTTGACATAGTAATGGCGCACCACATCCGCCGTGCGTCATTAGTAGTTTTGAAAAAAAAGTAAAAAAAATAAAAAAAAATTGTTACTAATGGCGCACCATGTCTCGGTGCGCCATTACTATTTTTAACTAATAATGGCGCACTGTCCACTGGTGCGCCAGTACTAAGTTTTTCTCAAAAAAAAAAATTCAAAAAAAGTATCAATTTTTTTTATTTTTTTTCAAAACTAGTAATGGCGCACCGTGGGTGTGGTGACTAGTAATGGCGCATCACACCCACGATGCGCCATTACTAACTTGCCCCAACACCGAATGCACCCCCCTGGATCGCCTTTTCAGTTTTTAAAAAAATAAAAAAAATGACGGAAATGTCAAAAAAAAAGAAAATAAATTTCCCATGTGATATGTGGTCTAGTTGTTGGGAAAATTTACAAATATGAATTTTGACTTTATTTGCAAAATCTCTCTGCAAATTTGTAAAATGGTCATAACTTTTGCATACGAACTCGGATGAAAAAGTTTTTTATATGAAAAATCATCTACTCGAAAAGTTACATCCAAATTTAACTGGGGAACCCGGTTAAACATTTTCAAAATCCCCAAAAACCTAACAGAAAAAAGTTACGGGGCTTTCAAGATCTAGAGGCAAAAAAATTCAAAAAATGTGAAACTTACTAGTGGCGCACCGTGGATGTGGTGCGCCACTAGTAACAGAAAAAAAATTGGTTTTGAATTTTTTTCAAAAAATGATACGTAATATGACCGGGAAGTTTGAAATATTTTTCAAAATTTCATCATAGTCATGAACATGAACATAGCCCTAGACATCAACAAGGTATAATAGGATTGATATGCTAGATATATCAACAAGTGCACGTGAAGTGAAATTTATTCTTTGGGGTTGGATAGAACTCTGAAGTTAAGCGTGCTTGGGCTGGAGTAGTTTGAGGATGGGTGACCTTTTGGAAAGTTTGACCACGGAGTGCGATTTGACCTGAGATTAAGCCATAGTGAACTGAGATTAAGATTTTTTTTTTAAAAAGAATATGAATTTTTTTTTTGAAAAAATATTGTTACTAATGGCGCACTTCTATGTGCTGCGCCATTAGTATACCAGATACTAATGGCATACCGTGGGCTATTCTAATGGCGCACCAGCGGTGCGCCATTAGTATACCGGATACTAATGGTGCACCTTGCGCCATTAGTAAAAAATACTAGTGGCGTGGTACTAATGGCGCACCGGTAGTGCGCCATTAGTAGGCAAAACCGGTGCGCCATTGGTAGGCCTTTTCCTAGTAGTGAAGGCAAGGGATACTACTAAGTTTAGTCCCACATTGCTAGTTGAGTGGGAATTGGACCTCCTTATAAGGGAGGTTCTTTCCCCACTTGTATGAGCATGAGAACAAGAGGGACATCCACGCGCACTCCTCCTCCGCCGACCATGCGGACGATGTTTACCTTCTCTCTGTCAGATTCCTTGACTTACTTTATATTTGCTACTTTAGTCATGCTTTATCTAGTATTTCTGTTAATAAAATCACTCGGTAAATTGCTCATATTTCAAACAATCCAAAAACCTTATTATAGGCAATTTACCCCGAGTGGTTTTGCTGCTTCCATGAGACCTCCTATGATGTAGGGCGGAACCCTATGTGGACGATCTTTCACATTTGGAGAGGATCCCTACTAGGAACACGAAGAATGAGCGGAAGAACACGAGGGAAATCACGGGGAAAACACAAGAGAATCACTCAAACCGACAAGATCAATCACACATGTGCTAGATCGATGAACACAAAGGGAGATACATGACACAAGTTCAACAAAGGACGATACAAACGGTAGCCGTTCTTCTCCGTGAGGAGGTCTTGATGGGGGCCACCCAAGAGGGGGTCTTGAATCCAAGGTGGATCTTCTCCGAAGAGGGGCCGCGGTCTCTCTCGTGGAGTAGATCCGGTATGGATGAGCGAAGCTCTATCTAACAATGAGCTAAATCAACGCTAACCCTAAAACGAGGAAGGGGATGGAGTATATATAGTCTAGGGGGCGAAGGGGTACAAGGGCCTCGGCCCGGATGCACTGCACGCAGGCAGGGGAGGCCGGATGTCTGGGCGTCGGGCCGGATGTCCGGGCTTTCCCAAGACGCCGGATGTCCGGGCTAGGGGGCTGGATGTCCGGCTGTGAAATGAACTTGTCGATTGGTGCGGGCGCGGATTTCAGGCGAGGGGCGGATATCCGGGGCCGTGGGAGGCGGATGTCCGGGGCACAGGGGCGGATGTCAAGACCTGTCAGTTCTTGACTCTTTGTGATGGGCGCGGATGTCCGGCTGGGGCGGATGTCCGAGCTTCTTGGAAGGGCGGATGTCGGGCTGGCGCCGGATGTCCGGCTCTGCAGACTTTCTCCGATTCCTCTCGTCGTGTTCCTTCATCCTTGTACTTGGGGACTTGTCCATCATTAGAGCATCTCCGAGAGGGTCTCCTTGGTACCTAGGCATGCATAGAGTCCTCGCCTTAGGTAGCAACCATGTCTCACACGAATGGAAAGGGGAAGCATTTAGGAGCAGGTTCACCTTGTGTCCAATGGCGAATAGTCGAGGTCTCATCTTATGTGTCCTTGGGGCTTGGAGAGTAGTTGGAGTGTACATGGGGATGAGCGTGGTATGCTCCGCATCATCTCCCTCCCTTGGGAAAGATCCGACCTCGAGCGTGATCCTCATCACCATGGAAGCGGTTGTCGTGAGCGGACTTGTAGTTGGACGAAGTTGAAGACATGACGCAATCCAAGTAGTCCAAGGTGTCGCGGAGTGATAGACATGCAAAAGAGCAAACACAAGAAACACTCGGAAATACTATGGTTAGCGCACACAAAGTGTCCATCATGTAAGAATGAGTCCGTGCGGCAAGATTGGTCGTGACAAAGCGCATGAAGCTTATCAAGATGATCTAGAATGAGATGCAAAGCATTCATGGGAACAAATGCAATCATTGTGCACACAATTGTGTTATTAGTATGAGCAATGCAACCACGGTGCAAAATGATGTCATAGTGAGACGTGAATATGGCAATGGATGCTCAACATGTTTATGATATCATGCAATTGATGATGGGCCATATGATCATGATGTATGAATATGCCATCAAGGAAGATCACAACAAATTTGCTAAGAAAATGAACAAGCTCATATATCATGGATGACATGGGGATACAAGATGCAACAAGGCAATCATAATGTGTGTCAATCCATGCATGGGGTGCAAACTTGTGGTGAGTATGATATGTCCATAGAGCATGACATGTATGAGCACAATCAACAAATATGGAGGTGTTGGTATACCAATGCTAGATGTTGTGGCAAGAGTGGAAAACCGAAGGTGCATCCAATAAGTCCGAGCGCTCCTCAATGTAAAGGTCCATAGAGCCAATCTCCAATGTCGATCCTTCGTTCGCGAGATGTATCATGTAGATAACAAGAAGGAAACAACAATGAAAGAGTGACCCATCCAATATGCAAACTTGAGGATGGCTCAAAGAGAAGGAGTTCACCTTTATGAGGATGTCAAAAATGTTGGTGTCGCACATCGTGTATGCCTTCACATAACCAATATGTCTCATGACGGTAATGCCTTGTGAATCCTTCAAAACGAAAGAACATGACAAACACTCAGAAAAACAAATGAGGTTAGCGGAAGTGCAAATCCTATCATTAGTGTGTTAAGATACCCAACAAGTGTATGCATCATGCTCATCATAAGAAAGAACAAGGTGTGGTATGGTATGAAAGCATATGATGCAACTACAACCAAAGACAATAGGCTCAAGTAAGCAATCATGCATCACAAGTAATATGTCCAAGTCTCCAAGATGAATAAGCATAGCATGGATGCACTCACTATAATGGCATATGAGAGGTGCAACTAATGGAGACAAGAGGCGAAGGTCACGATATATCATGTGAGAGGCATGAACATATATGTCATCAACCCAAGAAAGCGAGTAATAGTGGAACATGGGTGATGCAACATAGCAAGCAATCATAGCTATCAAGTCAAGCAAGCTAGTAGTGCGAAGATGCAACATACTAGAAGGAATCATGGCAAGCATGTCATGTGTGCAAATAGTGGGCATGAATAATTCACATGGCATAGCACAAGCATGAAAGCAAGATATGAGAAAATTATCATCAATGTATTGGCGAGAGGCCGTATGTAAATAGCAATGGGGCATCATGACTCTCCCAACACAACAATCAACAATAGCATGGGGCACATGATAAACATGGCAAAAGCAACAAGGATCTCCACCAAGCATGCAAATACACATAGGAGTAGCATAATGGTGAATCATGGGTATATGCAAGCAAGGGTCACAATTGCATGGCAAAGGCATAGGAGCAAGCATAGCATGCAATGTGAACACGGTAAAATGAGCATAAGGTGACAAGTGGTAAATGGCCCATAGCCGTGTGAGAGCCAAGTAGAAGAGATGCTGGCGTAGTCCTTGCGCGATGGGAACGGTGGTAAGGATAGTCCACGGGATCCCAAGTCATCATTGCTCTCAAGAGCTCGTTTCGTCAACTCTTGGGATTGAGAAGTTGACGAGTGTATGTGAGTACCTACACAAAACAAAGACAAAGGAAAAATTTTGTGTGCGTGGTAGATGTACGCATCATCCATCATGATGCATACGTTCTTGTGTTGGTTAGCACAAAATAGCCAATGCTCAAATAAATGAGATGCGTGATATAGAAACATGTCATCCATCATGATAGGTTTGTTATTATGTATGGCATAATGGAGACTCAAATTGTGTAATGCATCATGAGCAATATCTAGAGCATTGTTATTCATGGAATGCATATGGTGCAAGCAATCATGGAAATCATGCAAAGGATGGGATGAATCAAAATCTCCAAACATGTATGAGGAAACTATGGGGTCTCCTCATGAGCAAGAGTAGAAACATCACGTGGAGAATATTGACAACATCCACAACAATGCATATTTGGAACAATGTGATCATGGCATGGAATAGTAGATGAATTGCATAAATCATGTAAAGGAAGCATGGCAATATCATCACAAGAGAAGCAAAGGCCAATGACCATCATCTCGCCATCTATGCCATAAGTGCAAATGGGATTGATTTTAATGGGGCATGCATAGTTATTATGTTGAGATTGAAATGAGGCAATATGGGAGATCTCACTCATAGCATATGACAAGGTCAATGGATTGTCAAACATGAAGTGACCAATAGAATTTTCACAAGATGTCCTATGGAGCATAGCATCACAACTAGGCAACTCAACATGCTCATCATCATATTCATCATAAATAGGTAAGTCAAGGCATGAAGAAGTTTCACTAGCATGAAGCATGGTAATAGGTGGGTCAACATCATGGGAGCAATCGATGTCAATAGAGTCCACTAGTGGGACAAGAGATGCACCATCACCTATGTTACCTTTGGAAGGTCGCTCATGTGTTGTAGGTGAGGTGTCAACGATCCAATCATTGTCATCTTCATCTTGATGGAACCATGTGGGGGGTGTATCATCGTCCACCATGGCCATCGTCGTCTCCAATGGATGCATAGACTCATCAAGGATAGGCATGTCGTCATGTAGGAGACCTAGCACCAAAGAAGAAAACACACTAGGAGTAGAGGTTAATTCGTTAGGAATCATAGTGGCCTCACATGCCATGTCAACTACCTCACTCACTAAGTGTTGTGGCTCACTCACTCCCAATATGATGCTCTCACTCGTATGGTTGGTGGAGTCACTCAAATGGCACTCAACCTCACATAGGATGTGTGGCATGCTCTCAAGTGTGGGACTAGTGGTGGTCACACTCATCCTCTCATAGGAAATGCACTCAATGTCATATAGGGTGGAGTCACTCATGTCACTCATGTGGTGGTGGCTCTCCTCACATGGCAATTGGGTCATCTCATGATATGTGGGTGTCGGAGAGATGTTGGTGCAAATGTCTCCATGCGCGGTCGCGTAGCTTGACTCGGAGAATGAGTCCAAAGTGGGCGTCGTCTTCATGTTGTTGAAGAGGTTGGCGCTCGTCGCCGTGGTCGAAGGGATGGCCCTTGCTCGACCGTCTTGTCACCGTCTTGGTGTTGGAGGCCCATATGATGTGGCACCTCATAGCTCGTCTCCATGACCGAAGGGAATTTCCCATGCTCGAGACATCTTCCTTGAGGGGCTTAGAAGATGGAAGTGTCGCCCTCGCTAAATGGTAGTCGCCTTGGACTTGATGAAGTCGATGTAGGCGTACACGTGGGAAGTAGGCGAAGATGCCGTACGTCCAAAGGCGAAGATGCCTTGAGAACACTTGGCGAAGATGCCGAAGTGGTTGATGTAGCCGTAGTGCCGTCTTGGTGGTGGTCGTCTTGCGGTCTTCTCTTATGCTCATGAAGCTTGGACTTGGCGTGAGGTAGGGCTTGTTGGGACTTGTGCCTTTGCGCTTGTTGAGCATCTTCATGATGATGGTGTCATTGTCGCACTTGGGCTCGTAGTAGATGTCGTTCGTCGTCGTCGTGCACATGATGCTTGGAGGTGACTTGCCCTTCATGACGATGTTGATCACGAACGTGATGGTGGTCGCCATGTAGATGTGGACGAGGACGATTTGCGCTTGCATCGCTTAGGCACTCCGAAGACTTGTGGCTTGAACGTCGCCGCCTTGAAGATGACGAAGGGGAAGAAGACTTGATCAAGGCTCTAATCTCCTCCATCCTTGCATCTTGCTCCTCTTTATGTGCGGCAAGCTTCTTGTCGAAGTAGTCCCTTCTCCTTGCTTCGGAGTGATGAATGTCGATGGAGATGTTCTCGATGCGCTCTCGCAATCTTGATTGTGTGCCTTGCACTTGTCGTTGTAGATCGAAGAGAGACGCTTTGGTGATGTAGTTGTTCACGCTGTCGTTGTTGTCGAAGACCGGAGATGAAATGCCTTGCCTATCCATCACAAGACTCGAGCAAATATGAGTGGGAGAAAGAGAAGAACTTAAACCAATGTACCTTGACCGATGTTGACAATGAATCAAGTTCACTCAAATGCGGACAATGAAATAGCACTATTGGTACCAATCCTTGTCGGTTCTCACACCTACACAAGTAAAGCTTATGGAGGAGCTCGGTGAGGATAGTGGCACAAAAATTTAATGCAAAATGTTAGCAAGAGTCAATAATGTTGAAAGAGATTCACAAATTGCAAGTGAAACAAATGGACCAATAGCAAAGAATGGCACACGGAAACACACACACGGATAGATAAATGGGGTCGTGCAACCAAGGAATGAGCACAAAATGTGGAATCCACGGAAAACGCTCGTGTTGCACAACTCAAGAGAGACACTAGCACAATTGCTCAATAGGCGGATACGACACTTGTGCATAACCTATAAGATGCAAAATGGATAAACTTCTATCCCAAGTATGCTATGTATGTATAGTTCCCGGTGTTTCTCTCAAGATGATCCAAGATGATCGGATATGACAATCTTATATGCAATGTTGTTTGATGCTATGGCACTTGCTTACAAGCTTCTTTGCTCTCTTTCTTTTGCTTAAAAGCTTTATTTCTTCTTTTTTTTCGTATGGCCACTTTGCACAATGCACAAACCAAGATAGCAATTGTGTATATGCGGGAACAAACTTGAGACACAATGGATGATATGATACCAATATGATATGGTATGGTATGTAATGGAAGGTATGATCACTAATGTGCACAAGTAACGTTGCGGAAATACTCAAATGGCTAGTCTCGATAGGCAAGTAGCATAAAAGTAAGGCTAGGGGTTAACAATGCAATGGCAAGGGGAATATATAATGGAGGGATACCACGATACCAAGATGATATGGAGGTTACCGTCCGGCGATGATGAGTAGCGGTGTTCTTGATGTAGATACCAAGATGATGGAGACTCGTCCCTAAGTAGCCGAAACACGTTAGGAAACGGAAAACCGCGAACTCAAAATCTCAAACGTCAAATGTCAAAATGGTGGTAAGCGGGAATGCGGTGGTGGTTTGCACTTGGCAATGCGGAAGTGGAATGATGGGCTATACACGTGTCGGAGTTGAAGTTGCCGTCCCTAAGTGGCGAAACACCTTAGGAGACACAAGCCACAACTCAAACAAGCTCAAACAACTATTGGGTTAAGTTGAGGTGGTTGAAGTGTATGGTGGGCAAGCCTATCGTAAGTTATGGTGGTGGTGGTGGTTGATGAAGATGCAACCGTCCTAAGTAGCCTAAACAACTTAGGAGACTCGAATCACAACTCAAACAACCTCAAATGCAAAGGGAACAAAATTGGTTAGGTTGCGGAAGTCGGTGGTGGTTATGCGGAGGATGTGGTGGAAGCCCTAGGCAAAGATGCCAAAGTTCACAAAATTTGATGGAGTCAAATGGTGATGGTAGTATTTTTATGGGAAGGGGGATGTCAATAGCTTCGAAACAAGCTAAAGAACGCGATAATCGGACTCCGGATGAATTAGTTATGGCCGAAACGGTGAAACGGGGAGGCTGAAATCTACAGGGGCCGGATATCCGGGGGTAGGGCCGGATTTCCCGGGGTGTATGTCCAGAACCGAGCGGATTTGGTGCTCCGGGGCGGATGTCCGGCTTGGGGCGGATGTCAACCGGATGGCGGATGTCCGGCACGAGGCCGGATGTCGGCCCGGCGAATCGAGATCTCGTTTGGGGCGGAAATTTTGAATTGGGCGGAAATTGATGATTTGGGGCAAAATTTGATGGATTTCGTGGAGGAAAGATGGGGAAACTTGGGGAATGCTAGATCCACTTGAAACCAAGCAAATCCACGGATCAAAATCAACAAAACATCATCAAAACTAACAAATCACAAAAAATTTGGGGCTATTTTTGGTGGGGATTTTCGGATTTAGGACGAAATCAACAAAAATCAAGCTAGAAAACACGGGGTAGGGGCTCCAAAACGTGATCAACGTGGCTCATGATACCATAGATGATGTAGGGCGGAACCCTATGTGGACGATCTTTCACGTTTGGAGAGGATCCCTACTAGGAACACGAAGAACGAGCGGAAGAACACGAGGGAAATCACGGGGAAAACACAAGAGAATCAGTCAAACCGACAAGATCAATCACACATGTGCTAGATCGACGAACACAAAGGGAGATACATGATTCAAGGTCAACAAATGACGATACAAACGGTAGCCGTTCTTCTCCGTGAGGAGGTCTTGATGGGGGCCACCCAAGAGGGGGTCTTGAATCCAAGGTGGATCTTCTCCGAAGAGGGGCCGCGGTCTCTGCGTGGAGTAGATCCGGTATGGATAATGACTCTATCTAACAATGAGCTAAATCAACGCTAACCCTAAAGCGAGGAAGGGATGGAGTATATATAGTCTAGGGGCGAAGGGTACAAGGGCCTCGGCCGGATGCCTGCCTTGACGCAGGGGAGGCCGGATGTTCAGGCGTCGGGCGGATGTCCGAACTTTCGAGACGCCGGATGTCCGGGCTAGGGGCGGATGTCCGGGCTGTGAGAATGAGACTTGTCGATTCGGTCAGGCGCCGGATTTCAGGCGAGGGCGGATATCCGGGCCGTGGGAGGCCGGATGTCCGGGGCACTGGGGCGGATGTCCGGCCCTGTAGTTCTTGACTCTTTGTGTGGCCAGGCGCGGATGTCCGGCTGGGGCGGATGTCCGGAGCTTCTTGGGAAGGGCGGATGTCCGGGGCTGATGCGGATGTCAGACTCTGCAGACTTTCTCCGGTTCCTCTCGTCGTATTCCTTCATCCTTGTACTTGGGGACTTGTCCATCATTCCGAGCATCTCCGAGAGGGTTTCCTTGGTACCTAGGCATGCATAGAGTCCTCGCCTTAGGTAGAAACCATGTCTCACACGAATGGAAAGGGGAAGCATTTAGGAACGGGTTCACCATTTGTCCAATGGCGAATAGTCGAGGTCTCATCTTATGTGTCCTTGGGGCTTGGAGAGTTGTTGGAGTGTACATGGGGATGAACGTGGTATGCTCCGCATCATCCTATGTTTGAGGGTATCCACTATAAGAGGTGGCGCGTGAGAGCAGTCTTATGGTTTCAAACCATGAGTTGTTATGACGCCACTCTTGGCAAACCTGTAGGACAACAAGATGCCCAACAGGCACAAGCTTTTTAGAAAATGGATACTCTGTTTAAGGCTGCTCTCTTGAGTGTTCTTGGTGAGAACATAGTTGATGCTTATGCGTCAATTGACAATGGAAAAGATATGTGGGACACACTCGAGGCCAAGTTTGGGGTCTCGGATGCCAAAGACCTGAGTTGTACATCATGGAGCAATTCTATGATTACAGGATGGTGAAGAGCGCTCCGTGGTTGAGCAGGCTCATGAGATACAGATCATTTGCTAGAGAACTTGAGCACTTCAATTGCATATTACGGACAAGTTTGTTGTCGGGGTATCATCACTAAGCTTCCTCCTTCATGGAGGAACTTTGCTACTATCTTGAAGCATAAGAGACAGGAGTTTTCCGTTCCGGATCTCATTGGTACTCTTGATGTGGAAGAAAAGGCGAGAGCAAAGGACACACGTGCTCGAGGTATTGAGGGAGGATCTAGTGCCAATGTGGTAGAGAAGCAGAACTTCCAGCCCCACAAGTTCAAGAACAAGGGCAAGCTTGATGGAAAAGCAAAGTTTGATGGAAAAAACAAGGCTGTGCAACACACGAACTTCAAGAAGAAGAATGGCAAGAAGAAAGGTGCTTGTCATGTATGTGGAGATCCTGATCATTGGGCTCCTAGTTGCCCTAATCACTATGGCAAGCGTCATCACAGGGAAAGGCGGCAAGACCGCTAATGTTGTCATTGGAGACAACGACATGAAGGATGTTGGGTATGGTATATTTCCCACTATTCTTTCAGTATGTCATTCTCCTGACTGGTTGATTGACACGGGTGCTAATGTGCATGTATGCGGTGATATTTCCATGTTTTCGTCTTATCAGACCATAGGGACTTCAACCGTGCTGATGGGCAACGGTTCAAGTGCTTTTGTTCGTGGTGTTGGCACGGTCGATCTAAAGTTTACTTCGGGGAAGATCGTGCGGCTGAAGAACGTGCATTATGTCCCCTCCGTCAATAAAAATCTTGTTAGCGGAGCTCTTTTGTGTAGAGATGGCTACAAGCTTGTTTTTTAGTCGAATAAATTTGTAATATCCAAGTATGGAACATTTGTTGGTAAAGGCTATGAGTCAGGAGGCTTGTTTCGTTTATCCTTGTCAGACGTTTGCAATAAAGTTGTTAATCATATTTGCAACAATAGTGAATCAAATGTGTGGCATTCACGTCTTTGTCATGTTAACTTTGGTTGCATGTCGCGACTAGCGAAGTTGAACTTAATCCCTAGTTTCACCACTGTCAAGGGATCTAAGTGTCAAGTGTGTGTGCAAGCTAAGCAACCTCGTAAGTCTCACGTGACTGCGGAGACGAGAAATCTTGCACCACTAGAACTTATACATCCAGCTCTATGTGAAATGAATGGTGTTTTGACAAAAGGTGGAAAGAAATATTTCATGACGTTAATTGACGACTCCACTAGATATTGTCGTGTGTATCTTCTGAAATTTAAGGATGAGGCTTTGAACTTTTTCAAGATCTATAAAGCTGAAGTAGAAAACCAACTTGATCGAAAAATCAAGAGGCTTAGGTCCGACCGTGGTGGAGAGTATTTTTCCAATGAATTTGATGCTTTTTGTGTGGAACATGGTATAATCCATGAGAGGACGCCTCCCTACTCACCTCAGTCAAATGGGGTGGCCGAAAGAAAGAACCAAACTCTAACTGATTTGGTTAACGCCATGTTAGACACATCGGGTCTCTCCAAGGCATGGTGGGGGAGGCGATATTGACAGCATGTCATGTCCTAAATCGAGTCCCCACAAAGAACAAAGAGATAACTCCATTCGAGGAATGGGAGAAGAAAATGTTAAAACTCTCTTATCTGCGAACAACATGTCATGTCCTAAATCGAGTCCCCACAAAGAAGCGGAAGCTTGGACCAAAGACCGTGGATTGAGTTTTCCTGGGATATGCTTTTCATAGCATTGGCTATAGATTCTTGGTTGTAAAATCTGAGGTACCTGACATGCATGTCGGTACGATCATGGAGTCGAATGATGCGACTTTCTTTGAAGATATCTTTCCCATGAAGGATATGGCTACCTCATCTAATCAGGAGATGCCTAGTTCATCGAATCAGGAACCAGTTACAATTACCGAACCTGGCATTTCGATGGAACACTTTGAAAGTCATGTGGAGGAGAACAATGAAGTTCCTACTAGGAGCAAGAGACAGAGGACTGCATAGTCCTTTGGTGATGATTTTCTTGTGTATCTCATAGATAACACTCCTAGTTCTATTTCAGAGGCCTATGCATCTGAAGATGCTGATTACTGGAAGGAAGCAGTTCATAGCGAGATGGATTCCATCTTGGTGAATGAAACTTGGGAGATAACTGATCGTCCTTATGGGTGCAAACCTATAGGATGCAAATGGGTATTCAAGAAGAAGCTTTGGCCTGATGGTACTATCGAAAAGTACAAGGCTCGGCTCGTGGCTAAGGGTTATACCCAAAAGGAAGGTGAAGACTTCTTTGATACTTACTCACCTGTGGCTCGAATGACCACTATTCGAGTTCTACTATCACTAGCTGCCTCACATGGTCTTCTCGTTCATCAGATGGATGTTAAGACTGCTTTCCTAAATGGAGAGTTGGATGAGGAAATTTATATGGAACAACCAGATGGGTTTGTAATAGATGGTCAGGAAGGGAAAGTGTGCAAGTTCTTTGAAGTCTTTGTATGGACTCAAGCAAGCACCCAAACAGTGGCATGAGAAGTTCGAAAGAACTTTAACATCTGCAGGCTTTGTTGTGAACGAAGCTGACAAACGTGTGTACTATCGCCATGGTGGGGGCGAGGGAGTTATGCTTTGCTTGTATGTTGATGACATACTGATTTTCGGAACAAATCTGAATGGTATTAAGGAGGTCAAGGATTTTCTTTCTCGTTGTTTTGAGATGAAGGATTTAGGAGTGGCTGATGTCATTCTGAACATCAAGTTGTTGAGAGATGATGATGGTGGGATTACATTGCTTCAATCTCACTATGTGGAAAAGATCTTGAGTCGCTTTGGCTATAGTGACTGCAAGCCCTCTCCAACACCATATGATGCTAGCGTGCTGCTTCGAAAGAATCGAAGAATTGCTAGAGATCAATTGAAGTATTCTCAGATTATTGGCTCGCTTATGTACTTAGCCAGTGCTAGAAGACCTGACATCTCTTTTGCTATTAGCAAACTGAGTCGGTTTGTCTCAAAACCAGGAGATGTGCATTGGAAAGCTCTAGAGAGAGTTTCGCGTTCTTTGAAAGGCACTGCAAATTATGGAATTCACTAAACCGGGCACCCAAAGGTGCTTGAAGGGTATAGTGACTCAACTTGGATCTCAGATGCTTATGAGATAAAGGCCACGAGCGGATATGTATTCACTCATGGAGGTGGCGCTGTTTCTTGGAAGTCTTGCAAGAAGACCATCTTAACAAGGTCAACAATGGAAGCCGAACTCACAGCACTAGATACAGCTACAGTCGAAGCAGATTGGCTTCGTAGTCTCTTGAATGACTTGCCGGTTGTTGAGAAACCTGTACCGGGTGTCCTTATGAACTGCGACAATCAAACTGTGATCACGAAAGTGAGCAGCTCAAAGGATAACATGAAGTCATCAAGACACGTTCAGAGAAGGTTAAAGTCTGTCAGGAAAATGAAAAACTCCAGAGTTATTGCGTAGGATTATATCCAAACGTCTAAAAATCTGGCAGATCCTTTTACTAAGGGTCTATCGCGTAATGTGATAGATAATGCATCAAGGGAGATGGGTATGAGACCCACAATATGAGTTGTTCACAGTGGTAACCTATTCTTTGTGATCGGAGATCCCGTGAATTAGATGTGGAAGACAAGCTGTTGGCCAACTAAGAGGAGAGTATCCCTACTATTCACAATACCACTCCATGAAGATGCAATACTCTCCTAATCTGCATGGCAGGTTGATGTATATCTTAATGTGTTCTAAGTGGCTTTTTTTAAGCAGAGATGTTATCCTGCAGATCATCTTTTGAAGAACACACCTATATGAGTCTGATTGTCAAACGTCACAATTTATGAGAGTAGGGTTCTCTCTAGTAAACTCATGAAAGGTCACGGAGTATGACGCATAAGCTCCACCCGTGGGGAAGACCCACGGTAGCCACGTATCAGTCAAGGCTTTATGTGAAGCTAGATTCGCAGAAAACTTGCAGTTCAAGGCCCGATCCCTTTATTCAAGTTGCTTACCTCTGTAGCATAGAGATCTAGGTAGAAGTTCAACTTAACGGTCTCACTTCTGATACCGGTATATAAAACAGTGTTTTGGAACCAAAGGCAAATTTCTGTGTGCCTCTGGGATCTGGTGGGGGATTGCTGGAATTTAGTCTATATTGGGGCAGCCCAATAAGTATTTCAGAAATTCCTAATAAATCCTAGAGGCCCACTTAGCCCATTTGTGCAAGGCAAGGGATACTACTAAAGTTTAGTCACACATTGCTAGTTGAGTGGGAATTGGACCTCCTTATAAGGGAGGTTCTTTCCCCACTTGTATGAGCATGAGAACAAGAGGGACATCCACGCGCGCTCCTCCTTCGCCGCCCACCTCGCCACGCCACGCCTCGTCACGACGCGCCGCAGGTTGCGGGAATGAGCCGAGCCGATGTCTAATTTTTGCCACGCACTACGGGTAAACGAGAGGTCACTTGGGAGTTGAAAAGTTTTTGCGGTAGTGGATAATGAATCTGAGCAGGCGCACCTCTTCGCGTGCTGCCTGTTCACTTCGTCTCCCTCTGTTGCTTCACCTCCCGTCGCAGCCTGTTCGCGTCCCTCTCCTGTGCCTATATAAGAGAGGTCGCTCCTCTCCAGAGAGACACATCAGAAGGTCCTCTTCCTCTCGCCACACAGTTCCAATCTCTGCGCTACTGCTGTCTTCCTCATCCCGACTTGCGGCATGCACCGCACGTCGGGACAGTAGGCCTCCGAGACCACACCTTTTGAGTCCTGTACGGGAGAAGGGTGATAAGATTTTTGGGGAGCGCTCAGCGCGACCTCTGCTTCTTCATCACGGACGGTCCGGTGCGCCGACGACTACTTCTCTGACGACGACTTCTTCCCGGCGTCCACGACCTCCTCGACGACATGGCGGCGAGGACACCGACCAAGTCCAGCGCTTACGCTGCTTGTGCCGTCACGTGTTCTTCTCCTTTCTGTTAGAAGTCCTCCTACAGTTCTTGGCTCTAGTTTACGCCCCTACGTATGTTAGGTTACATTTCAGTATAAGCAACTTCATCTAGTGTACATTCTAGATGTGTTTACCTCAAGGTCATATATGCAGACGATGTTTACCTTCTCTCTGTCAGATTGCATGACTTACTTTATATTTGCTACTTTAGTCATGCTTTATCTAGTATTTCTGTTAATAAAATCACTCGGTAAATTGCTCATATTTCCAACAATCCAAAAACCTTATTATAAGCAATTTACCCCGAGTGGTTTTGCTGCTTCCATGAGACCTCCTATGTTTGAGGGTATCCACTATAAGAGGTGGCGCGTGAGAGTAGTCTTATTGTTTCAAACCATGAGTTGTTATGACGCCACTCTTGGCAAACCTGAAGGAGAGCAAGATGCCCAACAGGCACAAGCTTTTCAGAAAATGGATACTCTGTTTAAGGCTGCTCTCTTGAGTGTTCTTGGTGAGCACATAGTTGATGCTTATGCGTCAATTGACAATGGAAAAAGATATGTGGGGCCTTTTCGAGGCCAAGTTTGGGGTCTCGGATGCGGCCTTGAGCTTGTACATCACGGAGAAATTCTATGATTACAGGATGACTGAAGAGCGCTCCGTGGTTGAGCAGGCTCATGAGATACAATCATTTGCTAGAGAACTTGAGCACTTCAATTGCATATTACCAGACAAGTTTGTTGCCGGGGGTATCATCACTAAGCTTCCTCCTTCATGGAGGAACTTTGCTACTATCTTGAAGCATAAGAGACAGGAGTTTTCTGTTCGGATCTCATTGGTACTCTTGATGTGGAAGAAAAGGCGAGAGCAAAGGACACACGTGCTTTCGAGGTATTGAGGGAGGTTCTAGGGCCAATGTGGTACGAAGCGAACTTCCAGCCCATAAGTTCAAGAACAAGGGCAAGCTTGATGGAAAAGCAAAGTTTGATTTGAAGAACAAGGCTGTGCAACACACGAACTTCAAGAAGAAGAATGGCAAGAAGAAAGGTGCTTGTCATGTGTGTGGAGATCCTGATCATTGGGCTCCTAGTTGCCCTAATCGCTATGACAAGCGTCATCACAGGAAAGGCGGCAAGACCGCTAATGTTGTCATTGGAGACAACGACATGAAGGATCTGGGTATGGTATATTTCCACTATTCTTTCAGTATGTCATTCTCCTGATTGGTTGATTGACACGGGTGCTAATGTGCATGTATGCGGTGATATTTCCATGTTTTCGTCTTATTAGACCGCAGGGACTTCAACCGTCTTGATGGGCAGCGGTTCAAGTGCTTTTGTTCGTGGTGTTGGCACGGTCGATCTAAAGTTTACTTCGGGGAAGATCGTGCGGCTAAATAACGTGCATTATGTCCCCTCCGTCAATAAAAATCTTGTTAGCGGATCTCTTTTGTGTAGAGATGGCTACAAGCTTGTTTTTTAGTCGAATAAATTTGTAATATCCAAGTATGGAACCTTTGTTGGTAAAGGCTATGAGTCAGGAGGCTTGTTTCGTTTATCCTTATCAGATGTTTGCAATAAAGTTGTTAATCATCTTTGCAACAATAGTGAATCAAATGTGTGGCATTCACGTCTTTGTCATGTTAACTTTGGTTGCATGTCGCGACTAGCGAAGTTGAACTTAATCCCTAGTTTCACCACTATCAAGGGATCTAAGTGTCAAGTGTGTGTGCAAGCTAAGCAACCTCGTAAGTCTCACGTGACTGCGGAGACGAGAAATCTTGCACCACTAGAACTTATACATTCAGATCTATGTGAAATGAATGGTGTTTTGACAAAAGGTGGACAGAAATATTTCATGACGTTAATTGACGACTCCACTAGATACTGTCGTGTGTATCTTCTGAAATTTAAGGATGAGGCTTTGAACTTTTTCAAGATCTATAAAGCTAAAGTGGAAAACCAACTTGATCGAAAAATCAAGAGGCTTAGGTCCGACCGTGGTGGAGAGTATTTTTCCAATGAATTTGATGCTTTTTTGTGCGGAACATGGTATAATCCATGAGAGGGCGCCTCCCTACTCACCTCAGTCAAATGGGGTGGCGAAAGAAAGAACCGTACTCTAACTGATTTGGTTAACACCATGTTAGACACATCGGGTCTCTCCAAGGCATGGTGGGGGGAGGCGATATTGAAAGCATGTCATGTCCTAAATCGAGTCCCCACAAAGAACAAAGAGATAACTCCATTTGAGGAAAGGGATAAGAAAAGGTTAAAACTCTCTTATCTGTGAGCATGGGGTTGTTTGTCGAAAGTCAATGTTCCAATTCCAAAGAAGCGGAAGCTTGGACCAAAGACCGTGGATTGTGTTTTCCTGGGATATTCTTTTCATAACGTTGGCTATAGATTCTTGGTTGTAAAATCTGAGGTACCTGACATGCATGTCGGTACGATCATGGAGTCGAATGATGCGACTTTCTTCGAAGATATCTTTCCCATGAAGGATATGGCTACCTCATCTAATCAGGAGATGCCTAGTTCATCGAATCAGGAACCGGTTACTATTAGCGAACCTGGCATTTTGATGGAACACTTTGAAACTCCTGTGGAGGAGAACAATGAAGTTCCTACTAGGAGCAAGAGAGGAGGACTGCAAAGTCCTTTGGTGATGATTTTCTTGTGTTTCTCATAGATAACACTCCAGTTCTATTTCAGAGGCCTATGCATCGAAGATGCTGATCTTGGAAGGAAGCGGTTAAATGGCGAGATGGATTCCATCTTGGCGAATGAAACTTGGGTGATAACTGATCGTCCTTATGGGTGCAAACCTATAGGATGCAAATGGGTATTCAAGAAGAAGCTTAGGCCTGATGGTACTGTCGAAAAGTACAAGGTTCGGCTCGTGGCTAAGGGTTATACCTGAAAGGAAGGTGAATACTTCTTTGATACTTACTCACCGTGGCTCATTGACCACTATTCGAAGTTCTACTTTCACTAGCTGCCTCACATGGTCTTCTCGTTCATCGGATGGATGTTAAGACTGCTTTCCTAAATGGAGAGTTGGATGAGGAAATTTATATGGAACAACCAGATGGGTTTGTAATAGATGGTCGGAAGGAAAGTGTGCAAGTTCTTTGAAGTCTTTGTATGGACTCAAGCAAGCACCCAAGCGATGGCATGAGAAGTTCGAAAGAACTTTAACATCTGTAGGCTTTGTTGTGAGCAGAAGCTGACAAATGTGTGTACTATCGCCATGGTGGGGGCGAGGGAGTTATGCTTTGCTTGTATGTTGATGACATACTGATTTTCGGAACAAATCTGAATGGTATTAAGGAGGTCAAGGATTTTCTTTCTCGTTGTTTTGAGATGAAGGATTTAGGAGTGGCTGATGTCATTACGAACATCAAGTTGTTGAGAGATGATGATGGTGGGATTACATTGCTTGAATCGACTATGTGGAAAAGATCTTGAGTCGCTTTGGCTATAGTGACTGCAAGCCCTCTCCAACACCATATGACGCTAAGCGTCTGCTTGAAAGAATCAAAGAATTGCTAGAGATCAATTGAAGTATTCTCAGATTATTGGCTCGCTTATGTACTTAGCCGGTGCTAGAAGACACGACATCTCTTTTCTTGTTAGCAAACTGAGTCGGTTTGTCTCAAAACCAGGAGATGTGCATTGGAAAGCTCTAGAGAGAGTTTCGCGTTATTTGAAAGGCACTGCAAATTATGCAATTCACTAAACCGGGCACCCAAAGGTGCTTGAAGGGTATAGTGACTCAACTTGGATCTCAAATGCTGATGAGATAAAGGCCACGAGCGGATATGTATTCACTCATGGAGGTGGCGCTGTTTCTTGGAAGTCTTGCAAGAAGACCATCTTAACGAGGTCAACAATGGAAGCAGAACTCACAGCACTAGATACATCTACGGTTGAAGCAGATTGGCTTCGCCGGCTCTTGAATGACTTGCTGGTTGTTGAGAAACCTGTACCGGGTGTCCTTATGAACTGCGACAATCAAACTGTGATCACGAAAGTGAGCAGCTCAAAGGATAACATGAAGTCATCAAGACACGTTCAGAGAAGGTTAAAGTCTGTCAGGAAAATGAAAAACTCCGGAGTTATTGCGTAGGATTATATCCAAACGTCTAAAAATCTGGCAGATCATTTTACTAAGGGTCTATCGCGTAATGTGATAGATAATGCATCAAGGGAGATGGGTATGAGACCCACAATATGAGTTGTTCACAGTGGTAACCTATTCTTTGTGATCGGAGATCCCGTGAATTAGATGTGGAAGACAAGCTGTTGGCCAACTGAGAGGAGAGTATCCCTACTATTCACAATACCACTCCATGAAGATGCAATACTCTCCTAATCTGCATGGCAGGTTGATGTATATCTTAATGTGTTCTAAGTGGCTTTTTTAAGCAGAGATGTTATCCTGCGGAACATCTTTTGAAGAACACACCTATATGAGTCTGATTGGCAAACGTCACAATTTATGAGAGTAGGGTTCTCTCTAGTAAACTCATGAAAGGTCACGGAGTATGACGCATAAGCTCCACGCGCGGGGAAGACCCACGATAGCCACGTATCGGTCAAGGATTTATGTGAAGCTAGATTCGTAGAAAACTTGCAGTTCAAGGCCCGATCCTTTATTCAAGTTGCTTACTAGTGTAGCATAGAGATCTAGGTGGAAGTTCAACTTAACAGTCTCCACTGCGATGCGGTATATAAAAGCAGTGTTTTGGAACCAAAGGCAAATTTACGTGTGCCTCTGGGATCTGGTGGGGGATTGCTGGAATTTAGTCTATATTGGGGCAGCCCAATAAGTATTTCAGAAATTCCTAATAAATCCTAGAGGCCCACTTAGCCCATTTGTGCAAGGCAAGGGATACTACTAAAGTTTAGTCACACATTGCTAGTTGAGTGGGAATTGGACCTCCTTATAAGGGAGGTTCTTTCCCCACTTGTATGAGCATGAGAACAAGAGGGACATCCACGCGCGCTCCTCCTTCGCCGCCCGCCTTGCCACGCCACGCCTCGTCACGACGCGCCGCGGGTTGCGGGAATGAGCCGAGCCGATGTCTAAATTTTTGCCACGCACTACGGGTAAGCGAAAGGTCACTTGGGAGTTGAAAAGTTTTGTGTGGTAGTGGATAATGAATCTGAGCGGCGCACCTCTTGGCGTGCTGCCTGTTCACTTCGTCTCCCTGTTGCTTCACCTCCCGTCGCAGCCTGTTCGCGTCCCTCTCCTGTGCCTATATAAGAGAGGTCGCTCCTCTCCAGAGAGACACATCAGAAGGTCCTCTTCCTCTCGCCACACAGTTCCAATCTCTGCGCTACTGGTGTCTTCCTCATTCCGACTTGCGGCATGCACCGCACGCCGGGACGATGGGCCTCCGAGACCACACCTTTTGAGTCCTGTACGGGAGAAGGGTGATAAGATTTTTGGGGAGCGCTCAGCGCGACTACTGGCTGCTTCATCACGGACGATCCGGTCGCCGAGGACTACTTCTACGACGACGACTTCTTCCCGACGTCCACGCCCTCCTTGACGACATGGCAGGCGAGGACACCGACCCCAAGTCCGGTAACCTGCTTCTGCTTTGTACGTCGTGTTCTTCTCCTTTACATTAGAAGTCCTCCTACAGTTCTTGGCTCTAGTTTACGCCCACGTATGTTAGGTTACATTTCAGTATAAGCAACTTCATCTAGTGTACATTCTAGATGTGTTTACCTCAAGTTCATATATGCAGACGATGTTTACCTTCTCTCTGTCAGATTGCTTGACTTACTTTATATTTGCTACTTTAGTCATGTTTTATCTAGTATTTCTGTTAATAAAATCACTCGGTAAATTGCTCATATTTCCAACAATCCAAAAACCTTATTATAGGCAATTTACCCCGAGTGGTTTTGCTGCTTCCATGAGACCTCCTATGTTTGAGGGTATCCACTATAAGAGGTGGTAGCGTGAGAGTAGTCTTATGGTTTCAAACCATGAGTTGTTATGACGCCACTCTTGGCAAACTGAAGGAGAGCAAGATGCCCAACAGGCACAAGCTTTTCAGAAAATGGATACTCTGTTTAAGGCTGCTCTCTTGAGTGTTCTTGGTGAGCACATAGTTGATGCTTATCGTCAATTGACAATGGAAAAGATATGTGGGGCCTTTTCGAGGCCAAGTTTGGGGTCTCGGATGCCGGCACTGAGCTGTACATCACGGAGAAATTCTATGATTACAGGATGAGTGAAGAGCGCTCCGTGGTTGAGCAGGCTCATGAGATACAATCATTTGCTAGAGAACTTGAGCACTTCAATTGCATATTACCAGACAAGTTTGTTGCCGGGGGTATCATCACTAAGCTTCCTCCTTCATGGAGGAACTTTGCTACCTTACTGAAGCATAAGAGACAGGAGTTTTCTGTTCCGGATCTCATTGGTACTCTTGATGTGGAAGAAAAGGCGAGAGCAAAGGACACACGTGCTCGAGGTATTGAGGGAGGTTCTAGGGCCAATGTGGTACAGAAGCAGAACTTCCAGCCCCATAAGTTCAAGAACAAGGGCAAGCTTGATGGAAAAGCAAAGTTTGATTTGAAGAACAAGGCTGTGCAACACACGAACTTCAAGAAGAAGAATGGCAAGAAGAAAGGTGCTTGTCATGTGTGTGGAGATCCTGATCATTGGGCTCCTAGTTGCCCTAATCGCTATGACAAGCGTCATCACAGGAAAGGCGGCAAGACCGCTAATGTTGTCATTGGAGACAACGACATGAAGGATGCTGGGTATGGTATATTTCCCACTATTCTTTCAGTATGTCATTCTCCTGATTGGTTGATTGACACGGGTGCTAATGTGCATGTATGCGGTGATATTTCCATGTTTTCGTCTTATTAGACCGCAGGGACTTCAACCGTGCTGATGGGCAACGGTTCAAGTGCTTTTGTTCGTGGTGTTGGCACGGTCGATCTAAAGTTTACTTCGGGGAAGATCGTGCGGCTGAATAACGTGCATTATGTCCCCTCCGTCAATAAAAATCTTGTTAGCGGATCTCTTTTGTGTAGAGATGGCTACAAGCTTGTTTTTTAGTCGAATAAATTTGTAATATCCAAGTATGGAACCTTTGTTGGTAAAGGCTATGAGTCAGGAGGCTTGTTTCGTTTATCCTTGTCAGATGTTTGCAATAAAGTTGTTAATCATATTTGCAACAATAGTGAATCAAATGTGTGGCATTCACGTCTTTGTCATGTTAACTTTGGTTGCATGTCGCGACTAGCGAAGTTGAACTTAATCCCTAGTTTCACCTCTGTCAAGGGATCTAAGTGTCAAGTGTGTGTGCAAGCTAAGCAACCTCGTAAGTCTCACGTGACTGCGGAGACGAGAAATCTTGCACCACTAGAACTTATACATTCAGATCTATGTGAAATCAATGGTGTTTTGACAAAAGGTGGATAGAAATATTTCATGACGTTAATTGACGACTCCACTAGATACTGTCGTGTGTATCTTCTGAAATTTAAGGATGAGGCTTTGAACTTTTTCAAGATCTATAAAGCTAAAGTGGAAAACCAACTTGATCGAAAAATCAAGAGGCTTAGGTCCGACCGTGGTGGAGAGTATTTTTCCATTGAATTTGATGCTTTTTGTGCGGAACATGGTATAATCCATGAGAGGACGCCTCCCTACTCACCTCAGTCAAATGGGGTGGCGAAAGAAAGAACCGTACTCTAACTGATTTGGTTAACGCCATGTTAGACACATCGGGTCTCTCCAAGGCATGGTGGGGGGAGGCGATATTGAAAGCATGTCATGTCCTAAATCGAGTCCCCACAAAGAACAAAGAGATAACTCCATTCGAGGAAAGGGATAAGAAAAGGTTAAAAATCTCTTATCTGTGAACATGGGGTTGTTTATCGAAAGTCAATGTTCCAATTCCAAAGAAGCGGAAGCTTGGACCAAAGACCGTGGATTGTGTTTTCCTGGGATATTCTTTTCATAACATTGGCTATAGATTCTTGGTTGTAAAATCTGAGGTACCTGACATGCATGTCGGTACGATCATGGAGTCGAATGATGCGACTTTCTTTGAAGATATCTTTCCCATGAAGGATATGGCTACCTCATCTAATCAGGAGATGCCTAGTTCATCGAATCAGGAACCAGTTACAATTACCGAACCTGGCATTTTGATGGAACACTTTGAAAGTCCTGTGGAGGAGAACAATGAAGTTCCTACTAGGAGCAAGAGACAGAGGACTGCAAAGTCCTTTGGTGATGATTTTCTTGTGTATCTCATAGATAACACTCCCAGTTCTATTTCAGAGGCCTATGCATCTGAAGATGCTGATTACTGGAAGGAAGCAGTTCATAGCGAGATGGATTCCATCTTGGCGAATGAAACTTGGGTGATAACTGATCGTCCTTATGGGTGCAAACCTATAGGATGCAAATGGGTATTCAAGAAGAAGCTTAGGCCTGATGGTACTGTCGAAAAGTACAAGGTTCGGCTCGTGGCTAAGGGTTATACCCGAAAGGAAGGTGAATACTTCTTTGATACTTACTCACCTGTGGCTCGACTGACCACTATTCGAGTTCTACTTTCACTAGCTGCCTCACATGGTCTTCTCGTTCATCAGATGGATGTTAAGACTGCTTTCCTAAATGGAGAGTTGGATGAGGAAATTTATATGGAACAACCAGATGGGTTTGTAATAGATGGTCAGGAAGGGAAAGTGTGCAAGTTGCTGAAGTTTTTGTATGGACTCAAGCAAGCACCCAAACAGTGGCATGAGAAGTTCGAAAGAACTTTAACATCTGTAGGCTTTGTTGTGAACGAAGCTGAAAAATGTGTGGACTATCGCCATGGTGGGGGCGAGGGAGTTATGCTTTGCTTGTATGTTGATGACATACTGATTTTCGGAACAAATCTGAATGGTATTAAGGAGGTCAAGGATTTTCTTTCTCGTTGTTTTGAGATGAAGGATTTAGGAGTGGCTGATGTCATTCTGAACATCAAGTTGTTGAGAGATGATGATGGTGGGATTACATTGCTTCAATCTGACTATGTGGAAAAGATCTTGAGTCGCTTTGGCTATAGTATTTGCAAGCCCTCTCCAACACCATATGACGCTAAGCGTCTTTGCTTGAAAGAATCAAAGAATTGCAGAGATCAATTGAAGTATTCTCAGATTATTGGCTCGCTTATGTACTTAGCCAGTGCTAGAAGACCTGACATCTCTTTTGCTGTTAGCAAACTGAGTCGGTTTGTCTCAAAACCAGGAGATGTGCATTGGAAAGCTCTAGAGAGAGTTTCGCGTTATTTGAAAGGCACTGCAAATTATGGAATTCACTAAACCGGGCACCCAAAGGTGCTTCAAGGGTATAGTGACTCAACTTGGATCTCAGATGCTGATGAGATAAAGGCCACGAGCGGATATGTATTCACTCATGGAGGTGGCGCTATTTCTTGGAAGTCTTGCAAGAAGACCATCTTAACGAGGTCAACAATGGAAGCAGAACTCACAGCACTAGATACATCTACGGTTGAAGCAGATTGGCCTCGCCGGCTCTTGAATGACTTGCTGGTTGTTGAGAAACACATGCGGGTGTCCTTATGAACTGCGACAATCAAACTGTGATCACGATAGTGAGCAGCTCAAAGGATAACATGAAGTCATCAAGACACGTTCAGAGAAGGTTAAAGTCTGTCAGGAAAATGAAAAACTCCGGAGTTATTGCGTAGGATTATATCCAAACGTCTAAAAATCTGGCGAGATCATTTTACTAAGGGTCTATCGCGTAATGTGATAGATAATGCATCAAGGGAGATGGGTATGAGACCCACAATATGAGTTGTTCACAGTGGTAACCTATTCTTTGTGATCGGAGATCCCGTGAATTAGATGTGGAAGACAAGCTGTTGGCCAACTGAGAGGAGAGTATCCCTACTATTCACAATACCACTCCATGAAGATGCAATACTCTCCTAATCTGCATGGCAGGTTGATGTATATCTTAATGTGTTCTAAGTGGCTTTTTTTAAGCAGAGATGTTATCCTGCGGAACATCTTTTGAAGAACACACCTATATGAGTCTGATTGGCAAACATCACAATTTATGAGAGTAGGGTTCTCTCTAGTAAACTCATGAAAGGTCACGGAGTATGACGCATAAGCTCCACCCGCGGGGAAGACCCACGGTAGCCACGTATCGGTCAAGGATTTATGTGAAGCTAGATTCGTAGAAAACTTGCAGTTCAAGGCCCAGTCCACTGTTCAAGTTGCTTACTAGTGTAGCATAGAGATCTAGGTGGAAGTTCAACTTAACAGTCTCCATTGCAGTACCGGTATATAAAACAGTGTTTTGGAACCAAAGGCAAATTTCTGTGTGCCTCTGGGATCTGGTGGGGGATTGCTGGAATTTAGTCTATATTGGGGCAGCCCAATAAGTATTTCAGAAATTCCTAATAAATCCTAGAGGCCCACTTAGCCCATTTGTGCAAGGCAAGGGATACTACTAAAGTTTAGTCACACATTGCTAGTTGAGTGGGAATTGGACCTCCTTATAAGGGAGGTTCTTTCCCCACTTGTATGAGCATGAGAACAAGAGGGACATCCACGCGCGCTCCTCCTTCGCCGCCCGCCTCGCCACGCCACGCCTCGTCACGACGCGCCGCGGGTTGCGGGAATGAGCCGAGCCGATGTCTAATTTTTGCCACGCACTACGGGTAAACGAAAGGTCACTTGGGAGTTGAAAAGTTTTTGCGGTAGTGGATAATGAATACGAACGGCGCACCTCTTCGCGTGCTGCCTGTTCACTTCGTCTCCCTCTGTTGCTTCACCTCCCGTCGCAGCCTGTTCGCGTCCCTCTCCTGTGCCTATATAAGAGAGGTCGCTCCTCTCCAGAGAGACACATCAGAAGGTCCTCTTCCTCTTCCCACACAGTTCCAATCTCTGCGCTACTGCTGTCTTCCTCATTCCGACTTGCGGCATGCACCGCACGTCGGGACAGTAGGCCTCCGAGACCGCACCTTTTGAGTCCTGTACGGGAGAAGGGTGATAAGATTTTTGGGGAGCGCTCAGCGCGACTACTGGCTGCTTCATCACGGACGATCCGGTCGCCGAGGACTACTTCTACGACGACGACTTCTTCCCGACGTCCACGACCTCCTCGACGACATGGCAGGCGAGGACACCGACCCCAAGTCCAGCGCTTCTGCTGCTGCTGTGCCGTACGTGTTCTTACGCTTTCATTAGAAGTCCTCCTATAGTTCTTGGCTCTAGTTTACGCCCTCACGTATGTTAGGTTCTGCATTTCGTATAAGCAACTTCATCTAGTGTACATTCTAGATGTGTTTACCTCAAGTTCATATATGCAGACGATGTTTACCTTCTCTCATCAGATTGCTTGACTTACTTTATATTTCCTACTTTAGTCATGCTTTATCTAGTATTTCTGTTAATAAAATCACTCGGTAAATTGCTCATATTTCCAACAATCCAAAAACCTTATTATAGGCAATTTACCCCGAGTGGTTTTGCTGCTTCCATGAGACCTCCTATGTTTGAGGGTATCCACTATAAGACGTGGCGCGTGAGAGTAGTCTTATGGTTTCAAACCATGAGTTGTTATGACGCCACTCTTGGCAAACCTGAAGGAGAGCAAGATGCCCAACAGGCACAAGCTTTTCAGAAAATGGATACTCTGTTTAAGACTGCTCTCTTGAGTGTTCTTGGTGAGCACATAGTTGATGCTTATGCGTCAATTGACAATGGAAAAGATATGTGGGGCCTTTTCGAGGCCAAGTTTGGGGTCTCGGATGCGGCAGCCGAGCTGTACATCATGGAGCAATTCTATGATTACAGGATGGTGAAGAGCGCTCCGTGGTTGAGCAGGCTCATGAGATACAATCATTTGCTAGAGAACTTGAGCACTTCAATTGCATATTACCAGACAAGTTTGTTGCCGGGGGTATCATCACTAAGCTTCCTCCTTCATGGAGGAACTTTGCTACCTTACTGAAGCATAAGAGACAGGAGTTTTCCGTTCCATATCTCATTGGTACTCTTGATGTGGAAGAAAAGGCGAGAGCAAAGGACACACGTGCTCGAGGTATTGAGGGAGGTTCTAGTGTCAATGTGGTACAGAAGCAGAACTTCCAGCCCCACAAGTTCAAGAACAAGGGCAAGCTTGATGGAAAAGCAAAGTTTGATTTGAAGAACAAGGCTGTGCAACACACGAACTTCAAGAAGAAGAATGGCAAGAAGAAAGGTGCTTGTCATGTGTGTGGAGATCCTGATCATTGGGCTCCTAGTTGCCCTAATCGCTATGACAAGCGT
The DNA here is from genome assembly GCA_021605145.1 of Aegilops bicornis. Classification (NCBI taxonomy): domain Eukaryota; kingdom Viridiplantae; phylum Streptophyta; class Magnoliopsida; order Poales; family Poaceae; genus Aegilops; species Aegilops bicornis. Next base: position 43,088,013 of record CM038671.1, on the reverse strand, counting down.
CATCCTGGGAAAGGCGGCAAGACCGCTAATGTTGTCATTGGAGACACTGACATGAAGGATGCTGAGTATGGTATATTTCACACTATTCTTTCAATATGTCATTCTCCTGATTGGTTGATTGACACGGGTGCTAATGTGCATGTATGCGGTGATATTTCCATGTTTTCGTCTTATCAGACCGCAGGGACTTCAACCATGCTGGTGGGTAACGGTTGAAGTGCTTCTGTTCGTGGTGTTGGCACGGTCGATCTAAAGTTTACTTCGGGGAAGATGGTGCGGCTGAATAACGTGCATTATGTCCCCTCCGTCAATAAAAATCTTGTTAGCGGATCTCTTCTGTGTAGAGATGGCTACAAGCTTGTCTTTGAGTCGAATAAATTTGTAATATCCAAGTATGGAACCTTTGTTGGTAAAGGCTATGAGTCAGGAGGCCTGTTTCGTTTATCCTTGTCAGATGTTTGCAATAAAGTTGTTAATCATATTTGCAACAATAGTGAATCAAATGTGTGGCATTCACGTCTTTGTCATGTTAACTTTGGTTGCATGTCGCGACAAGCAAAGTTGAACTTAATCCCTAGTTTCACCACTGTCAAGGGATCTAAGTGTCAAGTGTGTGTGCAAGCTAAGCAACCTCGTAAGTCTCACGTGATTTGGAGACGAGAAATCTTGCACCACTAGGACTTATACATTCAGATCTATGTGAAATGAATGGTGTTTTGACAAAAGGTGGAAAGAAATATTTCATGGCGTTAATTGGCGACTCCACTAGAATCCGTCGTGTGTATCTTCTGAAATTTAAGGATGAGGCTTTGAACTTTTTCAAGATCTATAAAGCTGAAGTGGAAAATCAACTTGATCGAAAAATCAAGAGGCTTAGGTCCGACCGTGGTGGAGAGTATTTTTCCAATGAATTTGATACTTTTTGTGCGGAACATGGTATAATCCATGAGAGGACGCCTCCCTACTCACCTCAGTCAAATGGGGTGGCCGAAAGAAAGAACCGTACTCTAACTGATTTGGTTAACGCCATGTTAGACACATCGGGTCTCTCCAAGGCATGGTGGGGGGGAGGGGATATTGAAAGCATGTCATGTCCTAAATCGAGTCCCCACAAAGAACAAAGAGATAACTCCATTCGAGGAAAGGGATAAGAAAAGGTTAAAACTCTCTTATCTGTGAACATGGGGTTGTTTGGCGAAAGTCAATGTTCCAATTCCAAAGAAGCGGAAGCTTGGACCAAAGACCGTGGATTGTGTTTTCCTGGGATATTCTTTTCATAGCAGTGGCTATAGATTCTTGGTTGCAAAATCTGAGGTACCTGACATGCATGTCGGTACGATCATGGAGTCGAATGATGCGACTTTCTTTGAAGATATCTTTCCCATGAAGGATATGGCTACCTCATCTAATCAGGAGATGCCTAGTTCATCGAATCAGGAACCAGTTACAATTACCGAACCTAGCATTTCGATGGAACACTTTGAAAGTCCTGTGGAGGAGAACAATGAAGTTCCTACTAGGAGCAAGAGACAGAGGACTGCAAAGTCCTTTGGTGATGATTTTCTTGTGTATCTCATAGATGACACTCCAAGTTCTATTTCAGAGGCCTATGCATCTGAAGATGCTGACTACTGGAAGGAAGCAGTTCGTAGCGAGATGAATTCCATCTTGGTGAATGTAACTTGGGAGATAAGCGATCGTCCTTATGGGTGCAAACCTATAGGATGCAAATGGGTATTCAAGAAGAAGCTTAGGCCTGATGGTACTGTCGAAAAGTACAAGGCTCGGCTCGTGGCTAAGGGTTATACCCGAAAGGAAGGTGAAGACTTCTTTGATACTTACTCACCTGTGGCTCGACTGACCACTATTCGAGTTCTACTTTCACTAGCTGCCTCACATGGTCTTCTCGTTCGTCGGATGGATGTTAAGACTGCTTTCCTAAATGGAGAGTTGGATTAGGAAATTTATATGGAACAACCAGATGGGTTTGTAATAGATGGTCAGGAAGGGAAAGTGTGCAAGTTGCTGAATTCTTTGTATGGACTCAAGCAAGCACCCAAACAGTGGCATGAGAAGTTCGAAAGAACTTTAACATCTGCAGGATTTGTTGTGAACGAAGCTGACAAATGTGTGTACTATCGCCATGGTGGGGGCGAGGGAGTTATGCTTTGCTTGTATGTTGATGACATACTGATTTTCGGAACAAATCTGAATGTTATTAAGGAGGTCAAGGATTTTCTTTCTCGCTGTTTTGAGATGAAGGATTTAGGAGTGGCTGATGTCATTCTGAACATCAAGTTGTTGAGAGATGATGATGGTGGGATTACATTGCTTGAATCTGACTATGTGGAAAAGATCTTGAGTCGCTTTGGCTATAGTGACTGCAAGCCCTCTCCAACACCATATGACGCTAGCGTCTTTGCTTGAAAGAATCGAAGAATTGCTAGAGATCAATTGAAGTATTCTCAGATTATTGGCTCGCTTATGTACTTAGCCGGTGCTACAAGACTGACATCTCTTTTGCTGTTAGCAAACCGAGTCGATTTGTCTCAAAACCAGGAGATGTGCATTGGAAAGCTCTAGAGAGAGTTTTGCGTTATTTGAAAGGCACTGCAAATTATGGAATTCACTAAACCGGGCACCCAAAGGTGCTTGAAGGGTATAGTGACTCAACTTGGATCTCAGATGCTGATGAGATAAACGCCACGAGCGGATATGTATTCACTCATGGAGGTGGCACTGTTTCTTGGAAGTCTTGCAAGCAGACCATCTTAACGAGGTCAACACTGGAAGCAGAACTCACAGCACTAGATACAGCTACTGTTGAAGCAGATTGGCTTCACCGGCTCTTGAATGACTTGCCGGTTGTTGAGAAACCTGTACCGGGTGTCCTTATGAACTGCGACAATCAAACTGTGATCATGAAAGTGAGCAGCTCAAAGGATAACATGAAGTCATCAAGACACGTTCAGAGAAGGTTAAAGTCTGTCAGGAAAATGAAAAACTCCGGAGTTATTGCGTTGGATTATATCCAAACGTCTAAAAATCTGGCAGATCATTTTACTAAGGGTCTATCGCGTAATGTGATAGATAATGCATCAAGGGAGATGGGTATGAGACCCACAATATGAGTTGTTCACAGTGGTAACCTATTCTTTGTGATCGGAGATCCCGTGAATTAGATGTGGAAGACAAGATGTTGGCCAACTGAGAGGAGAGTATCCCTACTATTCACAATACCACTCCATGAAGATGCAATACTCTCCTAATCTGCATGGCAGGTTGGTGTATATCTTAATGTGTTCTAAGTGGCTTTTTTTTAAGCAGAGATGTTATCCTGCAGAACATCTTTTGAAGAACACACCTATATGAGTCTGATTGTCAAACGTCACAATCAATGAGAGTAGGGTTCTCTCTAGTAAACTCATGAAAGGTCATGGAGTATGACGCATAAGCTCCACCCGCGGGGAAGACCCACGGTAGCCACGTATCGGTCAAGGCTTTATGTGAAGCTAGATTCGCAGAAAACTTGCAGTTCAAGGCCCGATCCACTGTTCAAGTTGCTTACTATTGTAGCATAGAGATCTAGGTGGAAGTTCAACTTAACAGGTCTCCACTGCGATGCCGATATATAAAACAGTGTTTTGGAACCAAAGGCAAATTTCTGTGTGCCTGCACGGGATCTGGTGGGGGATTGCTGGAATTTAGTCTATATTGGGGCAGCCCAATAAGTATTCCAGAAATTCCTAATAAATCCTAGAGGCCCACTTAGCCCATTTGTGCAAGGCAAGGGATACTACTAAAGTTTAGTCCTACATTGCTAGTTGAGTGGGAATTGGACCTCCTTATAAGGGAGGTTCTTTCCCCACTTGTATGAGCATGAGAACAAGAGGGACATCCACGCGCGCTCCTCCTCCGACGCCCGCCACGCCACGCCACGCCACGCCACGCCTCGCCTCGCCTCGCCTCGCCTCGCCTTGTCACGACGCGCCGCGCCACGGGTTGCGGGAATGAGCCGAGCTGATGTCTAATTTTTGCCATGCACTACGGGTAAACGAAAGGTCACTTGGGAGCTGAAAAGTTTTTGCGGTAGTGGATAATGAATACGAACGGTGCACCTCTTCGCGTGCTGCCTGTTCACTTCGTCTCCCTCCGTTGCTTCACCTCCCGTCGCAGCCTGTTCGCGTCCCTCTCCTGTGCCTATATAAGAGAGGTCGCTCCTCTCCAGAGAGACACATCAGAAGGTCATCTTCCTCTCGCCACACAGTTCCAATCTCTGCGCTACTCCTGTCTTCCTCATCCCGACTTGCGGCGTGCACCGCACGTTGGGACAGTAGGCCTCCGAGACCGCACCTTTTGAGTCCTGTACGGGAGAAGGGTGATAAGATTTTTGGGGAGCGCTCAGCGCGACTACTGGCTGCTTCATCACGGACGATCCGGTCGCTGACGACTACTTCTACGACGACGACTTCTTCCCGACGTCCACGACCTCCTCTACGACATGGCAGGCGAGGACACCGACCCCAAGTCCAGCGCTTCTGCTGCTGCTGTGCCGTACGTGTTCTTCTCCTTTTTGTTAGAAGTCCTCCTACAGTTCTTGGCTCTAGTTTCTGCCCTACGTATGTTAGGTTCTGTTTCGTATAAAAACTTCATCTAGTGTCTGTTCTAGGTGTGTTTACCTCAAGTTCATATATGCAGACAATGTTTACCTTCTCTCTGTCAGATTGCTTGACTTACTTTATATTTGCTTCTTTAGTCATGCTTTATCTAGTATTTCTGTTAATAAAATCACTCGGTAAATTGCTCATATTTCCAACAATCCAAAAACCTTATTATAGGCAATTTACCCCGAGTGGTTTTGCTGCTTCCATGAGACCTCCCATGTTTGAGGGTATCCACTATAAGAGGTAGCACGTGAGAGCAGTCTTATGGTTTCAAACCATGAGTTGTTATGACGCCACTCTTGGCAAACCTGAAGGAGAGCAAGATGCCCAACAGGCACAAGCTTTTCAGAAAATGGATACTCTGTTTAAGGCTGCTCTCTTGAGTGTTCTTGGTGAGAACATAGTTGATGCTTATGCATCAATTGATAATGGAAAAAGATATGTGGGGCCTTTTCGAGGCCAAGTTTGGGGTCTCGGATGCCGGCACTGAGCTGTACATCACGGAGAAATTCTATGATTACAGGATGAGTGAAGAGCGCTCCGTGGTTGAGCAGGCTCATGAGATACAATCATTTGCTAGAGAACTTGAGCACTTCAATTGCATATTACCAGACAAGTTTGTTGCCGGGGGTATCATCACTAAACTTCCTCCTTCATGGAGGAACTTTGCTACTATCTTGAAGCATAAGAGACAGGAGTTTTCTGTTCCGGATCTCATTGGTACTCTTGATGTGGAAGAAAAGGCGAGAGCAAAGGACACACGTGCTCGAGGTATTGAGGGAGGTTCTAGGGCCAATGTGGTACAGAAGCAGAACTTCCAGCCCCATAAGTTCAAGAACAAGGGCAAGCTTGATGGAAAAGCAAAGTTTGATTTGAAGAACAAGGCTGTGCAACACCACGAACTTCAAGAACAAGAATGGCAAGAAGAAAGGTGCTTGTCATGTGTGTGGAGATCCTGATCATTGGGCTCCTAGTTGCCCTAATCGCTATGACAAGCGTCATCCTGGGAAAGGCGGCAAGACCGCTAATGTTGTCATTGGAGACACTGACATGAAGGATGCTGGGTATGGTATATTTCGCACTATTCTTTCAGTATGTCATTCTCCTAATTGGTTGATTGACACGGGTGCTAATGTGCATGTATGCGGTGATATTTCCATGTTTTCGTCTTATAAGACCGCAGGGACTTCAACCGTGCTGATGGGCAACGGTTGAAGTGCTTCTGTTCGTGGTGTTGGCACGGTCGATCTAAAGTTTACTTCGGGGAAGATCGTGCGGCTGAAGAACATGCATTATGTCCGCTTCGTCAATAAAAATCTTGTTAGCGGATCTCTTCTCTGTAGAGATGGCTACAAGCTTGTCTTTGAGTCGAATAAATTTGTAATATCCAAGTATGGAACCTTTGTTGGTAAAGGCTATGAGTCAGGAGGTCTGTTTCGTTTATCCTTGTCAGACGTTTGCAATAAAGTTGTTAATCATATTTTCAACAATAGTGAATCAAATGTGTGGCATTCACGTCTTTGTCATGTTAACTTTGGTTGCATGTCGCGACTAGCGAAGTTGAACTTAATCCTAGTTTCACCTGATAAGGGATCTAAGTGTCAAGTGTGTGTGCAAGCTAAGCAACCTCGTAAGTCTCACGTGATCATGGAGACGAGAAATCTTGCACCACTAGAACTTATACATTCAGATCTATGTGAAATGAATGGTGATTTGACAAAAGGTGGAAAGAAATATTTCATGGCGTTAATTGGCGACTCCACTAGAATCTTGTCATGTGTATCTTCTGAAATTTAAGGATGAGGCTTTGAACTTTTTCAAGATCTATAAAGCTGAAGTGGAAAACCAACTTGATCGAAAATTCAAGAGGCTTAGGTCCGACCGTGGTGGAGAGTATTTTTCCAATGAATTTGATGCTTTTTGTGCGGAACATGGTATAATCCATGAGAGGACGCCTCCCTACTCACATCAGTCAAATGGGGTGGCCGAAAGAAAGAACCGTACTCTAACTGATTTGGTTAATGCCATGTTAGACACATCGAGTCTCTCCAAGGCATGGTGGGGGGAGGCGATATTGACAGCATGTGATGTCCTAAATCGAGTCCCCACAAAGAATAAAGAGATAACTCCATTCGAGGAATGGGATAAGAAAAGGTTAAAACTCTCTTATCTGTGAACATGGCGTTGTTTGGCGAAAGTCAATGTTCCAATTCCAAAGAAGCGGAAGCTTGGACCAAAGACCGTGGATTGTGTTTTCCTGGGATATGCTTTTCATAGCATTGGCTATAGATTCTTGGTTGCAAAATCTGAGGTACCTGACATGCATGTCGAATGCGATCATGGAGTCGAATGATGCGACTTTCTTTGAAGATATCTTTCCCATGAAGGATATGACTACCTCATCTAATCGGGAGATGCCTAGTTCATCGAATCAGGAACCGATTACAATTACCGAACCTGGCATTTCGATGGAACACTATGAAAATCTTGTGGAGGAGAACAATGAAGCTCCTATTAGGAGCAAGAGGCAGAGGACTGCAAAGTCCTTTAGTGATGATTTTCTTGTGTATCTCATAGATGACACTCCCAGTTCTATTTCAGAGGCCTATGCATCTGAAGATGCTGATTACTGGAAGGAAGCAGTTCAGAGCGAGATGGATTCCATCTTGGCGAATGAAACTTGGGAGATAACTGATCGTCCTTATGGGTGCAAACCTATAGGATGCAAATGGGTATTCAAGAAGAAGCTTAGGCCTGATGGTACTATCGAAAAGTACAAGGCTCGGCTCGTGGCTAAGGGTTATACCCAAAAGGAAGGTGAAGACTTCTTTGATACTTACTCACCTGTGGCTCGACTGACCACTATTCGAGTTCTACTTTCACTAGCTGCCTCACATGGTCTTCTCGTTCATCAGATGGATGTTAAGACTGCTTTCCTAAATGAAGAGTTGGATGAGGAAATTTTTATGGAACAACCAGATGGGTTTGTAATAGATGGTCAGGAAGGGAAAGTGTGCAAGTTGCTGAAGTCTTTGTATGGACTCAAGCAAGCACCCAAACAGTGGCATGAGAAGTTCGAAAGAACTTTACCATCTGCTGGCTTTGTTGTGAACTAAGCTGACAAATGTGTGTACTATCGCCATGGTGGGGGCTAGGGAGTTATGCTTTGCTTGTATGTTGATGACATACTGATTTTCGGAACAAATCTGAATGTTATTAAGGAGGTCAAGGATTTTCTTTCTCGCTGTTTTGAGATGAAGGATTTAGGAGTGGCTGATGTCATTCTGAACATCAAGTTGTTGAGAGATGAGGATGGTGGGATTACATTGCTTCAATCTCACTATGTGGAAAAGATCTTGAGTCGCTTTGGCTATAGTGACTGCAAGCCCTCTCCAACACCATATGATGCTAGCGTCTTGCTTGAAAGAATCGAAGAATTGCTAGAGATCAATTCAAGTATTCTCAGATTATTGGCTCGCTTATGTACTTAGCCAGTGCTACAAGACCTGACATCTCTTTTGCTGTTAGCAAACTGAGTCGGTTTGTCTCAAAACCAGGAGATGTGCATTGGAAAGCTCTAGAGAGAGTTTTGAGTTATTTGAAAGGCACTGCAAATTATGGAATTCACTACACCTGTCTCCCAAAGGTGCTTGAAGGGTATAGTGACTCAAACTGGATCTCAGATGCTGATGAGATAAAGGCCACGAGCGGATATGTATTCACTCATGGAGGTGGCGCTGTTTCTTGGAAGTCTTGCAAGCAGACCATCTTAACGAGGTCAACAATGGAAGCATAACTCATAGCACTAGATACAGCTACGGTTGAAGCAGATTGGCTTCGCCGGCTCTTGAATGACTTGCCGGTTGTTGAGAAACCTATACCGGGTGTCCTTATGAACTGCGATAATAAAACTATGATCACGAAAGTGAGCAGCTCAAAGGATAACATGAAGTCATCAAGACACGTGCAGAGAAGGTTAAAGTCTGTCAGGAAAATGTAAAACTCCGGAGTTACACTACTAGGGAAAAGCCTTGCAGCAGCGCGGGTTTTAGGCCTATCAGTAGCGCGGGCATGAGCGCTACTGATAAGGCGCTGACTAAAGCTTAGCAAGCGGCGCTGGACCAGCTGCTGCTAAAATGATCTAGTAGTAGCGCTTCTCGAGCAGCGCTTCTTTGGTAATTAGTAGTAGCGCTCCTCCTTGCCCGCGCTACTACTATTATTTAGTATTTTATTTCTTTTTAATTCCATGTTCTATTTCATACACCTTTACACACTTTTTCATACAACAGGAATTTAGAGACTGTTTTTACATCATAATGAGTAGGTGAAACAACCGTGGACTAGTTTCAAGTGGATGGACATCCACTTGCAACTAATCCGCGATTCTTTCACCCAATGATATAATAAATATCATATCATATCATTAACAACTTATCATCAGAATACATCATTGTCATATAACACCTCCTCAAGATCATCATTTTCATCAATGAGACATCACATAGCAAATTAGTCACTAGTCGTAATCACAAGTACTCCTCATCATCAACTCTAACACATTGTATCACATAATAAACATATTGTACCTAATAGGACCTACTACATTCTCTTAGGACCTACTATATTCTCTAAGGTAAAATAGCAAAAACAAGATAGCCTGACTCTCCATTATGGAGAATGGAGATTATCCTGTCTCCAATTCTTGCCTTTCGCAATGTTACTTCCAAGAACCTCCTTGCGAATGTCCAAACATTTTTTCCATTCTTTGATTAGCATGTGTTCACGGTTTTAGAAATCCGATATGCACAGGTGAGATCCAGAGGATGACCTGGCTGTATGTTCAGAACTTCAAGGCGACCATTGTAATACATCGTATGAGGCACACAATCCATCGGGATTTTCTGTTGAAAAACATAGTAATAACTTCGTAGTTAGCAATGATGTACTAGTTTTGGAAGTATGCAAAAGATGCACGGATGTCGTAATAGTAAAAAATCTTACCAGGGTATCTCCATAGAAGTTATCGTGGTTCAACACGTGCAATAGTGGCACGTATTCACCATAATTTGGAGGAGTTCGATAATAGTTATTGTAATTCTCAAAGAAAGTACAATAAGCAATCAGATGACTTTTCTCCTTATAAGTTAATTCGGAGCCATCGATGTAGTGGGTTTTGTCTACCATCTTACGCACATTCTTTGAAGATTCAAAATAAGCTGTCAATGGAAATAAGCTGTCAACTATTTTGAAATAAACAATATAAATTAGTTAATAATTATGTTTGAGAAACTCACATTGCGGTAGAATCGGAAGCGTGTCAACAAGGACCCAAATGTCCATATTGTCTTGCTCGATGTCAGGATCACCAAGATCCATGGTGACAATCATACCCTCATAAAAACCATACATTTTGCAAAGTGCTTCCCAATTTTGGCAACCAAAATGGGTTACGCTCTGAGCATTGTACATATTTACTTCAAAATCCATATCATGATGGGTCCTTAGGTGTATTTTCTTTGTTTCAAAATTTTCATGGTCTTCAAAACCCATCCTCTCCAAGACATAGCGTCTTGCATGGCATGGGATAAGCTAGTCGAATTGTAAAAGATGAAAATTAGGCGTTGAAATAGTTGAAGTCATGCTTAATTACGAAAAAACTCTTGTCGTTGTTGCGCACCGTTTCAACATCGAAGGTCTCCTCGAGCTTAATGCTTTGAAGCGCCGATCTTCGTCCAGCTCAACGAACCTGTCGCACATACCTCGATCGTCGTGGCACCAGCTGCACTCCCTCAGAGACTGTCGCCGTCCGAGTACGACATTTCCTACGTTCACAATTCAAAGATTAAACTTGTACAATTAAATATATGTACTAAAAAACATAGGCCTGAAAAATCCGGCATGACCTTTGCTAAAAAAGGACATATCGAGCGCCTGAAATTTGCTGGACCGGAAATTAATCAACACTCTGGCAAAACATAGGCCACTCGGAGGTGTAAACTGAACATGAACGGCCACTTGGCAACCACTATCCTATTTGAGCAACAAAAGATATACATGGATATTTGGCTGGTCTCACCTCGATGTCGGAGGGGGTCGGTAACGGGGACGGCGGGGATGATGGAGGGGCTCCTTGATTTACGCAAAACCAAAAACCGTATAAGTTATCACTAATACATCCCGAATAATTGCTTAAACTAAAAATAACAACAAATATGACATGTTCAACTAGTTTATTAATTCAACTAGTTCTTACTAAATATAAACTTACTATAAATAGAATATGTGGTTCAACTAGTTATATTAATTATCTTACTAAAAAACTAGTTCTTTCTAAAAATAAAGTAGTTCAACTAGTTATATTAATTATCTTACTAAAAATACAGTAGTTCTATTAATTCAACTAGTTCAACTAGTTCAACTAGTTTATTAATTTACTTACTAAACTAGTTCAACTACAACTAAAATAGTTCAACTACAACTACTATTAATCATACTGCCCTAAATTTTCTTACTTCTATTTTATTGAAAACACCTACGATTTGCAAGAACAGAGACAAGGGAGGGAGGGAGGGAGGAGAGAGGAGGGGAGCGGGTGGCCGGAGGAGGAGGGAGGGGCGGCAGCGGAGGGAGGAGGGCACGGTGGGAGGAGGAGGAGGAGGCGCGGTGGGAGGAGGAGGCACGGAAGGAGGGAGTACCTCGGTGGCGTCGGACGATGGTGAGTTCGAGAGCGGCGGGTTGAGGTCGAGAGCGGAGGGGGTGGGGGAGGCGGCGGCGATGGTGAGGTCGAGAGCGGCGGCGGGCGGCAACGGTGAGGTCGAGGGCGGGCTCAGGCAGCGGCGGTGAGGGCAGGCTCGGGCTCGGGCGGCGGCGATAGAGGAGTAGGGGAACAGGGGGAGGAGGACTTAGTGAAATTTTGAGCGGGGTTAAGTCGAACTAGCAGTAGCGCACTTTAGGAACCGCGTTATAGCTAATGTAGCTATAGCGCATTTTACTGAAAACGCATCTGCTAAGTCCAAGCACGCATAAAAAAATACATTGGCCATCAATGATCTTTTTGTGTACAATCTGAATTGTCAATATGAGTCCACTCCGGTAGGAACTAGAGAGGACTCATATTGCGCCACAAATTCTACACATAGAGTTCAGTAAAGACCAACTGGTTGTGATAGTTTCAGAAGTAACATATTTAAGGTGGTAAACACCTTGTTCGCGGAGCGAGGTGGGACTAAACTTGTGGGCTGATCGTAGCAGTAGCGATTTTCTTAGAAGCGCCGCTGCTAACTTCTATAGCAGTAGCGCGGTTCACTATAGGGCGCTACTGCTATAACTAGCTGGGTTGCGAGGTCATGGCAATTAGAGCAGTAGCGGTTTCCGTGGGAGCGCCATCTGCTACTTTCCTTTCAGCAGCCGCTGCTTTTATATCAAGCGCTGCTGCTAATTAGCAGCAGCGCCTTATTTTAGAGTGCGCTGCTGCTAAGATTCTGTGTATAGGCTTTTCCCTAGTAGTGTTATTGCGTTGGATTATATCCAAACGTCTAAAAATCTGGCAGATCCTTTTACTAAGGGTCTATCACGTAATGTGATAGATAATGCATCAAGGGAGATGGGTATGAGACCCACAATATGAGTTGTTCACAGTGGTAACCTATTCTTTGTGATCGGAGATCCCGTGAATTAGATGTGGAAGACAAGCTGTTGGCCAACTGAGAGGAGAGTATCCCTACTATTCACAATACCACTCCATGAATATGCAATACTCTCCTAATCTGCATGGCAGGTTGATGTATATCTTAATGTGTTCTAAGTGGCTTTTTTTTAAGCAGAGATGTTATCCTGCAGAACATCTTTTGAAGAACACACCTATATGAGTCTTATTGTCAAACGTCGCAATCTATGAGAGTAGGGTTCTCTCTAGTAAACTCATGAAAGGTCACGGAGTATGACGCATAAGCTCCACCTGGGAAGACCCACGGTAGCCACGTGTCGGTCAAGGCTTTATGTGAAGCTAGATTCGCAGAAAACTTGCAGTTCAAGGCCCGATCCACTGTTCAAGTTGCTTAGTAGTGTAGCATAGAGATCTAGGTGGAAGTTCAACTTAACAGTCTCCACTGCAGTACCGTATATAAAACAGTGTTTTGGAACCAAGCGAATTTCTGTGTGCCTCTGGGATCTGGTGGGGGATTGCTGAAATTTAGTCTATATTGGGGCAGCCCAATAAGTATTTCAGAAATTCCTAATAAATCCTAGAGGCCCACTTAGCCCATTTGTGGAAGGCAAGGGATACTACTAAAGTTTAGTCCCACATTGCTAGTTGAGTGGGAATTGGACCTCCTTATAAGGGAGGTTCTTTCCCCACTTGTATGAGCATGAGAACAAGAGGGACATCCACGCGCGCTCCTCCTCCGCTGCCCGCCTCGCCACGCCACGCCACGCCACGCCTCGCCTCATCACGACGCGCCGCGGGTTGCGGGAATGAGCCGATATCTAATTTTTGCCACGCACTACGGGTAAACGAAAGGTCACTTGGGAGCTGAAAAGTTTTTGTGGTAGTGGATAATGAATACGAACGGTGCACCTCTTCGCGTGCTGCCTGTTCACTTCGTCTCCCTCCGTTGCTTCACCTCCCGTCGCAGCCTGTTCGCGTCCCTCTCCTGTGCCTATATAAGAGAGGTCGCTCCTCTCCAGAGAGACACATCAGAAGGTCCTCTTCCTCTCGCCACACAGTTCCAATCTCTGCGCTACTGCTGTCTTCCTCATCCCGACTTGCGGCGTGCACCGCACGTCGGGACAGTAGGCCTCCGAGACCGCACCTTTTGAGTCCTGTACGGGAGAAGGGTGATAAGGTTTTTGGGGAGCGCTCAGCGCGACTACTGGCTGCTTCATCACGGACGATCCGGTCGCCGACGACGACTTCTTCCCGACGTCCACGACCTCCTCGACGACATGGCAGGCGAGGACACCGACCCCAAGTCCAGCGCTTCTGCTGCTGCTGTGTCGTACGTGTTCTTCTCCTTTCTGTTAGAAGTCCTCCTACAGTTCTTGGCTCTAGTTTCTGCCCTACGTATGTTAGGTTCTGTTTCGTATAAGCAACTTCATCTAGTGTCTGTTCTAGATGTGTTTACCTCAAGTTCATATATGCAGACGATGTTTACCTTCTCTCTGTCAGATTGCTTGACTTACTTTATATTTGCTACTTTAGTCATGCTTTGTCTAGTATTTCTGTTAATAAAATCACTCGGTAAATTGCTCATATTTCCAACAAAGGGTGGCTGCTGTACTGCAGGTGAGTACATCAGGACAAGGCACACGTGGGTGGAGAGGAAACTCTTGCAGCTAGGTTAAAGGAAGGGCTGAGTATGATCAATCCAGTGTGGTTACATGTGTCGGCCTCTAGCTTGCTGTAAAGACGTGCTCTTGCAGAGAACCAGAATAATGCTTTAATTCTCGCCAACTCATCAATGCAATGCAAGGTATGGTGTGCTTGAAGCTTTTGTGGAACTTTCACTACATAGTAGTGTTAATGCTTTTCCTTGCTCTTTCAAACCATACTTCAATCTACTAATATACATGCTTCAATATAGTCCATTTGAGAACAGTTTGTCGGGATATGAGAATGAGTCAATTCAGTCCGTTTAGACTGATCAGTATAGTACCCAAGTATGTTGCAAACCCCGACCTTATTTCTTATACTGTAGGGCATCTATTTTAGACTCTGGGTCAGTTTTTCCTAAGAAAGGCATGTCTGCTCAAGCGGCAGACAAAATTTTATAATTCCCTTCAATATATATGAAAATATGGTTACATTTTTTTTGCTGGGATGGTTAGCTTATTTGTATCTAAATCATCTAGAACATGAATGCAATGTCAACAGTTCAAACAATTACAATGTTAATATTACTAAGTTAGCAAGCCGTATTTTAAGATTACAAGAACACCAGATTAGTCATTTCCTCCCCCGCAAAAAGGAAAAATATATGTTATTTCCTGATATATCACGTCAGTCACGTCAAACTTTTGAACGATTTATTTTTATTGCTCGACTATTATACTATAGGTAGCGAGTTCCATGTTGAACTGCAAATTTAGAAGAAAAAGTTCATTCAATGGTAGAAAAAATATCACACAAAACATAGATTAATGGAAAAGATTTCTAGGTAGTAAGTTATCAGACGAAAACCTACAAAGCCACACAAGATAATGCTAGCCCGTGTGAATGCATGGGTTAATCACTAGTAGTATAAAATGCTCAAATATGGTGATTTCACCAATCTTTCTGCACATGGATGTTTCAAATAATTAAAGAGCTACCTGGAGTTGAGCTCCATTTTGCATTTCTGGTTGAACTTTTTTTGAAAGGTGCTTATAATATAGAAAACACTTTAGATAGAAATTCTACCGTGAGCTGTTCATTTTCTGAAACTTCTGTTGAACTTATCACAGGATACCAGAATGCGGGTTGCTTTAGACTTGCCTTGAGGAACTGGTGACAAAATACACATAAACCAAGTTTGTTAAAATTATCTCCTTGAACTATATTCCCAATTACCCATATAAGATGTTGCTGAAGGGATTTTTGTTGGTCTGTAGAAGCTTTGTGGAACAAAATGCACACCTGAATGTAAGTTATATGGCACAATCAGTTTCCATTATTTTAGTTCAAGTTTTCTTTTTGTGAGGTTACTTCAAGTTATTCTTTATTTAATTGGCTGGACAACAAAATAACAGTGTGTGTGTGTGGCTATCTTAAAGTTTCAATTACCCACTTGCAGTATACAATTTACGGTTTTTCTGTATGCTATAATCTAGATGCCTTAACGTGGCTAATCTTTGATCTTAGGACGAGACTTCCTTTTTTTGTACTAAGATGGAACCATGTTGATGACAACATGCATGTCTATATGTTTGATATATGGTCCTAATGTATGTTTGGTTTGTGACATATGGCAAAAGAAAAGAAAAAGATTGAGGGGACAAACTTTAAGAGTCCCTAACAGAGTGGCATGCCTACTTCGCAGTTATACATTCTTGTTACAATTAAATCGAGCCTCCTTAGAAATAAGGAACAGCAAGAATTTGTATTGGTCATTTACAGTACACTGAACTGATGTGAGCCTTCCTTCGACAAATGATCAATCCTAGAATATTTAAGTTTTACATGCGGCTTCCATCTCCTCATGTTGAATTTTCATTCTGTTTATTTAATCTATTGCAGTGGCGCTTTGACAGTCAGTTCTAGTACTGAATGATGTGCAGGGTGGTGGTGGTTCATCCTATAGCAATGTCAAAGAAGGCATCCACCGGAACTTCATAGAGAAGCTTGTCATCTACTCCCTCCGTACCTAAATATATGACGTTTTGGTAGCATGAAGGGCGATGAAGACGAAGATAATGCATGGCTACGTTGTTGATAGGAAGATGGAGAATGGGGCTACTACAAGATAGTTTTACATTTACGCTATAGAATATCATTTTCATGGTTAATATATAGGAGATCATGTAATATCTTTTTCAAATTGTGTTCCATGTAATGCAACCGAGTTGATTAAATATATGAAATATTTCTGTTTAGTGGATTGCTGCTCCTTGCACTATTGTTCGTAATATATAAAATTCCACTAATTGTTCATGCTATGTACAGATTCATAGAAGCGCTGCACTAAAAATTAGTTTGTGTAGGGTATCAGCAACGTATACGAAGTGTTGGTGGGCTGTAGATATATATGTTGCAATCTTGCAACACATCTGCACGTCAATTACCAACACAATTATATGTGTTGTTGTAGACCCTTCCAACACCACCAACGGCAACGGATACTAATCCGTTGGTGTAGATCTTGCCAACGCATATAGGGACATTAGGCAACGCAACGATGCGTTGCTAAAGTGGGGTTTCTGTTGTAGTGTAAATAGACCGAGTCAGAGAGTTTGGTGTGCTGATTTCAGGATTAGGAGTTTAGGGTTCGATTTAGCTACCGTCACTCGTTATAGAAGAAACACGGCTTCTTGTAGTTTGACTAAATGTTTATTGTCATTAACTAGGCCTGTGTCAAAAAAGAAAACAATTAAAACTTGGAAAGAAACAAAAAGAACAAAAACAGAATACTAAGAAAACCAAGAAAGAAAGAAAAGAAAACCAACGAGTGTAACAAAGAAAAAAACAAATGAAAACCAGTGAAAAAACATAGTGTAACAAAGACACAAAACAAAGAACACTGGTGAAAAAACAAAGAAAAACAAGAATAGAGCAAGTGAACCGACAACTATGCACGAGCGACTGCGCTAATGGGCTGGCCCTATTCGTCCTAATTAATGTCCTGCCAGCCAGTCAACGATCCTAGTATTTGACTTGGCATGTCAGCGAATACCGGCAAAAGGCTCCCAAGGTTCAAAATAGATCGGTTCGAAGAGTTTGGTGTGCTGTTTTCAGGGATTTGGAGTTTAGGGTTCAACTTAGCTTTCGTTTAGAAGTTCAAGTTTATTTAGACTTTTTCCTGCACAAACAGACTGTCGGTGAGAGACCTCCACTGCACCATCGTTGGTGTCACCTTAGAGAAAGTCATTGGAAAGAAGAAGGAATAGGACTAGTCATTGGGTCCCACATACGCCAAGTCAAACATGATTTGTAGGCCTGATATGTCAGATGTACCATCAAACGACTTATTTGGATGTCGTTTCAATAATAATTAGCGCATAAGTTGTCGCTATATTTTTTTAAAGCTATTATAAGTTCTTCTAAGTCTAGATTTTTTTGTGTGTAATCCACTCAAATATTTAGGAAACACAAAAAGTAATATTAATATATTTTT
Source organism: Aegilops bicornis (assembly GCA_021605145.1). Classification (NCBI taxonomy): domain Eukaryota; kingdom Viridiplantae; phylum Streptophyta; class Magnoliopsida; order Poales; family Poaceae; genus Aegilops; species Aegilops bicornis. Next base: position 43,070,543 of record CM038671.1, on the reverse strand, counting down.
GCATGATTTGTGTGAGCCTGAGCGCACCATTAGGTCCTCGAATAGTCAACAAGCTATCTTAGTTCGTCATATATATTCAAAAAACTCATATGCACCATAGTATATATAAGCATCGTCAGTACCACTAACAGATTTAGGATATAAAACTATAATCATTAAAATTTGCACTAAACAACTTATACAGTACTATGAACATTCTTAATTTTCCTCATCAAAACCAACAAACAAGCAGTCGTCTGCCACTCAATGAGCATGTGCTGGTTATCAAACGTGTCCTATGCCATTCAAAATGGATAATAAAACAGTTGCAAGTAAATGGCACACCAACCATCATTTGTAAATGGACGGTGATTTCTCTTTCTGCTTTCTACCATATATAACAGCACCTTCATCTGTGCAAACAACAAACTCCACCATCTCATTTGTATTAAGAAATAGTATAATTGAGTGACCTACGCGCCTCGACAGTGCTTCGCCGTCACTGGCTGTCCTTTCCCGTTGAACGCAAGCAGTCTGAGCTTCTTTGTTTGTTTCTTGGGCCACTGCTCTGGAGAACTACTACCTAGGCTTGCTGAGATTGATTGGGCCAGGATTGCACATCAGGCTAGAGCAATCTCTTCAAACAACGAACTGTAAAATGCCATTAGGTATACGAGGCCCTCATGTGCTATGCGTTCCTACTGATTTCTCTTGGTGCTGCTACTTATTGATTCCATTATGCAAACTCAACATGCTAATATCTTTGTCAATTCTGCCATAAATATGTTGTGTCGCTTATGCGAAGAACCTTAGAATTTTGAACAGCTCTTCCCAACCTGTAGTCCATTTAGATTTTGAGAAATATTTCTATCATCTACTCATCAAGATGAGCAGGCGAGGAATTTCTCTATTCTAGTACTTTTGTAAGACAACTCTTCATTCAAGTAATTTTGTCTAAGAAATGCTTATTGTGGTCCACACAAGCAAGGAGAAAATTACTAGAAAATTAAAATGCACATGTGCACAATGTATAAGAATAGAAGAAATGGAAAGAAACAACCACATCATAACTAATTGGTCTACTATGCTTCCGAGCATCACAACCATCTTGTCTGCTCTTTGTGTCATCCAGAGGTATTGTTTAGACCGAATACTGTCCAGATGGCTATTAAATGGTGTACTATTCCATGGTCCATTGGCAAAATATTTCGTATGTCGATAATTTGTTACTAACTTCAGTTTGAACAGGCCGCTTTTACCAGGTTGGCTCTCATTTTGTGCTACAACCAAGGCCAATGGTATGAACATACAATATAGTATGGATCAAGAGCATTATTACAAATTTTTATTTGCTTAGATGAAAAGTAATAATGTTATGATTCGTCTAATATGAAGACGATAACAATTATCGAAAGTGAAGTAATTGCTGAGGACAGGGAGGGACTATTAGATTAACCATTATATGAATGATTTACTAATTAAGGCATGGTTCATCCTATGTGTATATCTTCCATCTAGATGTAAAGAACAGTGAACTGGGCCTGGCTCGGATAGTTAGGTTCTTTGTGGTGGAACCAACCCACCAGGATTCAAGACCTAGACTTGACATTGGTTCTCACATTTCTCTGGATTTATTTTAGGCTTTTCAGTGATATTCGTTCAATGGGAGGAGATGTTCCGGTTGACTATGGAGGCGCATACGATCATGCATACACACATATATTCACCCCTATGATAATGTGCCAACTCAGGCTCTCAGAGATAATGTGCCAACTCAGGATCTCAGAGGTGCTCATAGGGGTAGGGTGTGTGTGCTTGTGTTCATAGGCGTGAGTATATGTGTGTATGCATGATCATATGCGGCTTTATTGTGTTCAAATAAAAGATGTAAAGAATAAAAGATCAACAAAATAATTATTCGTAAAAGAAAAATTGTATTGTCTATTTAATCTCTATACACTTTATGATGCTCAAAACTTATTGTGTCAGTTTTGACCCAAATTAATTATTCATTCAACTTATCGTCCTCATAGAGTATCTAGCCAAGGACCCCAACCCTTCAAAAAAAAGCGAACCAATCTGAACTGTTGATAGCGCACAAGTCCTTGCCAAGCATGATCCAACTAGGAGGAATTTTGTTTGTAGCCTAAGGTTGCAATACCTATCGTGCCACAATGGGAGCTTCATTATTAGATAGGAACTTCGCAAGCTCTTTGGAGGATTTCAATCCTAATTGTCTGTTTTTCTCCAATGTTCTCTGATTTGCAGGATTCAGAACCTCGCACACTCTATGGATTTATTTGCACTATATTTTGGACCCAAAAAAATCATTCACTCAAACCTGTAGTTACAATCCCTATATTTTTTTATTTATTATGAACAATCTTTAATGTTACTCCTGTAGTTTTGCAATCATTTAGAATTCAAAAATACATGACATTCAACAATGCTTTTTCCTATTTCATGTCCTAGAAATCAAAGCAAAGAGGTCCCTTAGATATGTGTTTTGGTTCATTGCCACACTTCTAATTTTCCACGATTTACTATCCATATGATTTTACATATCATATACTCTAGGCATGTTTGGTTGGAGCATCTCCAACAGCCTATCTTTGCACTCGCTATTTTAGCAGCCTTGGGCAAAAAAACCCTCCAACTGGCTTTGTATAAGTGGCCCCCACCCAAAATTTTGACAAAGCTTGCTAAATCTGCCAACACACTTTGCATATTTGCAAACCCAAAGGGCACTTGCTAAATTTGGCAAGGCTTTGTAAAAGTGGCCACCTTCATATTTTTGCCTCAATGACGAGTGGGTCCGTGTGTGATGTGTACGTGCATGTGTGTGCTGTGTGTGTACGTCGTATGTGCATGTATGCGTGTGCACGTGTACATGTGTGTATGTGTGTGCTGCGTGTGCGCGTCGTGTGTATGTGTACGCGTGTGTATGTGTACATGTATGCGTCTGTGTACATGTATGTGTGTGGACATGTATGCATGTGGGTACATGTACGCGTGTGTGCTGCGTGTGTGTAAGCGTATGTGTGTGCACACGTGTACACGAGTTGTGCTAGTATACGTGTGAGGTGTCTATGACAAGCTGTCCCCACATGTCATTGTGTGTTTTGTGCAAATATAGCAATCCGATATACAAAGGCTACCAAAGTAAAAAATATGTTGGCTTTGTAAACCTTCTCTCTCCTCTTGCTATAACATGTTTTTAGCAATCCAATATACAAAAGTTGTTGGAAATGCACTTAGCTTGCACACTTCACCACGCTTCTTTCAACAACTAAGCATGCCGCTGTTTTCTGGTGAATAATCAGCCACCACGGTTTGTGGCACAGTTTGGATAGAAAATCAGTCCATGACATTTGGGGTAAGAGGCTAGCTATATGTGTTCCTTTTTCGTAACCAGGTAACAAACAGTAGTATTCCACCCAATGATCCTCTTGCAAGCAAACGTTGTCCAATTGAATCAGTGTGAACAATAAAAGTGATGCACATAGATATTGCAAAAAAAATTGAATCGAACCCCTCCCCCATGGAATTTATTAAGGTGGAAACAACTGTGAGAAACTAGAATTTACTAATGATAAGAGTTGAACCCTAACCGTCAAGGACACATCACCATGTCTGTACCAACGAGCTACAACCCAATTCTACAAATGTAAAATCTAGAAAACCTTTACTTGAATGTAGATAGTGCTTTCACCTCCTCCTACTTATCCCTTCACCCGAGGAAGCAAATCAAATCCATATTTTACACTTGGATAGAACTTTTTATTTAACATGTATGTATGCCAATGTAGATAGCAAATTTACATAAAAACAGAGATAATGACCAGAAAAAAAGAAGATGTCATGTCACGTGTGGACATATCCACCATACAAATGATTATTCCAATTGATGTGTGTGATATAAATGGATAACGCACACATTTCATGACACGTAATGTTTGCAATTACTTGGTCATCACAAATGATTTTCATGTAATAACCGGTAGTCATGGTTAAGTTATCGAGCTCACAAAATTGAATTGAATGAATTGTCCAACTAATTACAGATGATTTATCAATTGGAAAACGTGTGGGCGGTTTTATCATCGCATACGTTTTGTCTTTGGTGAGCATGGACCCTCCCCCACCCCACCCACTGCCAACCTACTCGACCACGTGGTTCTGCAAATTGTACGGGGTTCCGAACCGTTTGAATAACACCCTTTTGTACTAGTGATTACACAAGACATACTTAGTCGGTGATATATATTAACACACTCTTCTTGTATATCCTATGAAATGTGTATATGTCATCAATGGTATCGAATAAATCTAGAGTAAAGTAATACGGCCATGGGAATTTGAATAAACATGTTATAAGATTTTATAATAGGCTTATTTTATTCTTATCAAAGCAAGAAAACAAGTGGTTAGTATGCCACCAAGGACTCATTTATCCATATTTTACACTTTGGTACAAATATCTTTATTTTGTACGTGTGTCAATGTAGATGGCAAATCCACATCAACGTGGGAGAGCAATGATCAGAATCCCAAATACACGCCGACAACACACAAGAATAGGCGACATAGTGTATTATTTCGAGCAACTACATGTGTGTCTTGTATGCTCTAAGGGTAATCACAATGCATGCCAAATAGTTTTGCCAAGTGCAAAATTTAGGTTTGGCAACGATGGTACGGCAGAGTGAGGTCGATGCCTAATCCCGAATATTAGGAACCGGGGTAGCTACTTGCTAGAACGTAAAGTTGGTTTGGACGATTTTTTTTACAAGGTCTCAGATTTCCATATTGCACGGGCTCACCGATTGCGCATGTTGAAAAGTTGTGGGTTGACTCCAATGCAAAGCGTGTATTCTAAACATATATGATCATATTGCTCCTCTCTGATTTGTGCTACAACCAAAGAGGTTAACATGTTAAAACTTATGGAGCTAAAAGACGATTATCCTTTTTTCCATTTGCGCATATGAAACTACAGTAATCAATTGGATGGCCATCTTAATGTGAATTCCAAACTAGCCGTTTGTAACATAAGTAACAGCTAGGAACATAGAGGAACCATTAGATATTACGAACAATTTATGAATATCTGTATGTTTCATCTGATGTGTATACCTTCCATCTAATATATGCAGCCCTAAATGTGAAGACAACCTTTTTATTTTCAAAATAAACTTTACATGGCCCAGTCGGTGTGTTACATCCATGTGCTCTAGAAGATAAATGATGAGCTTTGAATAGCTGTGTGTGACTGTACCAAGCAAGATGCAGCAAATCTTGGTTTTAAAAATATGAAACTACCATGATGTAGACATAAATGCTTTCTTTAAGTGCAAATCAACTTCACGACACTGTAACATGGAGCAAGAATAAATTGTTTGTACGGCATACTGCTTCAAATATATTGTAGTTGGCAGATTTACCCATTCAGAGTACAAGAGCATGGGGAAAAAAATTCCTATCTCAGACCACTTGCAGAATCCCCAGCCGTATGATCAAAGCTTGCAGTCCGATTGGATGGATCTGGATAGCCTGGTTAAGCTAGCTGAACTAACCAATAAGCTGTTTTCATAAAATGAAAGCACTACAATTAGCTTAAGCCGCCCGTGCACTCAGATTCAGGTAAAATAATGTTGTACTACCGACTCGGGTTGCATATGCACGAGGTCGTTGCAAAGGTGCTGCGACGTGGAGCAAACGATGCTTTGCTTTTCTAAGTCCCTTGATAACTGCACTACCCATGGACTATATGTGAATGTAGTTTTCATGCATACACAGTAATATAATGTGAGGTCACTGTCGACAAGATTTACACTGTAGGTGCCTCCTTCGAGATCACAAGGGGCAGATTCCGCTCGAGATGATGATGACACCAATCGAGTAATTAACTAAGCCTGTCCGGCGGCGAGGAGATGAACACACAAACTACATTGATGGTGAGGAATCGACTCAGTTGACACTCGACACTGACCACGAGTCACAGTGGTCTGAACTGAAGGGAGCGACCACTTTCATGCACGGCTAGTCTCGACATAGAACAAATGCTAGGAGCATCTCCACACGCGCCCCCAACAGACCGCCAGATCCCTTTTTTAACGCCGGCGTCTAAAAGACGGCCCAATCGCGTCTTCAGGAGTCCATTATTCGCCGGTTAGCCCCGCCGAGTCAGCGACCCCCGCGCCTCGTCGTCCTCATTGCCTCGGTTTTCCTCGTGGAATCAATGCCAAGGCTGCCGCCGGTCAGCCTACCATCGATTCAACACGAGCGGCGCGACGCGGCGACGCGCCCTTTCCGCCATGCGTACACACACGTTGCCGCCTCCCGGCTGCTATAAAAGCCGCCCCCACCCTCGCCGGTGAAATCACCCGCACGCAGCCCCCCTTCTCTTGCCGCCGACGCCCTCTCCCCTCGTCTAGACACCGCGTGCACGCACACCCTCGATGGGTGAACGGTTCCTCGGTGACACGGCGGCAGCCAACGGCTTCGGCGGCCGCTCTCTTCACGAATGGGAAGCTCACCTCCTCCACGAGGCGAACTACCCGGCGCCACCCGACATGCGCGCGTCGGGCCGGTGGAGACTCAGCGCCGGGGGCGTCCCAGTCCCCCCTCTGCCCGGCGTCGTGCACCCCGGATACTTCCAAGCCGAGATCGAGCGCGTGCGGGCCTCACTGTTGGAGGAGGAGCGCGCCCTCCCGGAGTACGACACCAGCAACCACAACGCCGGCAGGCGGAGCGGCACGCCTCCATCAACAACCCACCGGTGGTCAAGGGGCGCAACAACAACGACGCCAGCCGCCTGTGGTGGGGCGCCCCCGCCCGCACGCTGCACGCCGTCATCGAGTACCTCGAGGGCGGCAACGATCCGCCGCTCCAGTACCAGGCGGCCCCGGCCCCCCGTTGGAGTGTCGGCCCGTGGCTGCCGCAGCGACTGCTGGGCGGGTCTTCCTCCTCCTCCTCCTCATCCTCCTCCTCACGATCCTCCTCCCACTCCTCTGGGTCGCTAGCGCTCGTCAGCGTCAAGCCCGAGCCCGTGGAAACACCGCTCGGCCGGTGCACCCACAGCGTCGGCATCGTCATCAATGAGGGCGGCCGTGCCTCCTCCTCGGCTCCTCCCCGCCTCGTCAAGCCGAAGACGGAGCCGGGGCTCGCCGCCATGTAGACCAAGCATGATGACGTGCTCGACGACGAGGCGGCTATGAAGTGGGCGCAGGAAGATTCGGCCGGGCTGGAGATGGAGCGCCAGCGCCGCGCCCTGGAGGAGATCGCCGTGCGCCGTCGTGGGCGGGACGAGGGGGGCGTCATAGTGCTTGAGGATAGCGACGACGACGCGCCGCTGCCGGCCAAACCAGTCCACCAGGGCGAACCCGGAAAGGGGTCCAGTAGGGATGGCCGCGTGAAGAAGGAGAAGGACGACAACGGCGGCGGCGACAACAACGGCGACGGCGGCGACTACGCCGCGTTGCGAATTCTTCGGCCTGTAGGCGCGGCCCTTTGTTTTTTTAGTAAATTTTATGTTTTCTATGTAAATTTTATGTGGAACGCCGAATTTTATGTCTTATTTGCCGAATCATTGTCCTGTTTGCCGAATTTTGGATTAATATCTTTTACAAAATGTTTAAAAAAGGGCGTTCGGAAAAGACCCTGGGGCGGCGGCTAGGAACCCGATCAGCCCCACGGCGAAAATATCGCCGGTTTGTCCCCAAGCGGCACTTTTCCTAGCCCCTGGGTGAACGGCCGGAGATGCTCTAACAGGGCCCATGGCAGCTTAGACATGTGCTGGTATGCCCAGCGGCCAGGTCATCTCGCTTCCCTCCACGACAAGCGGTCGCCGAGTTTGCACGTACAACCATGTCAGCTGGCCCCGGTACGGCTTATGTAGTTGGTGCTTCGCTTCCTCCTATAAATCCACTACCCGGTGTTCAGTTGAGCAAGAAATAGACTTTGTTTGGTTACCTTGCTCATCCATATTTTATACACTTCTATAAAACATATTAGAGATTTTGTTACTAGTATTTGTGTATGTCAATGTAGATGCATGGCAAGTTCATGTTAAATGCCAACAACTCGTAGGAATAAGAGATATGGGGAAAGAAACACAAACCATGCCTTCAGAATTGACTACCCTCGACGCAAGGCTCAAGAGCACCTTGCACGCTCGTTGTGTCATGACTCCTTCCGCTGGGCTTGGGAACCAGAAGACAAGTTCTTGTCAGGTTCACCTGATGCGGCATTCCTCGTTGGTGGAGTCGTTGCACCGGGCGCAAAGATGACCTAGAGCGTCGTCGCCTTGCAAGTTGTTTGTGTGTCTTGCTTCCCGCAACTGGTACTGGACTGCATACACACTTCAGCGCCTTCCCACAACTCGTGCCTCCCCCGCCCACATGCCTTCCCACAACTCATGTTTGCATGTTCGGTCTACCTCTTCTAGTGCTCTCTCGGCGTTCTCTTATGCATATTGGGCTGGGAGTCTGGATGTCTAGCAATCGACGGGGGGCTATGCTGTCTTCTTTGGTCGCAACTTGATCGCCTGGAGTGCGCGCAAGCAGGCCACAGTGTTTCGGAGTAGCACTGAAACAGAATATAAAGCGGTTGCCAATGCCACAACTGAGCTCATTTGGGTACAGTCTCTGTGAGAGAGTTGGGAGTCTCTCAAGAGCAGCCACCGCTTCTTTAGTGTGATAATATTGGTGCGACGTATCTTTCGTTTATTCCAGTTTTCCATGCTCGTATCAATCACATCGAAGTTGACTATCACTTTGTGAGGGAACGTGTTGCATAGAAGATTCTTCATATCAAGTTTATCTCCTCCAAAGATCAACTTGCTGACATCTTCACAAAGCCACTTCCACAACCTCAGTTTGAAGGTTTTATGCCCAATCTTAATTAACTTGCTTTGTACTTCAGGTCACAGTTAAGATTGAGGAAGGGTGTTAGACAATATTATGTAGCTTATGGCTTATATATATAGTATATAATCTTGTATTTGTACGCTTGACGTATATCTGTATATATGAGATAGCCACACCCATATTGGGTGTCGAGCAGTTTCCCAAACCCTAACGTTTAATAACGCAGCCACAAACGCCGTATCCACACACAACCCTATCCTTCTGCCTCTCGCTCACTCCACCTCCGTCGCCACCGTCATGGCTGCAATCCGCAGCATCAAACGGCGTCGCCGACCTAATCTTCTCTTTTGCTCGTGTTGTTTGTCCCCACCTCGAACTTCCTCACCATCGCCATCCGCTGCCACCTCCGACGTCCTTGCCGTCACTGTCGCCCGCCCCTTCCGCTGCCTGTTCCCCATCGACCTCTCCGTCTACCGCGCCATCTTCCTCGCCCTCCCCTTCATCACCTTCCACCCTGGTAATCACACCTTGCTCTTTTTTATTGGAGATTGTAGTTGTTCTTAGTTATTGTAATTGTACATTTGCGGCATTTTGTTAGTGTAAACAAATTTGTTGGAGGATTTAGGGTTTACTGTTGAATCTTTTTGTTGTAATTGTTCTTAGTTATTGAGATTGTAGTTGTTCTTAGTTATTGTTTTTGTACATTTACGTACTGCATATGGAACAAGATATAGTACCTCATTTTAAGCATGCTACAGATATTCATAATGAGTGCCAATGTTTTCATGAAACAAGGATTAAGTTCTATTTCGCTTAATTTCTTGCACTCAATATGTCTTTTTAGCAAAGGTCATGCCGATTTTTTTATATATATTTTTTACTTTTTATGGATGAGCTACTTAATAATATTTTCCGTCACGTGGACAATACTCACTCTTAATCCACAAAATGAGATGGGAGTTGTTCTAAAACGAGGACATCGACTGTTGTCATATGGGGTCGTCCTTCTTCTTCTCTTCCTCTTAGACTTTGGTAAAGCAGGAGGAGAAGTTGAAGGACAACCTTCACCGACACTGTCCACATTATATTGAGTGAGTGAGTGTACATCATATATACAACCACTTGAGAAATGAACCAGCTATGGTCGTAGAGGGTCGCTCTTCTCCCTCTTCCTTCTCTAAGACCTTGGTATCTGAAAATAATTTTCAGTTCCATGAATATCATATAACTATCCCAACTTTCGAAACATAGTATCATTAATTTTATTCTCTCCCAAGCTTGTGCAACATGTTCATGATCAAGTTGCTTAAAATTCATAATATCGTTCCTAAGAGAGATAATCTTAGCGGGAGGAAAATACTTAGAGATAAAAGCATCTTTGCACTTGTTCCAAAAATCAATACTATTTTTAGGCATAGATGAAAATCACGCTTTAGCACGATCTCTAAGCGAAAAAAGAAATAGCTTCAATTTAACCACATCATTATCTACATCTTTTTTTCATATCACATAAATCAACGAACCTATTCAGATGAGTAGAGGCATCTTCACTAGGAAGGCCGGCGAATTGATCTTTCATAACAAGATTCAACAAAGCAGTATTGATTTCACAAGATTCAGTATTGGCAAGAGGAGCAATCGAAGTGCTAAGGAAATCATTATTATTGGTATTGGTGAAGTCACACAATTTGGTAGTATCTTGAGCCATCGCGACAAACAAGCAATCCAACACACGAGCAAACAAAAGGCAAGCGAGAAAAAGACAAACGGGAAAAAGAGGAGGAGATTGGGAAAGAGAGGGCGAATAAAACGGCAAGGGTGAAGTGGGGGAGAGGAAAGCGAGAGGCAAATGGCAAATAATGTAATGCGGGAGATAGGAATTGTGATGGGTACTTGGTATGTAGATTTTAACGGTGCTCTTGCGTCAGCCTCCCCGGCAACGGCGCCAGAAATTCTTCTTGCTACCTCTTGAGCACTGCGTTGGATTTCCCCGAAGAGGAGAGGATGATGCAGCAAAGTAGCATAAGTATTTCCCTCAGTTTTTGAGAACCAAGGTATCAATCCAGTAGGAGGCTATGCACAAGTCCCTCGTACCTGCACGAAACAATAGCTCCTCGCAACCAACGTGATTAGGGGTTGTCAATCCCTTCACGGTCACTTACGAGGATGAGATCTGATAGAGATGATAAATAATATTTTTGGTATTTTTGATATAGAGATGCAAAGTGAAAAATAAAAGTCAAAGTAAAAATAAGGCAAGTATTAAAGTATGGAGATTGATATGATGAGAATAGACCCGGGGCCCATAGGTTTCACTAGTGGCTTCTCTCAAGAGCATAAGTATTCTACGGTGGGTGAACAAATTACTGTTGAGCAATTGACAGAATTGAGCATAGTTATGAGGATATCTAGGTATGATCATGTATATAGGCATGACGTCCGAGACAAGTAGACCGACTCCTGCCTGCTCTACTACTATTACTCCACTCATCGACCGCTATCCAGCATGCATCTAGAGTATTAAGTTAAAAACATAGTAACCCCTTAAGCAAGATGACATGCTGTAGAGGGATAAATTCATGCAATATGATAAAAACCCCATCTTGTTATCCTCGATGGCAACAATACAATACGTGCCTTGCTTCCCCTTCTGTCACTGGGAAAGGACATCGCAAGATTGAACCCAAAGCTAAGCGCTTCTCCCATTGCAAGAACTACCAATCTAGTTGGCCAAACGAAACGGATAATTCGAAGAGACTTGCAAAGATAACCAATCATACATAAAAGAATTCAGAGAAGATTCAAATATTGTTCATAGATAAACTGGATCATAAACCCACAATTCATCGGTCTCAACAAACACACCGCAAAAAGAAGATTACATTGAATAGATCTCCACGACACTACTACAAAAAAGGCTATAGATGGAATGGCCACTAATGGCGCACCTGTCATGTGGTGCGCCATTACTATATTCTAATGGCGCACCATGTCTCGGTGCGCATTACTAATGGCGCACCTGGTGTGTGATGCGCCATTAGTAGTTTTGAAAAAAAAACATAAAAAAAATTTGTTACTAATGGCGCACCATGTCCGCCGTGCGCCATTAGTAGTTGACATAGTAATGGCGCACCACATCCGCCGTGCGCCATTAGTAGTTTTGAAAAAAAAGTAAAAAATAAATAAAAAAATATTTGTTACTAATGGCGCACCATGTCTCGGTGCGTCATTACTAACTTGCCCCAACAACGAATGCACCCCCCCCCCCCGTGTCACTAGTAGAAAAAGGGGCAAATGTGAGACACATTAGTCCCGGTTTGTAACAGAACCGGCAGTAATGTGTCCATTAGTGCCGGTTCCAACGGCTAGCCGGGAGGAGCTATTTAGTACCGGTTCGTGGCAAACCTTTAGCACCGGTTCGTGCCACGAACCGGTACTAATGAGAGTGGTGGCAGGATGTTGTCAGAAAGGGGCCCTTCCAGCACCTTTAGTACCGGTTCGTGGCACGAACCGGTACTAAATGTCGTCCTATATAAATCCTTCGTCCACACGCACTCTGTTCTCCCCCCTTTCCCCTCTCCCTCTCCTCTGTTCTTCCCTTCTTCCTCTCGAGTTCATCACAAAATTTGCCCCAAATTTGTCAAGATTTGCAGGCCCTCATCCATTCAAATGATCACCAAGGTTAGCAACTTTGTCCTTTCATCTCTCATTGCTAGATTAGCTCTTGCATTGGTTTATATAGTGATTAATTGTGGGTTTTAGTAATTTGGGAGGAATTATATGTGGTAGTATTTGATTTATATGCAATTTGAGGTCAAAATAACACTTAGTTTGCATATGTAGGTGTGGTTTACTTAGTGCCTTCTAAATCTCTGTCGTAACCACCCCGTCCCGTCGCTGGCACCACCTTGTGGTGAGCCTCTTGTTCATGAAATTTTATATAAAAAATTGATGTTTGTGTGATTTGGATATATAGTTACTCGTATAATAATTATCTTACCCGTACGTTGTTTGTTATACCTAGTGCCATGGTTTTGATATCCATCCCCGTCGGCCCTCGTCCTTGTTATGATTCGGATGTGGTATATTCTCTTTTAAAACTATTTGTTGCATTTCGTGTTTATGACAAATTATGCCCATCAAGTTGACATAGATATTTTTATCTAGGAGGTATGTGAATCGGAAATTCCAACCGACCCTATTGTCGAGAGGTTAAATTTAGTTGAAAGAGAAAATGAGTACTTGAAAGAAAAATTGAAAAGAATTGAGGGGAGAAGATGGAATTGGAGTTGCATGTTGCCGATGTCGCCGATGATCACAAGATCAAGATGGAGAAAATGCGCTTGAAGATTAGAAAGATTAGAAAATATGCCATCGATAGTGAGGCTTGGTATCATTATGCTGTTGGATCAATTGTTACCTTAGTTGCGATCTTGATCGCGTTTGTTGTTGCATTTAAATGCTTTAGCTAGAGAGTTATTTGTTTGTTGCATTTAAGTGTTGTATGAACTTTATGTATGAACTTGTATTAATTTGGTCTATTCGTTGTTGTGTAATGAAGATGAGCCGGCAATGGATGTACGATGACCGATGCTCTCCCCAGTTCGTTGAGGGCGTGCATACTTTTCTCCTTGCGGCTGAGGCAAACAAGCGGGCGGATGGTTTTATGCCTTGTCCATGTGCTGGCTGTAAGAATGGTCGCAATTACTCTACGTCAAGAACCATTCACGTCCACCTGTTTGAGTCCGGTTTCATGCCCATTATAATGTTTGGACCAAGCACGGAGAAAGAGGGGTTATGATGGAAGACAATGAAGAAGAAGAGTACGACGACAACTATCCTGGCCATGGGTGCCCTGAATATGATGATACAACAATGGGGGAAGAAGCTGAGCCGGTAACGCGGGAAGGAGCTGGGCCGGCAATGTGGGAAGAAGCTGAAGAAGAGGCATCAGATGAGCCCGTTGATGATCTAGGTCGGGCCATTGCCGATGCAAAGAGAAATTGCGCAAGTGATTTGGAGAAGAAGAAGTTGCAGCGCATGTTAGAGGATCACAAAAAATTGTTGTACCCGAATTGCGTAGGTGACAAGAAAAAGCTGGGCACCACACTGAAATTGCTGCAATGGAAGGTAGAGAATGGTGTATCTGACAAGGGATTTGGAAAGTTGCTGGTAATGATAAAGGATATGCTTCCAAAGGACAATGAATTGCCCGAGAGAAATGCGTCTGAAGCAAAGAAGGCTGTCCGCCCTCTAGGGTTAGAGGTGCGAGAAGATACATGCATGCCCTAATGATTGCATCCTCTACCGCGGTGAGTACGAGGATTTGAACGCTTGCCGATATGTGGTGCATTGCGCTATAAGATCAGCCGCGATGAGCATGGTGATGTCGAGGCGGCGCCCAGGAAGAAGATTCCTGCCAAGGTGATGTGGTATTCTCCTATAATACCACGGTTGAAACGTTGTTCCAAAACAAAGAGCATGCCAAGGCGATGCGATGGCACGAAGAAGACCGTAAGAAAGGCGGAAAGTTGAGAGTACCGGTGACGGGTCGTAGTGGAGAAAAATCAAAAGAAAGTACGGGAAGGAGTTTGCAGATGACGCAAGGAGCGTATGGTTTGGTCTAAGCGCAGATGGCATTAATCCTTTTGGGGAGCAGAGCAGCAACCATAGCACCTGGCCTGTGACTCTATGTTTGTATAACCTTCCTCCTTGGTTTTGGATGAAGCGGAAGTTCATTACGCCAGTGCTCATCCAAGGCCCTAAGCAACCCGGCAACGACATTGATGTGTACCTAAGGCCATTAGTTGAAGAACTCTTACAACTGTGGAATGGAACAGGTGTACGTGTGTGGGATGAGCACAAATAGGAAGAATTTGACCTAAAGGCGTTGCTGTTCGTGACCATCAATGATTGGCCTGCTCTCGGTAACCTTCGGAGACAGACAAACAAGGGATACCGTGGATGCACGCACTGTTTGGATGATACCGACAGTATATATTTGAATAGTTGTAAGAAGAATGTGTACAGGACATCGTCGATTTCTTCCGGAAAGGCATCCCGTAAGAAAGAAAGGCAAGCATTTCAAAGGTGAGGCGGATCACCGGAATGAAGCCTCGCCACCGTCTTGGTGCTGATGTACATGATATGGTCAAGGATTTGAAGGTGATATTTGGAAAGGGTCTGGCGGACAACCTGTTCCAAAGGACGCCGACGGACGCGCACCCATGTGGAAGAAGAAATCTATATTTTGAGACCTGCCATATTGGAAAGACCTAGAGGTCCGCTCCGCAATCGACGTGATGCACGTGACGAAGAATCTTTGCGTGACCCTGCTTGGCTTCTTGGGCGTGTATGGGAAGACAAAAGATACACCTGAGGCACGGGAGGACCAGCAACGTATGCACGGAGAAGACGACATACATCAGGGTCATGCAAGCTACGCTCTTACCAAAGAAGAGAAGGAAATCTTCTTTGAATGCCTGCTCAGTATTAAGGTACCGTCTGGCTTCTCATCGAATATAAAGGGAATAATAAACATGGCAGAGAAAAAGTTCCAGAACCTAAAGTCTCATGACTGCCACGTGATTATGACGCAATCGCTTCGGTTGCATTGAGGGCTTCTACCGAAAACGTTCGATTAGCCATTGTGAAGCTATGTGCATTTCTCAATGCAATCTCTCGAAGGTAATCGATCCAGAAATCATACCAAGGTTACTGAGAATGATTTGGTGCAATGTATTGTCAGTTTGAGTTGGTGTTCCCACCATCCTTCTTCAACATCATGACGCACGCGTCCTAGTTCACTTATCTTGAAGAGATTAACGTTTTGGGTCCTGTATTTCTACATAATATGTTCCCCTTTGAGAGGTTCATGGGAGTCTTAAAGAAATATGTTCATAACCGTGCTAGGCTGAAGGAAGCATCTCCAAGGGCCATCAAAATGAGGAGGTCATTGAGTTTTGTATTGACTTTATTCTTGACCTTAAGCCAATTGGTGTTCTGAATCGCGGCATAAGGGCAGACTGGATGGAAAAGGCACGCTAGGAGGAACAAATAATATGTATGGACGGACATTCTCTCCTTTGAAGCACACTACACAGTTCTACAAAATTCCGCCTTGGTGGCTCCGTATATGGATGAACACAAGAATTTGCTACGCTCCAAACACCCGGAGCGGTCTGATGACTGGATTACACGTGAACAAACCAGGAGTTCCGCCAGCTGGTTGCAGACACGTACCATGCATGACACCTCTATTGAAGATGACCTGTACTTGCTGTCCCGGTTACCATCTTGAATATAATGACTTTCAAAGGGTACGAGATAAATGGTAATACATTTTACACGATCGCCCAAGATAAGAAGAGCACCAACCAAAACAGTGGTGTCCGCTTTGATGCAGAAACCAAGCAGGAAAGGAAACATATTATGGTTATATACATGACATATGGGAACTTGACTATCGACGTGGTTTAAAGGTCCCTTTGTTTCGGTGCAAATGGGTCAATATTACACGAGGCGGGTAACGGAAGACCCGCAGATGCGGAATGACAACAGTGGATCTCAACAATCTTGCGTATGCAGATGAACCATTCGTCCTAGCCAATGATGTGGCACAGGTTTTCTATGTGAAGGACATGTCTACCAAGCCAAGAAAAAGAAAAAGATAAGGAAGCGAATGCATCGACGATGAGCCAAAGCGGCACATAGTTCTTTACGGGAAGAGAAACATCGTGGGAGTGGATGACAAGACGGACATGTCAGAAGATTATGAAAAGTTTGATGAAATTGCTCCATTCACAGTGAATATTGACCCGAGCATCCCGTTAAATGATGAAGATTTTCCATGGTTACGGCGCAAAGGGACACACGCGAAGAAAAAGTTTCACACCCAAAGATCTGGGATGTGATCGGCTTCACTAGCTATCATCACGTTCTTCTGTGTTTCGCACCGAGAGGGGAATCTCTGTAATAGTTAGGGTAGTTATGTGTTTTGGCATTTGAAACGAAGAAATTTTATGTGCAAACAAATTCACACTAATTTCAAATAATTCAAAATTTAAACTATTCAAATTTCAAAACTACGGGCACTAACAGAAAGTTTGTAACTTTTGTACCTAAAGAGGTTGTGTCAGCCTCGGTCAGGCTATGGCCCCACCATCACCATTTAGTGCGGTTCGTAGCACGAACCGGTACTAATGAGGTTGTGTCGTAATTTGGGGCCCCACGAGCACCTTTAGTACCGGTTCATGGATGAACCAGACGTAAGCTGTTTCTTAGTCCCACCTCGCAAAGTGAGAGGGACTAGGAGCGGATTTATAAGCCCTGAGTGCAGAGACGATGAAGAAGAGGATCAATGCTCACGTTGCTTAGCTTCAAGCCTTCAGGAATACGGTAGACTGCACGGAGCTATGCGCGGTGCAGTTTACACTATTCCGAAAGGCTTGAAGCAAATTAACGAGCATTGCACCTCTTTTTTATTTTTAATAACTTATTACAACTCCGGACTTCTTACATTATGGCAAAAAACTAATTGCACGTCGACATTTCTTTTTTTTAAGTTATAACTCCAGACTTTGACCATCAAGTTTTGCAGAAAAGAAAAAATAGCAAAAAAGAAAGAAAAACTATAGCTGAAAAGAAAAAAACTATATAAAAAAACTACTCAAAAATAAATAGAAGAAAATAAATATAGCAGAAAAGAAAAAACTACTCAGAAATAAATAGAAGAAAAAATAAAGCAGAAAAGAAAAAATTATATTTGCTATTTTTTCAATCGTTTACAAAATGACCGTGAAATTGAAAATCACTACAAAATGAACTCTGAAAATGTTGAATTTTGGCAAACTAGATGAAAAACTACTCACAAATAAATAGAAGAAAATAAATATAACAGAAAAGAAAAAACTATACAAAAAACTACGCAAAAATAAATAGAAGAAAATAAAGCAGAAAAGAAAAAACTATAAAAAAATTGGGGCGCTGCCCTGTGGGCCTGATAGGCCACAGGTGTGTAATAACAGGCCTTAAAGGCCCAACAGACTCACAGGGCAGCGCGCAGAGTTTAGGCCCACAAGCCTGCTATACAGAGGAGTTCGAAGTGGTAGCCGCGGCTGGGTTTATAAACCAGTGCGGCTGCCCTTCGCCCGGCGAGGTGGGACTAAACTTTGGGGTGGCAGCGCGAGGCCTTTAGTACCGGGTCGTGGCACAAACCGGTACTAAAGGGGGGGCCTTTAGTACCGGTTTGTGCCACCACCCGGTACTAAAGGGGTCGC
Organism: Aegilops bicornis; assembly: GCA_021605145.1. Classification (NCBI taxonomy): domain Eukaryota; kingdom Viridiplantae; phylum Streptophyta; class Magnoliopsida; order Poales; family Poaceae; genus Aegilops; species Aegilops bicornis. The sequence goes on along the minus strand of CM038671.1, from coordinate 43,052,416 downwards.
TTCCCGCCGCTTGGGCTGGCCAAAACAGGCCTTTAGTACCGGTTGGTGGCTCCAACCGGTACTAAAGGTGCCTTCTATATATACAACACTTCGAAATTTTCATTCCCCCTCTGTTTCTTCCTCTATTTCCGTCGTCTCTGTCGCCGTCACCGCCCCCGTCCCCGTCGCCGCCCTCGTCTCCGAAGCCGCCCCTGTCCCCGTCGCCGCCCTCGTCTCCGTCGCCACCCCCGTCCCCGTCGCCGCCCCGTCATCGCCGCCTTGCCCGTCCCGTCGCGCCGTCCCAGCGCCGCCGCCCGGCCCGTCACGCCCGGCCGTCGCCTCGCCGTCGCCGTCGCCCCGCTGTGCGCTCTCCCCCTCTAACCCCTCTCCCTCGCCCCCGGCGGCCACCATGGGCGCCGCCCCTCCCCGAGCCCATACACACACACACAAGCATAATTAACACACACACACACATATGTATGAATTAATGCATGTATATATTAGTATATACGTATTTTGTATGTTTAATTAGTTTAGATTATTTAGATTATTATTTTTTCACTATTATATATGTATAAATGAATGTTAGATGGATATAATTAGTGTTTAATTAGTATGGAAATTTTTTATATAATGTTGTTTTTCAGTTTTTTAATGGATGTATAGAAGTTGTGTTTTCTGTTTTTAGTGTTAGATGCTTAATTAGTATGAAATAGTATATAGATTTTTGAAATAGTAGAAATGTTAGAAATTTTAGTTATCAAAATCCAATCATTAAAAAAATATTACTTTTTGCGGGCATATAGCTAGTAATTGTTCTCGATGATGCACGGCCCACATCCTTGCCGTCGACCCGTCTGGCGACGACGCCCACCGACCCATGCCCGGACTGGCTCCGCCTGGCCGGCAATCGGGAGGTGCTGCTCGGAGGGGCGCGCCGCTTGATGAGGAACCGGCCCGGGTCCCGTCGTCGACCCTGATCTCGTTTGGTGGCGTTCGCGTCGTCGCCAGTTTCGGTCGGAGGGACCCGGCCCGCCGGAGGAAATGCGTCGCCGTGTCGGGGAGGAGGACGAGCACGCCCATCGCTACATGGTTGCGTTAGAGGGCGGCAGGTTCTCCAATACTGGCGATATCTTGAGGATCTCACTTCAGCTATGATCCTGTGAGGGTTCCTTCTCTTTGGGTGTCTACCGCAGCGCCGCGAGAACATGAGTGTCCTAGATTCTTACGTAGTATTCGATCTTTAATTAGCTAGCCAGTGATGTACTATTCAATATTATATATTATTCGAGACGATGTATTCGAGATTGTATCTATTATTCTAGACGAAGTATTCGAGATTATATCTATTATTCGAGACGATGTAATTTGAATACTAAATTGTTTTATATTTCTTTTGAATTAGTTAAATAAAAGCTATGGCGGAGACAATACCGGAGAGAGGGAGAACAGACCATGTTCGATATGATACGCGGGCCGATGATGATCAGAATGAAGAAGATTATGACGGCTCGAATTTCTAAACAACACGGAGAGGGTGATATGATATTCGATCGCTGACGACCGAATTGATGAAGTCATGAACTACGATTATGACGATGACGAAGAACATGTTGATCCTGAAACAACAAAGACCGGCGAGGTATATATATTTATATAAGCAGGTATCTGGTGATCATCACATGTTTTAAATGACTTGAAAATATATTAACGAATCGATCTTTGTTCTTTCAGCCATACGGATCGAGCAAATCTTGAGCAAAAGGGCGACACGAGGCCCGAACAAAAAGTTGAAGGAGGGCGTAAAGTACAATATCGAGGCGGTCGGACCTAATGGTGAACCATTAGCGCCTAAGAAGATTGCGGACAAGTTCGTTAAATCGGTCACGGAGTTCTTGTGAAGGACCAACTCGATCTCCCTTCAAGAATGGAGAGAGCCAGCAAAAGACAAAGGACAAAAAGGCAAAGAGGACGCTGCTCCATGTCCAGATGTTACTTTTGTCAACAAGAATCAAAAAGATCTGCTTTGGGATACTCTCATGGAACATTTCACCCTACCAGATCATTTCACAGAAGCAGATGTGCAGAAAGTCAAGGACGCTGCACTTAGGAAGATGGCGGTTGCATTCAAGAACCACAAGAATCGTGGAATGGGACAAGTACGTCAAGAGAGGAAGGAAGACTCCAATATTCGAGGGAACACTAGAGAACCAACGTGCTCATTGGGACGATTTCGTGAAATTCAAGGATTCGGAATTAGCTAAGGAACGGTCGAGAATAAACAAGAAGAATGCCGAAAAAAAGGATAAGTTCCATAAGCTAGGGCAGGTGGCTATGCGGTGGCAATGCCTAAGTGGGATAAGTCTGAGAAAGAGATGGAGGATGCAGGTGTCACTCCGGTTACTAAGAGCTGGCCCTGTGGTCGGGACTTGGTTCTATGCGCATGGGGGAGTTGGACCAAGGCGGGCAATGTTTCGACGAGGGCAAGTCTGAAGGGAGCCGACGATGCGATACTTGTTGCAATAGAAGAGGCACGATCGGGGTGTTCCAGCCCAACAGAGAGAACGACGAGCTTACGCTGCGTGCCACGGGAAATCCTGAACACCGGGAAGAACACGAGGCAAGGGCGCTTATTCCGTGGTATGAGGGGTTTTCAGACTGGAACACCGACTACAGAACCCGTGCGAGAAAGAAGATTGTGGAGGAGAAGAAGAGGAAGATGGAGGAGGAGCAGAGGAAGCGGGACTATGAACGCCTTCAAGGCCTAGAAGCAAGTCAAGCGGAATTAGCAGTCAAATTCCAGCGGCAGCAGGAGCAGATCGACTCACTAACCCACCAAAGGGGGTCTCGGCAGCTGCAGCAGCTAGCGAATGATCCAGCATTGGATAGCACCGCCACATCCATGCCGAGAAGCAGCGTGGGTTCCGCCCCGGACGACGCAATGCTGGGTAGATACCCCGTGGATGACATCACGGAGAACACTAGCTGTGAGCGACACATCAAAATGAAGAACATATCCATGAAGGTGGCGGACGGCGTTGCTTTTCCAGTTACCCCCAAAGCAACCTACCATTGCATCCCGATTCCAGAGGGCTATGCTCGTGTCATGGTTGACGAGGTGGTGCACCCATATTCGGGCTAGAGCTTGACATTCCTGGAGGTGACGACGAAGCGCTTTTGGAGACGCCAACCATCGTATCATCCTAATATGAACATAGATGCACCTATAGAGAAAATTCGACCTAAGTTCATAGTTTTCAAATGAACTCAAGAAGTTGTCATAGCATGTGCATGTACAAAGCGGACAATGGTATCATACTAAATGCATTACAAAGTTGGCATGGTATCATCATAATAGTTGCAGGAGAAAGTCTTCACTTTTTCTTCGCTTGTGTCATTTGGTTATTGCGCCGTAACCATGGATAATCTTCATCGTTTGTCAGGATGCTTGGGCCAGCCTTGACTTTGAAGGGAGGAATTTCATGAAACTTTTCATACTCTTTAGACATGTCTGTCTTGCCCTCCACTCCCAGGATGTCCCTTTTTTCTGAAAGAACTATGCGGCGCTTTGGCTCATCGTATGATGTATTCGCTTCCTTATCTTTTCTTTTTCTCGGTCTGGTAGACATGTCCTTCACATAGATAACCTGTGCCACATCATTGGCTAGGACGAACGGTTCGTCAGTGTACCCATGATTTTTCAGATCCACTTTGTTGTCATTCCGTCTTGTGGGTCTACCTGCACCCGCCTCCCGTGATTGACTCATTTGCACTTAAACAAAGGGACCTTAAAATCTACTCCGTAGTCAAGTTCCCATATGTCCACTATGTAACCATAATATGTGTCCTTTACCCTCTCGGTTGCTGCATCAAAGCGGACACCACTGTTTTGGTTGGTGCTCTTTTGATCTTGGTCAATCGTGTAAAATGTATTCCCATTTATCTCGTATCCTTTCCAAATCATTACAGTCGAAGATGGTCCCCTGGACAACAAGTACAGCTCATCACAAACAGTGATGTCACCTCTGAGACGTGTTTCCAACCAACTGCTGAAAGTCCCGATGTGTTCACATGTAATCTAGTAAATCGCCTTTGCTCCGGATGTTTGGAGCGCAGACTGTTCTTGTGTTCATCGACATACGGGGTCACCAAGGTAGAGTTTCTGTAGAACTGTGTAGTGTGCTTGAGACCAAGAATATCCGTCCCTGCAATTTATTGAGTCCCTTCCAAGCATGCCTTTTCCAGTCAGTCTCCCCTCATACCGCGATTTAGGGAGACCTATCTTCTTAAGGCCAGGAATGAAGTCAACACAAAACCCGATGACATCCTCTGTCCGATGGCCCATGGAGATGCTTCCTTCTGGCCTAGCGCGGTTACGGACATATTTCTTTAGGACTCCCATGAACCTCTCAAAGGGGAACATATTGTGTAGAAATACGGTCCCCAGAATGACAATCTGAACTAGGGCGTGCCTCATGATATTGAAGAAGGATGGTGGGAACACCAGCTTGAAACTGAAAAGACATTGCGCCACATCACTCCTTAGCGTTGGTATTATTTCTGGATCGATCACCTTCTGAGATATTGCATTGAGGAATGCACATAGCTTTACAATGGTTAATCGGACGTTTTCGGTGAAAGCCCCTCAATGCAACCGGAAGCGATTGCGTCATAATCACGTGGCAGTCATGAGACTTTAGGTTACGGAACTTTTCTCCGGCATATTTATTATTTCCTTTATATTCGGCGAGAAGCCGGTCGGGACCTTCATCTTGAGCAGGCATTCAAATAAGATTTCTTTCTCTTCTTTAGAAGAGGCGTAGCTGGCAGGACCTTCATACTGCTTCGGAGGCATGCCCTCTTTTTCGTGCAAGCGTTGCAGGTCCTCGCGTGCCTCAGGTGTATCTTTTGTCTTCCCATACACTCCCAAGAAGCGTAGCAGGTTCACGCAAAGGTTCTTGGTCACGTGCATCACGTCGATCGAAGAGCGGACCTCTAGGTCTTTCCAGTAGGGTAGGTCCCAAAATATAGATTTCTTCTTCCACATGGGTGCGTGATTCTGTCGCGACCGGTTTTTCCGGATATTAAATTCCAGAAAATGGCCGTTGTGCTCACCAGCCCCAGGATAACTGTTAGCTGATGAGGCACCAACTTGATACAGAAATTCCAAGCAAAATACAAAATATGTAGTACAAGACCATTGTGGCCTGTGAGTACAACAAATGGTTTCTAGTGGTTGATGGCGGAAGCGGTTTGTGGATCATCATGAACTCCATTTCCCACGGAACAGCTGACCAGGTTAACTCCTATCTTCGCGAGGCTGCTATCACTGTTGCTTAGGTCCCGGGACTATCGGCACGGTCGCTCCTCTCCGTGCAAGGAAATCTGGCCAAGACAATAGCCAGGGACAAGCCAGTGAGTACTTTGAATGTACTCGCAAACATTATGAACACAGGTATAATATAACAATGATATGCTGAAAAATATCTTATGCTCATGACGTCAGTCACAAAAGATAAATAAAACTCTGATGCGTGCAAGCATGTTATTTGTGAATATGCAATAACATGGTAGTATTAAAATGATTATGAAATAAATAACAAACATGCCACAGTCGGGCGTCTTAGCGACACCACATAAAGGGCTTTAAAAGAAATGCCACAGTCGGGCGTCTCAGCGACACCGCATAAAGGGCTTTAAAAGAAATGCCACAGTCGGGCGTCTCAGCGACACCGCATAAAGGGCTTTAAAAGAAATGCCACAGTCGGGCGTCTCAGCGACACCGCATAAAGGGCTTTAAAAGAAATGCCACAGTCGGGCGTCTCAGCGACACCGCATAAAGGGCTTTAAAAGAAATGCCACAGTCAGGCGTCTCAGCGACACCACATAAGGGGCTTATAAATGAATACGGTGAATATCCAGGAGGTAGAACCATCCCAGGGATACTCAATGATTCAAATAATATAAAGGGGTTAGTCTATAATAATAATCATCCATAATAATAATCATCATCATCATCACAAGTCACAAATCATAAACCATGTTCTGGTTTAGTAGTGCTCCTCCGGAGACTGACACTAAGACCGACACTTGACCCATCCCAGACTGAAATCTTTAACCATGGACACGGCTATCCCAATAGGTTTAATCTCTGCAGAGGGTACTCTTTACCCACGAGTAACGGATTCCTTTAGTCCATCGGGACTAATTCCGTCTCTGATCTTTTAATTGAAAACACACCTGACTTGCACACACCAGCATAACTTACCCGTGTCTGGAATCACCCATGACACCTGTTAAGCAAAACTCTAAGTGGGGAGGCTACAACCTCGCGTGGCATGGGATCAAATTTATAACGCTCGCTCTAAGGGGTGGCCTCCCCTCTCGGTATCAACCGGAAACACCCATGCCCCAGGACCAGGTGGCATGCCTACCGGCTTCAACCGATATCTTCCACCATGGCCTCTCTGTACGTGTGTGTGCTAGAAAGAGGTTGACAACTTACTGAACCGTACTCTACTTGTTGTAGAGACGAGTGGTAATCTGAGACAAGCATGGGGAGTTCTCGGAACAAGACTCGATCTAGGGTCGACTCAGGAGGTATAAGTATTCCTGCATGATTAGAATAACAAATGCATTTCATCCAACAGACAGAGTCACCACTCATCATACTCTTCATGCCATGCCGGACACACTCGTTTCGACGAGGAACTAGGGACAAGCTCTGGTCTACCCAAGACAGCGACTTTCCCATTTTTCCTTCCGGTAGGCACGAAAGGCATACGAGGATGGTCATCATCCCCAGCAAGTCCATTTCCAACAGCAAGGAAAATTTAAATAAGCATGCATGCAAATGATCATACCACCACATAAAATAACGAGTTCCATGTAATGAGGTGGTGTCATGATCGTGTTAAACAATACATGCAACATATTGTGCCAGGGTTCAGAATGCTTGCCTTCAATGTGTGGTAAGGCAGGGTGCACTCCAAAACTTTTGAAAGTTTTCTTCTCTCTCTCCAAAGTCCTATTTTAAATAAATTTGAATTAACACACAATTCCAAAACAGCACAAAAAGTAGTTTTGAAAAATTATCAAATAAATCTTAAAATAAACTAGATCAAATTTGAGAGACGTAGGAAAAAGAATCATCTCATTTGGAGTTGTATTTAAAAAGTTATAGCTAGTCAAAGTCTTGGTGAAAATCTGTTTTTAAAAAATAAACAGAAAAAGAAAAACGTTTCGAAAATAAGCATACGTCGAAGACGTACTTTGAGAAAACACCTTCACTTACTACACGTGGAGGCGGGGCTGGGTCACTGACAGTGGGCCTGCTCGCCTTGGTCGTTTGACCAGTCGCCCTCCCTCCCTTTCTCGCCCGAGCAGTGCGGGACTCCGGCGATCGCCGCCGGCGAACGGCGGGTCCTTGCGGGGAGCTGAGAGCGGGGATGGATCCGCAGATCAAGGGTGGTCCTTCCGGTGGTTGTAGGGTCGTCGGGGGTGGAGGGAATCGCCGTCGACGAGCTTCGCGGCGGCCGGTGGTTTCGGGAGCGGAGTGAGTTTGTGGTTTTGGTGGCTCTCCGTCGCAGCTGGAGGTCTGGGTGGCACCGCAAGAAGGAGTGGAGTCTTCTGGTGGCGTTGGATTGGCCAGGAGGCTCTGGTTGTGCCGAATGGAGCTGGGAGGCGGCGGTGGCCGAACTGGCCGGAGTCAGTGAAGACGGCCTCTTCCCCCTTAATTGACGGCAGCGGGGCCACTAGGAGGATAGTGAGAGGCTGCCTGCATGCGGGGATGAGCTCGGGGCTCCTTATATAGGCGGTGGAGGTCGGTTCCGAGGTGGTCGGCGATAAGGACAACGGCGAACCGTCTTTCTGTAGCTATGGCGACGTGGCGGCGACACGCGCTAGGGGACGAGGCTGCGGGTGAGCTGGAGATGCTTAAGGGGGCAGCTGGCGAGCGCTGGTGGCTTGGGCGGCGCCGACACGGCCGGGGCCTGCTTGCGGACGCCGGCGTGCCGCCAAGGCTCTGACGACGGCGATGTAGGCTGCCAGGATGGCTTGGCGCGTTGCTGTGAGAAGGGGAGTGCGTGGCGTGGCGCTACAGAGCGGGCCAAAACCAGGGGTGCGATGTGTCGGCTCGGCCGTGGCTCGTGCAATACGCGCGCTCTACTCGCGCCCAGAGCACGCACGGAATGTATTCGATAAAATGCCTGGGCATGTTAGAGGTCTCAGGTGAGGTTGGCAAGCAACAAGACTAGGTTAGTGATAGAGGGAAGATCAAATGACAAGGTGGTTTGATATGGAGACCAAGTCCACCATGTAGACTTGAAATCATGCCAAATCTGGCCTTGCACTCAGGGTGTTTGTCAAAATGCCACAGGCACCTAGGCATTTCTTGAAGTGGCCAATTCTTCCAGATTGAAGTCTCTTTGGATGAAAGAGAGGGTGGTGAGGTTGGTTTGTGAAAAGCACAAACTTGCTAGTGCAAGTTTTGCAGAACTTCAATCCTGGACAGAACTTAAATGGCATCATCTCATGAACCAAAAGTATTCCAATGATTGCATGCTCCTGGACTTAGGGGTTTTGCAGGGTTAACTACAAGCAGGAGGAAGAATCAAGGGCCAATGAGCAAGCAAGGATATGGTTGATGTACAATCCATCATGTTGGACCAGAATGAAGATGAGGCTGATTCACTCAAAATTTTCAAATAACATCCTTTGATTTTTGCATATAGAGGAATAATATGCTCCTACTGACATCCCATAATTTTGGTGGAGGCTAGAAAGAAGTATTTAAAAGAGTTGCAGTGCAAAAATACCTACTGGACCAGAGAAGAAAAATTTGGTGTAGAGCTCAAGATAATCCATGAATAAATTATAACTCTGCACAAAAGTGATTTAAAAACATCACCAGACATCTCCAATTTTTGGTTGGAATATTAGGTGAATTTATAAGAGGGTTGTAGTTCAATTATGGCCATATAATCTTGAAAAATCATTTTTCAAGCAACTAAAGATCAAGCAATTTAATTATGTAATTAGTTCTACTAATAAAAGAAAAGTTTTTCTTGAGTGGTTAAACAAGTCCAATATCATAAGTAAAAGATTTCCATCTTAGGGAACAACTCCAAGATAACCAAGAAAAGAATGGTTTTGAAATCAAGAAAAACCAACAAAAAGGAAAGTTAAATTTCCTGGCAAGATTTTTATTAGCAAAACAAAGTTAAGAAAATCTTGGTATTTTTGAGGGTGAGATCTGATAGAGATGATAAATAATATTTTTGGTATTTTTGATATAGAGATGCAAAGTGAAAAATAAAAGTCAAAGTAAAAATAAGGCAAGTATTAAAGTATGGAGATTGATATGATGAGAATAGACCGGGGCCCATAGGTTTCACTAGTGGCTTCTCTCAAGAGCATAAGTATTCTACGGTGGGTGAACAAATTACTGTTGAGCAATTGACAGAATTGAGCATAGTTATGAGGATATCTAGGTATGATCATGTATATAGGCATCACGTCCGAGACAAGTAGACCGACTCCTGCCTGCTCTACTACTATTACTCCACTCATCGACCGCTATCCAGCATGCATCTAGAGTATTAAGTTAAAAACAGAGTAACCCCTTAAGCAAGATGACATGCTGTAGAGGGATAAATTCATGCAATATGATAAAAACCCCATCTTGTTATCCTCGATGGCAACAATACAATACGTGCCTTGCTTCCCCTTCTGTCACTGGGAAAGGACACCGCAAGATTGAACCCAAAGCTAAGCGCTTCTCCCATTGCAAGAACTACCAATCTAGTTGGCCAAATGAAACGGATAATTCGAAGAGACTTGCAAAGATAACCAATCATACATAAAAGAATTCAGAGAAGATTCAAATATTGTTCATAGATAAACTGGATCATAAACCCACAATTCATCGGTCTCAACAAACACACCGCAAAAAGAAGATTACATTGAATAGATCTCCACGACACTACTACAAAAAAGGCTATAGATGGAATGGCCACTAATGGCGCACCTGTCATGTGGTGCGCCATTACTATATTCTAATGGCGCACCATGTCTCGGTGCGCCATTAGTAATATATTACTAATGGCGCACCTGGTGTGTGATGCGCCATTAGTAGTTTTGAAAAAAAAACATAAAAAAAAATTTGTTACTAATGGCGCACCATGTCCGCCGTGCGCCATTAGTAGTTGACATAGTAATGGCGCACCACATCCGCCGTGCGCCATTAGTAGTTTTGAAAAAAAAGTAAAAACTAAATAAAAAATATTTTTTACTAATGGCGCACCATGTCTCGGTGCGTCATTACTAACTTGCCCCAACAACAAATGCACCCCCCCCGTGTCACTAGTAGAAAAAGGGTCAAATGTGAGACACATTAGTCCCGGTTTGTAACAGAACCGGCACTAATGTGGCCATTAGTGCCGGTTCCAACGGCTAGCCGGGAGGAGCTCTTTAGTACCGGTTCGTGGCAAACCTTTAGCACCGGTTCGTGCCAAGAACCGGTACTAATGAGAGTGGTGGCAGGATGTTCTCAGAATGGGGCCCTTCCAGCACCTTTAGTACCGGTTCGTGCCACGAACCAGTACTAAATGTCGTCCTATATAAATCCTTCGTCCACCCGCACTCTGTTCTCCCCCTTTCCCTCTCCTCTCCTCTGTTCTTCCCTTCTTCCTCTCGAGTTCATCACAAAATTTGCCCCAAATTTGTCAAGATTTGCAGGCCCTCATCCATTCAAATGATCACCAAGGTTAGCAACTTTGTCCTTTCATCTCTCATTGCTAGATTAGCTCTTGCATTGGTTTATATAGTGATTAATTGTGGGTTTTAGTAATTTGGGAGGAATTATATGTGGTAGTATTTGATTTATATGCAATTTGAGGTCAAAATAACACTTAGTTTGCATATGTCGGTGTGGTTTACTTAGTGCCTTCTAAATCTCTGTCGTAACCACCGTCGATCGCCCGCACCGTCTCTGTCGCCGCACCACCTTGTGGTGAGCCTCTTGTTCATGAAATTTTATATAAAAATTGATGTTTGTGTGATTTGGATATATAGTTACTCGTATAATAATTATCTTACCCAGACGTTGTTTGTTATACATAGTGCCATGGTTTTAATATCCGTCCCGCCGGCCCTCGTCCTTGTTATGATTCGGATGTGGTATATTCTCTTTTAAAACTATTTGTTGCATTTCATGTTTATGACAAATTATGCCCATCAAGTTGACATAGATATTTTTATCTAGGAGGTATGTGAACCGGAAATTCCAACCGACCCTATTGTCGAGAGGTTAAATTTAGTTGAAAGAGAAAATGAGTACTTGAAAGAAAAATTGAAAAGAATTGAGGGGAGAAGATGGAATTGGAGTTGCATGTTGCCGATGTCGCCGATGATCACAAGATCAAGATGGAGAAAATGCGCTTGAAGATTAGAAAGATTAGAAAATATGCCATCGATAGTGAGGCTTGGTATCATTATGCTTGTTGGATCAATTGATACATTAGTTGCGATATTGATCGCATTTGTTGTTGCATTTAAATGCTTTAGCTAGAGAGTTATTTGTTTGTTGCATTTAATTGTTGTATGAACTTTATGTATGAACTTGTATTAATTTGGTCTATTCGTTGTTGTGTAATGAATATGAGACGTCAATGGATGTCACGATGACCGATGCTCTCCCAGTTCGTTGAGGGCGTGCATACTTTTCTCGCTATGCGGCTGAGGCAAACAAGCGGGCGGATGGTTTTATGCCTTGTCCATGTGCTGGCTGTAAGAATGGTCGCAATTACTCTACGTCAAGAACCATTCACGTCCACCTGTTTGAGTCCGGTTTCATGCCCCACTATAATGTTTGGACCAAGCACGGAGAAAGAGGGTTTATGATGGAAGACAATGAAGAAGAAGAGTACGACGACAACTATCCTGGCCATGGGTGCCCTGAATATGATGATACAACAATGGGGGAAGAAGCTGAGCCGGTAATGCGGGAAGGAGCTGGGCCGGCAATGTGGGACGAAGCTGAAGAAGAGGCATCAGATGGGCCCGTTAATGATCTAGGTCGGGCCATTGCCGATGCAAAGAGAAATTGCGCAAGTGATTTGGAGAAGAAGAAGTTGCAGCGCATGTTAGAGGATCACAAAAAATTGTTGTACCCGAATTGCGTAGGTGACAAGAAAAAGCTCGGCACCACACTGAAATTGCTGCAATGGAAGGCAGAGAATGGTGTATCTGACAAGGGATTTGGAAAGTTGCTGGAAATGATAAAGGATATGCTTCCAAAGGACAACGAATTGCCCGAGAGTACGTACGAAGCAAAGAAGGCTGTCTGCCCTCTAGGGTTAGAGTTGCAGAAGATACATGCATGCCCTAATGATTGCATCCTCTACCGCGGTGAGTACGAGGATTTGAACGCTTGCCCGGTATGTGGTGCATTGCGCTATAAGATCAGCCGCGATGAGCATGGTGATGTCAAGGGCGGCGCCCCAGGAAGAAGATTCCTGCCAAGGTGATGTGGTATTCTCCTATAATACCACGGTTGAAACGTTTGTTCCAAAACAAAGAGCATGCCAAGGCGATGCGACGGCACAGAGAAGACCGTAAGGAAGACAGAAAGTTGAGAGTACCCGCTGACGGGTCGTAGTGGAGAAAAATCAAAAGAAAGTACGGGAAGGAGTTTGCAGATGACGCAAGGAGCGTATGGTTTGGTCTAAGCGCAGATGGCATTAATCCTTTTGGGGAGCAGAGCAGCAACCATAGCACCTGGCCTGTGACTCTATGTTTTGTATAACCTTCCTCCTTGGTTGTGGATGAAGCGGAAGTTCATTACGATGCGGTGCTCATCCAAGGCCCTAAGCAACCCGGCAACGACATTGATGTGTACCTAAGGCCATTAGTTGAAGAACTCTTACAATTGTGGAATGGAACAGGTGTACGTGCGTGGGATGAGCACATGGGGGAAGAATTTGACCTAAAGGCGTTGAGGTTCATGACCATCAATGATTGGCCTGCTCTCAGTAACCTTTCAGGAGAGACAAACAAGGGATACCGCGGATGCACGCACTGTTTGGATGACATAAGAAGAATGTGTACCTAGGACATCGTCGATTTCTTCTGAGCAGGCATCCCGTAAGAAAGAAAGGCAAGCATTTCAAAGGTGAGGCGGATCACCGGACGAAGCCTCGCCACCGTACTGGTGCTGATGTACATGATATGGTCAAGGATTTGAAGGTGATATTTGGAAAGGGTCCTGGCGGACAACCTGTTCCAAAGGACGCTGACGGACGCGCACCCATGTGGAAGAAGAAATCTATATTTTGGGACCTGCCATATTGGAAAGACCTAGAGGTCCGCTCCGCAATCGACGTGATGCACGTGACGAAGAATCTTTGCGTGACCCTGCTTGGCTTCTTGGGCGTGTATGGGAAGACAAAAGATACACGTGAGGCACGGGAGGACCAGCAACGTATGCACGGAGAAGACGACATACACCAGGGTCATGCAAGCTACGCTCTTACCAAAGAAGAGAAGGAAATCTTCTTTGAATGCCTGCTCAGTATTAAGGTACCGTCTGGCTTCTCATCGAATATAAAGGGAATAATAAACATGGCAGAGAAAAAGTTCCAGAACCTAAAGTCTCATGACTGCCACGTGATTATGACGCAACTGCTTCCGGTTGTATTGAGGGGGCTTCTACCGGAAAACGTTCGATTAGCCATTGTGAAGCTATGTGCATTTCTCAATGCAATCTCTCAGAAGGTAATCGATCCAGAAATCATACCAAGGTTACAGAATGATTTGGTGCAATGTCTTGTCAGTTTTGAGTTGGTGTTCCCACCATCCTTCTTCAACATCATGACGCACGTCCTAGTTCACCTATGCAAAGAGATTAACGTTTTGGGTCCTGTATTTCTACACAATATGTTCCCCTTTGAGAGGTTCATGGGAGTCTTAAAGAAATATGTTCATAACCGTGCTAGGCCAGAAGGAAGCATCTCCAAGGGCCATCAAAATGAGGAGGTCATTGAGTTTTGTATTGACTTTATTCCACCTTAAGCCGATTGGTGTTCCTGAATCGCGGCATAAGGGCGCATCGGATGGAAAAGGCACGCTAGGAGGGGAACAAATAATATGTATGGACGGACATTCTCTCACCGAAGCACACTACACGCTTCTACAGAATTCCGCCTTGGTGGCTCCGTATATGGATGAACACAAGAATTTGCTACGCTCCAAACACCCGGAGCGGTCTCGATGATCGGATTACACGTGAACAAACCAGGAGTTTCGCCACTGGTTGCGGACACATACCATGCATGACACCTCTATTGAAGATGACCTGTACTTGCTGTCCCAGTTACCATCTTCGAATATAATGACTTTCAAAGGGTACGAGATAAATGGTAATACATTTTACACGATCGCCCAAGATAAGAAGAGCACCAACCAAAACAGTGGTGTCCGCTATGATGCATAAACCAATACGGGAAAGGAAACATATTATGGTTATATACATGACATATGGTAACTTTACTTTCGACGTGTTTTAAAGGTCCCTTTTTTTGGGTGAAATTGGTTAAATTTTACACGAGGCGGGGTAACGTAAGACCCGCGATGACGGAATGACAACAGTGGATCTCAACAATCTTGCATGCAGACGAACCATTCGTCCTAGCCAATGATGTGGCACAGGTTTTCTATGTGAAGGACATGTCTACCAAGCCAAGAAAAAGAAAAGATAAGGAAGCGAATGCATCGTGACGATGAGCCAAAGCGGCACATAGTTCTTTACGGGAAGAGAAACATCGTGGGAGTGGATGACACGACGGACAAGTCAGAAGATTATGAAAAGTTTGATGAAATTGCTCCATTCACAAAGTGAATATTGACCCGAGCATCCCGTTAAATGATGAAGATTTTCCATGGTTACGGCGCAAAGGGACACACGCTGAAGAAAAAGTTTCACACCCAAAGATCTCGGGATGTGATCGGCTTCACTAGCTATCATCACGTTCTTTCCGTGTTTCGCACCGAGAGGGGAATCTCTGTAATAGTTAGGGTAGTTATGTGTTTTGGCATTTGAAACGCGAAGAAATTTTATGTGCAAACAAATTCACACTAATTTCAAATAATTCAAAATTTAAACTATTCAAATTTCAAAACTACGGGCACTAACAGAAAGTTTGTAACTTTTTGTACCTAAAGAGGTTGTGTCAGCCTCCGGTCAGGCTATGGCCCCACCATCACCATTTAGTGCCGGTTCGTAGCACGAACCGGTACTAATGAGGTTGTGTCAGGTAAGGCTGGGGCCCCACGAGCACCTTTAGTACCGGTTCATGGTTGAACCAGACGTAAGCTGTTTTTTAGTCCCACCTCGCGAAGTGAGAGGGACTAGGAGCGGTTTATAAGCCCTGAGTGCAGAGATGATGAAGAAGAGGATCAATGCTCACGTTGCTTAGCTTCAAGCCTTCAGGAATACGGTAGATTGCACGGAGCTATGCGCAGTGCAGTTTACACTATTCCGAAAGGCTTGAAGCAAATTAACGAGCATTGCACCTCTTTTTTATTTTTAATAACTTATTACAACTCCGGACTTCTTATGTTATGGCAAAAACTAATTGCACGTCGACATTTTTTTTAAGTTATAACTCCAGACTTTGACCATCAAGTTTTGCAGAAAAGAAAAAATAGCAGAAAAGAAAGAAAAACTATAGCTGAAAAGAAAAAAACTATATAAAAAATTACTCAAAAATAAATAGAAGAAAATAAATATAGCAGAAAAGAAAAAAACTACTCAGAAATAAATAGAAGAAAAAATAAAGCAGAAAAGAAAAAAATTATATTTGATATTTTTCAATCGTTTACAAAATGACCGTGAAACTGAAAATCACTACAAAATGAACTCTGAAAATGTTGAATTTTGGCAAACTAGATGAAAAACTACTCACAAATAAATAGAAGAAAATAAATATAACAGAAAAGAAAAAATATACAAAAAACTACGCAAAAATAAATAGAAGAAAATAAAGCAGAAAAGAAAAAAACTATAAAAAAATTGGGGCGCTGCCCTGTGGGCCTGATAGGCCACAGGTGTGTAATAACAGGCCTTAAAGGCCCAGCAGACTCACAGGGCAGCGCGCAGAGTTTAGGCCCACAAGCCTGCTATACAGAGGAGTTCGAAGTGGTAGCCGCGGCTGGGTTTATAAACCAGTGCGGCTGCCCTTCGCCCGGCAGGTGGGACTAAACTTTGGGGTGAAGGCTGAGGTTTTAGTACCGGCTCGTGGCACAAACCGGTACTAAAGGGGGGGCCATTAGTACCAGTTTGTGCCCCCAACCGGTACGAAAGGGGGGCGCTTCCCGCCGCGTGGCCTGGGCAAAACAGGCCATTAGTACCGGGTGGTGGTTCCAACCGTACTAAAGGTGCCTTCTATATATACAACACTTCAAATTTTCATTCCCCTCTGTTTCTTCCTCTGTTTCCGTCGTCTCCGCCGTCGCCGCCCGTCCCATCGCCGCCTCGTCCCGTCGCCGCCTCGTCTGCCGCCAACCCGTCCCGTCGCCGCCCCGTCCCGTCGCCACCCTCGTCTCCGTCGCCGCCTGGGCCCGTCCCGTCGCGCCGTCCCAGCGCCGCCGCCCGGCCCGTCCACCGCCCAGCCGTCGCCTCGCCGTCGCCGTCGCCCCGTTGTGCGCTCTCCCCCTCTAACCCCTCTCCCTCGCCCCCGGCGGCCACCATGGGCGCCGCCCCTCCCAGAGCCCATACACACACACACACAAGCATGATTAACACACACACACACACACACACATATGTATGAATTAATGCATGTATATATTAGTATATACGTATTTTGTATGTTTAATTAGTTTAGATTATTTAGATTATTATTTTTTCACTATTATATATGTATGAATGCATGTTAGATGGATATAATTAGTGTTTAATTAGTATGGAAATTTTTATATAATGTTGTTTTTCAGTTTTTTAATGGATGTATAGAAGTTGTGTTTTCTGTTTTTAGTGTTAGATGCTTAATTAGTATGAAATAGTATATAGATTTTTGAAATAGTAGAAATGTTAGAAATTTTAGTTATCAAAATTCAATCATTAAAAAATATTACTTTTTGTGGGCATATAGCTAGTATTTGTTCTCGACGATGCCCGCCCGCATCCTGCTGCCGACCCGTCATGACGATGTCCAGCCGACCCATGCCCGGACTGGGCTCACTGGCTGGCACCGGGAGGTGCTGCTCGAGGGCGCGCCGCTTGATGAGGAACCCGCCCCGGTCCCGTCGTCGACCCTGATCTCGCTTGGTGGCGTTCGCGTCGGCCAGTTTGGTGCGGAGGGACCCGGCCTCACGGAGGAGGTACATCGCCGTGTCAGGAGGAGGACGAGCACGTACATTGATACATGGTTGCGTTAGAGGGCTTCATGTTCTGCTATACCTGGCATTATCTTCAGGGATCTCACTTCAGCTATGATACTGTGAGTGTTCCTTCTCTTTGTGTGTCTACCGCTACCGCAGAACCGCGAAAGTGTCCTAGATTCTTCTGTAGTATTCGATCTTTAATTAGCTAGCCAGGTGATGTACTATTCAATATTATATATTATTCGAGACGATGTATTCGAGATTGTATCTATTATTCTAGACGAAGTATTCGAGATTATATCTATTATTCGAGACGATGTAATTTGAATACTAAATTGTTTTATATTTCTTTTGAATTAGTTAAATAAAAGCTATGGCAGACAATACCGGACAGAGAGGGAGAACAGACCATGTTCGATATGATACGCGGGCCGATGATGATCAGAATGAAGAAGATTATGACGGCTCGAATTTCTAAACAACACCGGAGAGGGTGATATGATATTCGATCGCGACGACCGAATTGATGAAGTCATGAACTACGATTATGACGATGACGAAGAACATGTTGATCCTGAAACAACAAAAACCGGTGAGGTATATATATTTATATAAGCAGGTATCTGGTGATCATCACATGTTTTAAATGACTTGAAAATATATTAACGAATCGATCTTTGTTCTTTCAGCCATACGGATCGAGCAAATCTTCAGGCAAAAGGACGACACGAGGCCCGAACAAAAAGTTGAAGGAGGGCGTAAAGTACAATATCGAGGCAGTCAGACCTAATGGCGAACCATTAGCGCCTAAGAAGATTGCGGACAAGTTCGTTAAATGGTCGTGGAGTTCTTGTGAAGGACCAACTCCCGATCTCCCTTCAAGAATGGAGAGAGCCAGCAAAAGACAAAGGACGAAAAGGCAAAGAGGACGCTGCTCCATGTCCAGATGTTACTTTTGTCAACAAGAATCAAAAAGATCTGCTTTGGGATACTCTCATGGAACATTTCACCCTACCAGATCATTTCACAGAAGCAGATGTGCAGAAAGTCAAGGACGCTGCTCTTAGGAAGATGGCGGTTGCATTCAAGAACCACAAGAATCGTGAATGGGACAAGTACGTCAAGGAGGAAGGAAGACTCCAGTATTCGAGGGAACACTAGAGAACCAACGTGCTCATTGGGACGATTTCGTGAAATTCAAGGATTCGGAATTAGCTAAGGAACGGTCAAGAATAAACAAGAAGAATGCCGAAAAAAGGATAAGTTCCATAAGCTGGGGCCAGGTGGCTATGCGGTGGCAATGCCTAAGTGGGATAAGTCTGAGAAAGAGATGGAGGATGCAAAGTGCCACTCCGGTTACTAAGAGCTGGCCCCTGTGGTCGTGGACTTGGTTCTATGCGCATGGGGAGTTGGACCAAGACAGGCAATGTTTCGACGAGGACAAGTCTGAAGGGAGCCGACGATGCGATACTTGTTGCAATAGAAGAGGCACGATCGGGGGTGTTCCAGCCCAACAGAGAGAACGACGAGCTTACGCGTGCTGGGAAATCCTGAACACCCGGGAAGAACACGAGGCAAGGGCGCTATTCCGTGGTATGAGGGGTTTTCAGACTGGAACACCGACTACAAAACCCGTGCGAGAAAGAAGATTGTGGAGGAGAAGAAGAGGAAGATGGAGGAGGAGCAGAGGAAGCGGGACTATGAACGCCTTCAAGGCCTAGAAGCAAGTCAAGCGGAATTGGTAGTCAAATTCCAGCGGCAGCAGGAGCAGATCGACTCACTTACCCAGCAAAGGGGGTCTCAGCAGCTGCAGCAGCTATCGAATGATCCAGGATTGGATAGCACCGCCACATCCATGCCGAGAAGCAGCGTGGGTTCCGCCCCGGACGACGCAATGCTGGGTAGATACCCCGTGGATGACATCACGGAGAACACTAGTTGCGAGCTACACGTCAAAATGAAGAACATATCCATGAAGGTGGCGGACGGCGTTGCTTTTCCGGTTACCCCCAAAGCAACCTACCATTGCATCCCGATTCCAGAGGGCTATGCTCGTGTCATGGTTGACGAGGTGGTGCACCCATATTCGGGGCTAGAGCTTGACATTCCTGGAGGTGACGACGAGCGCTTTCTCGGAGACGCCAACCATCGTATCATCCTAATATGAACATAGATGCACCTATAGAGAAAATTCGACCTAAGTTCATAGTTTTCAAATGAACTCTGAAGAAGTTGTCATAGCATGTGCATGTACAAAACGGACAATGGTATCATACTGCACATTTACAAAGTTGGCATGGTATCATCATAATAGTTGCAGGAGAAAGTCTTCACTTTTTCTTCGCTTGTGTCATTTGCTTATGGCGCCGTAACCATGGATAATCTTCATCGTTTATCAGGATGCTTGGGCCAGCCTTGACTTTGAAGGGAGGAATTTCATGAAACTTTTCATACTCTTCAGACATGTCTATCTTGCCCTCCACTCCCAGGATGTCCCTTTTTTCTGAAAGAACTATGCGGCGCTTTGGCTCATCGTATGATGTATTCGCTTCCTTATCTTTTCTTTTTCTCGGTCTGGTAGACATGTCCTTCACATAGATAACCTGTGCCACATCATTGGCTAGGACGAACGGTTCGTCAAAGGTACCCATGATTTTTCAGATCCACTGTTGTCATTCCGCATCGTGGGTCTACCTGTACCCCGCCTCCTGACAGATTGACTCATTTGCACTTAAACAAAGGGACCTTAAAATCTACTCCGTAGTCAAGTTCCCATATGTCCACTATGTAACCATAATATGTGTCCTTTCCCCTCTCGGTTGCTGCATCAAAGCGGACACCACTGTTTTGGTTGGTGCTCTTTTGATCGTGGTCAATCGTGTAAAATGTATTCCCATTTATCTCGTATCCTTTCCAAATCATTACAGTCGAAGATGGTCCCCTGGACAACAAGTACAGCCCATCACAAACAGTGATGTCACCTCTGAGACTGTTTCCAACCAACTGCTGAAAGTCCTGATGTGTTCACATGTAATCCAGTCGTGACCGCTCCGGATGTTTGGAGCGCAGATCGTTCTTGTGTTCATCGACATACGGGGTCACCAAGGTAGAGTTTCAGTAGAACTGTAGTGTGCTTGAGACCAAGAATATCCGCCCTGCAATTTATTGAGTCCCTTCCAAGCGTGTTTTTCCGGTGGTCTCCCCTCATACCGCGATTTAGGGAGACCTATCTTCTTAAGGCCAGGAATGAAGTCAACACAAAACCCGATGACATCCTCTCGCTCGATGGCCCATGGAGATGCTTCCTTCCGCCTAGCGCGATTACGGACATATTTCTTTAGGACTCCCATGAACCTCTCAAAGGGGAACATATTGTGTAGAAATACGGTCCCCAGAATGACAATCTCGTCGACTAGATGAACTAGGGCGTGCCTCATGATATTGAAGAAGGATGGTGGGAACACCAGCTTGAAACTGAAAAGACATTGCGCCACATCACTCCTTAGCGTTGGTATTATTTCTGGATCGATCACCTTCTGAGATATTGCATTGAGGAATGCACATAGCTTTACAATGGTTAATCGGACGTTTTCCGGTAGAAGCCCCCTCAATGCAACCGGAAGCAGTTGCGTCATAATCACGTGGCAGTCATGAGACTTTAGGTTCTGGAACTTTTTCTCTGGCATATTTATTATTTCCTTTATATTCGACGAAGCCGCCGGGACCTTCATACCGAGCAGGCATTCAAATAAGATTTCTTTCTCTTCTTTCAGAAGAGCGTAGCTGGCAGGACCTTCATATCGCTTCGGAGGCATGCCCTCTTTTTCGTGCAAGCGTTGCAGGTCCTCGCGTGCCTCAGGTGTATCTTTTGTCTTCCCATACACTCCCAAGAAGCGTAGCAGGTTCACGCAAAGGTTCTTGGTCACGTGCATCACGTCGATCGAAGAGCGGACCTCTAGGTCTTTCCAGTAGGGTAGGTCCCAAAATATAGATTTCTTCTTCCACATGGGTGCGTGATTCTGTCGCGACCGGTTTTTCCGGATATTAAATTCCAGAAAATGGCCGTTGTGCTCACCAGCCCCAGGATAACTGTTAGCTGATGAGGCACCAACTTGATACAGAAATTCCAAGCAAAATACAAAATATGTAGTACAAGACCATTCTGGCCTGTGAGTACAACAAATGGTTTCTAGTGGTTGATGGCGGAAGCGATTTGTGGATCATCAGTGGAACTCCATTTCCCACGGGAACAGCTGACCAGGTTAACTCCTATCTTCGCGAGGCTGCTATCACTGTTGCTTAGGTCCCGGGACTATCGGCACGGTCGCTCCTCTCCGTGCAAGGAAATCTGGCCAAGACAATAGCCAGGGACAAGCCAGTGAGTACTTTGAATGTACTCGCAAACATTATGAACACAGGTATAATATAACAATGATATGCTGAAAAATATCTTATGCTCATGACGTCAGTCACAAAAGATAAATAAAACTCTAATGCGCGCAAGCATGTTATTTGTGAATATGCAATAACATGGTAGTATTAAAATGATTATGAAATAAATAACAAACATGCCACAGTCAAGGCGTCTTAGCGACACCACATAAAGGGCTTTAAAAGAAATGCCACAATCAAGGCGTCTCAAATGACACCACATAAAGGGCTTATGAAAGAAATGCCACAGTCGAGCGTCTCAGCGACACCGCATAAAGGGCTTTAAAAGAAATGCCACAGTCAGGCGTCTCAGCGACACCCCATAAAGGGTTTTAAAAGAAATGCCACAGCAAGGCCTCAAATGACACCGCATAAAGGGCTTTAAAAGAAATGCCACAGTCAGGCGTCTCAGCGACACCACATAAGGGGCTTATAAATGAATACGGTGAATATCCAGGAGGTAGAACCATCCCAGGGATACTCAATGATTCAAATAATATAAAGGGGTTAGTCTATAATAATAGTCATCCATAATAATAATAATCATCATCATCACAAGTCACAAATCATAAACCATGTTCTGGTTTAGTAGTGCTCCTCCGGAGACTGGCACTAAGACCGACACTTGACCCATCCCAGACTGAAATCCTTAACCATGGACACGGCTATCCCAATAGGTTTAATCTCTGCAGAGGGTACTCTTTACCCACGAGTAACGGATTCCTTTAGTCCATCGGGACTAATTCCGTCTACGGTCTTTTAATTGAAAACACACCTGACTTGCACACACCAGCATAACTTACCCGTGTCTGGAATCACCCATGACACCTGTTAACCAAAACTCTAAGTGGGGAGGCTACAACCTCGCGTGGCATGGGATCAAATTTATAACGCTTCGCTCTAAGGGGTGGCCTCCCTCTCGGTATCAACCGAAACACCCATGCCCCGGACCAGGTGGCATGCCTACCGCTTCAACCGATATCTTCCACCATGGCCTCTCAGACGTGTGTGTGCTAGAAAGAGGTTGACAACTTATCGAACTGCATTTCTACTTGTTGTAGAGACGAGTGGTAGTACGAGACAAGCATGGGGGTTACTGGAACAAGACTCGATCTAGGGTCGACTCAGGAGGTATAAGTATTCCCTGCATGATTAGAATAACAAATGCATTTCATCCAACAGACAGAGTCACCACTCATCATACTCTTCATGCCATGCCGCACACACTCGTTTCGACGAGGAACTAGGGACAAGCTCTGGTCTACCCAAGACAGCGACTTTCCCATTTTTCCTTCCGGTAGGCACGAAAGGCATACGAGGATGGTCATCATCCCCAGCAAGTCCATTTCCAACAGCAAGGAAAATTTAAATAAGCATGCATGCAAATGATCATACCACCACATAAAATAACGAGTTCCATGTAATGAGGTGGTGTCATGATCGTGTTAAACAATACATGCAACATATTGTGCCAGGGTTCAGAATGCTTGCCTTCAATGTGTGGTAAGGCAGGGTGCACTCCAAAACTTTTGAAAGTTTTCTTCTCTCTCTCCAAAGTCCTATTTTAAATAAATTTGAATTAACACACAAATCCAAAACAGCACAAAAATTAGTTTTAAAAAATGATCAAATAAATCTTAAAATAAACTAGATCAAATTTGAGAGACGTAGGAAAAAGAATCATCTCATTTGGAGTTGTATTTAAAAAGTTATAGCCAGTCAAAGTCTTGGTCAAAATCTGTTTTTAAAAAATAAACAGAAACAGAAAAACGTTTCGAAAATAAGCATACGTCGAAGACGTACTTTGAGAAAACGCCTTCACTTACTACACGTGGAGGCGGGGCTGGGTCACTGACAGTGGGCCTGCCTGGCCCACTGGTCAGGTTTGACCAGTCGCCCTCCCTCCCCTTTCTCTGCCCGAGCAGGGGTGCGGGACTCCGGCGATCGCCGCCGGCGGACGGCGGGTCCTTGCGGGGAGCTGAGAGCGGGGATGGATCCGCAGATCAAGGGTGGTCCTTCCGGTGGTTGTAGGGTCGTCGGGGGTGGAGGGAATCGCCGTCGACGAGCTTCGCGGCGGCCGGTGGTTTCGGGAGCGGAGTGAGTTTGTGGTTTTGGTGGCTCTCCGTCGCAGCTGGAGGTCTGGGTGGCACCGCAAGAAGGAGTTGAGTCTTCTGGTGGCGTTGGATTGGCCGGGAGGCTCTGGTTGTGCCGAATGGAGCTGGGAGGCGGCGGTGGCCGAACTGGCCGGAGTCAGTGAAGACGGCCTCTTCCCCCTTAATTGACGGCAGCGGGGCCACTAGGAGGATAGTGAGAGGCTGCCTGCATGCGGGGATGAGCTCGGGGCTCCTTATATAGGCGGTGGAGGTCGGTTCCGAGGTGGCCGGCGATAAGGACGACGGCGAACCGTCTTTCTGTAGCTATGGCGACGTGGCGGCGACGCGCGCTAGGGGACGAGGCTGCGGGTGAGCTGGAGATGCTTAAGGGGGCAGCTGGCGAGCGCTGGTGGCTTGGGCGGCGCCGACACGGCCGGGGCCTGCTTGCGGACGTCGGCGTGCCGCCAAGGCTCTGACGGCGGCGATGTAGGCTGCCAGGATGGCTTGGCGCGTTGCTGTGAGAAGGGGAGTGCGTGGCGTGGCGCTACAGAGCGGGGCAAAACCAGGGGCGCGATGTGTCGGCTCGGCCGTGGCTCGTGCAATACGCGCGCTCTACTCGCGCCCAGAGCACGCACGGAATGTATTCGATCAAATGCCTGGGCATGTTAGAGGTCTCAGGTGAGATTGGCAAGCAACAAGACTAGGTTAGTGATAGAGGGAAGATCAAATGACAAGGTGGTTTGATATGGAGACCAAGTCCACCATGTAGACTTGAAATCATGCCAAATCTGGCCTTGCACTCAGGGTGTTTGTCAAAATGCCACAGGCACCTAGGCATTTCTTGAAGTGGCCAATTCTTCCAGATTGAAGTCTCTTCGGATGAAAGAGAGGGTGGTGAGGTTGGTTTAGAAAAGCACAAACTTGCTAGTGCAAGTTTTGCGAACTTCAATCCTGGACAGAACTTAAATGGCATCATCTCATGAACCAAAAGTATTCCAATGATTGCATGCTCCTGGACTTAGGGGTTTTGCAGGGTTAACTACAAGCGGGAGGAAGAATCAAGGGCCAATGAGCAAGCAAGGATATGGTTGATGTACAATCCATCATGTTGGACCAGAATGAAGATGAGGCTGATTCACTCAAAATTTTCAAATAACATCCTTTGATTTTTGCATATAGAGGAATAATATGCTCCTACTGACATTCCATAATTTTGGTGGAGGCTAGAAAGAAGTATTTAAAAGAGTTGCAGTGCAAAAATACCTACTGGACCAGAGAAGAAAAATTTGGTGTAGAGCTCAAGATAATCCATGAATAAATTATAACTCTGCACAAAAGTGATTTAAAAACATCACCAGACATCTCCAATTTTTGGTTGGAATATTAGGTGAATTTATAAGAGGGTTGTAGTTCAATTATGGCGATATAATCTTGAAAAATCATTTTTCAAGCAACTAAAGATCAAGCAATTTAATTATGTAATTAGTTCTACTAATAAAAGAAAAGTTTTTCTTGAGTGGTTAAACAAGTCCAATATTATAAGTAAAAGATTTCCATCTTAGGGAACAACTCCAAGATAACCAAGAAAAGAATGGTTTTGAAATCAAGAAAAACCAACAAAAAGGAAAGTTAAATTTCCTGGCAAGATTTTTATTTGCAAAACAAAGTTAAAAAAATCTTGGGGTGTCACAACACTACCCCCCTTAAGAAAAATCTCATCCTCGAGATTTGCTAAGTGTTATCTCTATAGCAAAATTGCATCAAAACAAAAACGGCTACATTGAGAGTGCAAAAGTGGTGCAAACTACAGTGTGGAATACTGGCGCTGCGTGGAATAATCTATGGTTAGGAGCAAAACGAGAGATTTCTACACCGTATATAGATTTAGAATAAATTCTAAATCTTAAAATACGCTGGTCGCACCCGAGAGCACAGTGCTCTCTCTGGCTGACAGGTGGACCTGGGCCCACGGTCAGCCTCTTCTTCTTCCTTCGGTTCTCTCTTCTTCCTCTCTCCCGCGCGCTTTCCCGCGCTTTCTCCACCGGCGACGCCTAGCGCGTAGGGCATCTACGTCGTACTGCGGTAGTGTGCGGCGTGCGAGTGGCCGGTGCAGCGTGCACTCACTTCGCGGGCTAGTGCGCTGTCGGCACTGCTCGAGGATTCGCCTCCGAACACCGGCGATCGGGCGACGAGCGGCGCTGGTGGACCTCGCCCACCGTACACCGAGCTCGAGCTATAAAACGACCGAGGTGTTCTCCTCCTTTTCATCGCACCTGGCCTCACTCCTCCTCCTTCCTCCTTCTCCTCTGTTTCCGCTGGCCGGAGCTCGAGACGGGGCTCTAATGGCAGAGCTGGTGCCGGACTGGTACGTGATCCTGTTGTGCGGAGGGCTGGCAGTGGTGCTGGGGCTCTCCGTGCTCCTGTGCGCGATGATCCTTGATGATCGCCACGACGCTGCTGCCCGGGTGTTGGCTCTCTGCGGTGGTGGTGACCATGAGGAGTAGGTGGGGGTGTGTCGGGCGCTGACTGTTGCCGGTAGGTGCTCAGTTAGATGTAACACTGTTGCAAAAAATTTGCAAGCAGGGTATGTGTTCGTGTAATTGTGGTTGTGAGTCTGCATGCCGTGGTGCTGCGGGAAATAAAATAATCCACGTCGTGAATGATGCAGCAGTACAGGGAAAAGAAATCTCACTCCAGGATTTCTCGCGAGAGGACACAGTAATACAATAGAGTAAAAATGCAACAATAACTGAAACTAAACGGTTTACATCGCCGCACAAACTCGGGGCACCACGCATAAGTTACAACACATGAATAAACGTCACAGCAATAAACATAGTGGCGACATCTAAAGTGAAAACGGTAATTGGACGGAGTCCTGAGAAAACGTCTCTGGTACTGGGATACACTCTTCTTCTATCGGAGGAAGTGGATTGACCAGACGATGAATGTGTCTCTCCTGGTCGGGCCTCAGTGATCTGCCGATGGCGATCTGAGGATTTAAATCCGCGAGGCTCTGTAGATAACCCATCACGCGTTGGGTTAAACGCTCTTGAGCGATGACGTATTGGACGAGGTTGGCCAAGACTGGGTCTCTCTCAATACGTCCACCTGGAAAAGATGTTACTCCTCCGGGTGCTGCACGGCTCGGAAAATAATAATACGCTCGTCCGCTGGCATAGGGTACCGCGAATCGAAAGCGGCGAAGCGCTTAAATGCGCCGCAGCTTCTACAGCCATATGCGGGGTTGGCATAGATTTCCCTCTGAAGGAGACCTCCGTTGGATCTTGGTTTGGGTTTACGGGAGGGATGTGCACGATCGCCCAATATCTCGAGGTGGAAGGGTGATTCTCGATTTGAACAGCTCGTCTTTGGGGTGGCTGGGTAGCGCCCATGGTATCAAGGGTAAAATCCCACAATATCTTGACAAAACTACCCGGGGTTGCATCTGGAGTTCTCAGATAGATACTGGGGCTCGGCATGGCAAGAAATGGTTGTGAGAATGGTGCACAAGGTGAGGAGTGCTTGGCAGGGTTACTCGGTGGCCTTTATATAGCACCGGAGCTGGTCATTTTTTTACCATGGTGAAAGGTAAAGAATTTGCCGTCTCAGCTTGGGGTCAAGCCACAGATACACACATAACACTAAAGTGACGTATCACTGTGGGTGTTGTCGGGGCGGTTTTTGGTGGCTGCGCCAAGGATAGAGAAATCACACTGCACGCTAATGTATCCATGCAAGACTACTACATAAAACAGAGGCACGATGACAGGCTGCGTTAATTTAAGGGATCGCAGGATTACAAAGCAAGGATACACTGGGACTCGACAATACTCGAGTGACTTAGTCTACTTCGTTTACATCCAAGCGGGCGTCCCTTGTGGATGTCGAGGCTTCTCCACGGTTCTCAACGTCGGAATTAGCTGGAGAGTGTTGAGGGGCTGCAGGCTCGGGTAGTGATGATGACCATCAGGGATTGTTGACCACAACCCCGTTGAAGTGTGCTCCCAAGAGGCGACGAAGCACTTCTGGGGTCATCAAAGCACCTTGGTTGACGGCTGGGGCTGACCTCAGGGTCTCGATCGGGTGTCCGAACAGCACGACTGGGTTGTCGGCGTTGGGCTCGATCTCTTCTCTCATCGGAGCTTGACGAACCAGCTCTCCACGAGCTGCGATCAGATCAATGGTGATTTGATCGAACAATGCCTCTAGTGAACTCACATAGCGCACTAGGTGCAACAATGCGGGATCGGTCTCGTGATCTCCGTTGGCTACTTGGGGTGGTCTACCGTACACTTCACGCCTGGGGTAGTAGTGGAACGAGCGACAGTTAACTCTGGGTGACAAGTGCCTGAGATGAACTATAGCCTCTCGAGCAGCTAGTTGAATGGCTTGTGGCTCAAAGGAAGTTGTTCTTCCGGTGAACCTGTAGGGGCGCTCGGGAGCTAGACCCCTACCGTAGATGTGTACCGTGGCCCAGAATTGACGGCTCTCACCGCTCAGGGGTCCTTGGTACACAACATACTCAGGTGGCTCTTCTAACGCATAGGCACGGCGAGTGAGGTTTGCGAGTATGGTCACAAAGCCTCCAAGGTTGGTTGCTGTGGTCTCGTTGTGCACGACGGGACCGGGCATTGTGGCTTGGTTTGGGGAAAATGCTGTGCTGTGCTGGGTTGGGGCTAGCGTGCCCTTTTTATAGAAAAAAGGGACGGAGTCTTCCTTCGCACGCTTGCGAATGAGACCCTTGGGTGCTGGTCACTGGTGCGCGATAGATGGGCTAGGTTGATAGGTTGGGCACCGAATGCAAAAAGCGTCAGGTCACTGTGTGGCTATCTTGTGCGAGAAGCTTGGCTGGGGTTTACTTATGGCTTGGTGGTTTGGTTTGCCTAAGTTTACTGACCTGGCTAAGATAGGATTAGCCAATGGTCAGCCTGGCTCTGATACAAAGTCTGTCGCGACCGGTTTTTCCGGATATTAAATTCCAGAAAATGGCCCTTGTGCTCACCAGCCCCAGGATAACTGTTAGCTGATGAGGCACCAACTTGATACAGAAATTCCAAGCAAAATACAAAATATGTAGTACAAGACCATTCTGGCCTGTGAGTACAACAAATGGTTTCTAGTGGTTGATGGCGGAAGCGGTTTGTGGATCATCAGTGGAACTCCATTTCCCACGGGAACAGCTGACCAGGTTAACTCCTATCTTCGCGAGGCTGCTATCACTGTTGCTTAGGTTCCGGGACTGTCGGCACAGTCGCTCCTCTCCGTGCAAGGAAATCTGGCCAAGACAATAGCCAGGGACAAGCCAGTGAGTACTTTGAATGTACTCGCAAACATTATGAACATAGGTATAATATAACAATTATATGCTGAAAAATATCTTATGCTCATGACGCCAGTCACAAAAGATAAATAAAACTCTGATGCGTGCAAGCATGTTATTTGTGAATATGCAATAACATGGTAGTATTAAAATGATTATGAAATAAATAACAAACATGCCACGGTCCAAGGCGTCTTAGCGACACCGCATAAAGGGCTTTAAAAGAAATGCCACAGTCGGGCGTCTCAGCGACACCGCATAAAGGGCTTTAAAATAAATGCCACAGTCGGGCGTCTCAGCGACACCGCATAAAGGGCTTTAAAATAAATGCCACAGTCGGGCGTCTCAGCGACACCGCATAAAGGGCTTTAAAATAAATGCCACAGTCGAGGCCTCAAATGACACCGCATAAAGGGCTTTAAAAGAATTGCCACTGTCGGTCGTCTCAGCGACACCACATAAGGGGCTTATAAATGAATACGTTGAATATCCAGGAGGTAGAACCGTCCCAGGGATACTCAATGATTCAAATAATATAAAGGGGTTATTCTATAATAATAATCATCCATAATAATAATAATCATCATCATCACAAATCACAAATCATAAACCAAGTTCTGGTTTAGTAGTGCTCCTCCGGAGACTGACACTAAGACCGACACTTGACCCATCCCAGACTGAAATCCTTAACCATGGACACGGCTATCCGAACAGGTTTAATCTCTGCAGAGGGTGTACTCTTTACCCACGAGTAACGGATTCCTTTAGTCCATCGGGACTAATTCCGTCTACGGTCTTATAATTGAAAACACACCTGACTTGCACACACCAGCTTAACTTACCCGTGTCTGGAATCACCCATGACACCTGTTAAGCAAAACTCTAAGTGGGGAGGCTACAACCTCGCGTGGCATGGGATGAAATTTATAACGCGTGCTCTAAGGGGTGGCCTCCCTTCTCGGTCTCAACCGGAAACACCCATGCCCCCGGACCAGGTGGCATGCCTACCGGCTTCAACCGATATCTTCCACCATGGCCTCTCTGTACGTGTGTGTGCTAGAAAGAGGTTGACAACTTACTGAACCGTACTCTACTTGTTGTAGAGACGAGTGGTAGTACGAGACAAGCATGGGGGTTACTGGAACAAGACTCGATCTAGGGTCGACTCAGGAGGTATAAGTATTCCCTGCATGATTAGAATAACAAATGCATTTCATCCAACAGACAGAGTCACCACTCATCATACTCTTCATGCCATGCCGGACACACTCGTTTCGACGAGGAACTAGGGACAAGCTCTGGTCTACCCAAGACAAATGACTTTCCCATTTTTCCTTCCGGTAGGCACGAAAGGCATACGAGGATGGTCATCATCCCCAACAAGTCCATTTCCAACAGCAAGGAAAATTTAAATAAGCATGCATGCAAATGATCATACCACCACATAAAATAACGAGTTCCATGTAATGAGGTGGTGTCATGATCGTGTTAAACAATACATGCAACATATTGTGCCAAGGTTCAGAATGCTTTCCTTCAATGTGTGGTAAGGCAGGGTGCACTCCAAAACTTTTGAAAGTTTTCTTCTCTCTCTCCAAAGTCCTATTCTAAATAAATTTGAATTAACACACAAATCAAAAACAGCAAAAAAAGTACTTTTGAAAAATTATCAAATAAATCTTAAAATAAACTAGATCAAATTTGAGAGAGGTAGGAAAAAGAATCATCTCATTTGGAGTTGTATTTAAAAAGTTATAGCCAGTCAAAGTCCTGGTCAAAATCTATTTTTAAAAAATAAACAGAAAAAGAAAAACATTTCGAAAATAAGCATACGTCGTAGACGTACTTTGAGAAAACGCCTTCACTTACTACACGTGGAGGCGGGGCTGGGTCACTGACAGTGGGCCTGCCTGGCCCACTGGTCAGGTTTGACCAGTCGCCTCCCTCCCTTTCTCTCGCCCGGCAGGTGCGGGACTCGGCGATCGCCGCCGCGGACGGCGGTCCTTGCGGGCAGCTGAGAGCGGGGATGGATCCGCAGATCAAGGGTGGTCCTTGCGGTGGTTGTAGGGTCGTCGGGGTGGAGGGAATCGCCGTCGACGAGCTTCGCGGCGGCCGGTGGTTTCGGGAGCGGAGTGAGTTTGTGGTTCTGGTGGCTCTCCATCGCAGCTGGGGGTCTGGGTGGCACCGCAAGAAGGAGTGGAGTCTTCTAGTGGCGTTGGATTGGCCGGGGAGGCTCTGGTTGTGCCGAACGGAGCTGGTAGGCGGCGGTGGCCGAACTGGCCGGAGTCGGTGAAGACGGCCTCTTCCCCCTTAATTGACGGCAGCGGGGGCACTAGGAGGATAGTGAGAGGCTGCCTGCATGCGGGGATGAGCTCGGGGCTCCTTATATAGGCGGTGGAGGTCGGTTCCGAGGTGGCCGGCGATAAGGACGACGGTGAACCGTCTTTCTATAGCTATGGCGACGTGGCGGCGACGCGCGCTATTGGACGAGGCTGCGGGTGAGCAGGAGATGCTTAAGGGGGCAGCTGGCGAACGCTGGTGGCTTGGGCGGCGCCGACACGGCCGGGGCCTGCTTGCGGACGCCGGCGTGCCGCCAAGGCTCTGACGGCGGCACTGTAGGCTGCCAGGGCGGCTTGGCGCATTGCTGTGATAAGGGGAGTGCGTGGGGTGGCGCTATAGAGCGGGCCAAAACTAGGGGCGCGACCTGTCGGCTCGGCCGTGGCTCGTGCAATACGCGCGCTCTGCTCGCGCCCAGAGCACGCACGGAATGTGTTCGATAAAATGCCTGGGCATGTTAGAGGTCTCAGGTGAGGTTGTCAAGCAACAGGACTAGGTTAGTGATATAGGGAAGATCAAATGACAAGGTGGTTTGATCTGGAGACCAAGTCCACCATGTAGACTTGAAATCATGCCAAATCTGGCCTTGCACTCAGGGTGTTTGTCAAATTGCCTCAGGAACCTAGGAATTTCTTGAAGTGGCCAATTCTTCCAGTTTTAAGTCTCTTTGGATGAAAGAGAGGGTGGTGAGGTTGGTTTGTGAAAAGCACAAACTTGCTATTGCAAGTTTTGCAGAACTTCAATCCTAGACAGAACTTAAATGGCATCATCTCATGAACCAAAAGTATTCCAATGATTGCATGCTCCTGGACTTAGGGGTTATGCAGGGTTGACTACAAGCAGGAGGAAGAATCAAGGGCCAATGAGCAAGGAAGTATATGGTTGCTGTACAATCCATCATGTTGGACCAGAATGAAGATGAGGCTTATTCACTCAAAATTTTCAAATAACATCCTAGGATTTTTGCATATAGAGGAATAATATGCTCCTACTGACATCCCATAATTTTGGTGGAGGCTAGAAAGAAGTATTTAAAAGAGTTGAAGTGCAAAAATGCCTACTGGACCAAAGAAGAAAAATTTGGTGTAGAGCTCAAGGTCATCCATGAATAAATTATAACTCTGCACAAAAGTGATTTAAAAACATCACCAGACATCTCCATATTTTGGTTGGAATATTAGGTGAATTTATAAGAGGGTTGTAGTTCAATTATGGCCATATAATCTTGAAAAATCATTTTTCAAGAAACTAAAGATCAAGCAATTTAATTATGTAATTAGTTCTACTAATAAAAGAAAAGTTTTTCTTGAGTGGTTAAACAAGTCCAATATTATAAGTAAAAGATTTCCATCTTAGGGAACAACTCCAAGATAACCAAGAAAAGAATGGTTTTGAAATCAAGAAAAACCAAGAAAAAGGAAATTTAAATTTCCTGGCAAGATTTTTATTAGCAAAACAAAGTTAAAAAAATCTAGGGGTGTCACAACTGACCAAGCTTGTCACGACCGGTTTTTCAATAAAAATATTTATTGAGAAGCCGACCTATAAAATCCAGTATGAGGAAAATCCTCCACACCGGTAGACAAAACTTTGATACAATAAGCCAGTAGCATTAAAATATTACAGGGTCGAGCTGAAGATGCCCAACCAATTATTACAAATACGCCAATAATTATACATAATGGCGGATATGACACAATGGTGTGGGGTGGCAATACTACTGACTCGAGATATAAGTGATTGGTGGAATAACACAGTGGGGGTGGATAATAAGTCTACTACAATGGCGGATCGTCGAGCGTCGAGGTGAGGCTCGATGAATTTATTTGGGTAGCGGAAGCGGATATATCATAGTGACTAATCCAGGGGTCGCACGAGACTGACTGGGATTCCTCTAGGCGTCGGACTCGCTATCGAAATCTTCATCCATGAGATCGCCTTCGTCAGCATCTGGCCAAATCAAGAAGCCAGATGAGTACTTTGAAAGTACTCGCAAGACAGTTCGGACAAAATATATAACAAATGTATGCATGAACGTGTCATGAATAAGTTAACAAAGCGCAATCAATTTAGTATAGCAAGGTAAGTAAAAAGGGAATCGGCGGTAGTCCGCTCGAAAACCCAAAGAAGATAAACTCGAAACCGATCGGGTGTCTGAAGCGACGCCTCGAAGGGTGAATAAATAAATAAAGTATTGCCATAGTCGGGCGTCTAAGCGACACCTCATAAAGGGCTTATATTGAAAGAAAAGACATGCATGCCACAGTCGGACATCGGAGCGACATCACAGAAAGGGCTTATAACAAAATTAAATAATAACAATGCCGCAGTCGGACGTCTGAGCGACATCGCAGAAAGGGCTTATAATTAAAGTAAACAATAACAATGCCGCAGTCGGACGTCTGAGCGACATCGCAGAAAGGGCTTATATCATAAATAAGTAAACAACAATGCCACAGTCGGACGTCTGAGCGACATCGCAGAAAGGGCTTATAACTCATAAATAAATAAACAACAATGCCGCAGTCGGACGTCTGAGCGACATCGCAGAAAGGGGTTATAACTCATTATCCATAACTTACAAGAAATGGTGCTCACGGAAAATAATCATCACAAGTTCATAAGCGGGTTAGTCCATTCACAGGAAATAAACATTTAACACTCATATGGTCCTCAGGAGTTTCTGTCACCAAGACTGACACTTGACAAGATAGGATGAACACAGTACTTGGACATTGATAAGATGAATTTCAGGAATTTTGACTCTGCAGAGTTTGTACCAAAATTGTCCACAGCCAACGGATTTCCGTAGTCACGAAGGACTAGTTCCGTTTACGGTATTTCGGAGAAAACACAGCTAACCAGTACACACCCATCATACCTCACGTTGCCCGGAATCACCCTAGACAGTGTTCAAGAAAAACTTTGAGACGGGGAGATCACAATCTCGAATAGCATGGGATCAAATTTATATCTGTGGCGCTCTAAGGGTGCCCCTCTCGGTCCCAACCGGAAACACCCATGCCCCCTGACCGGATGAAAGGCTTTAATCCAGGGCCATGGAACCCTCATCCCGGCCTCTCGGTTTGGTGTGTACCAGGAAGTGGTTTGCAACTTACGTATCCCTTGCGGGAAACAGGTGGTAGTACGAAAGGGGAGACGGACGGGAATTTGACTGATTTATGTTGACACTGGGTCAACGATCTGGCATAAGACTGGCATGCTACAACACTGCCATCTTACCCATACTCATGCCAACTCATGGCCATGCAACATGTTTCCAACAACTCATCGATTTCCCGAAACTCACTTGCCTCAACTCTTACGAGATAAACTTTCATCGAGATGCTCATGAACATGCCATGATACAAAAATAATGCAAACATGCCCAAACACTCATCATATCAAAATTTCAAACATGCTTTCCTGGTTCGGAGTAGTCGGGGTCTAGCTCGGTGAAGTTCGCGGTTCCGTCACCTCGTTCGGTATCTACGGTACACAAAACACACGCGCTAACGTAAATACCGTGGGGTACAGAAAAGTAATACAAATATTTTTCAAATAAATATGATAAAAAACTAGACAAAATTTTGAAGAGTACAGAAAAAGAATCACTCAAAAATTCCATTCTGTTCAAAAGTTATAAGAGTTTTGGTCCAAGGACCCATCTGTAATGAAATAGAAAACCCTCAGGGGCCTAAGTAGAAAAGTGCAAAAAAAGGGTTCAGAGTAAGAAGCGTATTTGCCAGAGTACGCTTTCAGAAAACGGTTAAAAAAACAACAGAGAGGCTGACGGGCGGGTCCCACCCGTCAGGTTTGAATATTTGAAAGAGGCGGCAGAGCACGACGGTGCCCGAGAGCCGCGGTGGTCGCCGGCGGCGATCCACGGCGAGGTAGGGAGATCGGAAGGTACCTCCGTGCTCAGGGCGCCATTCCGCGTCGGTGGGTGGTGGTGGTGGTCGCCGGCGAGCACCACGTCGACGGCGGCTCTTGCTCCGGCGGATGGCGGTTCGGGTGGTCGTGGGCCTCGTCGAAGAGTGCTGCGGAAGTTAAATTGAGGTAGGGGTTAGCCTCCTAGTGGTGCCACGAGGCTACGGGCAAGAGTAGGGCGGTGGCGGAGTTCTCACCGAAGAGAACGTTGCCGGAGCCCGAGGCGGAGGGAGTTGGCCGGAGTCGAGGAAGAAGGGCCCCTCGAGGCTCTTCCAGTGGCTAGGTGGGGTCTGGTGAGGTGGTGGAGTTGTGCGAGGGCGAGAGCAATCTCGGGGGGTGCTATTTATAGATGGCCCGAGGCGGTTGCCGTGAACGGATAAGTCCGGCGAGTGTTACGGCGGCGCTGGGCATTGGTCGGGGTGGTTTTAGGGTTGAGTGCCGTCGTGGAGGTCAACTGATCCCGTTTAGGTACTGAACGAGTCGGGGTTGGGTGCTTTGGGTATGCTCGACGGAACGGAGTGGCGCGGACCCATCGGCGGCAGGGAGCACGTTCTGTGCTTGCCGGGCCGCGGCGACGGTGCTGCATGCATGCGCTGGCAAGGAGAAGGCCACGCGGATCTCTCAGGAGGTTTGGGCGGTGCCGAACGGCGTTATGCCACAGGGTTGCCCCCTGTCGGCCGCTAGGGTGGTTCTGCCGCCGTGGAACACGCCGGCGCAGGTGGGCCAGGGCGCCACCGACGCCAGGAATAAGCCAAGCGCTCGTGTGGTGCTCCGGACATGGAGGAGGGGCTGTGATCAACGTGCCAAGTGCACTGTCGACGCGTGACTGAACTCTGACGAAGGGAAACAACACTGAACTCTGAAACTCTGAACTTTTCTGAAAATGCAAAGAAACAAAGGCCGGTGTGTGTTCGAGAATGATTTTGGTATGACGGAGTTTCTCCTTGAGCTGATTTTTGGTGGAGTGGCCTCTCATTGCATCTGGAGGCTGCATGAATTTTTGTGGAATTTTTGGAGAAGAGGAGATATGAATTTCACCAAATTTGACAAATCTGGTCCAAACTTGCAGAGACTGAAATTTTAAATTTTTGAAAAGAAGAAGAGTGGATCTTGATTGTTCTAGGTTATGGGTACCAAGGACTATCCAGGGGAGTTGGTTTGAGGTCAAAACTCAATTGCATATAGGTACTTGCTTTGCAAATCACCTAGGCTCAAAATAATGGACAAAAAAGATTTGGGAGGAGAAATAAATGAAATAAAATTCAGAAATGGATTGCACTTGTTGATACAGAATGTTTGGATTGCCCCAAAGTGGAAGGAGAGATTTTTGGGAAGATTTTACCATGTGGTGCATGGTAAAATCATGAGTGGTCTCAATATTGGAGAAGATGCAAAACTCCTAGGGTTTTCTTTTTTAAAAGAAAATAGAACCCAAAAATTTTGAATTTTGAGAAGAGGGCAATCAGAAGAAAAGCTTTTTAAAAACTAAACACCAGAGTTGAAGGAGATGCCAAAATAAAATCCTTGCCAAAGGGAAAAGGTTTCTTTTGAGAGAGAGAATTTTGGAAGGGTTTAAATGACCTTCTTCAAATCCAACAAAGTTTTTGAAGAAAACCATGCACTAGCCTAAATAACATGTCAGGATTATGTACGCATATCCTGAGTGATGTATTGTATAATTACTGCTTGCGTGTAAGATATGTAATGAGCAGTCCTTCTCCGTGCGCAAACGTTTATTCTCTTGAAAAATCTTGGAGCATTTGCGACGTTTTCCGCCTTCATGAATTTATGGATTTTTGCGACTCAATTTCTTTTCTTATGAGTGTTTCAAAATATATCCCCAGAGTGAACCATGTCGCGTCCTTGGACGCGCTCCATGCCAACTCCGTCAGAGGAAAATTTTGGCACACCCCCAAGCAACAATTTCACACAGGGGCAGTCAAGTCTATAGGACAGTGAAATGGCACTTTCCCAGATGTGTCGTCTTTATGAGCAAAGTCAGAAACAACATCAGGAAATAATGAACCAAGTCATCAATATGGGGAATCACCGTGGACAATATCAGCAGCAATCAAAGTTATCTGAGCTACAGAAGACACGTCCCCAAACTTTTTCTCACATCGACAAACCTCTTGAAGTCAAGACTGGCTTGAGACATGGAAAGAAAATTAATTATTGCCCAGTGTTCAGATCTTGAGAAAGTGCTTTATGCTCCGCACTATCTCACTTTGGAGCAGCCGCATCGTGGTGGGAAAATTTCCTACACATGCACCCCAACGAAAATAATATAACATGGGAGGAATTTAAAGAAGGTTTTCGTGGGGCACATATTCCTAAGAGTCTTATGAAGATCAAAAAGAGAGAATTTGATGACCTCAAGCAAAGGACAATGACGGTGTCAGAATACAACAGTCAGTTTACTCTGCTGTCTCGCTACGCCAACGAGGAGCGTATGTCGGAAAACAAAAAGATGGAGAAATTCCTAGACGATCTGACACCCGCGCTTAAATGCCAATTGGTCGTACACACCTTTCCAGATTTTAAGACGCTGGTGGATAAGGCCATTACCTTGGAAAATGATAGACGCAGCTTAGAAGATTTCCGCAAGCGGAAGATGGACCAGACTAATCACGCCCGCAACCACCGCAGCAAGACAGATGTTCAGAAAAACTGGACACCCAAACCCACGACAAGCGTCTCACGCCCAATCAAGAATTTTCATGCAAGGGACAAGGAGTTCACATACCGCCCAGGCGTTACCTGTTACGCTTGTGGAGAAGAAGGGCACTATGCCAAGCAGTGCCACAAGCCAAGGAACTCGACCCCAAAGACGAACAACGGAGGCAATAATTCGGCGCCAAAGCGCAACAATTTCAACCCAAATAACAACCACAGTAAGGGTCATCTGAACCACGTGACCAAAGAGGAAGCACAAAACGCCCCAGATATCGTACTTGGTACGTTTCCTGTCAACACAATACCTGCCATGGTTTTGTTTGATTCTGGAGCTTCTCACTCATTCGTTTCGAAAATTTTTGCCTTGCGAAATAATTTTTCGATGCTTCCCTTGGAAAAATCTATGATCGTCAAGTCCCCTGGAATTAAGCAAGTTACCCAGAGTTATTGCCAGGGTGTGGTTATCGAGTTTGAAGGGTTGAAGTTTCACGCAAATCTTATCGTGTTGGAAAATAAAGGACTGGATGTCATCCTAGGGATGGATTGGTTAACCACCAACAAAGGTTTTATTGATTGTTTCAACCGGACCGTAATTCTCACCCATCACCACGGGAAGCACCATAAAAGTTTCAGCCAAGGAAAGAAAAATATCCCGGCAACCGAGATTGAACAAGGTGGATATTTCTGAATTGAGCAAGGTTCCCGTAGTGTGTGAATTTCCAGATGTACTTCCCGAAGAGCTACCGGGCATGCCACGGCACCGAGAGATAGAATTCAGCATTGAGCTAGCACCGGAACCGCCCCATATACAAGAAACCATACAGAATGGCACCATCCGAATTGGTAGAAACTAAGAAGCAAATAAAAGAATTACTGGACAAGGGTTATATACGAGCCAGCTCCTCACCCTGTGGTTCACCAATTTTATTTGCCAAAAAGAAGGATGGAACACTGAGATTGTGCATAGACTATCGAGCGCTGAACATGGTCACAATCAAGAACAACTATCCGATGCCACGAATAAATGATTTATTCGATCAACTCGCTCGGGCCAAGGTATTCTCAAAGATTGACTTGAGGTCGGGATACCATCAACTGAAAGTGCGAACCGAAGATATTCCCAAGACGGCTTAAACCTCCAGATACGGATTGTATGAGTTCACCGTAATGCCATTCGGATTAACAAACGCCCCCGCATATTTTTTTCACCTCATGAACAAAGTATTCATGAAGTTTATGGACAAGTTTGTTGTGGTATTTATCGATGATATTCTGGTATACTCCAAAACACCAGAAGAGCACGCTGAACATCTCCGAATTGTACTAGGGGAACTCAGGAAACATCAATTGTACGCTAAATTCAGCAAGTGTGAATTTTGGCTAAAGCAAGTAGGTTTTACGGGCCACGCATCTTGACCCAAGAAGGTATCGTCGTAGACCCGGAAAAGGTCAAGGCCGTACTTGGCTGTAAGCCACCAGCCAGCGTGACGGATGTACGAAGTTTCTTGGAAATGGCAGGATACTACCGAAGATTTATTGAAGGATTCTCCACCATAGCAAAGCCAATGACGCAACTACTCGAGAAAGACAGGAAGTTTGAATGGACGGAAGCTTGCGAGAAAAGTTTCCAAGAACTGAAGAGGAAACTGACGACAAGACCAAAGATTAATTGTGCCGTATATACACAAGAATTTTGAGGTATATTGTGACGCATCTTGAAAGGGCCTCGGTGCGTATTAATGCAAGAAGGCAAGGTTGTCGCATATGTTTCCAGACAACTTCGCAAGCATGAGGAAAATTATCCTACTCATGACCTGGAATTAGCAGCAGTTATTCATGCACTCAAGGAATGGAGACACTTCTTACTTGGAAATCGTTGTGAAATATACACGGACCACAAGAGCCTCAAGTATATTTTCACACAACCAGAACTCAATTTACGGCAGCGACGCTGGTTGGAATTAGTAAAGGATTATGATGTTGGAATCCACTACCACCCAGGCAAAGCAAATGTTGTAGCAGATGCTTTGAGTCGGAACCCCAGTCCGAACAACGACAGCATGCCAAACTTGAGACCTGAATTTCAGCAGGAATTTGCTAAGCTCAATCTAATGGTGGTCACCGAAGGCAGTGTGTCGAACTTAGAGTTACAGCCTACCCTGATAGAGAAGGTTAAAGAGGCTCAACGTGGACACCCCAGCATTGAGGGCATAAAAAGGAAGATGAAATTGGGCAAGGCCTCAGCATTCGTTATCGATGAGCAAGGGATATTGTGGTACGGGAATAGACTTTGTGTACCAAATATTCATGACCTTAAACAGCAAATCTTGGATGAAGGCCACACCGCTCCGTATTCAATCCATCCTGGAGGAACAAAAATGTACAAAGATCTTCAGGAAACATTTTGGTGGCATGGTATAAAAAGACACATAGCCACGTTTATTGCATGTTGTGACTCATGTCAACGCATCAAGGCCGAGCACCAGAAACCGGCCGGACTATTGCAACCAAATAAGATACCCGAGTGGAAATGGGACGAGATTGGAATGGATTTTATTGTTGGGCTACCTCGGTCACGACGCGGACATGATGCCATATGGGTCATCAGCGATAGATCGACTAAAGTAGCACACTTCATCCCGTGAAGACAACCCACACCACTCGAGAAGCTTGCTAGGCTCTACCTTTCCCGTATAAATACGCTAAATGGAGTCCCAAAGAAAATAATCTCGGACAGAGGCACTCAATTCGTCTCCCGATTTTGGGATCACTTACAACAAGCTCTGGGAACACAGCTGGCATTCAGTACCGCATACCATCCCCAGACAGATGGGCAGACTAAGCGAGTAAACCAGATTCTAGAAGATATGCTGAGAGCATGTGTCCTCACCTATGGAACCAGTTGGGAAGAGAGCTTACCATACGCAGAATTCGCATATAACAACAGTTATCAGGCCAGCCTGCAAATGGCACCATTTGAAGCTCTGTACGGGCGAAGATGTCGTACCCCGCTAAATTGGTCGGAAACCGGAGACATCCATATCTTCGGCCCAGACATGCTCAAAGAGGCTGAAGATAAGGTCAAGGTGATTAAGGACAGACTCAAGACAGCCCAAAGTCGACAGAAGAGTTATTACGATCGGAAATATCGTGGATTCAATTTTGAACCCGGTGAATTTGTGTACCTACGAGTATTCCCTATGAGAGGCCTGCATAGATTCAAGATTAAAGGGAAGCTAGCCCCAAGATTCATCGGACCATTCTGCATAATGTCACGGAAAGGCACGGTAGCCTACTAGCTAGACTTACCCGAAGATTTATCCGACATCCACGACGTGTTCCACGTCTCACAATTGAGGAAGTGCGTGAGCAACCCAGAGAAACAAGTACCCCATGAAAACATTGACGTGGAACCAGACCTTACATATCGGGAGCATCCAATAAAAATCTTGGAAGAGTCTGAAAGGAGAACCCGACAGAAAACAATCAAGTTCTTCAAATTTCAGTGGAGCAACCACACCGAAAGTGAAGCCACTTGGGAAAGAGAGGATTTTCTTCGGACAGAGCACCCACATTTATTTGAGGATCAGCTGGAATCTCGGGGACGAGATTTTTCCTAAGGGGGTAGGTGTTGTGACACTCCAAAAATGTTCTTTTGGTTTTCTTCAAAAACTTTGTTGGATTTGAAGAAGGTCATTTAAACCCTTCCAAAAATCTCTCTCTCAAAAACTTTTTCCCTTTGGCAAGGATTTTATTTTGGCATCTCCTTCAACTCTGGTGTTTAGTTTTTAAAAACTTTTCTTCTGATTGCCCTCTTCTCAAAATTCAAAATTTTTGGGTTATATTTTCTTTTAAAAAGAAAACCCTAGGAGTTTTGCATCTTCTCCAATATTGAGACCACTCATGATTTTACCATGCACCACATGGTAAAATCTTTCCAAAATCTCTCCTTCCACTTTGGGGCAATCCAAACATTCTGTCTCAACAAGTTCAATCCATTTCTGAATTTTATTTCATTTATTTCTCCTCCCAAATCTTTTTTGTCCATTATTTTGAGCCTAAGTGATTTGCAAAGCAAGTACCTAAATGCAATTGAGTTTTGACCTCAAACCAACTCCCCTGGATAGTCCTTGGTACCCACAACCTAGAACAATCAAGATCAACTCTTCTTCTTTTCAAAGATTTCAAATTTCAGTCTCTGCAAGTTTGGACCAGATTTGTCAAATTTGGTGAAATTC
The DNA here is from genome assembly GCA_021605145.1 of Aegilops bicornis. Taxonomy (NCBI): domain Eukaryota; kingdom Viridiplantae; phylum Streptophyta; class Magnoliopsida; order Poales; family Poaceae; genus Aegilops; species Aegilops bicornis. The sequence goes on along the minus strand of CM038671.1, from coordinate 43,010,027 downwards.
ATATCTCCTCTTCCCCAAAAATTCCACAAAAATTCAGGCAGCCTCCAGATGCAATGAGAGGCCACTCCACCAAAAATCAGCTCAAGGAGAAACTCCCACATACCAAAATCATTCTGTCGAACACCTGGCCGGCACTGTTTCTTTGCATTTTCAGAAATGTTCAGAGTTTCAGAGTTCAGTGTCGTTTCCCTTCGTCAGAATTCAGTCACGCGTCGACAGTGCACTTGGCACGTTGCTCACAGCCCCTCCTCCCTGTCCGGAGCACCACATGAGCGCTTGGCTCGTTCCTGGCGTCGGTGGCGCCCTGGCCCGCCTGCGCCGGCGTGTTCCACGGCGGTAGAACCACCGTAGCGGCCGACAGGGGGCAACCCTGTGGCATAACGCCGGTCGGCACCGCCCAAACCTCCTAAGATTTTTTTAACTTTGTTTTGCTAATAAAAATCTTGCCAAGAAATTTAACTTTCCTTTTTCTTGGTTTTTCTTGATTTCAAAACCATTCTTTTCTTGGTTATCTTGGAGTTGTTCCCTAAGATGGAAATCTTTTACTTATAATATTGGACTTGTTTAACCACTCAAAAAAAAATTCTTTTATTAGTAGAACTAATTACATAATTAAATTGCTTGATCTTTAGTTGCTTGAAAAATGATTTTTCAAAATTATATGGCCATAATTGAACTACAACCCTCTTATAAATTCACCTAATATTCCAACCAAAAATTGGAGATGTCTGGTGATGTTTTTAAATCACTTTTGTGCAGAGTTATAATTTATTCATGGATTATCTTGAGCTCTACACCAAATTTTTCTTCTCTGGTCCAGTAGGCATTTTTGCACTGCAACTCTTTAAAATACTTCTTTCTAGCCTCCACCAAAATTATGGGATGTCAGTAGGAGCATATTATTCCTCTATATGCAAAAATCCAAGGATGTTATTTGAAAATTTTGAGTGAATCAGCCTCATCTTCATTTTGGTCCAACATGATGGATTGTACAGCAACCATATCCTTGCTTGCTCATTGGCCCTTGATTCTTCCTCCTGCTTGTAGTCGACCCTGCAAAACCCCGAAGTCCAGGAGCATGCAATCATTGGAATACTTTTGGTTCATGAGATGATGCCATTTAAGTTCTGTCCAGGATTGAAGTTCTACAAAACTTGCACTAGCAAGTTTGTGCTTTTCACAAACCAACCTCACCACCCTCTCTTTCATCCAAAGAGACTTCAATCTGGAAGAATTGGCCACTTCAAGAAATGCCTAGGTGCCTGTGGCATTTTGACAAACACCCTGAGTGCAAGGCCAGATTTGGCATGATTTCAAGTCTACATGGTGGACTTGGTCTCCAGATCAAACCACCTTGTCATTTGATCTTCCCTCTATCACTAACCTAGTCCTGTTGCTTGCCAATCTCACCTGAGACCTCTATCATGCCCAGGCATTTTATCGAACACATTCCGTGCGTGCTCTGGGCGCGAGCAGAGCGCGCGTATTGCACGAGCCACGGCCGAGCCGACACGCCGCGCCCTGGTTTTGGCCCGCTCTGTGGCGCCACGCCACGCACTCCCTTCTCACAAACGCCAAGCCACCAGCAGCCTACAGCGCCGCCGTCAGAGCCTTGGCGGCACGCCGGCGTTCGCAAGCAGGCCCCGGCCGTGTCGGCGCCGCCCAAGCCACCAGCGCTCGCCAGCTGCCCCCTTAAGCATTTCCAGCTCATCCGCAGCCTCGTCTCCTAGCGCGCGTCGCCGCCACGTCACCATAGCTACAGAAAGACGGTCGCCGGCAACCTTATCCCCGGCCGCCGCGGAACCGCCTTGGCGAGTCTATTGAAGGAGCCCCGAGCTCATCCCCGCACACAGGCAGCCTCTCACTATCCTCCTAGTGCCCCCGCTGCCGTAAATTGAGGGGGAAGAGGCCGTCTTCACCGACTCCGGCCAGTTCGGCCACCGCCGCCTCCCAGCTCCGTTCGGCACAACCGGAGCCTCCCCGGCCAATCCAACGCCACCAGAAGACTCCACTCCTTCTTGCGGTACCACCCAGACCACCAGCTGCGACGGAGAGCCACCAAAACCACAAACTCACTCCGCTCCCGAAACCACCGGCCGCCGCGAAGCTCGTCGACGGCGATTCCCTCCACCCCCGACGACCCTACAACCACCGGAAGGACCACCCTTGATCTGCGGATCCATCCCCGCTCTCAGCTCCCCACAAGGACCCGCCGTTCGCCGGCGGCGATCGCCGGAGTCCCGCACCCCTGCTCGGGCAGAGGAAGAGGAAGGAGGGCAATTGGTCAAACCTGACCAGTGGGCCAGGCAGGCCCACTGTCAGTGAACCAGCCCCGCCTCCACGTGTAGTAAGTGAAGGCATTTTCTCAAAGTACGTCTTCGACGTATGCTTATTTTCGAAACGTTTTTCTTTTTCTGTTTATTTTTTAAAAGCAGATTTTGACCAGGACTTTGACTAGCTATAACTTTTTAAATACAACTCAAAATGAGATGATTCTTTTTCATACCTCTCTCAAATTTGATCTAGTTTATTTTAAAATTTATTTGATAATTTTTCAAAACTACTTTTTGTGCTGTTTTGGATTTGTGTGTTAATTCAAATTTATTTAAAATAGGACTTTGGAGAGAGAGAAGAAAACTTTCAAAAGTTTTGGAGTGCACCCTGCCTTACCACACATTGAAGGCAAGCATTACGAACCCTGGCACAATATGTTGCATGTATTGTTTAACACGATCATGACACCACCTCATTACATGGAACTCGTTATTTTATGTGGTGGTATGATCATTTGCATGCATGCTTATTTAAATTTTCCTTGCTGTTGGAAATGGACTTGCTGGGGATGATGACCATCCTCGTATGCATTTAGTGCCTCCCGGAAGGAAAAATGTGAAAGTCGATGTCTTGGGTAGACCAGAGCTTGTCCCTAGTTCCTCGTCGGAACGAGTGTGTCCGGCATGGCATGAAGAGTATGATGAGTGGTGACTCTGTCTGTTGGATGAAATGCATTTGTTATTCCAATCATGCAGGGAATACTTGTACCTCCTGAGTCGACCCTAGATCGAGTCTTGTTCCAGTAACCCCCATGCTTGTCTCGTACTACCACTCGTCTCTACAACAAGTAGAGTACGGTTCAGTAAGTTGTCAACCTCTTTCTAGCACACACCGTACAGAGAGGCCATGGTGGAAGATATCGGTTGAAGCCGGTAGGCATGCCACCTGGTCCGGGGGCATGGGTGTTTCCGGTTGAGACCGAGAGGGGAGGCTACCCCTTAGAGCGCGCGTTCTAAATTTGATCCCATGCCACGCGAGGTTGTAGCCTCCCCACTTAGAGTTTTTGGATAAGAGTCAACTTTAGGTAGAAGGCGTCCCAATATTTCAGAGGGTGAAAATCTTGTTAAGAAAATTGATGAAAGTGGGTTTGGAGAGGTGAAAACTTTAGTTAGTAATGCACCCACTATTTTGGTTTACAAAGACTTTAATTATGATAGTTTCTCTCTAATTGATTGTATTTCTTTGTTACAATCCATGCTAAATTCACCCCATGCTTATGAACAAAATAAAGCTTTTACTAAATATATTGTTGATGCTATGATGAAAGCTTTGGAAGAAAAGTTGGAATTGGAAGTTTCAATTCCTAGAAAATTGCATGATGAATGGGAACCTACTATCAAAGTCAAGATTAAAATTTACGAGTGTTTTGCTTTGTGTGACTTGGGTGCTAGTGTTTCTACAATTCCGAAATCTTTATGTGATGTGCTTGGTCTTACCAATCTTGAAGAATGTTCCTTGAATTTGCACTTGGCGGATTCTACTATTAAAAGCCCTATGGGGAGAATTAATGATGTTCTTTTTCTTCCAAATAGGAACTATGTGCCCATAGATTTTATTGTTCTTGATATTGATTGCAATCCGTCTTGTCCAATTATTCTTGGTAGACCGTTTTTACGCACTATTGGTGCCATGATTGATATGAAAGAAGGCAATATCAAGTTCCAATTTCCTTTGAGGAAGGGTATGGAACACTTTCCTAGAACAAAAATCAATCCACCTTATGAATCAATCATGAGGGCATCTTATGGATCTCGAACCAAAGATGACAAAACTTAGATCCTTTCCTTATGCCTAGCTAAGGGCGTAAAACTATAGCACTTGTTGGGAGGCAACCCAATGAATAAAATTTATTTTTGCTTTTTGCTTTATGTTCTTGTGTGTTTACACAATTATGCTACTGTTATGATTGTGTTTTAATTAGTGTTTGTGCCAAGTAAAGCCTTTAGGATCTTCTTGTGTGATAGTTGTTTGATCTTGCTGAAAAAGACAGAAACTTTGCTGTCACACCCTGATTTTCATGCCACTACACTTAAGCTAACAATCATGATAAAATGTGGTTTGACAAAAACTTTTGAGTGATTTGGACCTTGCCTTGATTGGTTTTTGTCTGCTGTTTGCAAGTGCTCTAAAAATCAAATAAATCCTCCAACTCCTATACTTCATCTCCTTGCTCCAAACTCTTGAACCAATGATCATGCCATGTGTATAGGACATAAAAATAATTTCTTGCAAAAATAATTTGGCCAAATAGTATTTTCAAAAATTAGTTTTTCAAAACCCCTGAAATTGAGGTTTGCACTGCAAGTACTTAATTATGGGCAGTAAAAATCTTTCCAAAACTATATTTGACTCCTATTAGATATAGTATACCCATAAACTACAAAAATATAATTTTAAAAGTTATTTTCCTATTTAATTTAAAGGCTTTTTCTTAAGTCCAGAAATGGTCTTTCATAGGTTAAAATTATTTTAATGCTTTAAAAATATTTGGGAAAAACCTAGGGAAACTCAGTGGACATATATTGTCCATATATAAGAGTTTCAACACATGGTAATGTTTAAAATATTGGTCAAATCCTCAAAAACCCTTTACGGATATTTCAAGCTTTTGAAATATTTACAAAGGAAATATTCTCCAAAAATTCCAAGGAAATTCTAGCATGTCACATATGACATGTTTGATGATCTTGACAAGTATCATGTCATGGAGAATAGTATAACCACATGAAATCCCCTCAAAACCGTTTCTGTCCATTTTGAAGTTTGAGCAACTTTACATTGCCAAACATGTCCAAATGTTCTCAAACCTTTTGAACATGCTCAAATGGTCTAATAATTCATCTAGACCAAATGGCACAAGTTGGAGAAAATGTTATATTGATCAAAGTGCCCTAAAACCCTTCCTGTCCAGAACCAATTTTGAACTACTCTACATTGGAAACTTTCTCCTTTTGATCTCAACTTTTGTGGACATGTTCATAACCTCAGATTATGGCACTACACCAAGTGGTGCATCAACGAGAACAGATTTGCATGGCTAAATCTTGGAAAGCCCATTTCTGCTGATTTCTAGGGTTTACCAAAGTTGCATTGGCAACTTTGCCCAAATAAGCTCCAAATTGGTGGAAGGAACTAATTATATGTGTCATTTCACCCTGTGGAGTCTCATGGCAGTTGGAAATCATCTGCTGGCCCAAACCATTATCAAACACCTTCTTCCACTTTTCAAAAATCACCATTTTGACCACTAACACTATTCTCCTTGAGCTCAACTTTTACCAGAGCCCCTCGAGTCCCCTTGCGCCTCCAGTAACTCTTCCCTGGCCTCAACTCAATGATTGAAGGGTGAAACATCCCCATTTACCCTTCTGGACAGCAGCATTCTTCTCCTTTCTCACCTCCCTCCTCACTCCAGTGGATCTCCAGGGCATCCAATGCCCCTCCCCACTTGTTTACTTCTCCCTAGCGCAACCAGACATGAGTGGGCACGCCCCTGCCCCTTAAACAATGCCATGGCAGCCAAAGGCACGCTCTGGAGCGCGCTACAGTGCGCTCCCGCACTGTAGCTGCCCCCTGCAAGCACCTCCGGCCACCTCGAGCCTCCTCCTCGCGCCAGCCGAGGTGCCTCGACGTCCGCAACACGCCACCATGCTGGCCCTCTCCTTCCCCTCTCTGTCCTTCCCGTGCCGCGCGTGCCCAGAGCCGCCCGAGCCCACCAATGCTTGCGCGAGCCCGTGGCTCCACCTGGAGCTCACCCCCCTCTCTCTCTCCCTTCCATGCACCCAACACCACCCCCACGAGCGCCGTAGACAGTCCCGAGCCTTCTCCCGTGGCCACCCTAGCCATTTCCGCGGGCACCCGTAGGTCGCGTCCAAGGTGAGCTACGAATCGGCTACTTAAAGCCGTCCCAAGCCCTCCTCTCCACTCCGTTTGCTCCCCCTCTCCCCTAGAGCCCCTCTGGACCAACCCACGCCCCTCCTCGTGCCCTCCTTGCATCTCCATGGCCGGAGCAATGCCGCCGGCCTCCGCCTAAGTTCGCGCCACCTAGTGCCCCTCCTCCCGACCTCTTTGTTCCAGAGCAGCACCAGCACCACCGCCAACTCTCCCCGCACCTCAGTCCTTCCTCCCCGTGCCTGCCCCACCGTGCCCAAATCTCACCGCCGGTCTCGTCCGTCGCGGCAAGCACCCAGCTCCACCTGGTGGCCCTGGGCGACCGTGCCACCCACGGTTGGATGCGGCGTGGCCTCTGGCCTGCAGACGCTGGCTTCACCGGAGGTGGCAGTACCGCCGGGAGAACGCCAGCCGGCTCGGCCTTGCCTCCTGCCTACTGCTCTGTTCGAGCGGGAGGTAGGAAGGCAAGTGAGCCGAGCACCGGCCCCTGTTTAAGTGGAGACAGGCTCGCCGCTGCCGCCTTTCGCTCAAGGAAGGTGTTTTCCCTAGATTACGCCTTCGACGTCGCCCCTGACACCCGCGCCGCTGGGCCGGCCCACTGCTATCTTTCGCCTGGTGCGCTGGATAAGGGTACACCCCCTTTCCCTTTCCTTTTTCTTTTTCTGTAAATTTGTAAAATCCACAAATAAATCAAATGAACTCCAAATTTGATGATTCAAATTTCCAGAGACTCCATAAATCAAGTTCTATTTAATAGGCCACAGTGGACATTTTTGTTGTTCTTGGTTTTCACTGAACCTTTTAAAAAGGTCATTTATCCACATAAGTCCACTTCAAAAATGCATATTATATTCATTTCAACTCCAAATCCAGTGAAACCAATTTCTAAATGTTTATAAAATCATGCCTAAATTAATGGGTACTTTTACTCATTTTTATAAAATGGCATTCTATGGACAACTTGTGGATCCATCAAATCCATTGATTCCATCATATTGAAATGTTCAGAAATATCCACTGATCCAATTCCAATAAAAACACTTTGGTAATTTTTCATATGACCAAAGGCATCCTAGAAAAGTCCAAGTCACATTTTTAGAGCACTTTTATTTTGCCTTGTTGTGTTGCTTATTGTGATTGTTTACGGTGTTAGTTGATGAAGTAGACGGAGTATTTGGAGAAGGACCAGAAGATTTCAAGACTCTGATGAACCAGGCAAGCAGCCCTTTGACCATGACACCCCTCTTGTTCATCGGTACCCTTTTTCCGGTTGCATGATGATGAAGTATGACGGTGGTAAACTTGTTGTGAACCACCACATGATGCATACCCCTACTCATGACCTTACCTTGTTCATGATTTCATTTTCAAGAGACTATTTGATGCATAATGATGCATGTGTGCCATGAACTCTTCATGGTTACATTCTTTCAAAAACCCCATCGGGTGCCCCTAATGCCCTTGGGAGATGTTGATCTAAGGTCACCACTTGAGGAAGAAGTGGTGTACCGGAGAGAGATTTTGGTGTGTGTGTGTGTGTGTAAAATGATGGATTGGATTTATGTGTGATTACCGTCCCAACCAAACATGTGCAACCACTCTACCCCTTATGGGACGGGGCATTATTGATTACTTAGGTTGATACTAGCATGGTGCCCACATTACTAGTGACGGGGGTGACTTGAGGTCACTCTTGGGACGGGGTCGTGCTTGGATAGGCGGCCATGACTGTTTTCACAGGGCACCGGACACACCATTGGTCCCTTCGTGTATACGAAATAATGTGAAAAGGGCAGAGTCCCACGATCTCTTGCTTATACACGAGGGCCGTGTATCAACGAGTGGACCCTATGTTAGTGTCGTCGAGGGAAAGGTAATGATCGGGTGCTTCCCCCGAGTGCTTGAGGTACTGCGGGATCGTGGATGACACGAAAGCTTCCCGGATCTTGTGCGTAAAGTGCGCAACCTCTGCAGAGTGTCAAACTATTTGAATGGCCGAGTCCACGGTCATGGACAGTTGGGAGGTGCTACTTAAACTATGTCCAGAAATTTTACAAATCACGATGCATGTGTGTGTGGAAAGGAACTATTTGTGTCAAGGTGGAGACTTGACATGTTGAATGACATGACATCGATTCAACTCTATTTATGTTGATATATGTAACCTGTTCTCGAGGTTACCCATGTTTTATTGATGCATATCTCACAAGTTGATAGGACATCTTAACTAGCTTGAAGCTAGGTTGCTTACTCGTTGTACAATTGCATTGTTACTTTGAACCAAATCATGGGTTGCTTGCGAGTACATTCAAAGTACTCATTGGCTTGCCACTGGTTATTTTATTGGCCAGGCATGAAAGAACAAGATATATTGAAGAGTTCCTTGGTGACGATCGTGCGAGCTAGGACGCTTTCCCAGTCAGAATGCCTGTAGGGTTAAGGCAGATGGCATGGGTCCAAGTTATCGACGAAAATTTCCGCTGCGATGATATACTCAAGACTTGACCATAATGGTCCTACTTGTGTAAAACGGTATGTATGGATGTAAGACACTTGTTATTCAGCTTCTGTGTGTTCAGTGAGCATTGATCTCTGGGATCACTGTACACGTGCATTCGGTGATCACGACTTATGAGTCGGGGTCCCCACATTTGCGCTCACGATTAATTTTCATAAATAGCAGAAAAGAGCTTTTGCTCTGATTCTTTTTGCAGAAAATTAACATACAAATTACCCTGGCCACCCTAATTTGGTAGAATTTTTGGAGTTACAGAAGCATTCGCTAAAGTCAGATTACTACACACTGTTCTGTCTTGACAGATTCTGTTTTCTTTGTGTTGTGTGCTTATTTTGATGACTCTATGGTTTTATTTGATGAGTTTTTGCCATATAAAATTTGGAATACAGTAGATATAATACAAAAACAAAATATGAATTGGTTTGATACAACACTTATAGTAGTAGTTTGCTTTCTTATACTAACGGATCTCACAAAGGTTTTGTTGAGTTTTGTGTGATCGAAGTTTTCAAGTTTTGGGTTATCTTACGATGGATGAAGGAAGGATGTAAGAGCCTAAGCTTGGGTATGCCTTGGCATCCCAAACTGTTATCCAAGAATGAGCAACCAACTAAGCTTGGGGATGTCCCCGAGTGGCATCCCCGCTTTCTTCCAACAACTATCGGTATTTTACTCGAGGCTATATTTTTATTCGTCACATGATATGTGTTTTGCTTGGAGCATCTTGTATGATATGAGTCTTTACTTGTTTTATTTTGTGTTTTAAGGCATCAATCCTTGCTGGACACACCTATTTGAGAGAGCCAAAATTATATCATGACTTGTTAGAATTGCTCTCTGTGCTTCACTTAAATCTTTTATGAGCTAGGGCTTGCTCTAGTGCTTTGCTTATATCTTTTTGAGCACGGTGTGCTTTGTTATTTTTGAACAAATTATTTCTTGCTTCACTTAGATTTATTTGAGAGTTAGTAAAATTTTGAAGAAATTCTCTCTTGCTTCACTTAAATTATTTTGAGAGAAAGAAATTTTGTTATGATCATGATCTTCACTTATATTTGTTTGAGCTTATGAAAAGCAACACATGAAAATTAGTTCCAAAGTGATAGATATCCAAGAAGGATAAAGTAAAAAAATTTCATGAAGATCACTGGACAAAATAAACTTGATTCTTAGTAATAGTTTTGAGATATGATGATGTGATATGTGAGTTATGTTGATGAGTAATTGTGTTCTACTAAGAATATTGGTGTTAAGGTTTGTGATTCCCTATGCATGCACGAAAGTCAATAATCATGCAATGAAAATTATATCCTACTTGTGGTGCATTATTCGGTGTTAATTATGCTTAATGCTTGCTTATGAGATTATTCGTTTCTTGGTTGGTCGCTTCTCAATCTTTTGCTAGCCTTCATTTCGCACTAAGTATGACCTCTACTCGTGCATCCAAAATCCTTTAAACCATGTTTGCCACATGAGTCCACTATATCTACCTATATGTGGTATTCTTTTGCCGTTATAAGCAAATTTGCATGTGCCATCTCTAATTTTCAAAATAAAGTTCTGTTTTGTGTGTTTGTATCGCTCATGAGCAGTAACGGTGGCTAATATTTTCCATGCTAGATGTGTTATTCTCATGATGAGTGTTTATTCACTTGTCATTGCACGGGGGTAAGGCAAAGGTTTTAGGGATGCCCAGTCCCGAAATGCAAAAATAAATTTACTTTATGTTGTCAAATAATAAATTCCTTGGAAAGTGTTTGTATGGAGGGCACCCGTGGATACGGTTAGCCATGGAAAGTGAAAGTATGGTGGAAAAAGGAATAAACTTTATTTTCTGTTTGGGGACCGCCTATGGCATATCTAGCATGGAAAGTGTTCGTAGCTCTACATCGTTTTCGTTGGTGGGATGGATACACCTCCCAAAATGTTTTTATCTCTATTTTTTCGCTTTGATCTCTGGCACCTCTACAAATCCCTACTTACCTCTACGAAGGGCCTTTCTTTTACTTTATGCAATTTTTATTTTGAATTTGAGTCTCCATCTTCTCTCATAAAAAGCACCAACTAGGAGGCAATATGATCATGCTTAAGTATTGGGTATAGCTTTTATTCGAGTGTGTTTCATGAATCGATCAATGTTTGAGCATGATGGACTAGGGATAACTTGTTTTAGCATTGATATTTTGAAAGCCATGGTTGCTTGTTGATATGCTTGAGTATCTAAACTAGTACATATGCCCGTGCGTTGCAACAGGCGGAAAACTTGACAAAACCTGCTTCACATGCCACTACGCTCCACTTACATTCAAGTCTAACAAACAAATAAGGTTGCCCTCATCTCTATAAGGTGCATATGCGGGAGTGTTGCCACGACTAAATTATCCTTAGAAACTAAGGGTCCCAAATATCAAACAATAAACTCTGTTAACAAGAAATGCAGTCAGTAGTAAGTTCACTTAGTATATGGTTGTCGACCTAGATTTTCCAAAATGCTTTGAACTGATGCATTTCCCTTGCAAACTATGCAGACAGAAGACCAAACTTGAAAGATTAAATAATTGTTTTTCTGGAAAGGAGAGGTGCAACAAGAGATTAGTTTAAATTGCATAATAAAGACCACCATTTTGACATATCATGTAATTCCATCCTAGAGACAAATCTTGCGACCAGTCTGTCATGCATTCCTAAAATGGTATGCCTCTTCAGCGATCACAGGTGCATGGCTGGGAACTTTTCCCGAGCGTTTTGTCTGCAAGAGATGTTCAGATTACTTCATTTGTGAATAGACGGCACACCCAGCTAGTATTTAAGAACAAAACAATAAAATGCCATTGAATTCCCATCATGTAGAATAAGGCACTGCCTCCATGAAACCTGCAATGACAAGAGCATGTAAGTTTTCTCGGCGTGGTATTTGTAATCCACATGCCCTAACTATCAAGTTCTCAACTAAGAATATATATATAATACCGCCACCTTATAATATCACCACTGCTATTTATAGATGCTGGTTCGTAGACAAATATGATCTGAAATGGTTTATGTCAGAGGAAAGAGCAGAGGGCACTTTTATTGTGTTTTTAATAGTGAAACTTCTATCTCTACAAAGTTTTTCCCTCTGTTTCATCTACATGTCGTGGCACAAAATATTGTTGCTACTTCACAAGCTGATGAAAATAGTGTGTACAGAACCCGCGGACAAAGTTGCTCCATGTGAAATTCAACATATAGAAACCTACATAAAGTATAAGTATAATCAAGGACATCTAGTGCATTATTGTCTTTTGGTATTCCAACTCTTCACCAAAAAAATCTACTGAAACCATATGCATAGATTATAGTAGTTATGGTAGCTCATTTCATGTCCAACAGAAATTCATGTGTTCTCTAAAATAAAAACATAGGTCTTAAATATAAACACAAAGAAATAGGCGTTTTCTTTAAAAGAAAAGGTGTAGAGAATGAACTATATAAACTGAATAGTCATTACATGAATCAGAAGTAGAAGCGATACTTTAGTACAAAAACATATATTGTACAACTGGTTCTATCTGTATCTAACCATGCGGAATTAAGCTCAATATACCTCATTTTCCGCTGAAGTCAAGATCTATTGCGGATCAATGTGAGCAGCTTCAATGTTGAACCTTCCATATAGAACAGGCCCTTGTCAATACAATTGCAGTCAGAGTTGATTGCAATATTGACGCGTATGTCATGAGCAGCAAAATCATATGCTCCTGGGTTCTAGCACTTGCCCAACTGATATAGTTCAAGCAGGAAAAAAACATTCAGTAAACCAAAATGGAAACCTTTTAGAAAGTAGAGGGGCTCAGTGTTAAGCAATGGTTTCAGGTAACTATCGGGTTCAACCAGTACTATGCTACCTTCTAATAAACATGGAAGATGATTAAGGTCTCAATGAGATAATGTGAACTGTAGTGTGGTCAGCAGCAAGAGGAACATTTAAACATTCAATGTGCCCATTGCAAGTGCTCCAATAAATGCAATAAGGAGAACTCAAATAAAGCAACATCTCTAGGAATGTATTCTGGAAAATATAAATAGAAGACCAGGTAAACTTTGCAACAGTCAATGTACCTTTTAAGAAGAATCAATCGGCTATCATAATTTTTTGACGGGCTAAGACTATCATATTCAGCAACCAAAACGATACAATATATGTCATAGAAAAAAAACTACTAAGTGGAGGTGGCAAGAAAAAGAGAGATATGAGTGGTCAAACTCTCCTGGAAGCAAAGAGATCTTGACTTACAAACTCGAGGCACATAGCAGCATACCAAAATTTCTAGCTAGTTGTACTTGCAGGTAGTGAAATTAAGCAGGCAATGTTAGGAGACTCGAAAGAAGGCTTTGGCCAACCTGTGATCCTCACATTATATGATCATGTGCAGGTTCGTATTTTACTGTTTAAATTCTTGAGGCTCTCTCATCTTGTTTTGAAATAGCTCCATGTTAAGACTTCTTATATCCATAGTTTGGTAGTTGCTTGAGAATAATAGATGGCAGAGAAACAGCTCGGGGAAAATAAGCATACTATAATTAGAACAAGCTTCTCTGGTTACAAGTTGCACATTCAAAAGGCAAGATAAGCTTGTGATTCCCCAAGCTGTTTCTCTGCTAGCTCTTTTATCCTTAATGGCAGGAACTCCGTGTCGATGGCAGTTTTTTAGGGCCTCGGCATTCTCACTTCAGAGAGCTACCATAGTTATATTACACCCCCAAAAAGATCTTCTTCACTACACAAGAAAGCAATTAGTGTCTCACTCCAGATGATTATTTAGTGTCTCTTTACAAACTCTCTGCTTCATATGTGGTGGTGGTGTCACTCTACAACTGTCAAATAGTCTATCTTTGTTAACTACTTTCCTGCATGGTACCCAAACCAAATAGAGCATTTCCATTTTTCTAGTTTATTGTTGTGTTATTCACCCATGAGCAATGTGATGCCGATATGGTAATAACTATTCACTATACTATTGCTCGCTAGATTATTTTCAGCTCAGCAGGTGTCATTCTCAAACTTCATATTCCATGGGAAATCATTAAATTTCAAGAAACTCAAAGAAGTTTAATCGATATCAATTCTGTTATTATTGTACAACGACACAAGTAAATGGGAGTAATCTCTAAAAGAAAAACCAGAGCAGCTTCATGGGCAAATATGCCTATGTATATTGATTTTCGCACAAAGAAAATCCTGCAGCAGGAACTACCTAAAAGAAGGGTAACATAGAGCTAACAATGCATTAAGTGGAAAGCACAAAAACATATGCATGCATTAAGTAGAAGTACCTTGGTGGCCGGGAACACCGGCAAGGCTTAGTGCAGGAATCCTCGTGGCGGACACAGCGGCCGGCCCCTAGTGGGTGGACATGCTCCGTGCAGCCATGGTCGACTCCTAGATAGAAAACAGACATAATTGGAAAGTGTGCATATGGTGAATCAATGGTACTCCAGTACAAGGATAAGCAAGTACATTCGGCAAGCCAGACATTGTTAGCAACAAAGAAGCAAGTCAACACTCAAGGTCAAATGAAATTCCACCAAAAATGCATGAAACGGTGATAGGCCAAAAGATTAACTAAATGCATATGTAACTTCTACTTTTGGCCCAACAAAGGCATATGTAATTGCTATTGTGATCTTGACTTTTCCATATTGAATCAGTACAATCTTTTTTGGTGCATCAACCATCTTTCAACTGACAAATGATTCACTAATTGTTCTAAAAATACATGGCATTAGTTCAAACTGAGGGGATTCAAAGATTGGAGAGAAATCAGACTGAGGGAGGGTAAGCGGAGAAACTTCATGAAGATTTTGACTGCTGCCGCCGTGGCCTTCCAAGCGCCCTCACATCCGTGGTCTTCCACCGCAAGCGTCGAGGTCTTGCTAGTAGGCTCGCCCGTGTAGTTGTCTCCTATGATTTTTGTGGATGAAGGAGTGGCTGGTGGCGAAGCCGGCGGGGTTGGGGGAACCATTGTGGAGGTGGAAGCAGTGGGGAGGAGTCCCGGCGGTGCCATGGTAGCAGGGGCAGGAGGCAGGGGTAGCCGCGACGGCGGTGTGCGGCAGCACCGGTTGGGGCGGGGCGGGGCGGGGAGGGAGGCGGCGGTGCCGGGCGGGGCGGGGCGGGAAGCGGCGGTGCCAGGCGGGGCGGGGCGGGTCGGGAGGCGGTGGCGCCAGGTGGGGCGAGGCAGGAGGCGGGAGGCGGCGGCGCGATGGAGGTGGAGATGGGATCGGCACTCGGGAGGCAGAGTCGTGAGGATGGCTTTTTTTCTATCGCCTGTACCGGTTCGGTTGACTTATCATGAAATGAAGATTGTGGGTTGAATAGCAAAAACTACAGGGACTTTTATGCAAAAATGTCAACGACGTACCACCAGAAGCGATCGCTGCTTTACTAGTAGGGAAAGATTATTATGTCAAAACTAGACTATTGCTTTGAATCACATAAAAGTCCAAATGTCCATGCTATAAAGAAAAGAATATGATATGACTTGATGAACAACAGTCCACTTCAAAAATTCTGTTTTTATCACTTACCTACTCGAGGACGAGTAGGAGTTAAGCTTGGGGATGCTGATACGTCTCCAACGTATCTATAATTTTTGATTGTTCCATGCTGTTTATTTATCAATCTTGGATGTTTTGTAATAATTTTATATCTTTTTTGGTACTAACCTATTTACATAGTGCCAAGTGGCAGTTGCAGTTTTTTCCATGTTTTTTACGTCGCAGGAACTCAATACCAAATGGACTCCAAATGCCACGAAACTCCACGATGAATTTTTATGGGCCAGAAGGAAGGCAATGGGCCCTGGTTGCAGCTGGGGGGTGCCACGAGGGGGGCACAACCCACCAGGGCACGCTAGGAGGCCCTGGCGCACCCTGGTGGGTTGTGCCCACCTCGGGTGCCCCCCGGACCGCCTCTTTGCTCTAAAAATACCCCAAAATCCCAGAACCCTCAAGCATCGATTTAAATATTCATCCAGCCGCAGAGTCTAGAACCACTAGATCCAATCTAGACAACGATACGTCTCCAACGTATCTATAATTTTTGATTGTTCCATGCTATTATATATTCTGTTTTGGAAGTTCAATGGGCTTTATTATACACTTCTATATTATTTTTGGGACTAACCTATTAACCGGAGGGCCAGCCCAAATTGTTGTTTTTTGCCTATTTCAGTGTTTCGAAGGAAAGGAATATCAAACGGAGTCCAAACAGAATGAAACCTTCGGGAACGTGATTTTCGGAACAAACGTGATCCAGAGGACTGGGAGTGGACGTCAAGCAACCAACGAGGAGGCCACGAGGCAGGGGGCGCGCCTACCCCCATGGGCGCGCCCTCCACCCTCGTGGGCCCCTCGTAGCTCCACCGACCTACTTCTTCCTCCTATATATACCTACGTACCCCAAAAACATCAGACACGGAGCCAAAACCCTATTTCCACCGTCGCAACCTTCTGTACCCGTGAGATCCCATCTTGGGGCCTTTTTCGGCGCTCCGCCGGAGGGGGCATTGATCACGGAGGGCTTCTACATCAACACCATAGCCTCTCTGATGATGTGTGAGTAGTTTACTTCAGACCTTCGGGTCCATAGTTATTAGCTAGATGGCTTCTTCCCTCTTTTTGGATCTCAATACAAAGTTCTCCTTCATTCTCTTGGAGATCTATTCGATGTAATCTTCTTTTGCGGTGTGTTTGTCGAGATCCGATGAATTGTGGGTTTATGATCAAGATTATCTATGAACAATATTTGAATCTCCTCTGAATTCTTTTATGTATGATTGGTTTCTTTGCGAGTTTCTTGAATTATCAGTTTGGTTTGGCCTACTAGATTGATCTTTCTTGCAAGGGGATAAGTGCTTAGCTTTGGGTTCAATCTTGTGGTGCTCGATCCCAAAGTGATGAGGGGAAACGACACGTATTGTATTGTTGCCATCGAGGATAAAAAGATGGGGTTTATATCATATTGCATGAGTTTATCCTCTACATCATGTCATCTTGCTTAAAGCATTACCCGTTCTTATGAACATAATACTCTAGATGCATCTTTGGATAGCGGTCGATGTGTGGAGTAATAGTAGTAGGTGCGGTGAGTCGGTCTACTTGTCACGGACGTGATGCCTATATACATGATCATACCTAGATATTCTCATAACTATGCTCAATTCTATCAATTGCTCGACAAGAATTTGTTTACCCACCGTAATACTTATGCTATCTTGAGAGAAGCCACTAGTGAAACCTATGGCCCCGGGTCTATTTTCCATCATATTAATCTCCGTCAACAAGTTCTTTCTATTACCGATTATTTTGCTTTCTTTACTTTTAGTCTTTATCATAAAAATACCAAAAATATTATATTATCATCTCTATCAGATCTCACTTTTGCAAGTGGCCGTGAAGGGATTGACAACCCCTTTATCGCGTTGGTTGCAAGGTTCTTCTTTGTTTGTGTAGGTGCGTGGGACTTGAGCGTCGTCTCCTCTTTGGATTGATACCTTGGTTCTCAAAAACTGAGGGAAATACTTACGCTTACTTTCTGCATCACCCTTTCTGTTCAAGGAAAACCAACACAGTGCTCAAGAGGTAGCAAGAAGGATTTACGGCACCATTGCCGGGAGTCTACGCACAAGTCAAGACATACCAAGTACCCATCACAAACTCTTATCCTGGGCATTACATTATTTGTGATTTGCCACTGCTTTTCCTCTCCCCACTTCACCCTTGCCGCTTTTATTCGCCCTCTCTTTTTGTTCGCTCCTTCTTCTTGCTTGCCTCGTTGTTATGGCTAGTCCTTTATCTACTCCTTTGTCTCCCGAGAATGAAGTTCTTAATTTTAAACAAAGGGAGGTAGAAAATCTAAAATATGCTTGGTACAGAATTTGCAATGCGCAAAATAGATCTACTAGGAAGCAATCTACTTCCGTTCTTCTTCGCAATTTTTATTTAGGCATCACTCCTTGGAATAGATATATTCTTGATACCATTATCGGAGGAAATTTCTTGGGTAGCCATACTTTTGATTCTTATAATGCTATGATAGATTTGTTTGGCCCACCACCTCTTTTGGTTAATGGAACTACTTTAACCTTGGAACATGTGATGCAACGGCCTGAAATTATTGAAAATAAAGTTGCCACCTAGAGTTGATTGAAAATTTGGATAGAAAGATCCACAACCAAGTTACCCAATACGGATCTAAGGTAGGAGTTGCTCTTAAATTTTTTAAAGAAAAGGAACCTATGGTTAATGAAAAGATAGATCAAGTTTTCACTAGAATTGGTAAAATTGAGGATATTATTACCAACCTAGGGTCTGCCTTTTCTTCCGTGAAAAACACTGCTTCTAATGCTAAGATTGGCAAATTAATGTATGTTCCTAAAAATAAGGGTGAAACTTCTAGTAAGGGAAATGCGGACCTCAAATCCATAAGTGTTCACCCCAACTTTCACGCTATCCTTAAGGAACCTTTTGCTACGAATGATTTTCTCGATTTTGTGCCTAGGAGTTTGATAATTAATAAAAAGAAAGAAACTCCTAGGGGTTATAGGCGTCTTATTGAAGAACTGCCTACCAAAGATGGCAATACTTAGATCTATCCTCGCTTTTATGCCTAGCTAGGGGCGTTAAACGATACTGCTTGTTGGGAGGCAACCCAATTTTATTTTAGTTTTTTGCTTTTTGCTCCTGTTTAGTAATAAATCTTTGATCTATCCTCTAGTTAGATGTGTTTTTATGTTTTAATTAGTGTTTGTGCCAAGTGAAACCTATATGATCTTCTTGGATGATAGTTATTTGATCTTGCTGAAAATTCCAGAAAGTTTCTGTTCACTAAAAGAATTGTTTAAAATCACCAGAACGTGATAAAATGCTGATTCCAATTGCAGTAGATCAATAAACAAATTATCTAGGTCGTCCTAGTTTTGTAGATTTTTCTGAGTTCCAGAAGTTTGTGTTAGATACAGATTACTACAGACTGTTCTGTTTTTGACAGATTCTGTCTTTCGTGTGTTGTTTGCTTATTTTGATGAATCTATGGCTGGTAAAAGAGTTTATAAACCATAGAAAAGTTGGAATACAGTATATTTAACACCAATATAAATAAATAATGAGTTCATTATAGTACCTTGAAGTGGTGTTTTGTTTTTTCCGCTAACGGAGCTCACGAGATTTTCTGTTAAGTTTTGTGTTGTGAAGTTTTCAAGTTTTGGGTAAAGATTTGATTGATTATGGAACAAGGATTGGCAAGAGCCTAATCTTGGGGATGCCCAAGGCACCCCAAGGTAAAATCCAAGGACAACCAAAAGCCTAAGCTTGGGGATGCCCCGGAAGGCATCCCCTCTTTCGTCTTCGTCTATCGGTAACTTTACTTGGGTCTGTATTTTTATTCACCACAGGATATGTGTTTTGCTTGGAGTGTCTTGTATGATTTGAGTCTTTGATTTTAGTTTAACACAATCATCCTTTCTGTACACACTTTTGATAGAAACACACATGATTTGGAATTTAATAGAATACCCTATGTGCTTCACTTATATCTTTTGAGCTATATAGTTTTTGCTCTAGTGCTTCACTTATATCTTTTAGAGCACGGTGGTGGTTTTGTTTTATAGAAATTATTGTTCTCTCATGCTTCACTTATATTATTTTGAGAGTCCTGAAAAACAGCATAGTAATTTGCTTAAATTGCGAAATTAGTCCTAATATGATAGGCATCCAAGATTAGTAAAAACTTTCATATAAGTGCATTGAATACTAAGAGAAGTTTGATACTTGATTGTTTTGAGATATGAAGATGGTGATATTAGAGTCATGCTAGTTGAGTAGTTGTGAATTTGAGAAATACTTGTTCTAAAGTTTGTGATTCACGTAGCATGCACCTATGGTGAACCATTATGTGATGAAGTCGGAGCATGATTTATCTATTGATTGTCTTCCTTATGAGTGGCGATCGGGGACGAGCGATGGTATTTTCCTACCAATCTATCCCCCTAGGAGCATGCGCGTGGTACTTCGTTTCAATAACTAATAGATTTTTGCAATAAGTATGTGAGTTCTTTATGATTAATGTTGAGTCCATGGATTATACGCAGTCTCACCCTTCCACCATTGCTAGCCTCTCTAATCCCGCGCACCTTTCGCCGGTATCATACACCCACCATATACCTTCCTCAAAACAGCCACCATACCTACCTATTATGGCATTTCCATAGCCATTCCCAGATATATCGCCATGCAACTTACCACCGTTCCATTTGTCATGACACGCTCCATCATTATCATATTGCTTTGCATGATCATGTAGTTGACATCGTATTTGTGGCAAAGCCATCATTCATAATTCTTTCATACATGTCACTCTTGATTCATTGCATATCCTGGTACATCGCCGGAAGCATTCACATAGAGTCATATTTTGTTCTAAGTATCGAGTTGTAAGTAAATAAAAGTGTGATAACCATCATTATTAGAGCATTGTCCCAGGTGAGGAAAGGATGATGGAGACTGTGATTCCCCCACAAGTCGGGATGAGATTCCGGACGAAAAGAAAAAAAAGAGGCCAAAAAAAGAGAAAAAAAGGCCCAAATAAAAAAATGAGAGAAAAGAGAGAAGGGACAATGTTACTATCCTTTTACCACACTTGTGCTTTAAAGTAGCACCATGATCTTCATGATAGAGAGTCTCCTATGTTGTCACTTTCATATACTAGTGGGAATTTTACATTATAGAACTTGGCTTGTATATTCCAATGATGGGCTTCCGCAAAATGCCCTAGGTCTTCGTGGGCAAGCGAGTTGGATGCTCTCTAGTGCATCCGTTGCATGGCAATCCTTACTCACTCACATTGATATCTATTGATGGGCATCTCCATAGCCCATTGATACGCCTAGTTGATGTGAGACTATCTTCTTCTTCTTTTTTGTCTTCTCCACAACCACCATTCTATTCCACATATAGTGCTATGTCCATGGCTCACGCTCATGTATTGCGTGAAGATTGAAAAGTTTGAGAACACCAAAAGTATGAAACAATTGCTTGGCTTATCATCGGGGTTGTGCATGATTAAATACTTTGTGTGATGAAGATAGAGCATAGCCAGACTATATGATTTTGTAGGGATAACTTTCTTTGGCCATGTTATTTTGAGAAGACATGATTACTTTGTTAGTATGCATGAAATATTATTATTTTCATGTCAATATTAAACTCTTATCTTGAATCTTTCAGATCTGAATATTCATGCCACAATTGAGAGAATTACATTGAAAATTATGCTAAGTAGCATTCCACATCAAAAATTATGTTTTTATCATTTACCTACTCGAGGATGAGCAGAAATTAAGCTTGGGGATGCTTGATACATCTCCAACGTATCTATAATTTTTTATTGTTCCATGCTATTATATATTCTGTTTTGGATGTTCCATGGGCTTTATTATACACTTTTATATTATTTTTGGGACTAACCTATTATCCGGAGGCATAGCCCAAATTGCTATTTTTTTGGCTATTTCAGTGTTTCGAAGGAAAGGAATATCAAACGGAGTCCAAACGGAATGAAACCTTCGGGAACGTGATTTTCGGAACAAATGTGATCCAGAGGACTTGGAGTGGACATCAAGCAACCAACGAGGAGGCCATGAGGCAGGGGGCGCGCCTACCCCCTGTGCGCGCCCTCCACCCTCGTGTGCCCCTCGTAGCTCCACCGACCTATTTCTTCCTCCTATATATACCTATGTATCCCGAAAACATCAGACATGGAGCCAAAACCCTATTTCCACCGCCGCAACCTTCTATACCATGAGATCCCATCATGGGGCCTTTTCCGGCGCTCCGCCAGAGGGGGCATTGATCATGGAGGGCTTCTACATCAACACCATAGTTTACTTCAGACCTTCGGGTCCATAGTTATTAGCTAGACGGCTTCTGCTCTCTTTTTGGATCTCGATACAAAGTTCTCCTCGATTCTCTTGGAGATCTATTCGATGTAATCTTCTTTTGCGGTGTGTTTGTTAAGATCCGATGAATTGTGGGTTTATGATCAAGATTATCTATGAACAACATTTGAATCTCCTCTGAATTCTTTTATGTATGATTGGTTATCTTTGCAAGTCCCTTCGAATTATTAGTTTGGTTTGGCCTATTAGATTGATCTTTCTTGCAATGGGAGAAGTACTTAGCTTTGGGTTCAATCATGCGGTGTGTCGGTGGGAAACGACACCTATGGGATCACAAGAATCCCTACTACGGTTGCCGGGGCGCGGGGTTGTGAGAAGAGCAGGATTAGCAGTCAACACAAGTATCGTTTACCCAGGTTCGGGCCGCGAGGATGCGTAATACCCTAGTCCTGCTTTGGTGTGTATTTGAGAGTTCTTGAGCTCTCGAACTAGCTATGGTGGCTACGTAGTTCAAAAGAGCCGAATCCCTCTCCAGTATGCCAAGGGCCTCCTTTTATAGTCGGAAGGGGCTGCCACAGTGGCACACAGGAGGTGGAAAGGCCTATAGTGCTGCAAGCTTATCGCTCGTGTTACAGGACAAGATGGATTTAATGCGTAGCTTAGGAGTCCCTTAGCTTTATTGGGGACAGGAACGAGGCATGTCCCGTCCGTTGCCGCCTCGCCTTGCTTTGACACGTGTCCAGGCCAGTGGTGCATGCGGCGCCATGTAGGCAGGTAGGCAGGCAGCTGAGGTGGCGCGGTGGTAGGGTCTTCACGAAGATCTGCATCCCACCACACAGGTGCTTGCTGAGTTGGCGTAGAGGCCGCCCTTCGCCACGCAGGTGCCTGCCCAGCTGGTTGAGCTAGCAGCTGCTAGGGGACGCGGTGGAGTCTTGGTCGACGTGGGCCTGGCTGTGGCCCTGCTGACGCCCTCGGCAAGGGCCTTGCCGGGGGCCCGGCAACGGTCTTGCCGTGGCGTTGCAGTCGTCCCCGGCAAGGCGCTTGCCGGGGGTCTTGTGGATCTCCTAAGTAAGGATCCCGCCGAGGGTCGCCGTCTTCTGGTTCTCATCTGATCTCATGTCTCTATGGTCTTGACAAAGATTTGCATGCTACCACGGAGGTGCCTCCCGAGCCCTAGTTCCAATGTGGTTGGTTGAGTTGGAACCCGTGGGCTCAAGGGTGGCTCGCTCTGTTAGCATCAGGCAAGTTGCCCCGGCAAGGCTCTTGCCGGGGCCGCGGAGGCTGCCCCGGCAAGGGCCTTGCCGGGGGAGTCCACCTCGCCCTCTCGCTCTTTGGTATCTTTGGTCTTGGCGTTGCCTTGGCCATCTTGTGCTTCGGCTTCTCTCCGGCTCCCCTCCTCTGCCCTGCTTAGCATGGCCGTGGCGCGCGGCTCCGACTGCCCGTGCACAAATAAAGGGGTACAAAGGTGTGTCCGTACTTTTGTACACCAACAGGAGCCCCAGGGCCTGGGCCACACATAAGCGCGACACGTTGTTGGGCCAGGCCCAGAACGGTGCACGGCCAGGCGGGGCGGATTTTCACCGCAGTAACTCTTCGTCCATTGCACTTCCCCACGACCCGCGTTGAACATGCGCCGTGGAGGATCATGCGTGACGTGGGGGGCATGTGTGGGGCGGTTCTCGCATGCATGCGTCACATCATGGTAGAGAGGCGGCTCGCGCCTTCCCCATAAAAAGAGGGAGGCGTGGAGGCGCGGTTCATTTACTGGATGGACTTGGGTCGCAGCCTTCAAGGCGCCCATGCCCCCCCCCCCCGATCACGGGGCGGGGAACGGTCGCCTCACCCGTCTTTTTGACCCTGCTCGCTCGCCATGCGTCCTTCATGCAAGTGGCGGGCGTTGGAGGCAGGAAACCGGGCCGTCGCTGATTGGGGCAGCGGGTCGGTCCTGATTCCCTGCGCCTCCGACGGCTGGATTGGCTGAGTGGGGTGGCCGAGCCTCGACCCCGCCCCTTTATTAGGAGGGGGAGGGGGCGTCGTCCCACATTCCTTCAGCAGGCGCTGGGCCTTCGATGGTGGCGGCGAGGGTTGCTGCTCATCAGCGCGTCCCTCCTTCCCATGAACCCGTGGCGGTGGAGCCAGCCATGAGAGGAAGGGGGAGGGGGCATGGCCGAGGTCACCGCGGCAGTCGGGGAGAGGGGGATGAGGTGGCGCGGCGGTCGTGCCTCTGCCAGCGGTGCCTCCCGCGATGGAGGGTCACGTCGGGGACCAGCCCGCGAGTTCTTCATCAGGCTGCGCTGGCCACCGCGTCGTTGTCTCCGTCTCCCCACCCCCTTCGCCGAGGAGATGGAGCTCGATCCGCCCCAGACCCTCAGATTGCACATGAGGCTGCGGGACCGGCGGTACGCGGGTTGACGTCAACTTCCCCGCTCTGCATGTTATGTATCTCTGTTGTGGTGGAAGACATTTGCTCGCATACATAGCCTGACGGTGGGGCTCGTCCTCTACTTCAATTTAATGGAGGGCGGCCTACTCTCCATCAAGGTCTTCGGAGATCTTGGAACTCGCCTGAAGTGCTGTGTGAAGAGCTCCTCCGACGATGAAGATTCTTCCACGAGCGGGAGTGACGAGGAGGACAGCGATAGCAACGACGAGGGAGTTGGGCGGCAGGATGCCGACCCCGACTTTCACTGATCGCGTCACCCCTCCCTTGGCCTCGCGCCTTGCCGAGGTCCTTCCTCGTCAAGCTCTCCGTCGGCGCTTTTCCCGTCGCCTCCTTGGGCGGCTGGCGTAGGAGGGCCGGAGAAGACGAAGAAGGTGGGCGGTGGCCGTCAACTCGGAGTACGCAGGCACCAACGCCTTCATCACGTATTGTCGTGTTGTTGCCTCATCTTCCAGCCCCTCCGCTGGCACCGGGATGCTCTCTTGGCGCCCTCTGCTTCTCGCACCTCGCCTAGGCGCTCCTTTCGCCCTCCTACTGTCTTGTTTCACCTCCTGAGGAGAGGGACAAGAAAGGTATTACGGGCACCTTATCTCTTTTTAGTTTGTAAGCCTGCGGGCACTTGTTAATTTTTAGACTTGTAATCCCCTTGCTCATGTTTTTTATTCCGTACGAACTGTACCTGTATGGGACGTTTTTAATGAAAAAGGGTGTTTGTCGGGTTCTTTGTGCGTGAGGGGAAGGGGCCCAGTATGTCGAGCCCCCAGACCAAAAATGGCCAGGAGAGAGGGATTGTTTGAAGGGCTTGAGCTAGTTGATGAAGCTTCTTTGAATGGAACTGACACGCTTCGCACTTGGTTACAAGTGTTGTTGCATCCTGGAGGGCAGAGGGCCAGAAGAAACCCTGCTGGAACGCCTTGCCGGCAAGGGCCCTCAACCCTATGTGGGAGCCACATATGCCTCCGTGTATCTTCGGCAACAGCTCCAGTCCTTCCTCCTGGGGAATACACTTCAATTTCACACCGTTCGGTCTCTTTCTGTACAGGACATCATCGACGAAACTGATACATAGCAGACTGACGGGCTACTTTCTCCGCTTCTTCCTGCTCCTCAGGAAGCTCCCTTGTTTGGAGGAATCGGACGGTATGATGCGCCCATGCCGGAGCCCGGGGCTCGACGGACAGGACCAAAGGCATTTCTTCTGCCGTGGGAGCGGCCGTCTCTACGGCCAAGGCTTGACAGCCTGCCGGAGTCGGTCGCTCCTTGGCATGCTCAGGGCCCACGGCAACACCCTTGCCGGCGGCCCCTGGGGGCTCGGCGGGAAAGTACTTGCCGGGGCCTGATTTCCTCCGCTTGTTCTGCTCCGTTGATGGTTCGACGGATGGTTAAGTCAACCGAAACAAAAAGGTACCTGGTTCCACAGGTAGCTTGATTACAGTGCACTTTGACAGGTAGTCAGCGATGTCGTTCTCCGCTCGGGGAATGTGATCCGCTTGTATACCGTCAAAGCGCTCTTCCAGCTTCCTCACCTCATCTACGTAGGCCTCCATCAACGGGCTCTGATAATCCTTGTTGACTTGTCCGGCGACAAGCTATGAATCACCACAGACGATGAGCTTTTTACTCCAAGGTTTGCCGCGATCACGAGACCGGCAAGTGCTACCTCTTGAGCATCGCGTTGGTTTTCCTTGAAGAGGAAAGGGTGATGCAGTAAAGTAGCGTAAGTATTTCCCTCAGTTTTTTAGAACCAAGGTATCAATCTAGTAGGAGGCCACACGCGAGTCCCACGCACCTACACAAAACAAATAAATCCTCGCAACCAACGCGATAAGGGGTTGTCAATCCCTACACGGTCACTTACGAGAGTGAGATCTAATAGATATGATAGGATAATATTTTTGGTATTTTTATGATAAAGATGCAAAGTAAAATAAAAGCAAATTAAAAAGCAACGGAAAAAACTAAGTGTTGGAAGATTAATATGATGAAGATAGACCCGGGGGCCATAGGTTTCACTAGTGGCTTCTCTCAAGAGCATAAGTATTTTATGGTTGGTGAACAAATTACTGTTGAGCAATTGACAGAATTGAGCGTAGTTATGAGAATATCTAGGTATGATCATGTATATAGGCATCACGTCCAAGACAAGTAGACCGACTCCTGCCTGCATCTACTACTATTACTCCACACATCGACCGCTAGCCAAAGATGCATCTAGAGTATTAAGTTCATAAGAACAGAGTAACACCTTAAGCAAGATGACATGATGTAGAGGGATAAATTCATGCAATATGATAAAACCCCATCTTGTTATCCTCGATGGCAACAATACAATACGTGCCTTTGCTGCCCCTCATCCTTTGGGAAAGGACACCGCAAGATTGAACCCAAAGCTAAGCACTTCTCCCATTGCAAGAAAGATCAATCTAGTAGGCCAATCCAAACTGATAATTCGAAGAGACTTGCAAAGATAACCAATCATACTTAAAATAATTCAGAAGATTCAAATATTGTTCATAGATAAACTTGATCATAAACCCACAATTCATCGGTCTCAACAAACACACCGCAAAAAGAAGATTACATCGAATAGATCTCCACGAGAGAGGAGAGAACATTGTATTGAGATCCAAAAAGAGAGAAGAAGCCATCTAGCTAATAACTATGGACCCGAAGGTCTGAGGTGAACTAATCACACTTCATCGGAGAGGCTATGGTGTTGATGTAGAAGGCCTCCGTGATCGATGCCCTCCCATGAGCTCCTAACAGCCCCAAGATGGGATCTCGTGGGTACAGAAGGTTGCGGCCGTGGAATTAGGTTTTTGGCTCCGTATTTGATCGTTTGGCGGTACTTAGGTATATATAGGAGGAAGGAGTACGTCGGTGGAGCAACATGCGACCCACGAGGGTGGAGGGTGTGCCTGGGGGGAGTAGGCAAGCCCCCTACCTCATGGCTTCCTGGAGGCTTCCTTGACGTAGGGTCCAAGTCTCCTGGATCATGTTAGATTCCGAAAATCACGTTCGAAGGTTTCATTCCTTTCGGACTCCGTTTGATATTCTTTTTCTGCTAAACTCTGAAATAGGCAAAAACAACAATTCGGGCTGGGCCTGCAGTTTATTAGGTTAGTCCCAAAATTAATAAAAAATTGAATAATAAAGCCCAATAATGTCCAAAACAGAAGATAATATAGCATGGAGCAATCAAAAATTATAGATACGTTGGAGACGTATCAAGCATCCCAAGCTTAATTCCTGCCATTCCTCGAGTAGGTAAATGATAAAAACATAATTTTTGATGTGGAATGCTACTTGGCATAATTTCAATGTAATTCTTCTTAATGGTGGTATGAATATTCAGATCCGAAAGATTCAAGACAAAAGTTCAATATTGACATAAAAATAATAATACTTCAAGCATACTAACTAAGCAATTATGTCTTCTCAAAATAACATGGCCAAAGAAAGTTATCCCTACAAAATCATATAGTCTGGCTATGCTCTATCTTGCACAACCCCGATGACAAGCCAAGCAATTGTTTCATACTTTTGACGTTCTCAAACTTTTTCAATCTTCACGCAATACATGAGCGTGAGCCATGGAGATAGCACTATATGTGGAATAGAATGGTGGTTGTGGAGAAGACAAAAAGGAGAAGATAGTCTCACATCAACTAGGCTTATCAACGAGCTATGGAGATGCCCATCAATATATATCAATGTGAGTGACACTACAAAAAAAAGGACACATCCGTGACATTTTGGGCCGAACAAAAAAAATTTATGTCATACATATGACACTTCTATGACGATAATTGTGACAAAACCCGGTATCATCATAGATGTGGTGGGCTAATACTTCTATGACAAAAAATCATGACAGAAAATGGGCTTTTCGTCCTGGGCGGGCCGGAGACGCAGCTGCATGACATTCTTTGGGTCGTCCATGACGGAAAAAACCGTGGTAGAAGCGAGGGCGAGGAAAATTTCGGGGAGGTCCCAGTTATGGTGGGAGGTCGGGGGCCGAGCGATGCGCGTTTCTCTAGTATACATACGCGCTTGCGTGCGAGGCGTTGGCTCTAACTGAACCCGAGCGAGGCGTTGGGCTCTAACTGAACCCGAGCGATTGCACTACAAAGTTACGCTATCGAACCCGGAAGCGATCGATAGATGGCTGTTAACTGAACCCGATCGAGCGATTCCTTCTCTACTGCTGCTAACTGTAGCCGATCGATGCTGCCTCTGGGATGAACAGTGAGCGGTGGCGTTGCCTCTGGATGAAAAGGGCCCCTTGGTGTGGAGGGCTGGATGAACAGTAGACGGTGGAGGGGTAGTTGAACTGGACCCCGTGGTGTGGAGGGCTGGATGAACAGTAGACGGTGGAGGGGTGGTTGAACAGTAGCCGGTGGAGTAGTGCGCGGTGGAGGCTGGATGAACAGGAGCCCGTGGAGGCTGGAGGAGGTCGACGGTAGCCCGTGGAGGCTGGAGGAAGTCGACGGTGGAGATGAACAGTATCCCTTGGAGTCCCGTTTTGCGGTACGCCACACCCCTCCTGATGAACAGGACCCCCGTTTCAACCGTAGGAGGTCTGTTTCGTCCGTTTTGCGGTACGCCACACCCCTCCCGATCAACAGGACCCCCGTTTCGACCGTAGGAGGTTCGTTTCCTCCGTTTTGCGGTACACCACACCCCTCCCGATCAAGAGGACCCCCGTTTCGACCGTAGGGAGGTCCGCTTTCCTCCGTTCTGCAAAGACGCCAGCCTCGTTTCCATCACCTGTTCCGTCCAAGCCCTCCCGATGAACACGACCACGCATTCCGTTCCAACCCAGCCGGTTGGCTCCCACGCGTTCCGTTGCCTCCCGATGAACACGATGCATTCCGTTGCCTCCGCATGAACATGACGCATTATGTTGCCTCCCCTTGAACACGACCACGCATTCCGTTCCGACCCAGCCGGTTGGCTCCCACGCGTTCCATTGCCTCCCGATGAACACGACGCATTCCGTTGCCTCCCCATGAACACGACGCATTCTGTTGCCTCCCCATGAACACGACGACGACGCTGTTTCTCCGTTCCGACCCAGCCATGTACACGAGCCCTGGCTGTACGTATGCGTGAGTAGGCTTTCGAGACCCTGCCCGTATGTACACATACATGGCCGTATTTTCTTTCTTGCACCCTGGCCGCTGTACGTACGTGTACATGCTACGTGCGCACCTCTACTATGAGACGTGCGCGCCTCTACATCGACCAGTATGTACGTACACATTCGCGACAAGAATGACAATGCTATGTACGCTTCGACCAGGTGGGTCCCGATTGCCAGGCACTTCCTTGCCTGCGAAGATGTAGCTGCTGGGTCCCAGCAGTCAGGGAGTCGAATCATTTTGTTTATTTTTGCCCGAATGCACATCCTTGCGTGCGAAGGTGTAGCTGCTGGGTACCAGCAGTCAGGGGGTGAATCGTTTTTTTTTGCCCAGACGCACTTCCTTGCGTGCGAAGGTGTAGCTGGTGGGTCCCAGCAGTCGGGGGGCGAATCCTTTTTTTTCGGACGCACTTCCTTGCGTGCGAATATGTAGCTGGTGGGTCCCAGCAATCAGGGGGGCGAATCGTTTTTTTTCGGACGCACTTCGTTGCGTGCGAAGATGTAGCTCGTGGGTCCCAGCAGTCAGGGGGCGACATTTTTTTATGAAATATGGTGGCCCGTCTGGAGGGTCCCCGCTGTCAGGTGGAGGAATAATTATTTTCCGCGTAATAAGGAGGCACTTCCTTGCGGCTGCCGTGGACCCAGCTGTCAGCTTCTCCACGTACAGTCCACGTCCGATGGAAGTCGTTCCTTGACCACGTTGACCACGCCGTGCCGAGAGCACCAATGCGGTGGACGACGGCGAGGCCTAGGAAGAGGACGACGCGGAGCCGGGGAAGACGCGGCAGTGGATGCACATGCGAAGAGGAGTACGAGGGTTCATTGGTTCGGTTGCGCTGCCGTCGCCGCAGAATAACATGGGGTGTGGGTGAGTGGAGGGACGGCCTGGCCAGCGGTGGGAGTAGTAGGGGGCGGTGAGGCCTCCGCGGCAGCACAGCCGGCCACGGGAGGTAGGAGCAAGCGGCACGACCTGCGCTGCTTTGGGCGGCTGCAGCAAGAAGACCAGAGGTTGAAGAAGCACGACGGCCGTTGGATGGACATCGTACGGTCACTGCAGCTAGAATCGTTTATATTGACTAAGTTGACAAAGCCCTTGGTACGTCAACTTAGTAGGCCCACAGGTCAGCTTCCGAAACGGTGCGCCCCAGATGTCAGGGGGAGGAATCATTTTTTGGGCGGGTGAAGCTAGAATTTTCGAGATTGAAGAAGAAGCACGGCATCCATTGGATGGACATCCAACGGCCACTGCTGCTAGAACCGTGTGTTGATTATAAGTTGACAAAGCCTTGCATACGCGTCAACTCTGTTTTTTTAGGGGATGCGTTAACTTAGTAAGGCCAGAAGTGTGTGGCAGAGAACTTATAGCCCATTTGAGATTTGTAAGAATGTGTAGCCCATTTTTGAATTCTAATGGAATTTACTACAGCCCATTTACAGTTTGTTAAAAGTACAGCCCATTTCAACCAACCGTTCAAAACAGAATTCAATAAAGTTTCCCACATTTTGATGGGATCCGAAATATTTTTATCCCAAAATTTCTAGTCAGATTAAATACAATTTCAATATAAATTTATATTACGTAAAAATCCAACAAAACATTCTGCTCGCAACAATTAATGAAATTAAAATTTTCAATATCCAAAAATAATACTTTATAAAGTAATCACGTGTTTGGTGCATTTTTTATAGTTACTGCCTAGTTTTATAATTACATCCCATTTATTATTTCTTAAAGCCCATTTTCTTGTTAAGCCTAATGCATCCCTCCTAGGAAATATTTGCAGCCCAGCGGGGCGGAGAATAACAACTTGACCTTGCGTGGGTAATCCTAAAAAAATGTATAGCTGGGCTAGCCATTTTCAGCTTGAAAAAAATTAATATCTGGGCTGGATATCTGGCCTGGGCTAGACGGGCCACAGCCATCGATTAATACCTGCAGTGATGTTTTCGTTGTTGTTCAGAGGAGAACAATTAATATCTGGGCTAAACATCGAAAACTCTGCAGTGCTCACACCTCAAAAACACAAATACTGCTCGAGCTGCTTGGTCCCAGCTGTCGGCCGCTTCTTGTGCAATTCTCTCGTTTATTGACTACTACATAGGTTGACAATGGTGTGGGACCGTGATGTCAGGAAACCAGGAGGAAGCAAAATAAATTATAGTTATATATATATATATATATATATATATATATATATATATATATATATATATATAAGGAGGTACTTGCGTACGTGAGGCTATGGACCTGGTGGGTCCCCATTGTCATCCTCTCCAACTAAAGTCATCTCCTCGCCCGCGCGCGCTTTCCGCCCGAAACAGTCAGCGCCGCCCGCCCCGCTTCCCGGTGCAGGCGATTGCTCCGCCTTCAAATGACACAAGTGCCGTCCGTCCGTCCATCTGCCGCCCACATTAATGATACGCAGTTGCCGAGGCGGCTACTTTGGCGCCACACGTCCGTCCCTCCGCCCGCCCACCATTGCTATATAAACTGCTGCGCCGGCCATAGCCACAGTCATCCGTATCCGTTCCCTTTCTCCAGTCCACACCATTACTGCCCACCATGGCTTCCTCGCGCTCCAGCGCTCTTCGGGAAGGGCGGACGACGGACCACAAGGAGATGGTAGCCATTGCTGCCGACCGGCTGGCCGGCAGGCAGTCATAGGATGACGACGTCCCAATGGAGAACATGGTAGTCGATGATCCGGCTCCAACCCCCTCCTCCGCGCCATCCTCACTGGTGCATTGCACCATGACCATCGGCGAGGCTCGTGCCCAATATATGGATAGGGTGAGGCAGATGCGTGGGGAGCAGTTCCGGGAGGCGCAGACCGACGCCGCCTACAACCACCATCTCCTCCAGGAGCACCTGCAGGCGGAGGAGCAGATCGCCGCGGAGCGGGCGGAGCAGGAGGCGCTGCTCGACACGTACCGCTCCGCCCGCAAGGGCCGCCGAAGGCCAAGCGGTACCGCATGCGGGTGGCGGAGGCTGTGGCCACCTACAAAGAGGCTAGCAAAGAGGGCGGCGAAGCGGGCGAGGCGCTGTTTGGCGAGACCGAGGACGAGGCAGAGGACAATGCCGGCCCGACGAAGTCCCTCGCTGGCGTCCGACGAGGCCTGCTCTGCCGAGGCCCATGGCGCCACCAATAAGGCAGAGGACACCGCCCGGCTCACGAGGCCCCGCCCGCCAACAACGAGGCAGAGGACATCGCCCGGCTCTGCGAGGCCCCACCCCGCCAAAGAACGTGGGGAGGATTTCCTTTGCTCACGAGGCGCCGCCGGCAACGAGACAGAGGACATCGCCGGCTCCGCCGAGGCCCCGCCCTGCTGCCAATGAGGCCGCGCCACACAGAAAACAAGGAAGAGTAGAACATGGTAGGTCGCCGCCGCTCGGGTCCAAGTAAGGCCACCGCTGCTACCCTCCAGTTGAAGCCAAGCTAGGTGGGTTGACCATTGACAGCCGGTTAGCTTCTTGGCAGCGACGTGGAGTCGGAGAGCGGCGCTGGAGAAGAACGCTGCTTCTACTTAGCTGCTGGTGCGATTGGCTGGTGACACGTGGGCCCAACAGGCCACATGTCGATTACTAATCGCACCTGCGATTAAATCATCAAGCTTTCTGTTCGGCTCAGCGGGACACAGGTGGGTAGCTTTGGTTAATTAATTATACCTCCAGTGCACCCTTTTTAGTTGAAGAATGTATGAAATGTAATGAAATCCGGCATGTTTATATGAAATCCGACCGTGTATGTATGAATTTATTTCGATTAGTTCGAATTCCTGTATCACTTGCATTGGATGAACATGCAAAACAATACGTACTAGCATTATTCCCAGGGTGATCACCTCGTTTGCAGCAGTTTCACATGTACTCCCTCCGGTCCTTTCTAGTCTGCATACAAGTTTTGTCTGCAGTCAAAGTATCTCTACTTTGACCAATCTTATACAAAAAAGTATGCACTTTCACAATGTGCGAAGTAAAAAGGAACATAAGGAGTACAAAGAGTTTGAGCATCTTTTTAGCGTTTCTGTACATTGCAATCAAACACACAGGCCTGGCAATTCATAGAGAACATTCAAAACAATCGATGATTATGCATCTCAGCGACTCACATGTCAGAGGCAATATTTACTTCACAACTAAAGAATAAAGAAAAAATTGATCGATGTCACGACAAAGAAAGGGTGTCCCATTCGAAAATATCAAATGCATGTCTTGCTAAAATCAATGAGCAAAATTTGACAAGGTTGTCCCATTCCAAAATATCAAATGCCTACGATTGTGGAATGGGCAGGGTTTGCCATCGATTCGGACATTGACATGGCACCTCGTGCTAAATAAACCAGCTGTTCTTTTTGTGCAGTTCCACCAAAATCAACCAAATTCGCGCGTAGCTTGTATGATTTCGCCCTTATATGTTGCAACGCCTTGAACTTATCGGTACCTCCTTTCTTGTGGTGGAAATGAATGATTCGATGTATTCATGAACATTTTGTGTAGTTCCCATTGAAATCAAGCTGAGCACCCCTGTTTGCACAAACACGAAAAAGTGATTAGTATAAAGCAAACTGTACTATGAATTGACAGTTTCAACAGGCACATACATGGTCCATGTAGAGCACACTTATAGAAAAATGGAACTCACCAGAAAGAATCCTAGAACAACATTGTACTCGCGCATCACAGCAAAAAATGGAGATTTGTCAGTCCTTCTGAGCTGAAGTTAGTTTGGTCTTGTGGGGAGTAATGTAACCATCCTTCAACTGCACCTTCTGATGAGAAGATAGACAGGGCTTCTTCATCCTGGCATAATCGGAACTAGTCACTTCACGTACTCCATATTCTTCTTCAGAGGAAGATGATCCTGTTGTGCAAAGATAAGAGGACTGCTAAATGCTAGCATCCCTGTTTGCTCGAAAAAAGGAAAGGAAATATTTAAAACAGCACAGATGAAGCACTTCTCAAGGATAATACCACTTTTTCATGACAGTATCTAAAAATAGTAGCACAACACCAATAGAGATGACAAAGCTCAATCATATGGATGAAATTATTGGGCGAGTACCAACCTTTGTCTGGAGGCTTATTGTGTAGAGCATACAGATGAAGCACTTCTCCGGAATCATCTGTTGCTATCTACGGTGGTGGCCATGCTTACTATATACTCCTTGATTGGTTTAATGTTTCCAACATCTTCTAGTGCAGTTCCACTAAAATATATGGTATCTTCAAAGAAGATCCCTGTTTGCACAAGTAGAGATAATTACATATTACATTAAGAGTGGCATCAAATCAGCGGCAAAACAATTGCTCGTTCCAGCCATAGCAATAAATTAAGATGCAAAACTATATCATTACTTGTGTCATCACGGTTCCAGTGCTTCATTACAACACTGGGAGTTGATTTTTGTTTTTCTTCCGCTTGTTCTTCCCCTTCATCACTTGGTTCAATAATGCACAAGCTTACGCCTCCAATGTAAGATTTGGCATGTCAATTAGGGAGCACAAGTATAGTACTAAACTTAAATTTCTGATGAAAGTGGCAAAATACAGGCCAGTAGTTGTGAAATATCCTTATCTTAGCTCAATGGGATATTATGGTGCACATACAGATTGGAAGTCTTGTCTCCAATTGTGCAGTTCACTAAAATCAAGCAACATTATCGTACAAGTAGCACAACATATGAAAGCACACTGCAGAATCATGTGAAAGAAGGCTAGTAGTGACCTCTTGTGATGCGGAATTCAAACAACTCACAAGAAGAAGATCTGAACCAAATTCGCCTTAACGGATAGGAAGTAAGATCTCCTCTTGTGCAGTTCCACTAAGATCAAGCAATCAAGTTAACGTTGTCGGTGTGACATCTTGGTTGAACTGCACAAAACACTCTTAAAACAAAAGTGTTTTGTGCGATTGCAACAAAAGGTCACAATGGCAACAAGGTGAAGTAGATAACCCTGTTTACGGAGGTGCAAAGGAAACAATTAGTGGTCAATAACGGTGGATGACACGAAGCCAACAAAAAGAAGCATCTACCTTATCTAAATGGGAAAGAAAGCAAGATAGTAGCATTTCTCAAACGGTGGCATTGATTAATATTAACATAGAGATTATATTAACAATAAAATTCGTTAAACATGTAATTTGGTTTTAACTCTGGCATTGCATCAATTTTCCAGCGGCATTATTAGAGGGTGTTTGTTTACAGGGACATTTTGGTGTAGGGACTAAAAAAACTCCGTGTCAGTCCCATCTAAACCGAGGGACTTTTAGGGACTAAAAGTGGGCATTTGGGACTAAAGAAAGAAGACCCCGAGGGAGTCTTTTTGGGACTTTTTCCAACACTTGCCCCTGCCACGCATCGCACCTTGTCTCTATTAGTTCATTACTAGGGGTAACATGGTCTTTTAGCATGTCATTTAATAACCTCTAGTCCATGTTTAGTCCTGGAACCAAGCAGGTAGGGACTAGGGAGTTTTTAACCAAACAGGGCCTTAGATTAACAACAGCTAATGAGTTGCAGGACGGTGGGCGCACCAGCACCATGTGCATCTCTTGATGTACTGTGGTCATGCACGATCTGTTGCAACAAAGAACAAACAACCAAGGAGCATATTTGTGTTGGTCCCAGCTTTTGTTATCTTTAGACACCTTTCCCTATGTGAGCTTGACAAATCTAGTCATGCTCAAACTCTACAGCCTTGTCCCTTCCTTTCCTTTTTGAACTAGTACTTTCGCCCCTTCCTTTCCTCTCTCGAACCACGTCCCTAGTTTTATGCGATACAACTTTCCCCACTACTTTCCCCATTCCTTTCCTCTTTGAACCACGCCCTAGATTCATGCTATACAACTTTCCCCTTCATTTCCTCTTTGAACCATGTCCTAGATTCATGCTATATACAACTTTTCCCACTACTTTCCCCACTCCTTTCCTCTTTGAACCACATCCTAGATTCATGGTATACATGCAGCTAGAGCAATGCATGTGGAGTAAGTAAATTCTACCTTAAGGTTCTTGGGGCGTGGTTCGATGGGCGACGGGGCGGCAGTGAAGAGGAAGGGGTCGGAGGCCCACCCACGCCGCCGCTGGGTGGAAAGTGAACAGCTGCGCCGGTAGTCCCTCGCCGACGGCGACAGTGTTAAGCCTCCTTCCCTTCCCAGCGGACGGATCCTGCCGGCTCTTTGAGCAGCAGTGAGGGGAGAGAGAGGCCAACGAAGTCTTGTTTAGATCTGGAGAGGGCGAGAGTGTGAAGAGAGCAACTACAAGCGCCGAGGCTCCAGCGGGAGAGGGCGAGAGAGTGTGAAGAGAGCAACTACAAGCGTTGAGGCTCCATCGTGTATATATATACTGGAGAGAGAGTGTGAAACATGCAAACCCTAGAAAACATTTTGACCAGTCAAAGAATCCTCCTGGCACAAATTATGCTCAAGTGTAGTTATCGAACCCAAGACCTCAAGTTTGATGAGCGAACAGGCTAACCAGCTACACAACCCTCCCGTTATGTTCAACGAGAGGGAAATAACCTTTTATACATTCCTGCATTCATGTGACAAGCATGCCATGTTTTTTGTGTGTGGAGTCATTGGGATTTCAATCATAATCGTGTCATGTGGCTTTGGTGGTAAGACTATCCACAGTGGTGCAGAAATAATGCAGCCTTAGTCACCTTACCTCTCTCCACGTAGTACGTTGGGTCCCACCAGTCAGAGGGTGAAACAAACAAATTAATAAGAAAAATTAAAAGCGCCAGCGATGTATCTTACCTCACACACCTCGCTACTGCTCAGAAACACTGTCCAATTGATCCCTCTGTTCGCTCACGTACTATTTTAAGTGAATCTTTATTA
The DNA here is from genome assembly GCA_021605145.1 of Aegilops bicornis. Classification (NCBI taxonomy): domain Eukaryota; kingdom Viridiplantae; phylum Streptophyta; class Magnoliopsida; order Poales; family Poaceae; genus Aegilops; species Aegilops bicornis. Next base: position 42,972,919 of record CM038671.1, on the reverse strand, counting down.
TAACATGCACACAAATTTTGGGCACTTGTATTCGACTTAAGTCAGTGTGCCACCGTATCTCGTATACTTACTACTCCCTCCTTCTAGGTGTAATAAGTCACGTTAGAAGGTGCAACGGGACCAAGGTGTGTGTGTGTGTGTTAGAGAGAGCGACAGATCGACCTACTCCTATAGAGAGATGTTGTGTAGTGTATGATTTTAGCTGCGAGAGTTGGTGCATCCTCTCGTTTCCGGGCGTGTCCGGTAGGGACATGCGGACAGCTGCCACGCCCGCTCCTAACCAGCTTGGCCCACCCAAAGCCCCTCCATCGCCCGCGCGCGCTTCCCGCCTGAAACGGTCAGCGTCGCTCCAAAAAATTGGTGCCGCATTCATGCCCGGGCAGAGCGGACGTGACCTCTCACTGGCGCAAGAGTGATGGTTGCTTCGTCCGTCCAACTTACTGCTGGGTCTATGTGATTTGACGGCTCATTGGTCTTTATTACTGAGGTGATAGGACTGCTGGATGTCCCACGCTTTCGGCGAAAGGAGGTACTACTACTAGATTACAATTTTCTTCATTCTTACAGCGGAGGCGTGCAAGAGTAGTGAAAATACGCAGGCTCAGTGATTACATGGCCCACCTCACACTATCACCATTCGACACCTAACTCTTTACATAGTACTCCCTCCGTTCCTAAATATTACTAGATGAGTCCCCGCGCGTTGCCGCGGAACAGCGGTATATCTCTCTGCGCAAAATTATCGATTTCATAAAACTCTATAACCGCATGACAAATGTGGTAGCCAAACTAAATAAACTCCCATCATCATTTAGATCATCCCACGTAAGGAAAAAAGATCAGCCAACTCCTACTGCATAATGGGATTATATTTTTCTTTTGACATATTAATGGGACTTAAAAGCTCACTTACATGCATGCTACGGTGCATGCAGGCATGCGAACATGTTGATGTGATTTAAAACCCACTCACATGCATGTGCCACGGTATTTCTGCATGCTTGCATGTGGCTTAGTCTGAGCCTCTCAATGTCTAGATCAGACGGCTATTATGGACTGATTTACTTCATCTAACGGCTGCATCAATTTTGATGATGTGGCTCAAGGAGAGGATAGAGAATTCCTAGTAGTGGGGGCTAGCTATTACTAGTAGATAAGTCTTTGTAGATATTCCACTACATAGGGAACAAAATGAATGAATCTACACTTAAAATGCATCTATATACATCCACATGTGGTTCATGGTGAAATCTCTACAAAGACTTATATTTAGGAGCGGAGGAAGTACTAGTATAGTACGATCGTAATTTATCTTGAGATAAATTTGTACAATGCTATGAAGCTTCCAGCTTCTGTTACATGTATCTTGCATCCAAGGTTGCCCGTTGCAACATTTCATCGAAAACAAAGGAGACTAACATGCATGCTATTGCATCTCAATGATTGACATATCATAGCAAATATGTACTCCCTCCGTTCTAAAATAAGTGTCTCAACTTTGTGAAAACTTTAGTACAAAGTTGTACTACTACTAAAGTTGACACTTAATTTGGAACAGAGGCAGCTAAAGAAAAAAACAATCCATGCAGTCCCTAGCCCTTGAACCGTGAACCCTGACCAGGCTTCAATTTGCTTGCAACGTTCGAGCTCCCTAATAAATGAAGTTTGCAACCTTTTGACCATTGAATCATTTTGTGCAGTTTCACCAAAATCGAGATGAGCATCCCTGTGGCAAAGAAATTGAAGAAGCGTGATTAGAATAAGATTATCGGGACTAGTTGATGAGACATAAACTCATCACAAATACAGTACATAGAAGCCAAGAGAGGTATGTGCAGGGCAAAGAAGTAGAGAAATATCCACGAGGGGAGTGATGTGGGCACTGGAAGCGATGGTGCAAGCCGCCTGTAAAGGGAGTTGTACCTGAGGGACGTAGCTCAACCTTGAGGAGGGCGGCGGGAGGCGGCAACTGCCCACGTCGCGGCAGTGAGCAAGGGACGAAGGCAACCTCACCGGCTTTGTGAGAGAGAATGGCGGGGACCCCTGATCGGGACGTGCCGACAGTGGGTTTTCGCCGTCGGCGACGGCTACCGCATCTACACTAAGCATCCACCCCTTCCCCAAGCGGACGTGATCCTCCGGGATGTTAGAGATGTGGCCAAAGTCGTTTTGTGCGAGAGAGTGTGAAGAGAGCAACCCCAGCAAGCAACCGTGTAGGCTGGTCCGTTCTGACTATGTATATAGTGGAGCGGTTTCCTTTTCTCTCCATATGAACCTATCATATTGCGTATGTGCCACTGAAGAAAAAAATATATTTATAAATGACGCGGCACCTACTACTCGTTCTCCTATAACCTTGCGCTTGGCATCTCCAAAATATTAACCTTGCGATTGGCTCTTCGCCTCTTGAAGTCGAGAAATAATGGTAGTGCAGTATATATCGTTCTGGCTATATGAGACCGAATGAATTGTTGCACGTCCACCACGTGGGCGAGGGTCGAGGGGCGAGGGAGAGTGCTACATACAGATCAAAATGAGTGAATCTACACTCTAAAATACGTCTATATACGTCGGTGTTTGGAGTATGTACTAGTGAAAGTGCAACTATCCCTAGGTGGTTTTGGTAATTCATAACAACATATAGCTCATTGAGCTAATGCTATTCCAAGACAAATATTTCAGGAAAGCTCAATGAATGGCATGGCATGGATGATGAAAGTGGATCCTCAAAATATTAAGGACAAAGGATTGGCTCAAGCTCAAAAGCTCAAGACTCTACATTTTACATTTTAGTGATCCAAGATCACATTGAGTCTATAGGAAAAGCCAATACTATCAAGGAGGGATGAGGTGTTGCTTAATGAGCCTCTTGCTTCATGTGATTAGTGATATGCTCCAAAACCCTCAACTACTTTCTCACATCCACATATGACCTAAACCTAAAGTCAAACTCGCCCCACCGATTCTTTCTATCCGCGCCACCGAGTTCAAATGTCATAGCCAATCGCCACACACCCTACGCAACTCGGATTCACCGATAGGGATCTCGGTCTCACCGAGATGGGATTGTAATCTCACTGTTTCCCTTCGTAACGATTCGGTCTAACCGAAGTGAGCGATCGGTCCCACCGAGATTGCAATGTAAACTCTCTGTTTCCCTTTCGTAACATTTCGGTCTCACCGAAAGAGCGAATCGGTCCCACTGAGTTTACCTGACCAACTCTCTGGTTAGCTAATTACCAAAATCAGTCTCACCGAGTTTGTGTAATCGGTCTCACCGAGATTTTCTCACCGAGATTACATTATGCCCTAACCCTAACCATATCGGTCCTACCGAGTTGCATGTCAGTCCCACCAAAAACCCTAACGGTCACTAGGTTTACTGAATCGGTCCGACCGAGTTTGTTGATTCGGTCCCACCGAGTTTGGTAAATTGTGTGTAACGGTTAGATTTTGTGTGGAGTCTATATATACCCCTCCACCTCCTCTTCATTCGTGGAGAGAGCCATCAGAACAAACCTACACTTCCAACTTACCAGTTCTGAGAGAGAAGCACCTACTCATGTGTTGAGGCCAAGATATTTCATTCCAACCACATGAATCTTGATCTCTAGCCTTCCCCAAGTTGCTTTCCACTCAAATCTTCTTTCCACCAAATCCAAATCCTATGAGAGAGAGTTGAGTGTTGGGGAGACTATCATTTGAAGCACAAGAGCAAGGAGTTCATCACCAACACACCATTTGTTACTTCTTGGAGAGTGGTGTCTCCTAGATTGGCTAGGTGTCACTTGGGAGCCTCCGACAAGATTGTGGAGTTGAACCAAGGAGTTTGTAAGGGCAAGGAGATCGCCTACTTCGTGAAAATCTACCGCTAGTGAGGCAAGTCCTTCGTGGGCGACGGCCATGGTGGGATAGACAAGGTTGCCTCTTCGTGGACCCTTCGTGGGTGGATCCCTCTGTGGACTCATGCAACCGTTACCCTTCGTGGGTTGAAGTCTCCACCAACGTGGATGTACGATAGCACCACCTATCGGAACCACGACAAAAACATTCGTGTCTCCAATTGCGTTTGAATCCTCCAAACCCTTCCCTTTACATTCTTGCAAGTTGCATGCTTTAATTTCCGCTGCCTATATACTCTTTGCATGCTTGCTTGAATTGTGTGAAGATTGCTTGACTTGTGCAAAGATAGCTAAAATCTGCCAAGGTCTAAAATTGGGAAAAGGATAGGTTTTTAATGGGTCGGGGTATTCTAATCACCCCCCTCTAGACATACTTCAAGGTCCTACAACTAGTAGTTCATATTGAAATCTACTAAAGGACATATATATTCCAAACAATATGATATAATCTCTATAACCAAGGTAGTAGGGACAAGGAGTAAGCGGAGGGAGTAGTACATTTTTCTCCTCGTCCTCGAGCCACCGCATGGATGGGCGAGGAGGCGGGCGTGGTGAGCAAGCTTCACCTCATCCCACGAGCCACCGCGCCTGGGCGGGGAGACGGCGTACTAAGCAAGCTTATCCTCGCTCATGAGTTGACGGGACACATCAAAAGTACTCCGGTGTATAGAGCCTTGCCTCTAAGGTAGGCCCCACATGGTTTGCCTCTTTTTTTAACATAACACGTCAAGTCGCAATTTGTTTGTTCACCCGTGGTAGGTGATCCACCCTCCACCAAGTGGACAACCAGTACACGTGCCAAATTACCATGCGGGCTGCCTTTTTCGTACAGAAATGAGCTCCACCGTGTACCCGCACGGGTGTGGTTGGGAAAGAGACGGGAGTACGTGCGCCGTGCATGCACCTCTTCTCTTCGTGCACGTCCCCCACCTATGTGGGTGTGTGTGAGAGATACAAACCGCGTTCATGAATGTGTTTTGTTTTGGGGTGGGGTGGGGTGGGGGTTGATTTCGTGAATTATTTGTGGGAATATGTGTCGATGACATCTCAAACAAATTTTTGCATGCAATGTGTGTGAAATGGAGGTCTATCCATATCATACATAGAGGGTCGAGCAATCCACGAGAAGAGAGGGAGGGGTCATAGCTATCGATAGAGTCGAAGAGAGGATCAAGTGGGTGGGTGTGAGATCGATGAAGAGAGCCATCGAAATTGTGTGTGTGTGTGCAAGTCAAAGATATAGGGCGTGGCCAGCCTCTTTGGAGCGTTAGAGGGCACATGTCATGTTTGTGTGTGGCAGGGAGACATGACTTGTGCGCTCGATGTATCGGTGTGTGTGGTGGGGAGGGGGTGGGGGGAGTGGTAGGCAGAGGCCTAACTATAGAGGTAGAACGGCTCGTATATGTGTTGAGAAGGAGAGACCCAGCTATGTCTTGAGGGAGATCGGTCGACATCCATACATAACTGAAGGACGGGAAATATGATGGGACAGAGAGAGAGAGAGGAGAGAGAGGGAGGGAGAGGGGTAGAGTGCTGGATGGGTGATGGAGTTGCTTCTCAAAGATGGTGGGAGAGGCCTACTAGACAAACTGAGGGTGGAACTGCAATGTCATCAATAAGAGTGGGGATGTGTTTCTATGTGTGCCTGTGCGTGATAGATCTGTCGGGACGCATCCATGGATGATGAAGGGGAACCATGTGTTTGGTAAGCAAACCTAACTAGATCGGTAGATCAATTGTTGTTTGTCGGAGGAAGGAGAGACACAACTAATGAGGTAGATCGATTGACGTGTGGGTAAAAACGAGTTATAAGGACCTAGCTAGCTATATGTATAGCGAGAGATCGATCGGTGTACGTCCATTTGTTAGAGGCAAATAAGGCCCAAATGAGACGGATAGACAGAGAGAATGGAGCTAGGAGGTTGTGCGAGAGGCCCAACTACTAGCTAGATAGGGGGAGGAGAGTGTACGGTTGTTAGATCAATGAAAAGAGGGGCGAGAGTTTACACGTGTGTCTGATCGTATGAGAGACACGAGGCAAGGACACATAAAGGAGGAGATTGAAGGTGTGTGTGTGTATGTTGTAGGCAGGCATCGCTGGAGAGGTTTATCGATTGGTGTGTGTCGGAAAGGAGTTCTGGAGACTCTGGGAGAACGACCTAAAGAAAAAAATGAATGTGCCCGGTGGATATAATGCCGAGGGAGGGGGAGGGCGAGGAGGGCGTGTGCATGCACGAGAGAAAGTTAGTGGTAGCTACAAAGGTTAGAGGATTGTGTGGGTGTAAGAGACTAACAAAGATCATAATTAGATACGAAAGCGGATTCATATATTTGAATAGGAGATCATAGTGTTTTAAACATTGCATGCATGAATATAGCGGTGATACACGTGTTGTGCACATGTTATACCATAATGTGATAATGCACGACGTTTGCAACTCACAGCTAAATGCCGAACAATCTAAACCATACTAAACATCAAACAATCTCACATTTTATTTGAATTTGTGATAATGTGTGGCGTTTGCAGCTTACAACTAAATATCGAACAATCTAAACAATACTATCGGTCCTACCGAGTTGCATGTCAGTCCCACCGAAAACCCTAACGGTCACTAGGTTTACTGAATCGGTCCAACCGAGTTTGTTGATTCGGTCCAACCGAGGTTGGTAAATTGTGTGTAACGGTTAGATTTTGTGTGGAGGCTATATATACCCCTCCACCTCCTCTTCATTCGTGGAGAGAGCCATCAGAACAAACCTACACTTCCAACTTACCAGCCTCGAGAGAGAACCACCTACTCATGTGTTGAGGCCAAGATATTCCAATCCAACCACATGAATCTTGATCTCTAGCCTTCCCCAAGTTGCTTTCCACTCAAATCTTCTTTCCACCAAATCCAAATCCCGTGAGAGAGAGAGAGTTGAGTGTTGGGGAGACTATCATTTGAAGCACAAGAGCAAGGAGTTCATCAACAACACACCATTTGTTACTTCTTGGAGAGTGGTGTCTCCTAGATTGGCTAGGTGTCACTTGGGAGCCTCTGACAAGATTGTGGAGTTGAACCAAGGAGTTTGTAAGGGCAAGGAGATTGCCTACTTCGTGAAGATCTACCGCTAGTGAGGCAAGTTCTTCGTGGGCGACGGCCATGGTGGGATAGACAAGGTGGCTTCTTCGTGGATCCTTCGTGGGTGGAGCCCTCCGTGGACTCACAGCAACTGCTACCCTTCGTGGGTTGAAGTCTCCATCAACGTGGATGTACGATAGCACCACCTATCGGAACCACGACAAAAACATCCGTGTCTCCAATTGCGTTTGAATCCTCCAAACCCTTCCCTTTACATTCTTGCAAGTTCCATGCTTTAATTTCCGCTGCCTATATACTCTTTGCACGCTTGCTTGAATTGTGTGAAGATTGCTTGACTTGTGCAAAGATAGCTAAAATCTGCCAAAGTCTAAAATTGGGAAAAGGATAGGTTTTTAATCGGTCAAGTAGTCTAATCACCCCCCCCCTAGACATACTTCAAGGTCCTACAAGTTGTATCTGAGCTTTGGTCTCCATTTGCTTTGATTTCCATAGCTTTTGGTGGTCATAGCCTTGGTTTCACAACCTAGGAGAGTATGGCGTCTAGCGAGGGAAATTATCACTGTAGAGGTCCCTACTTTAATGGCACTAATTTTGCTAGTTGGAAGCATAAGATGAAAATGCATATTCTCGGACATAACCCCGCCGTTTGGGCTATTGTGTGTATTGGCTTGCAAGGTGAATTCTTTGATGGGAGAGAACCGAACCGTGAAGCTAAGCGTGGAAGAGTTGAAGATGCTGCAATACAACGCTCAAGCTTGTGATATCCTCTTCAATGGCTTGTGCCCCGAAGAATTCAACAAAATCAGCTGTCTTGAGAATGCAAAGGAAATTTGGGATACTTTGATTGATATGCATGAAGGTACCGACTCCGTCAAGGAATCCAAGTTGGATGTGCTCCAAAGTTAGCTTGACAAGTTCAAAATGAAGGATGGTGAAGGTGTCGCTGAAATGTACTCTAGGCTTGCTCTTATCACAAATGAGATTGCCGGCTTAGGAAGTGAAGAGATGACCGACAGATTCATCATCAAGAAGATCCTAAGAGCATTGGATGGAAAATATTATACCGTGTGCACATTGATCCAAATGATGCCAAATTACAAAGATCTCAAGCCAACAGAAGTCATTGGAAGAATTGTTGCTCATGAGATGTCACTCAAGGATAAGGAGGAACTTCACAACAAGTCAAGTGGTGCTTAAAAAGCCTCATGTGAAGCCCCCACATCATCAAGTGAGAAACAAACCTTCAATGAATAATTGAGCTTAATGGTGAAGAACTTCAACAAATTCTACAAGAGTAGAAGCAAAGAAAGAAGCTCTAAATCAAGGTCCTACAATGACAAAAGATCTTCTAGTCGAGAGAGCAATTGCTACAATTGTGGGAGACCCGGACACTATTCAAATGAGTGTACGGCACCCTACAAAAGAAGAGAAGATTCTCCCAAGAGAAGAAGTAGAAGAGAAGAATCACCACCAAGAGAGAGAAGGAGTAGAGATGATCGTTATGAACGAAGACCCTCACGGAGAAGCAAGGATTCGGAAAGGAAGGACAAGTCATCAAAGAGCTACACAAAACGAAGACATCAAGCTCACGTTGGTGAATGGGTATCCGGCTCCGACTCTGACAATCACTCCGAGAGAAGCTATCACTCCAACTCCGAATACACTCAAGATGAAGGTGTTGCCGGTCTAGCACTTGTGTCAACCAACTCCTACGACATATTTGATTCACCAAATGAAGGAATTGGAAGATGCTTCATGGCCAAAGGTCCTAAGGTAACACACCCGAGTATGTGGATTTTAATAGTGATGAAGATGACTTGCTAGGTGATGATGATTTACTTGTTGACAACTCTAGTGATGAATACTATGATGAAACGTCAATTAATCATGCTAATCAAGATGAAACGAATGACAATGATAAGGAGAAGATTGAGCTTCTAACTAAAGAACTAAACAATCTTAAGTTAGATCATGAAACTATCTTGGAAGATCATCGAGAACTTTTAAGGGCTCATGAGAAGTTACGCTTTGAAAAACTCAATCTTGAGCAAGAGCATGAGTTCATAAAAGCAATCAATGATGATCTCCGTAAGAAAAGTTCTTCTTACATTGCCAAGCGTTTACTCTTATCTACTTACATGCCTCAAGTCAAGTCTAGTAACAAGAACAAGAAAGATTCTTTCTCTAGTAGTAACAATAACAATGCTAAATCCAATATTGTTGCTTCTAGTAGTTCTCTTGATTCCACTAATGATTCTCTTAGCCAAGTTTCTCTTGACCAAGAAAACAGCTTATTGAAGGGAATTATAGAGAAAGGTCTATACAAGAGCCTTGCCGGGAGTAAGCAATTTGAGGAAATTGTACGCAAGCAAGGAAGGCACCGGAAGAATCAAGGTGTTGGTTTTGAACGAAAGTTCAATGCAAATGGAGTAGAGTGGGAAGAAGATCAATACCCTAAGACGAAGTTTGTTCCTCAACAAGAGAAGTATGATCCTACTTCCTTCAAGGGAACACAAGTACAAGATGATCTTCCACCACAAGACCACAAGAACAAAGGCAAGGACAAGCTTCAAGAGGAGATTGATGCATTTGAAGAAGCACCTAAGGCCTTGGTCAAGTGGGTTCCCAAGACTACGTCAAGTTCCACTTCATCAAGTACAACTACTACACCAAGGATTCCCATCAAGATGATGTGGATCCCGAAGAAGAAGAACTAGAGAGTTCTTGAGGGTGACTCCACCAACATTTTTCACTCATATCATTATGGCAAGGACAAGTGCAATCATCTTCCATATCTTACACTAGTTCAAGGAGTCACCAACCCTCATGTTGGTAAGGCAAGGGACACGGTAACCTAATGTCTTCATGGACATCATTTTGTGAATGCATCACTCTATGTCTATGGATATTCTTGTTTGTTCCTTGTGGGACTAACCCATGTAGGTATTGAAAGTGCAACTCACTCCAAAGGTTTGCTCCAAAAGATCTACATCAAAATTGAGCATCCACATCTTCAACACCTACATGAAGTCATCATCGACAAAACCCAAGGTTAGTTCATCCCTCTAAGGGGGGATCTCTCATCTAGGGGGAGCTTAACTCTAAGAATTGAGTCAAAGCAACTCTAATGATGTGAACACATAAATGCTTTATGTAAAAGTGGTAACCCCACTTGAGCTTAAACGATGAGTATGACCTATGATCAAATGTTGTCATTTGACTCCTAAGTCAATATACTCATATATAGATGACCTAGTCATCGCCAATTGTTTGATAGATGCTAGAATTGGTTGTGCATGCTTTGTCACATATTTCATTTGTCATTTTATTGTGTGAGCATGTTGGTTGCATATTTTACTCATTCGAGGACATCCACTTGTTGTTTTGATTGATTGGTTTCTTCTTCTTTGGCCAAGTGGATGGACAAGAATGCCTAAGAACCTTCTCTAGCTATCTATGCTTTTCTCGTCTCAAACTCTATTCATGCTACATCACAAAATTTGATAAAGTCAGATTCGAACCACTCTGTGTGAGGACCACTGAGTCCCGATTCGTCATAGACTTAAAACTTCCAAAACTTCTTTGTGATTTTCGGTCCGACCGATTCATCCATTTCGGTCATACCGAGATCACCGAGTCGATCTAGGTTTTCATCTCGGTGCAACCGATTTGAACTTTTCGGTCACACCGAGTTCTTGTAATCAGAATAGTTATGCATCTCGGTGCCACCGAGTTGTTCCACTCGGTCACACCGACAGTGTCGGGCTATATATTCACACGGGCAAAATTTTGGAAAACTTTCTCTAAAACACTTCGCCCGCGCATAGCTCGCTCTGCCTACTAGGTCTCCGAATCGTCGACTTCGTCGCCAGCCGCCTCCTGTCGCTGGTCTCCGCCGCCGTCAACGGATTTCATCTCCGCCGTTGCCGCCGTAGCGAGTTCACCGCTGAACTAGGGTATGAACTCGATCACAGTGCTATCCTCGTCTGATTCTCAGCACATTGTGTTCATTATGCTTCTTGCCACGATTGAAACACCTCTGTCCAGTCAATACAATCCTTAGAATAGATGTGATTCAAAAATTTCGGGTTAGGTTTCATGAAACCATCTCGGACCCACCGAGTTGAAAAACTCGGTCCCACCGATTTGGCTAACGCCATTGCACTAGTAACTCTCGGTCTAACCGAGAATTGCTAATCGGTGTGACCGATTTTAAAACTTTGTGAAACCTAGCAGTCTCGGTGCCACCGAACTGTGACTCGGTCTGACCGAGTTCACTAGTTTAGGTTCCAAAACTGCTTCGGTATCACCGAGTTTGAAAATCGGTAGATCCGAAATGCTTTACGTGGAAAACTAAAACCAAGTTTTTTGAATCATTCTTTGCAAAAATCTCTGCATTTTGTGATGCTCATCCAGTCTACCTCATCTATAACTATTCATGTGGTCAGCAGTCGGTGTGTACAAAGATGTCGGACCAAAGTGACAGCCGAACAAGTCAAGAGCAGATTCACATGAGTGAGGGCACTAGTCCCTCTAGCAGCTCGAGATGAGGGGAGCAGAAGCACTCCCAAAGAATTTGCCCAAAGCTGCCACTAGGACAAGGAAGAAGAGAACCTCAGAGTGCGAGGATGAGGATTATGTGGCAGTTGAGGATGAGGCTATTTCAAAGAAGAAAGTACTCAAGAAGGAGTATAGCTCAAGCTGCAGTAAAGCTGTGGATGAAGATCAAAAGGCCTGCAGGAAGACAACCAATGTCTAAAGCCAGAGTCTCCACTCAAGCATCTTTGGAAACCCAACCCAAAGAGCCTACTGCAGAAGGAAAGAAAAGGAAGGAAAGGGTCAAGAAGACCATGGCCAGAGTAATAGGAAAGCCTTCCATGATGGAAGAAGATGAAGAAGAAGAGGTTGTTGCACCAGCACCCAAGGCACAAAAGCTGATGGGTGATGCAATAAAGTCAGGGGCTGCAACTTCAAAGCCCAAAGAAGCACCCAAAGCTGCCTACAAGCCCAAGAGTGCACCTAAGAGGAATACTAGGAGTATACCAGCTGCTGAAAAGAACAAGGCCCCAAAGGTTCGATGTTGTCAGCCGAGGAAGATGATGAAGGGCAAGTCCTAAGGAAGCTCAACCCAAGATTCCAGACCACAATGATGCTCATCCTGTGGCTGAGAACATGAAGATCAGGAGAGATTCAGGGTTGAGGCTATGGTGAGAGTCAGATCCATATGCCACCAGGAGAAGGACTGCTGTTGATTACATGTTCCACATAAAGGAGCAGCAGGACTTCTATGAGACAATCTTGTTGGATAAGAAGCCCATAGTGTGTGATATGAGGTGGGTCGACTGGACCTACATTCAGGAAAATGAAGAACACTATCCTGGAGTGTGTGACAGCTTCAGTGCGTGTGGAGTTGCAGACTTTTTCGGGCAGAAGCTCACAAACTGGAATGATGAGCTCATTATGCAATTCTACTCCACAACACATTTCTATCCAGATGGCAGGATAGTTTGGATGTCTGAAGGAACGAGATACCAATCAACCATTGAGGAATGGGCAAGTCTGATCAATGCCCCAAAGGAGAGTGAAGATGACTTGGACGTTTATGCCAAGAAGAAGATGGATCACAACTCTATGTCACAGATGTACAAGGAGATCCCAGATGAGGCACTTGAGACTTTCAAGTTTGGGTCAGTTCATTTTCTTCTGTCAGGGCTGCCAACGATCAACTGGATCCAAAGGCACACTCTGTTGCACAAATCAGGTGACCACAACATGATCAGAGGGCATGCAATTAATTTTCTACACATATTTGATGTGCCCCAGAAATTCATGGTCATGAGCCTCATAGTTGAAACTATCTAGAGGACAGCAGCAGACCAAAAGAGGAGCCGTGGATATGCCCCACAAATTCAGGAGTTGATTAACTCAAAGATGGGCATAGGGAAGTATCTATTGGATAAGGAACACCTTGTTTTCTACCCTGACTTTGAGGACAATCAAGTTGTCATGACTGAGAATGAACCATCATCAGTACAAGCTCAAGAAAGAAGGATAAAGCAAGGAAAGAGAAGGCTGCCAAGATGCCAACTCTAGCAGAGGCATCTGAGTACTTTTTGAAGAACAAGCAGGACCAGCTTGGTTACTTGATAGCATCAACTATGCGGATTGAGAAGGGGTTGGCCACCCTAACTCAAAACCAGGAGAGCCTGGAAAGAATCATGGAACAAAAATTCTATGATCTTGATGTCAAAGTAACTGAGATTGATCGGGTTGTGGAGCAGCTACAGGATGACATGCAGGAGAGGAAGGGCAGGACAACAACTGATGCAATTGCCAGAGTGCCTCGAGCTCAGAGATCAGCTGCAGAGCCATACCAGACACCAGGGTCACTTCATCTGCTCCAGCTACAGCTCCAGCACAACCAGCTCCAGCACCAACTCCTTCGGCTCCTTCCACATCAACTGAAGCCTTCGTCCAAGGAGCCATCTCTACGCAACCATCTGAAGACCAAGCCTGAGAAACGATATAGTCCTATGCATTTTCTAGGAACCTTTTGGTAACTTGTTGCCAAAGGGGGGGAAATGTATAGATCATAGGGCTTCGAGAGAGAGAGAGTTTGCTTTTATTCTCTCTTGTCTTCTTGGTTGAACTTTGTTTGCTTTTGATTGCTTGAGATACTATGCTACTTACATGTGAGACATTGATGATCATGTGTTTGATCATAAGCTACACTTATGTTTTGGTTAGATGATATTATCTTACTTACCCTTATATGATCATTCACTGTGCTTGGTGATGAGTGCATGTATTCAATCCTTATTATTTTGAGCGCTCCACCAAGATGTATGTGACATGGAAGAGTAACCCATGAGCCTAATTCCTGGTGCATTTGCAGTCCAAAGAAAATCTTAAAATAAGCACAAATTTAGGGGGAGCTCTTGCTTATCACATACTTCTCAAAGCGACGATGTTTTTCAATCTTATTATCATTTGTCGAAGCTTTGATCTATATGTTGTCATCAATTACCAAAAAGGGGGAGATAGAAAGTGCAACTATCCCTAGGTGGTTTTGGTAATTCATAACAACATATAGCTCATTGAGCTAATGCTATTCCAAGACAAATATTTCAGAAAGCTCAATGAATGGCATGGCATGGATGATGAAAGTGGATCCTCAAAATATTAAGGACAAAGGATTGGCTCAAGCTCAAAAGCTCAAGACTCTACATTTTACATTTTAGTGATCCAAGATCACATTGAGTCTATAGGAAAAGCCAATACTATCAAGGAGGGATGAGGTGTTGCTTAATGAGCCTCTTGCTTCATGTGATTAGTGATATGCTCCAAAACCCTCAACTACTTTCTCACATCCACATATGACCTAAACCTAAAGTCAAACTCGGCCCCACCGATTCTTTCTATCCGCGCCACCGAGTTCAAATGTCATAGCCATCGCCACAAACCCTAGGCAAATCGGTTTCACCGATAGGGATCTCGGTCTCACCGAGATGGGATTGTAATCTCTCTGCTTCCCTTCAGAACGCTTCGGTCTAACCAAGTGAGCGATCGGTCCCACCGAGATTGCAATGTAAACTCTCTGCTTCCTTTCGTAACATTTCGGTCTCACCGAAAGAGCGAATCGGTCCCACCGAGTTTACCTGACCAACTCTTTGGTTAGCTAATTACCAAAATCAGTCTCACCGAGTTTGTGTAATCGGTCTCACCGAGATTACATTATGCCCTAACCCTAACCATATTGGTCCTACCGAGTTGCATGTCAGTCCCACCAAAAACCCTAACGGTCACTAGGTTTACTGAATCGGTCCGACCGAGTTTGTTGATTCGGTCCCACCGAGGTTGGTAAATTGTGTGTAACGGTTAGATTTTGTGTGGAGGCTATATATACCCCTCCACCTCCTCTTCATTCGTGGAGAGAGCCATCAGAACAAACCTACACTTCCAACTCACCAGTTCTGAGAGAGAACCACCTACTCATGTGTTGAGGCCAAGATATTCCATTCCAACCACATGAATCTTGATCTCTAGCCTTCCCCAAGTTGCTTTCCACTCAAATCTTCTTTCCACCAAATCCAAATCCTATGAGAGAGAGTTGAGTGTTGGGGAGACTATCATTTGAAGCACAAGAGCAAGGAGTTCATCATCAACACACCATTTGTTACTTCTTGGAGAGTGGTGTCTCCTAGATTGGCTAGGTGTCACTTGGGAGCCTCCGACAAGATTGTGGAGTTGAACCAAGGAGTTTGTAAGGGCAAGGAGATCGCCTACTTCGTGAAAATCTACCGCTAGTGAGGCAAGTCCTTCGTGGGCGACGGCCATGGTGGGATAGCAAAGGTTGCCTCTTCGTGGACCCTTCGTGGGTGGAGCCCTCCGTGGACTCATGCAACCGTTACCCTTCGTGGGTTGAAGTCTCCATCAACGTGGATGTACGATAGCACCACCTATCGGAACCACGACAAAAACATTCGTGTCTCCAATTGCGTTTGAATCCTCCAAACCCTTCCCTTTACATTCTTGCAAGTTGCACGCTTTAATTTCCGCTGCCTATATACTCTTTGCATGCTTGCTTGAATTGTGTGAAGATTGCTTGACTTGTGCAAAGATAGCTAAAATCTGCCAAGGTCTAAAATTGGGAAAAGGATAGGTTTTTAATCGGTCAAGTATTCTCATCACCCCCCTCTAGACATACTTCAAGGTCCTACAACTAGTAGTTCATATTGAAATCTACTAAAGGACATATATATTCCAAACAATATGATATAATCTCTATAACCAAGGTAGTAGGGACAAGGAGTAAACGGAGGGAGTAGTACATTTTTCTCCTCGTCCTGCGAGCCACCGCGCGGATGGGCGAGGGAGCGGGCGTAAGGCGGAGCAAGCTTCACCTCATCCTACGAGCCACCGCGCCTGCATGGGGAGACGGCGACTAAGCAAGCTTCTCCTCGCTCATGAGTTGACGGGACACATCAAAAGTACTCCAGTGTATAGAGCCTTGCCTCTAAGGTAGGCCCCACATGGTTTGCCTCTTTTTTTAACATAACACGTCAAGTCGCAATTTGTTTGTTCACCCGTGGTAGGTGATCCACCCTCCACCAAGTGGACAACCAGTACACATGCCAAATTACCACGCGGGCTGCTTTTTTCGTACAGAAATGAGCTCCACCGTGTACCCGCACGGGTGTGGTTGGGAAAGAGACGGGAGTACGTGCGCCGTGCATGCACCACTTCTCTTCAGGCACGCCCCCACCTATGTGGGTGTGTGAGAGATACAAACCGCGTTCATGAATGTGTTTTGTTTTGGGGTGGGGTGGGGTGGGGGTTGATTTCGTGAATTATTTATGGGAATATGTGTCGATGACATCTCAAACAAATTTTTGCATGCAATGTGTGTGAAATGGAGGTCTATCCATATCATACATAGAGGGTCGGGCAATCCACGAGAAGAGAGGGAGGGGTCATAGCTATCGATAGAGTCGAAGAGAGGATCAAGTGGGTGGGTGTGAGATCGATGAAGAGAGCCATCGAAATTGTGTGTGTGTGCAAGTCAAAGATATAGGGCGACTGGCCCATCGAACGTTAGAGGGCACATGTCAAGTTTGTGTGTGGCAGGAGACATGACTAGAGCGCTCGATGTATCGGTGTGTGTGGTGGGAGGGGTGGGGAGTGGTAGGCAGAGGCCTAACTATAGAGGTAGAACGGCTCGTATATGTGTTGAGAAGGAGAGACCCAGCTATGTCTTGAGGGAGATCGGTCGACATCCATACATAACTGAAGGACGGGAAATATGATGGGACAGAGAGAGAGAGAGAGGAGAGAGAGGGAGGGAGAGGGGTAGAGTGCTGGATGGGTGATGGAGTTGCTTCTCAAAGATGGTGGGAGAGGCCTACTAGACAAACTGAGGGTGGAACTGCAATGTCATCAATAAGAGTGGGGATGTGTTTCTATGTGTGCCTGTGCGTGATAGATCTGCTTGGGACGCATCCATGGATGATGAAGGGGAACCATGTGTTTGGTAAGCAAACCTAACTAGATCGGTAGATCAATTGTTGTTTGTCGGAGGAAGGAGAGACACAACTAATGAGGTAGATCGATTGACGTGTGGGTAAAAACGAGTTATAAGGACCTAGCTAGCTATATGTATAGCGAGAGATCGATCGGTGTACGTCCATTTGTTAGAGGCAAATAAGGCCCAGCGAGACGGATAGACAGAGAGAATGGAGCTAGGAGGTTGTGCGAGAGGCCCAACTACTAGCTAGATAGGGGGAGGAGAGTGTGCGGTTGTTAGATCAATGAAAAGAGGGGCGAGAGTTTACACGTGTGTCTGACCGTATGAGAGACACGAGGCAAGGACACATAAAGGAGGAGATTGAAGGTGTGTGTGTGTATGTTGTAGGCAGGCATCGCTGGAGAGGTTTATCGATTGGCGTGTGTCAGAAAGGAGTTGTGGTGACTCTGGGAGAACGACCTAAAGAAAAAAATGAATGTGCCCGGTGGATAGAATGCCGAGGGAGGGGGAGGCGAGGAGGGCGTGTGCATGCACGAGAGAAAGTTAGTGGTAGCTACAAAGGTTAGAGGATTGTGTGGGTGTAAGAGACTAACAAAGATCATAATTTGATATGAAAGCGGATTCATATATTTGAATAGGAGATCATAGTGTTTTAAACATTGCATGCATGAATATAGCGGTGATACACGTGTTGTGCACATGTTATACCATAATGTGATAATGCACGACGTTTGCAACTCACAGCTAAATGCCGAACAATCTAAACCATACTAAACATCAAACAAACTCACATTTTATTTGAATTTGTGATAATGTGTATGCTTGCAGCTTACAACTAAATATCGAACAATCTAAACAATACTATATATCAAACATTCTCACATTTTATTTGAATTTGTGGTAATGTGTGGTGTTTGCAACTCACATCTAAATACTTGTAGGCGTGAGGGCGGGCACCATACATAATGTGATAAACACATTATACATATGAGACATGGTTTATATTATGAAGATCTAACTAGAGCTAGAAATGTAATGTGATTTGAAATCAAAATAAAGTGGATTCAAAAAATCTAGTTCAAGTTCATATAGTACACATAGTTCATATGTAACTCGAGACTAATCATGTGGTGTGCTGTGAAGATAATACACAAACGATGGTTTAACTTGACAATAATGATGATTGTAGATCTTATTAAAACAGAGAAACGAATTCAAATGCTTTGACTTCACAACAATCATTACTGTAGATCTTATTCAAATAGAGAAACGAATTCAAATTTAGCTCATATTGAAGCGGTAGTATATACGTTTGGAATGCACTAAAACGTTCATTTGAGTAGTAGGTTGCATGCATTATACACGTAGAGAAATATTTTAATTGAACATAACATGAATTCAAAGTTTTGAATGACATTTGTAGTGCGCATTGATTTGGTACAAGACACGTTAGGCTTGTCGTGAAATTTCAACCCGCCTTTGTTAGACCAAAATATTTAAGATATATCTTTGTCTCTTGTGCTCCGACAACTCCCTCCATCTCAACCCGCACCTTGCTATTTTGAAATTACAACGCGCGTGAAAACTCCCACCTCCTGTGAAATCCCGACACGCGAAATGCCCGTGGTACCCCTGAACCGAAAGAACCGCCTCAAATCGGTGGGGGTACTTTCGTAACTTACCCCACATTTCAGACAAAGCATCTCTAAGCCATGGTTCCCCACTGCCATCCCATCCGCCCACCCATTCATACACCGAGGCCGTGAAAACCCGCGACGAAACCCCACACCCTGCTCTGTCCGCCACCCAGCCGGAGCCTCTTCCCCGACGATGTCGTCCACAACAACACCTCGACGTCCCTCATCCACCGTACCGGATGAGGATCCGTCGTCCATCTCATCATCCCGCCGGTTCAGCCACCCCGTCCTCCACCTCCAAGGAGCTGCCCTGACGTTTCCCTCGTCTTTCGCGCCACCTCCATTCCCACACCGCCGTCTTCACCTGCACCACCGGAAGAGCATCATCATCACCGTTTCCTCGGATGAATTTGCGGCCTAATCGGCGCCACCAAATAGGTTGTACACTAATCGCCGCATTTTCTTCTTGATTTGATCTCACGGTGCTGCCGGGCGCCGGTCCCGAGCCGACACGACGCTTTCCATCCATGGCGGCGTCGCCGCCACTTCCTCCACGGCGCCGCTTCCTCGGCGGCGACGCCCACATCAAGAGGAGCTGCTGCTGCTTTAGCTCTTGCTTTCGCCGCTGCTCTGCTCTTGCTCTCGGTCCCCGCTCGGTATGCTCCTGCTATTGCTTTTGCTCGCGCCTCGCTCGCTCTTGCTCTTGCTTGCGATGCTGCTCGATTTAGCTACACTTCACGATCGAATCGACTTTTGGGTTAGTCGATTGTGGGTGGGGGGGCTCACCGGGTGAAGGATGGGGCGATGGTCTCGGCGGTGGCAGGCGTTGGCGGGGCGGTGGCGTGGGGATCGCCGGAGAAAAAGCTCGGCACGGGGGGGCCTAGAGGGATGGCCGGGGCAGCGGCGGACCGGCGGTGGGGAGTGTTTTCGAGGCGGGCGGGGCGGCGCATCGCCTGCCGCGGGCGACGATGGGCTGCTGTTTGGCCGGTGGTGGCTGGCAGCTCAGGGGGTTGGAGGTTGAAGATGAACCACAGGCCCTTGATTTCGTATCCAACGGCTGCAAAATCGACTGACCAGAGATGAAAAAGTCAGTCGACCGACGTGTAGCCTCACCTTGCTAGTGCATTCAGTTTCAACAGCAAAATTCAGTTTCGACAACAAAATTCAGTTTCGACAGTTAAGTTCAGTTTTGACAGTTAAGTTCAGTTTCGACAGTTAAGTTCAGAGATGAGCGGCTGATGTATTTTACGTCATGTATTGGAGATGCTATTAGAATTCCACTCAGGTTAACGTTGTTCGTTGTCTCTCTTGTCCTGCTTCAGCCTCGGCGTCGTACAACTCACCGGAGCTGCTCCAACGATTTAAACCCTCCATCACAGCGAGCAGTACCTGTGCTCCACCTCCGCACGCCTAAGATCTTCTTCCCCTCCTCCAACAGCAAAGTCAGCCGGAGCATCCTCACCGGCCAACCCAATCACACTGAGATCGACATGGCTTCGCCAAAGAGGTTGTACACTTGTTGCATCTCTTTTTACTCTACATGTTATATATATTGTCCACTGAGCACACGGATTTGTTCCTTTAATGTCTCCTTGAAAGAAAAAAACGTAGGAATTTTAATTTACACTTGTCCTCCTTTTCAAATTCCTATTCATGAAGCACAAGACTAAGACATAGTAGCATAATAGCATTATATCCGGACATTTTCGTTTGGTTTGTCTTAATCTCACCATGCTTCTTTGCATCCTGTTATCTTCCAATTGTTGTGAATCAAACACCCAGATTGGCAGAAATCATGTGTTTTTAAATTCTCTGTTTTGCACGTGCATTCCTATCCTATTCCTGTCTATTTCCTATCCCTGCATTGTTGGAATCCTCCAATTCAAACGAGCCCTTACAGAATTACTTCTCTTACAGATAGTTGTCAAAGAAAACCTTGCGTGGTTTGTCCCGCTCCTGCTGCGCCGTCGTCCACCCCAGCTCATGTAACGCCCGGGTAGTTAAGCTACAGTAACCACACACTAATGGTGCCATGTCATCGCGATTAATTTTCTAAACCTCACCTTGATCCAAACCGAACTCGAATTCAAATTCAGATGCAAGTCAAATTATTAAATTTTCAGATAATAAAATAGAAACGTAGGCTGGGTCGAGAATATTCCCTAACTATTTATCATAAATTATCCAACATTTTATGAATTAATAAAATGACCCTCACCTGTTTAAAACAGAGTTAGCAACAATTAAATTACCGTTTCAATTTAGATAAATATCCAACCTTTTCAAAATAAGTTGTAGCTTTGTATGCTACTTTAAAATGTTGCCTAGTAAATTTGTGCTAAGTGGCACATTTGAAAAAGTTTGTTTGATAGCTAAAATAAATAGAAAACCATAGAGAAAATAGAAAACAGAAAATAGTAAAAGTAGAAGGGACCTAATCTACTGGCCACTTTGACCCATATAGCTCAATGGCAGGCCCAACCCACCTAACCTCCTGTCATCCCCTTCCTTCGTTCATCTCAACCCCCGTGGACACAGAGCGATCGTCCACGGCACCGATGGCCACGGGGCGGCCATCCAGGCCCCCTGGCGCCCTACTAGGTCGAATTCTGCCGACCTCCCTTGACACGTACCCAACCCTAGCTTCCACCACTTTCCCCCCTCTCGCCGCTCTATCTCTCTCACACACTCTGGATCGATCTGGCCACCGCGCCCGATGCGCTGCTGTTGTTACCGTGTCCAACGACCGCCCCTCGTTGCCTTCACTTGCCCGGGAGCCCCGCCATGACGCGTTGAGCATCTCCGTCGAAGGAAACCGGACCGGGAAGGCTCCAGGTCGGCACCACCATCGATCCCCTCCGCCTCGGCCGCCCCCCTCACCGTCGATCCGCGCGACTCCGACCGCCTCCGGCTCCCACGAGACACCCACGAGCTTCGCTGTAAGCTCGCACCACTCCTGCACCTCCTCCTGACCTCAGTCGTTCCTCCCCATAGACTCTCGTTCGAGCGCACTCGCCGTGGCCACCGTCAGACGTCGTCCCTGTCGACGCACCCACCCCCACGGCCATGTACGTCGTGCCCAGCCTCCCACACGCGCGCCCCGCGCTTACCGCGCGTGCGCTGGCCTCGCCCGCCCCGCTCCTTGGCCGCCCGACGTTGCCGCCGCGGCCCTGTTTCCTCGCGCGCCCGTGTTTGCTAGCCGCCGCTGGACACCGGCGCTCGCCGCTGCGCTGCTACTGCTTCCCACCACTGCTCTATTGCTTCTTGCTGCTAGCAGTGCCACTGCTAGATGCGCTGCTGCCGCTGCAACTCTGCTGCTGCTGCCCGCAGCCCGTCCGCCGCTGCTCTGTTGCCGCTGCTGCTGATTTGCTGGACTTTAGTGTGTGCATGCTCATGTGGACTCCAGAGCATGTGTGCCCAATGCAAGTGGCCGGCTTGGCCATGGCCGGGGCGGCTTCACCCGTCGCTGCTCTACTGTTGCTTGTCTGCTTGTAGCCACCACTACTACCTTTTGTATACTGCTGCAAGTACTGTAGTGGGTAGCTAGCTTTTGTATTTCTATAATGACTAGCCTTCTAAACTGCCACTAAACAGCGATAAGACAAGTCCTAACATAGGTAAAAAATTATATGAACGAAAAATAGACGTAACAAGCCTCATGTTTGTTCCATTGGACCTGCTTTAAATAATGCATGGATTAAATCCTACAAAAATCACAAAATGCTATCTTGTGTTAAAAGGAATAGAGTTACTCTCTAGCATTGCGTGTGTGCGCTGTGTGCGCGTGGGCTGTGCCACAGCCGTGTGTGGCCGGCCTAGTATAAATAGGTCTAAACTAATTTAGTTTAGATTAGTTGGTTAATTAATTAGCTTAAGCCTATTATATGTGGACCCGCATTTATTTAAGCTAATTTTAGTTATTTGTTTAGGTATAGCTTATGACATGTGGGCTACCATCTTCCCTTTTGACCAGTCAAATTGACTTGGTGTATTCAATTTAATAAATGCAGAAATTTAGAAAATCATATAAACTTATAAAAATCATATAAAATAATCCGTAACTCAGATGAAAATACTTTGCACATGAAAGTTGCTCAGAACGACAAGACGCATCCGAATACGCAGTCTGTTCGCCAGCCACGCGTCCCTAGCTTAGCGAACCTGCAACATTTCACCTCCGGTTCATCTGTCCAAAAACGGGAAACACCGGGGATACTTTTCCGGATGTTTCCCCACTTCACGGGTATCACCTACTACTGGGTTAGGTCACTTCTAGCACCACGTATTGCCATGTTACGCTTTGTGATGCTTTGATTGCTCTGTTATTTATTGCGTTCCCCCTCCGTTACTTCTTTCCGGTAGACCCTGATGGCTGCTGGTGACCCCCAGTTCGACTACGGTGTTGACGACCCGTCCTTCTTGCCAGAGCAACCAAGTAAGCCCCCCTCTTGTTCATCAGATATCGCCTATTCTTCTCTATATTGCTTGCACTAGAGTAGTGTAGCATGTTACCGCTTTCCGTTATTCCTATCCTGATGCATAGCATGTCCTTGCTACTACTGTTGATACCTTTACCTACAATCCTACCTGCTTAGTATAGGATGCTAGTATTCCATCGGTGGCCCTACATTCTTGTCCGTCTGCCTTGCTATACTATCGGGCCATGATTCCTCGGGAGGTGATCACAGGTATATACTATATACTTTATACATGATACATGTGGTGACTAAAGTCGGGTCGGCTCGTGGAGCACCCGCGAGTGATTCACGGATTGGGGGCTGAAAGGACCTTTGTCCCAACGGCCCTCTGTGTGGATCTTTATGGCGGAGCGACAGGGCAGGTTGAGACCACCTAGGAGAGAGGTGGGCCTGGCCCTGGTCGGTGTCCGTGGTTACATCATTAACACGCTTAACGAGATCTTGGTATTTGATCTGAGTCTGGCCATTTGGTCTATACGCACTAACCAACTACGTGGGAAAGATATGGGCACTCGGCGTCGTGGTATCAGCCGAAGCCTTCGTGACGTCAGCGACTGAGCGGCGCGCCGGATTGGACTGGAACGCCTGCTAGGCTAGGTCTGCTTCCGGCCGCGTTCGCAACATGCAGGTGTGCTAAGGGCGATGGGCCCAGACCCCTGTGCGCTTAGGTTTAGACCGGCGTGCTGACCTCTCTGTTGGCCTAGGTGGGGCTGCGACGTGTTGATCTTCCGCGGCCGGGCATGACCCAGAAAGGTGTGTCCGGCCAAATGGGATCGAGCGTGTTGGGTTATGTGGTGCACCCCTGCAGGGAAGTTAATCTATTCGAATGGCCGTGATCTTCAGTAACAGGACGACTTGGAGTTGTACCTTGACCTTATGACAACTAGAACCAGATACTAAATAAAACACACCCTTCCAAGTGCCAGATACAACCGGGTGATCGCTCTCTAACGAGGCGACGAGGAGGGGATCGCCGGGTAGGATTATGCTATGCGATGCTACTTGGAGGACTTCAGTCTACTCTCTTCTACATGCTACAAGACGGAGGCTGCCAGAAGCGTAGTCTTCGATAAGATTAGCTATCCCCCCCTTATTCTGGGATTCTGCAGTTCAGTACACCGATATTGCCTCTTTACACATATACCCATGCATATGTAGTGTAGCTCCTTGCTTGCGAGTACTTTGGATGAGTACTCACGGTTTCTTTTCTCCCTCTTTTCCCCCTTCCCTTCTACCTGGTTGTCGCAACCAGATGCCGGAGCCCAGGAGCCATACGCCACCGTCGATGACGACTCCTACTACACCGGAGGTGCCTACTACTACCTGCAGCCCGCTGACGACGACCAGGAGTAGTTAGGAGGATCCCAGGCAGGAGGCCTGCGCCTCTTATCTGTATCCCAGTTTGTGCTAGCCATCTTATGGCAACTTGTTTAACTTATGTCTGTACTCAGATATTGTTGCTTCCGCTGACTCGTCTATGATCGAGCACGTGTATTCAAGCCCTCAAGGCCCCTGGCTTGTATTATGATGCTTGTATGACTTATTTATGTTTTAGAGTTGTGTTGTGATATCTTCCCATGAGTCCCTGATCTTGATCGTACACGTTTGCGTGCATGATTAGTGTATGATTGAATCGGGGGCGTCACAAGTTGGTATCAGAGCCGACTGCCTGTAGGAATCCGCCTTCCACACTCCTTAGCCGAAGTCGAGTCTAGTCACTACAAAACTTTTACTAACATGGCTGTGAGTCTTATGGGCCCACGTCGCCATTGGTTGGTATTAGGATCTTTTACTCCTCGATCTTTACTCTGGGACTCCCATCTCTCCCCTATTCGGGTTAAATGATTCTGCTAAAAAAGACTAACTTTAGGTTCTCGAAAGACTTTCTCCCGGAGAGCCACTCACTCCAGATGATCGCTTGCTACACGGATGATTCCAAGATACTCTCCGAGGTTTTCCGAGACCCTTGTGCCCACCGACTTTACAATCCCCTACCACCGATATACCCTTATGGATAACTACCTACAATTGTCGTTCATACCTTCATCCTCACTTGCTCTTGTAATTACAAGATGCCCTAAATTGCTCTTCGTTGGTCCGAAAATCCTTTAAGCTTACTGCCTTGCAGTTCTTTACCACATGAATACCCCTATTGAAAATTCCTCGCACTTATTGAGTATCTGTTCATCCCCAGTTGTTTGTATGCTTCATAAGATACACTGAAATACTATCCGACCTTCTGAGCATCCTCTTCAAACTATTGCTCTGCAAATACTTGTATGCTTACATTATGGATGCTCCCATATCACTAGCAATATTCGCTAGTATCTTTTGACACCGTCATTTTGATCCTATTGATTCAACAGGTGTGCGAATGCTCACAATCATCAATCGACACTTCTAAATTATCTTTCCGGCTCAGACGTCATTTTGAACATGAGCTGGTTCTCGACCAAACTATTTGTCATCAATTGTGCCTCTGGTCTATCCAACTTATCTATCCTTGATCAGAGCGTCTGCTTCTGATCCTTTGTTTTGGAAATCATAATTCCTTTGTTATCTAAGCATCGAATTATTCATATGTTTTATAATATGATGCCCGTGCATTCTTTCTTCCTCTGATTGAGTACCGATACTCACATCAGCTCCGTTAGGATCGCCCGATCCATTGTTGGATCTCATCGACATCGTCCTTCATATTCAGTAACATTGTGAGCCTTTCCACGGGTATATAATGCCTTTGGTAAATTGTATCCTCTGCTTTGTCAACCATGCTCTACTTTTGAGCTTGTGTTATTTATTCTTGAAGTTCGTGGTATATGTTCTAAGAAGCCCCGATGGCTTGAACCTATGCCTTCCTTAATATGTGTGAACTCGAAATTTTTCACGAGTCATACTCTTCTGGTATTTTTCCAGATAAAATTTCTACACTACAACTTCATCAAACGCGAGAAGTAAATGAAAGGTTATGCATTGGAGAAGTGGGAGTCGACCTTGAACTTTGTGTTCATGCCCATGGACACGATGTAGATCCTATCATGGAAGCTTCTTGTAATAATAACTATTTCCTTGATAAATATCATCTGGTATCTGTGAATTGATCCTTTGCAACTGTGGTTCCGACCATGATTGTTCCCCTTTGATTCTATTTCTCGGACAAGTTAAAGTACTTGCCTTCTGCAGATCAGTACGCCTTCCCAACCTCTATTTTATTCTACCTTCGAGTATTACCCCCTGGCATCTCGAGGATATCAAACCATTGCACTTCATCTTATCAATTTCTGATGAAGTAGTACCTTTCCCCATCATAGTCACTCCACGGGTTCTGGGTTGTCGTCAACCGAGAACACCGATTTGTGAATCGACTGAACACTGAGATTCGGTACTCCCAGTACTTTGTTGTTGAGAAGTTTAATACTCCATCACGTCACTCCTAGCCTGATCGGCTACATCGTTATCATGCTAATTTTAACTGTGCTACCGGGTCCTTAATTCCGGAGCGCAACTTTCGATGATGAGCTAAGCTTACGCCGATTTCCTCGTCTTATCGTTCCACCTTGAACGACAAGCTTGAGTTTGAGTTTGTGTCGTACTCATGGTCCCAAGAACATTTTGCTTCATCATTCCTTTGACTTGATGTCATCGCCGACCGATTATATCTCCATGAAACCTCTCGACAAAATTGGTCATGATCATCACCAACATTCTGAGTTCCTCCAGGATATCAATTGAATTCATGATGAGAAATACCATCCTTGCCCCTCGATGATTTGTGTTATCGTCGGCAACATTCTTGCTTTCCCTTCAACACAAACTTGTTCATGTTTTCTGTTGTGCCATGAGATCCTTGCTATCCAACTTATGTTTTGTTCTACCTTAGAGAATTACCACCTTTTATGTCAAGAATGTCGTGGGAATTTCACCACCTCTTAAGAATTCTTGGTATAGTGATACTTATCACCATCACCATTCTTTCTTGGTCCTCGTGTTGATTCCAACCGGGGTACCAACAAGTGAACGGCGTTGTTTGGTTTCTGCACTTCTAGCAACCCTATTGCTTTGAAGTTAATGGTCGGCCGTTCATTCTTAGACTATTGATTATTGAATCACCATTCTGACATTGGTCGTGCAACCCAACCCATATTTCGGGCGCACCTTTCAACCAATGTTAATTGTGTATATTTTCCTTGAGCATACGTCGTTATATCATTTGATCTGGCAAATGCTATCTCATTGTTCACATAATTGTGGAAATCCGTCTTTTGTTAATCTCGATGAATTATCGCGGAGTCCATCAGCCACCTCCTCATCTCCTTGGTTTAATGATGAACCCTTGTTTGAACTTCGCTTACATATATCATTGCCCGAGAATTTTACAATGTCATCTCGTCAATTTGTGTTGCACCTTTCCTCTCAGGCATCCTGGGTCTGTGTTATATCCTGACATAATCAGATCTAAATCTCAGTCAGATATGATGGTTGGAACATATTCCAAGAGTTATAACATTTGCCTTTATATGACCCGGTAAGGTGATGTCATGCCTGGCACGCCTGGCCGAAGAACCTATTGTTATAGTTCCATTTCAGCAAGGTTAGCCATTCTCCCATGAGGAAATTGTAAAACTTATTCTATAAGTTGTTTCTGATGGGTCCTTTGTGTATCTGAAGTATCATCTTTACATGAAGACCATGTCAATGCTATCTCGAAGCATGTCTGTGGTACTCCGAATTTCAACAAGAACATTTGAAGCCCATTGCTAAATGTTTCTTCTTAATTATCCTAACACCGTTGTGTGGGTAATGCCATGAAAATTATCACCCATTACCTAAATGGTTTTCTACGTTATATCATGTCATGGATATCATGCTATGCTTGTCCTTGGGAAGGATATACCCCCGAATTATGTGTTTAAACACATTTTTACATACGATATTCTGATTAAATCTGATAAACACTTTTCCCTTTCCATTGGTTTGTTTAAACCCTTTCTATGATCTATATGATATAAGCAGTAATAGTTCCCTGCTTGTGCAAACACCTCGGTGTGCGACTCTGTCGGTAAGACCCTGTTACTATTGTTGATGACATTCCGGTAACCACCGATGGACGAGAACTTTGCCTATTGGTCCGCCTCGTTTCAACGAGCAGGAAAATGGTTCTCTTCGTCCCTCGCCCTTGGTACCGACGTTATTACTGACAGGCTAACCTCTGACCTGCCTTGCTATCATGACCGTGCAAGATGTCACTACTCTTCCTACCTTTAACCCACATGGTGGGCCCATAACCCACAATTCCACAGGATCGAAACTTGACTCTCCTGTACACCATGTTGCCAAAGATATTCCTCGCTCTTGGCTCTGTAAGTAATTCATGAGCCACCTTCCTAGTGATCTATTCTAGTATCAGACGCAATAATTTTTTTTTTGTTGTTGCTCTGGACCCCCTTTTCACCTTTTGATTAGGCATCGAATGATTGCCTGCCCGTTAAACTTCTCATGGTGCCCTCATACTTTGCTCTCGACGTTTTATTTAAGTTTCAATTCGAGAGTTGCTATCCGCCACCCTCCCCCATGTTATCGACCAGATAGTCGACCTTGCAGAGGTCTGTTCTCCCGGAATGCCCACTCTTTATTCTTTCGTAAGTACGATGGAGTTCCTGAAGAAAGGACGACAATTTCATCATGATGCATTGAGGCATAGGAGTGAAGACATCAATGCTATGGATCGACCTCTTCGAGGAGAGCAACCAAAGAAGAGAAGATCCGTTAGAATTTCGTAACCAAATCCCTTCCCCCTTACTCCCCCTCTTAAATCTCGGGACGAGACTTCTTGTAGTGGAGGAGAATTGTAACGCTCAGGTAGTTAAGCTACAGTAACCACACACTAATGGTGCCATGTCATCGCGATTAATTTTCTAAACCTAGCCTTGATCCAAACCGAACTTGAATTCAAATTCAAATGCAAGTAAAATTATTAAATTTTCAGATAATAAAATAAAAATGTAGGCTGGGTTGAGAATATTCCCTAACTATTTATCATAAATTATCCAATATTTTATGAATTAATAAAATGACCCTCACCTGTTTAAAACAGAGTTAGCAACAATTAAATTACCGTTTCAATTTAGATAAATATCCGACCTTTTCAAAATAAGTTGTAGCTTTGTGTGCTGCTTTAAAATGTTGCCTAGTAAATTTGTGCTAAGTGGCACATTTGAAAAAGTTTGTTTGATAGCTAAAATAAATAGAAAACCATAGAGAAAATAGAAAACAGAAAATAGTAAAAGTAGAAGGGACCTAATCTACTGGCCACTTTGGCCCAATTAGCTCAATGGCAGGCCCAACCCACCTAACCACCTGTCATCCCCTTCCTCTGTTCACCTCAACCCCCGTGGACACAGAGCGATTGTCCATGTCACCGATGGCCATGGGGAGGCCATCCAGGCCCCTTGGCGCCCTACTAGGTCAACCCCGCGACCTTCCTTGACCCGTACCCAGCCCTAGCTTCCACCACTTTCCCCCCTCTCGCCGCTCTATCTCTCACACACACTCTGGATCGATCTGGCCACCGCACCCGATGCGCCGCCGTCGTTCCCGTGTCCAACGATCGCCCCTCGTTGCCTCCACTTGCCCGGGAGCCCCGCCATGACGCGCTGAGCATCTCCGTCGAAGGAAACCAGACCGGGAAGGCTCCAGGTCGGCACCACCATCGATCCCCTCCGCCTCAGCCGCCCCCTCACCGTCGATCCGTGCGACTCCGACCGCATCCGGCTCCCACGAGACATCCGGCTCGCACCACTCCTGCACCTCCTCCTGACCTCAACCGTTCCTTCCCGTAGCCTCTCGTTCGAGCGCACTCGCCGTCGCCACCGTCAGACGTCGTCCCTGTCGACGTGCCCACCCCCACGGCCATGTTCGTCGTGCCCAGCCTCCCACGCGCGCGCCCAGCGCCTGCCGCGCGTGCGCTGGCCTCGCCCGCCCCGCTCCTTGGCCACCCGACGTTGCCGCTGCGGCCCTGTTTCCTCGCGCGCCCGTGTTCGCTAGCCGCCACTGGACACCGGCGCTCGCCGCTGCGCTGCTACTGCTTGCCACCACTGCTCTTTTGCTGCTTGGTGCTAGCAGTGCCACTGCTAGATGCGCTGCTGCCGCTACAACTCCGCTGCTGCTGCCCGCAGCCCGTCCGCCGCTGCTCTGTTGCCGCTGCTGCTGATTTGCTGGACTTTAGTGTGTGCGTGCTCATGTGGACTCCAGTGCATGTGTGCCCAATGCAAGTGGCCGGCTTGGCCATGGCCGGGGCGGCTTCACCCGTCGTGCTCTACTGCTGCTTGTCTGCTTGTAGCCACCACTGCTACCTTTTGTATACTGCTGCAAGTACTGTAGTGGGTAGCTAGCTTTTGTATTTCTATAATGACTAGCCTTCTAAACTGCCACTAAACAGCGATAAGACAAGTCCTAACATGGGTAAAAAAATTATATGAACGGAAAGTAGACGTAACAAGCCTCATTTTTGTTCCATTGGACCTGCTTCAAATAATACATGGATTGAATCCTATAAAAATTACAAAATGCTATCTTGTGTTAAAAGGAATAGAGTTACTCTAGCATTGTGTGTGTGCGTTGTGTGTGCGTGGGCTGTGCCACAGCCGTGTGTGGCCGGCCTAGTATAAATAGGTCTAAACTAATTTAGTTTAGATTAGTTGGTTAATTAATTAGCTTAAGCCTATTACATGTGGACCCGCATTTATTTAAGCTAGTTTTTGTTATTTGTTTACGTATAGCTTATGACATGTGGGCTACCATCTTCCCTTTTGACCAGTCAAATTAACTTGGTCGATTCAATTAAATAAATGCAGAAATTTAGAAAATCATTTAAACTTATAAAAATTATATAAAATAATCCGTAACTCAGATGAAAATACTTTGTACATGAAAGTTGCTCAGAACGACGAGACGAATCCGAATACGCAGTCTATTCGCCAGCCACGCGTCCCTAGCATAGTGAACCTGCAACATTTCACCTCCGGTTCATCTGTCCGAAAACGCGAAACACCGTGGATACTTTCCCGGATGTTTCCCCACTTCATGGGTATCACCTACTACTGGGTTAGGTCACATCTAGCACCGCGTATTCCCATGTTACGCTTTGTGATGCTTTGATTTCTCTGTTATTTATTGTGTTCCCCCTCTGTTACTTCTTTTTGGTAGACCCCGATGGCTGCCGGTGACCCCCAGTTCGACTACGGTGTTGACGGCCCGTCCTTCTTGCCAGAGCAACTAGGCAAGCCCACCTCTTGATCACCAGATATCGCCTATTCTTCTCTATACTGCTTGCATTAGAGTAGTGTAGCATGTTACTGCTTTCCATTATTCCTATCCTGATGCATAGCCTGTCCTTGCTACTACTGTTGATACCTTTACCTGCAATCCTACCTGCTTAGTATAGGATGCTAGTATTCCATCTGTGGCCCTACATTCTTGTCCGTCTGCCTTGCTATACTATCGGGCCATGATCCCTCGGGAGGTGATCACAGGTATATACTATATACTTTATACATGATACATGTGGTGACTAAAGTCGGGTCGGCTCGTGGAGCACCCGCGAGTGATTCAAGGATTGGGGGCTGAAAGGACCTTTGTCCCAACGGCCCACTGTGTGGATCTTTGTGGCGGAGCGACAGGGCAGGTTGAGACCACCTAGTCGAGAGGTGGGCCTGGCCCCGGTCGGTGTCTGCGGTTACATCATTAACACGCTTAACGAGATCTTGGTATTTGATCTGAGTCTGGCCATTTGGTCTATACGCACTAACCAACCACGTGGGAAAGATATGGGCACTTTCGGCGTCGTGGTATCAGCCGAAGCCTTCGTGGACGTCCGATCGAGCGGCGCGGCCGGATTGGACCGAACGCCTGCTAGGCTAGGTCTGCTTCCGCCGCGTTCGCAACATGCAAAGTGCGCTAAGGCGATGGGCCTGCACTTCAGGCGCTTAGGTTTAGACCGGCGTCTTGACCTCTCTGTTGGCCTAGGTGGGGATGCGGCGTGTTGATCTTCCGCGGCCGGGCATGACCCGAGAAAAGTGTGTCCGGCCAAATGGGATCGGCGTGTTGGGTTATGTTGTGCACCCTGCAGGAAGTTAATCTATTCAAATAGCTGTGATCTTGATAACAGGACAACTTGGAGTTGTACCTTGACCTTATGACAACTAGAACCGGATACTAATAAAACACCCCTTCCAAGTGCGGATACAAACCGGTGATCGCTCTCTAACAGGGCGACGAGGAGGGGATCGCCGGGTAGGATTATGCTATGCGATGCTACTTGTAGGACTTTAGTCTACTCTCTTCTACATGCTGCAAGACGGAGGCTGCCAGAAGCGTGGTCTTCGATAAGATTAGCTATCCCCCCCTTATTCCGGCATTCTGTAGTTCAGTCCACCGATATTGCCTTTTTACACATATACCCATGCATATGTAGTGTAGCTCCTTGCTTGCGAGTACTTTGGATGAGTACTCACGGTTGCTTTTCTCCCTCTTTTCCCCCTTCCCTTCTACCTGGTTGTCGCAACCAGATGCCGGAGCCCAGGAGCCAGACGCCACCGTCGATGACGACTCCTACTACACCGGAGGTGCCTACTACTACGTTCAGCCCGCTGACGACGACCAGGAGTGGTTAGGAGGATCCCAGGCAGGAGGCCTGCGCCTCTTTCGATCTGTATCCCAGTTTGTGCTAGCCATCTTATGGCAACTTGTTTAACTTATGTCTGTACTCAGATATTGTTGCTTCCGCTGACTCGTCTATGATCGAGCACTTGTATTCGAGCCCTCAAGGCCCCTGGCTTGTATTATGATGCTTGTATGACTTATTTATGTTTTAGAGTTGTGTTGTGATATCTTCCCGTGAGTCCCTGATCTTGATCGTACATGTTTGCGTGCATGATTAGTGTACGATTGAATCAGGGGCGTCACACTCAGCAGCTCCAACGACAGAAGGGTCCAGCACAGCAGGGATCCGGCCTCCAGACTGTCTTTCGCCGCCTCAGATCTTCTTCCCCGCCGCTGGTAGCCATGAAAACTGCATTACCATCATCAACCGAGCAGATAACCTCGAGGACTACACGGGTCCGCAAGAGAGGTCGCACTCTTTCGTGTCTGCTTACGTTATGCATCGCTTAATATTACATGCTACTTTATCGTCCTGTTCACCGATTAGACTCTGAGTCAGCTCCAAACTAATGGTCAAACTTGAGTTTTTAAATGGTTGTGGGGTACATATTGGGGCCTCTATCAATAGTATCTATCTACTATCTGGTTAATCTCTGGTGTCTACTATGAGTTTCATGTTGGGTGGGAAACAAACAGTAAAGAAGCCATTGTCTGTATTTTTTAACTGAAGCCATTATACACTGCTATTATTGGTTTTGGGTCTATCCATAGGTTGCTACCATCACTCTGGATTTCTGCATGCACTCCTTACATAATCTCACTATGTTTTATTCCTATGCATGACAGTTATTGTAAACAATGGAACTGAACATGTAGAGCAAAAGAGACAAGCCTTGTGTGGCAATATAATTTCATGCAGACGTCATTGCATGGTAGGCATAAAGGCAGCCCCCTCCACGCATTTCGGATTGTAATCGAGAGGAAGATATTTGTTACGAGGGGATTCGGAAGGAGAAGACAACTCCTATTTACCCCCGAGGTCTTCGCTCTAACTTGGCATCTTGATGTTGGTTATATCATGCATATGGTGTCTTGCATTGCTTACTTTATACATCAAATATGTCATCTGCTTAGTTTAGACATCCTTTGTGCGAATGCCATCTGTTTAGTCTATTCATCGTTTATGTGAATTATACAACGCCATCTTGTTTAGCCAGGCATCATATATGTGAATTTTGCAATGCCATCCTGCTTAGCCAGTCATCTTATATGTAAATTATATCAAGCCATCCTTTTTTTCGTTACATATTACATTTGTCAACAATGTTAGTACATTCAACTGCTCTTCGTGTGCATCAGCCATTTGACACAGTGATGGCAAATTCTGGAGTGAAAACAAGGTCTTCAGTGCAGACTATGCTATCTGACGAAGCGCATATCTCGCTGATTACGGATAGCTCCTCAGAGGAGGATTCAGAGATAGATGACCAGTCCTATCCCCCCCCCCCCCGAGGTGTATGCTCTAACTTGGCAGGGTTATATTGCTCATATCGTGTGTATGGTGTCTCGCATTGCTATGTCATTTGATTAGTTTAGACATGCTTTGTGTGAATGACACATGTTCAGTGTCTAATTACCATATATGTGAATTATGCATTGCCATCTTGTTGCAAGACATTATATATGTGAATTATACAATGCTATCTTGTTGCAAAGGCATTATATATGTGAATTATGCAATGCCATGCTGTTTAGCCAATCATCATGTATGTGAATTATATCATGCTATCATTTTTTGTATTACGTGTACCATTTGTCGACAACGTTTGTATATTCAACTACTCTTCCATGCATCAGCCATTTGAAGCGGTGATGGAAGTATCTGGAGTGAAAACAAGGTATTGAGCAGACAATGCTACTGCTGAAGCAGACATCTTCTTTGATTCTGAGAGAGCTCCTCGAGAGGAGGATTCAGAGACTGATGACCACTCATATTTTCCCCCTGAGGTCTATGCTCAAACTTGGCAGGGTTATATTACCCATGTCATGCATGTTGTCTTGCATTCCTTAGTTTTTACATCATATATGGATTGCCATCTGCTTACTTGCTTACTATATAAATCATATATTTGAATTATATCATGTCATCATGTTTACATAGTACATACACATCATCTATCTG
Organism: Aegilops bicornis; assembly: GCA_021605145.1. Classification (NCBI taxonomy): domain Eukaryota; kingdom Viridiplantae; phylum Streptophyta; class Magnoliopsida; order Poales; family Poaceae; genus Aegilops; species Aegilops bicornis. Next base: position 42,937,947 of record CM038671.1, on the reverse strand, counting down.
AATTATGTCATGGCAACCCATTTAATAAAGACATCATATAGTTATATCATCTCATCCTGTTTAGTGTTTACAGTCATCATATTTTGAATTATGGCATTCAATCCGTGAATGTATGTGAATTATGGCATGCCAACCTATTTAATAAACACATTATATAGTTATGTCATGTCATCCTGTTTACATAGTCTCATATTTTGAACTATGTCTTTGCATCTTTTTTAGTTAGCCACCATAATGTGAAATTGTGTCATGCTATCCTGTTTAGTTAGCCATCATATATGTGAAATTGTGTCATGCTATCCTGTTTGGTTAGACAACATAAATATGAATTATTTCATGCCCTCTTTTATTCCGCACTATCCATTGCACCTGTCTATCATACAATGTCTATACTTTCAACTACTTTTCTTGTTTATCAGCCATTTGAATTGGAGAGCGTGATGGCAGTATCTAAGGGAGTAACAACACGGTCTTCAGAAAAGATAGTGCTACCAGTTGATGCAGATAGAATCACGGTTGTACTTGCCCAAGGACCAGATCCACCACACATAACCCAGACTCTCGCAGATTGTACCCCTACCCAGTTAGACAGAGAACCAGCTACACCCCTTCTAACCCCAACCCCGGCAAATAGTAACCCAGTTCCAGTTGACACAGCACCGTCTCCACCACAGAGCACACAAACACGAGCAGTTAGTAAGGGAACTGCAGTGCCCAAAGCACGAGGACCACCACTCCGAATCCCAACTCAACGCTTAAAGGAGAAGAGATTTGTTCTCAGGTCAGGTTCTGTAGCTATGGTTCATACTCCTTTGCTCTTGCATTACTGTATTTACTCATACCAACTATTTTCAAATTTGAAGGATGGAATTGAAACTCCAATGGCGCATAGCAGTATGTTTTAAACCTGTTTCTTTAACTGGTTTCTTGTTGTAACCTGCTCTATGTTGATTTCAGTTTCAATTGAATAAACATTTATGTTCTCATGTCATGCACATTACAAGTGTTGTTATTGCTCTATAGTTACCCACACTTATATTCTGTCTATTCTGCTTTGTCTTGAACAAATATTATTTGAACTGTGTCTCTATCTTGATTTGGCAACAAAAACTAGAATGATATAGATATATGTTTGTTTCATGCTGTTATCCTGTCCACTTTACTACTGAACTCATTTACCAAAATGAGTTTCATATACAACATGGTAAACATGTGATGTGTCTACTTGTTTCTCTTTTAGAATGCGGACAAAATATTGGAGAACAGTACCGCGTTATCCAATGGTAAAGGAAGTAATGCAGATAAGGTTCAAGATAGTGAGACATCCCTGTTGGTCTCCAAGAAAGCTGATAAAAACTATCTTGACGATAGTGAGGGAACCCAAAAGTCCTGTCTTGATGTAGTGTTCGAGTTACTGGCCACTACTGCTGGCACAAGCTCTTCGAACTTCATTGCTGAATCAGTTCGTCTTCTTGAGTCTCAACTTCAAGTTGAAAGACATCGATCGAGATGTGCTGACAGAAGTGAAGGACTGTGGAAGTCCCTCGCAGAATTCAGATCCATATTCTCCGTGCAACAATGTTACTGGAGGATTTAAGCGCCAAACAAGAGAAAGTTAATAAGCTTGCTAAGCATCTTGCCAACATTATGGGTACCGAGGATATTGTTTCTTGAGATCTTACGAAGTGGTTTCGATTCTGGATTTCTTTTGCTTTGCGGCATTTATTTGCGCTGGTCGCCAACTTTGACAACCAAAGGTATATGATATGCTGCTTTGTTCCCTATATTTGCACCTTTGGTGGTGAACTTTGATGCCGATGGATGTAATATGTGTAATAGCTGTGATAGCCTAGCGTTAGTTGCTTGCTTATTTATTTCCTTGTTGTCTTGTTTATTTGTTTGCTTGTAGTCATTGCAGTTCTTTTTCGCGGTTAGCTAGTGGCTGCAATAACCTATTTTTAAAACTAGGCCACAATAACCATGGGCTAATATTTATTGTAGTGACCTTTGGGCCTCCTCATCGCCATAGAAGCGATGGGCCTTCTACGGGCCGTAGAAACAATGGGCCTTCTATGGGCCGTAGAAACAATGGGCCTTCATGCGGGCAGTATCATCAATGGGCCTTATACGGGCTGTATGATCGACACAAACAGGGGCCAAACAGACCGCATTCTGGCCGTAAACGGGCTAGAGTTGGAATCGTCCATTCATGGGCCGACCATAACGGGCCATCGTTAATAGGCCGTATTTGATGACGCTATGAAAACGACCCAACGTATTAACGGGCCGACTGTAACCACGGGCTGAATTTGGCCCACAAGTAGAAAATGACAGTAACGGGCCGTAAGTAAACGAATGCTGGAAATGAGCCCAAGAATAAATGCGCTCTGAGAAGGCCGAAAGATAACATGGGCTGGAAATGGCCCAACGGAATAACGGGCCATTAATGGGTATAAAGTGATACATTGTTCATTACGGGCCAGTTTCACCACGGGCAGTTAATGGGTGTAAAGTGATACACTGTTCATTACGGGCCAGTTTCACCACGGGCCGTTAATAGGCCAAGAGTTACATAGGGCCGAAAGACGTCATGGGCCATACATGCGCCAGAAGTGAAAACGGGATGGAATCATATTGGATGGCCCAGATGACTCTACTTGGCCTAATTCGGATAGGGCGTAACGGGCCTTGGGTTAGCGGGCTGTAAATGGGCTATATGCGAACAGGCCGTTAATAAGCTTTCCATGGGCCGGCCTGCCACCTTTTGACCAAGTTAAACGGGCCGGCCTTTTCACAGGAATGGGCCTCTGTTGGGCCGTGCCACATGTCGACGTATCATAGGCGCCTTCCGTCCAATGAGTGGATGACATCTGTCCCAACGATGAGCCGACCCGTGTTTCCTCCAGCCAATGATGATTTTACACGTGGAAAATCCCCATTGGTCGGGGCTGTTAACGGGTTATCGGATCCAAAACCCGACCCGATAGCTTAACGGCGTTCCGTTACGGTGGATGCCACGTGTCGGTCACCCTTGACGAAAGCACTTCTGTGACCCGCGATTTATCGTCATGGAAGTGGACACTTCCGTGATGATAATTTTGGTAATGTCATGGAACACTTCTATGACAGCACAGGTATGACTATCTTTATTCTGTCATAAAATCGTCATGGATGTACATGCATGAAAAAAAACGCGACCTACTGTGACAAACACGTATCATCACGGAAGTGTACTTTTTTTGTAGTGTGAGTAGGGATTGCCATGCAACGGATGCACTAGAGCTATAAGTATATGAAAGCTCAACAATAGAAACTAAGTGGGTGTGCATCCAACTCACTTGCTCACGAAGACCTAGGGCATTTTGAGGAAGCCCATCATTGGAATATACAAGCCAAGTTCTATAATGAAAAAATCCCACTAGTATCTGAAAGTGATATCATAGGAGACTCTCTATCATGAAGATCATGGTGCTACTTTGAAGTACAAGTGTGGTAAAAGGATAGTAGCATTGTACCTTCTCTCTTTTTCTCTCATAATATTTTTTGGGACTTTTTTATGGCCTCTTTTTTTTATTTATTTCGTCCGGAGTCTCATCAAGACTTGTGGGGGAATCATAGTCTCCATCATCCTTTCCTCACTTGGGACAATGCTCTAAAAATGATGATCATCACACTTTTATTTACTTGCAACTTCAGCAATTACAACTCAATACTTAGAACAAAATATGACTCTATGTGAATGCCTCCGGCGGTGTACCAGAATATGCAATGAATCAAGAGTGACATGTATGAAAGAATTATGAACGGTGGCTTTGCCACAAATACGATGTCAACTACATGATCATGCGAAGCAATATGACAATGATGGAGCGTGTCATAATAATCGGAACGGTGGTAAGTTGCATGGCAATATATCTCGGAATGGCTGTGGAAATGCCATGATAGGTAGGTATGGTGGCTGTTTTGAGGAAGGTTTATGGTGGGTGTATGATACCGGCGAAAAGTGCGCGGTATTAGAGAGGCTAGCAATGGTGGAAGGAGGAAAAGTGCGTATAATCCATGGACTCAACAGTAGTCATAAAGAACTCATATACTTATTGCAAAAATCTACAAGTTATCAAAGCAAAGTATTACGTGCATGCTCCTAGGGGGATAGATTGGTAGGAAAAGACCATCGCTCGTCACCGACCGCCACTCATAAGGAAGACAATCAATAAATAAATTATGCTCCGACTTCATCACATAACGGTTCACCAAACGTGCATGCTACGGGAATCACAAACTTTAACACAAGTACTTTTCAAATTCACAACTACTCAACTAGCATGACACTAATATCACCATCTTTATATCTCAAAACAATTATCAAGCATCAAACTTTTCTTAGTATTCAACACACTCATAAGAAAGTTTTTACTAATCTTGAATACCTAGCATATTAGGATTATTTAAGAAAATTACCATGCTATTTAAAACTCTCAAAATAATCTAAGTGAAGCATGAGAGATCAATAGTTTCTATAAAACAAATCCACCACCGTGTTCTAAAAGATATAAGTGAAGTACTAGAGCAAAAACTATATAACTCAAAAGATATAAGTGAAGCACATAGAGTATTCTAATCATTTCGAATCATGTGTGTCTCTCTCAAAAGGTGTGTACAGCAAGGATGATTGTGATAAAATGAAAAGCAAAGACTCAAATCATACAAGACGCTCCAAGCAAAACACATATCATGTGGTGAATAAAAATATAGCTCCAAGTAAAGTTACCGATGGAAGTAGACGAAAGAGGGGATGCCTTCCGGGGCATCCCCAAGATTTGGCCTTTTGGTGTCCTTAGATTATCTTGGGGGTGCCATGGGCATCCGCAAGCTTAGGCTCTTGCCACTCCTAGTTCCATAATCCATCAAATCTTTCACCCAAAACTTGAAAACTTCACAACACAAAACTCAGCAGAAAATCTCGTGAGCTCCGTTAGCGAAAGAAAACAAAAGACCACTTCAAGGTACTGTAATGAACTCATTCTTTATTTATATTGGTGTTAAACCTACTGTATTCCAGCTTCTCTATGGTTTATAAACTCTTTTACTAGCCATAGATTCATCAAAATAAGCAAACAACACAGGAAAAAACAGAATCTGTCGAAAACAGAACAGTCTGTAGTAATCTGTAACTAACGCAAACTTCTGGACCTCCAAAAAATCAGCCAAAATAGGAAGACCTAGAAAATTTGTTTATTGATCATAATCAATTGGAATCAATATTTTATCACGTTCTGGTGATTTTTAACAATTATTTTCGTGAACAGAAAGTTTCTGGAAATTTCTGCAAGATCAAATAACTATCATCCAAGAAGATCCTATAGGTTTAACTTGGCAAAAACACTAATTAAAACATAAAAACACATCTAACCAGAGACTAGATCAAATATTTATTCCTAAACAGAAGCAAAAAGCAAAAAACTAAAAATAAAATTGGGTTGCCGCCCAACAAGCGCTATCGCTTAACGCCCTTAGCTAGCCATAAAAGCAAGGATAGATCTAGGTATTGTCATCTTTGGTAGGCAATCCATAAGTGGCTCTCATAATAGATTCATATGGTAGTTTAACTTTCTTCCTCGGTAAGTGTTCCATGCCTTTTATTTAATGGATATTGAAATCTAATATTCCCTTCCTTCATATCAATAATTGCACCAATCGTTCTAAGGAAAGGTCTACCAAGAATAATAGGACAAGAAGGATTGCAATCTATATCAATAACAATAAAATCTACGGGCACATAATTCCTATGTGCAACAATAAGAACATCATTAATTCTTCCCATAGGTTTCTTAATAGTGGAGTCCGCAAGGTGCAGGTTTAGAGAGCAATCATCAAAATCACGGAAACCTAGCAAATCACATAAAGTTTTTAGAATCATGGAAACACTAGCGCCCAAATCACACAAAGCATAGCATTCATGATCTTTAATCTTAATTTTAATAGTAGGTTCCCACTCATGATACAGTTTTCTAGGGATAGAAACTTCCAACTCAAGTTTGTCTTCATAAGATTGCATCAAAGCATCAACGATATGTTTGGTAAAGGCTTTATTTTGACTATAAGCATGAGGAGAATTTAGCACGGATTGCAACAATGAAATACAATCTATCAAAGAGCAATTATCATAATTAAATTCCTTGAAGTCCAAAATAGTGGGTTTATTAACATCTAATGTTTTGATTTCTTCAATCCCACTTTTATCAAATTTAGCATCAAGATCTAAAAACTCTGAATTTTTGGAACGCCTTCTAGGTAAAGGTGGATCATATCCAGTCCCATCATTATCAAGATTCATCTTGCAAAACAAAGATTTAATAGGGGACACATCAGTAACTTTTAGATCTTCATCTTTATTTTTATAGGAACTAGAAGAACACGCTCTCATAAAGCAATCTTTCTTAGCACGCATCCTAGCGGTTCTTTCCTTGCACTCATCAATGGAAATTATCATGGCTTTGAGAGACTCATTGATATCATGCTTAGGAGGAATAGATCTAAGTTTTAAAGAATCAACATCAAGAGAAATTCTATCAACGTTCCTAGCCAATTCATCAACTTTAAGCAATTTCTCTTCAAGCAAAGCATTGAAATTCTTTTGCTAATTCATAAACTCTTTAACACTAGTCTCAAATTAAGAGGGCATCTTATTAAAATTTACATAAGAATTGTTGTAGGAATTGCCATAATTATTAGAGGAATTGCTAGGATAAGGCCTAGGATTAAACTTTCCTCTATATGCGTTGTTACCAAAATTATTCCTACCAACAAAATTCACATCCATAGATTCATTATTATTCTCAATCAAAGTAGACAAAGGCATATCATTAGGATCAGAAGAAACACTCTTACTAGCAAATAATTTCATAAGTTCATCCATCTTTCCACTCAAAAGATTAATTTCTTCTATCGCATGCACTTTTTTATTAGTAGATCTTTCAGTGTGCCATTGAGAATAATTAACCATAATATTATCTAGGAGTTTAGTAGCTTCTCCTAAAGTGATTTCCATAAAAGTGCCTCCCGTGGCTGAATCTAAAAGATTTCTAGAAACAAAATTCAATCCGGCATAAAAAATTTGTATAATCATCCACAAATTCAAACCATGAGTAGGGCAATTACGTATCATTAATTTCATCCTCTCCCAAGCTTGTGCAACATGTTCATGATCAACTTGCTTAAAATTCATAAATTGTTTCTAAGAGAGATCTTAGAAGGAGTAAAATACTTAGAGTTAAAAGCATCTTTGCACTTATTCCAAGAATCAATACTATTTTTAGGCAAAGACGAAAACCAAGCTTTAGCACGGTTTCTAAGCAAAAAAGGTAATAGCTTCAATTTAACAATATCATTGTCCACATATTTATTCTTTTGCATATCACACAAATCAACGAAGCTATTTAGATGAGTAGCGGCATCTTCACTAGGAAGGCCGGCGAATTGATCTTTCATGACAAGATTCAACAAAGCAGCATTGATTTCACAAGATTCAGTATCGGTAAGAGGAGCAATCGGAGTGCTAAGGAAATAATTATTGTTGGTATTTGTAAAGTCACATAATTTGGTATTATCTTGAGCCATCGTAACAAACAAGCAATCCAACACACGAACAAACAAAAAGCAAGCAAAAAAGAGGCGAACGAAAAGAGAGGGCGAATAAAGCGGCAAGGGTGAAGTGGGGAGAGGAAAAGCGAGAGGCAAATGGCAAATAATGTAATGCGGGAGATAAGGGTTTGTGATGGGTAGTTGGTATGTTGAATTTTGCATAGACCTCCTCGACAGCGGCGCTTGAAATCCTTCTTGCTACCTCTTGAGCACTGCATTGGATTTCCCTTGAAGAGGAAAGGGTGATGCAGCAAAGTAGCGTAAGTATTTCCCTCAGTTTTTTAGAACCAAGGTATCAATCCAGTAGGAGGCTACGCGCGAGTCCGTCGCACCTACACAAAACAAATAAATCCTCGCAACCAACGCGATAAGGGGTTGTCAATCCCTACACGGTTACTTACGAGAGTGAGATCTGATAGATATGGTAGGATAATATTTTTGGTATTTTTATGATAAAGATGCAAAGTAAAATAAAAGCAAAGTAAAAAAGCAACGAAAATAACTAAGTGTTGGAAGATTAATATGATGAAGATAGACCCGAGGGCCATAGGTTTCACTAGTGGCTTCTCTCAAGAGCATAAGTATTTTACAGTGGGTGAACAAATTACTGTTGAGCAATTGACAAAATTGAGCATAGTTATGAGAATATCTAGGTATGATCATGTATATAGGCATCACGTCTGAGACAAGTAGACCGACTCCTGCCTGCATCTACTACTATTACTCCACACATCAACCGCTATCCAGCATGCATATATAAAATTAAGTTCATAAGAAAAGAGTAACGCCTTAAGCAAGATGACATGATGTAGAGGGATAAATTCATGCAATATGATAAAAACCCCATCTTGTTATCCTCGATGGCAACAATACAATACGTGCCTTGCTGCCCCTTTTGTCACTGGGAAAGGACACCGCAAGATTGAACCCAAAGCTAAGCACTTCTCCCATTGCAAGCAAGATCAATCTAGTAGGCCAAACCAAACTGATAATTCTAAGAGACTTGCAAAGATAACCAATCATACTTAAAAGAATTCAGAAGATTCAAATATTTTTCATAGATAAACTTGATCATAAACTAACAATTCAGCGGTCTCAACAAACACACCACAAAAGAAGATTATATCGAATAAATCTCCACGAGAGAGGGGGAGAACATTGTATTGAGATCCAAAAGAGAGAAGAAGCCATCTAGCTAATAACTATGGACCCGAAGGTCTGAGGTAAACTACTCACACTTCATCGGAGGCTATGGTGTTGATGTAGAAGCCCTCCGTGATCGATGCCCCCTCGGCAGAGCTCAAACAGGCCCCAAGATGGGATCTCGTGGGTACAAAAGGTTCTGGCGATGGAATTAGATTTTTCTCCGTGTCTGATCGTTTGAAGTGCGTAGGTATATATAGGAGGAAGAATGCGTCGGTGGAGCAGCGTGGGACCCACGAGGGTGGAGGGCGCTTGGGGGGTAGGCGCGCCCCTACCTCGTGGCTTCCTAGAGGCTTCCTTGACGCAGGGTCCAAGTCTCCTGGATCATGTTCGTTCTGAAAATCACGTTCCCAAGGTTTCATTCTGTTTGGACTCCATTTGATATTCTTTTTCTGCGAAACTCTGAAATAGGCAAAAAAAAAGCAATTCTGGGCTGGGCCTCCTGTTAATAGGTTAGTCCCAAAAATAATATAAAAGTGAATAATAAAGCCCAATAATGTCCAAAACAGAAGATAATATAGCATGGAGCAATCAAAAATTATAGATACGTTGGAGACGTATCAGCAAGCAATCCCTCGTATTCAGCAGTGTTGTTGGTGGACATCTCCCTGGGAAAGTGCATCTGGATTACATACTTGAGGTGCTCTCCGGTGGGTGCGACGACCAGCACACCAGCACCGGCGCCTTGCAGCGAGAAAGCTCTGCCAAAGTACATAATCGAGTCGCGAGCTATCTCCTTGCCGGGGAGAGTGGTCTCCTGGATCTCTTCGTCAGGCGTTGAGGTCCATTCTACAATGAACTCCGCCAGGACTCTGCTCTGGATGGTTGAAGTACTTTGAAACTTCAACCCAAAGCTTGACAATTCCAAGGCCCACTCCACAATCCTTCCGGTTGCGTCTGGGTTGTGCAGTATCCGTTGCAACAGGAGGCGGATGACAACGGTGATCTCGTGGGCTTGGAAGTAATGACACAGCTTCCTCCAGGCCATAAGGAGGCCGAAGAGCAATTTTTGCACACTGGAGTACCTTGACCTAGCCCCCTGCAAGAGGGAGCTGACAAAGTAAACCGGGTGCTGCATCATCTTCTTCTTCTACACCACCTCATTTGGCCGCGCGGGCTCTGCCCTGACGGCATCAGTCTCTGTCGGGAGCCTTGCCTTGCCGGGGGAGTCTCTGACTTGCCGTCCACCGGTCCTACCATTGCCACTGCCTCTTCGTCAATCTCCCTCTGCGCCACTAGCGCGGCACTGACCACTTGGTTCGTCGCCGCCAGATACAGTAGCAACGGTTCTTGTGGTATTGGCGCAACTAGTATCAGCATAGAGGAAAGGTATCTCTTCAGGTCTTGCAACTCCGCTTCAGCCTCTGGGGTCTACTCCATTGGGCCCGCCTTCTTCAGGATCTTGAAAAAAGGAAGGGCGCGCTCGGCAGACTTGGAGATGAATCGGCTCATGGCGGCAACGCAGCCAGTGAGCCGACGCACATCCTTGATCCGCTTGGGCGCCTCAATCTGCTCAATAGCCTTGATCTTGTCTGTGTTTGCCTCGATCCCACACTGCGACACGAAGAACCCGAGAAGTTTGCCGGACGGAACACCGAAGACACACTTCTCAGGGTTCAACTTGAGGTTGATCTTGCGCAGGTTGGCAAACGTCTCTTCTATGTCTTGTACAAGAGTTGCCCTGTCCTTGGTTTTGAACTCTATGTCATCCATATAGGCTTCCATATTTCTATGTAGCTGGGGTTCAAAACCAATTTGGACTGCCCTTGCAAACGTTGAGCCAGCACTCTTCAACCCGAAAGGCATCCGTAAAAGCGGTCGTACCACATGGGGTGATGAATGCTGTCTTCTCTTCATCTTCTCTTGTCATGAAGATCTGGTGGTAGCCCGAGTAGGCGTCGAGGAATGATAACAGATCACACCCGGCCGTGGAGTCAACAATCTGGTCGATGCGCGGCAACGGGAAGGGGTCCTTAGGACAAGCCTTATTGATATCTGTGTAATCAATACACAACCTCCACTTCCCGTTTGCCTTGCGCACCACTACCGGATTGGCCAACCACGTCGGATGGAGCACTCCCCTCACCAAGCCCGCTGCTTCCAACTTCCTGATCTCCTCTATGATGAACTCCTGCCGTTCCAAAGCTTGCTTCCTGACCTTCTGCTTGACGGGTCGCGCATCAGGACAGACAGCAAGATGGTGCCCAATCACTTCCTTGGGAACGCCGGGGATGTTAGATGCTTGCCATGCAAACACATCAACATTCGCCCGCAGGAAAGTGACGAGCGTGCTTTCCTATTTGCTGTTGAGGGTGGGGCTTATGGTGAAAGCCCCTCCCGTGCCATCCTCCCTGACGGACACCTTCTTGGTCCCTGGTGGCGTAGCTCTGGATTTCTTGCTCTTGCCGGTGGAGCTCTCTGGCACGTCCTTGACGGCAGCACAACACTCCGAAGAGGTGAGCTTGCCGGAGTGGGTGCGAGAGGTCTTGTCGGTCTTCTTCTTCCCTCCGAGGGCTTCAGCGGCAGGAGCAAGTGCCTTGGCGGCATCTGCTGCAACTGCTTCCCGGTAGAGTAGGTCGGCGCAGATCAGCGCGTCCTTCTTGTCAGAGGGGATGGTGATGATGTTCATCGGCCCAGGCATCTTCAGCGTGTTGTAAGCGTAGTGCGACGCCGCCATGAACTTGGCCAGTGCCGGGCGGCCGAGGATCCCGTTGTAGGGCAAGGGGATCTCGGCTACGTCGAAGACAATCCTCTCCGTCTTGTAGTTTAGCTCGCCTCCAAACGTCACGGGCAACATGACCTTCCCCTTTGGCTGGCTCCTCCCAGGGTTGACCCCTTGAAACGTGCCCGTTTCCTCAAGGTCTCCATTAGGAATTTGCAGCCTTTTGATCACAAAGGGTGAGATCAAGTTCGGACCGGCCCCGCCGTCAACCAGCATCTTGTTCACCTTGAGGTTGCGTATCGTTGGTGAAACCAACAACGGCAAACACCCGACCGCAGTTGTGCGGTCAGGGTGATCCTCGGCGTCAAAGATGAGGGGCGTGCTGGACCACTTCAGCGGCTTCTGAGCATCGAACGAGGGCTCCGCCGCTGTAATCTCACACGCCCACTATTTGAGCTGGCGGTGAGAAGTATGCAGTGAGGCGCCACCGTCGACACACATGGCCTCTGTAGCCTTCTGGAACTCTTGCTCGCCGGACTCGTCGTACTCGTCATGATCATCATCTTCCTGCTTCTTGTCGCGGCCCCGAGCGGGCCTCTCTTGTTGGTTATCCTTGCCGCGGCGGCCTCCTTGGCCGCCACGCTTCTTGTCGGATCCCTCGGCACCATCCTGGCCCTTCTCCTTGTCCCGCCTCTCGTACTTAGCTTTTTGCTTCTCAGCAAGCAGCTCGACTTGTCGGCAGTTCTGGAGGTCGTGGCCCTTGGTGCGGTGGATCTTGCGATCTTGCTTGTCGGAGCTTCACGGCTTGTCGGCGGCCGCCAAGGCCGGCAGCAGCGCACCGAAATCTCCTTCTGGGGTAAATGCGCCTTGGCCTTCTTGGCAGCGCCGGTGCTGTCGGATCCCTCGACGGCAAGCATGGTCATGCCCTTGCGTTTCCTGATGCGAGCCCGGCCCTTCTTCGTTGGGGGCGGCGGTGTCTTCATCAGTAGAGTCAGTTTCCGCTTCGGCGTCCTCGCCGGGGTACTTCCTTCCCTCTTCAGCAAGGGCGCACCTATCGGCCAGAACAAAGTTCGGCCACATCCTTAACCTTGTTCATCGCCAGCTCTTCGTGCATCTTGCGATTGCGCATGTTCTGATGGAACGCGCTGATCACGGCGGCGGGATGAACATCAGGGATGTTGTACCGCACCCGGCTGAACCTCTGGATGTACTTGCGCAGGGTTTCCCCTTCCTTCTGGGGAATGATATGCAGATCGCTGGCTTGGCCATGAGCTTGGTGGCCCCCGGTGAAGGCACCAACGAATTCATGGCACAGATCCGACCAAGAAGAGATGGAATCAGCCGGCAAGTGCATCAACCAAGACATGACGTTAAACCGGTGCCAGCGAAGTAATTGGTAAGCACCTTGTCGTCATGAGCTCGGGCAGCTTGCATCGCGATGGTGTAGATCTTGAGGAACTCGGCGGATGGGTCTTGCCGTTGTACTTCTCGCCAACGTCGGGCTTGAGCGTGCGGTGGGGCGGCCCCTTTGGGCTGTCGCAGCTCACGGGTAAAAGCTGGGCAACCCACCTCGTAAGGTAGGCCGCCGGAGCTCCCCGGCGCTGGGTGGTCCATAGCGGGTCCCGCCCGCTTGTCCGACTGGTGGCGCGTATCGCGCCGGCGCTCGATAGTGGTTCGAGCATCTTCGTGGGCTCGTTCTCGAAGAACTTGGCGTTGGTCGCGGTGGGTCCGTGGGTCGGACGACGCTATGGAAATATTATCACAAGCGTCATCATGACAGACCGACACCCGCGGTGGCTGGCGTGGAGGAGGAGAGTGCACCGTGGCCGCAGCACCCCCGGCCCCTCAACCGCTAGCATGCGGTGGTAATGCGGAGTCTTGGCCCGAAAGGCCCTTGATCGCGGATCATATTTATTAGCGACTGCGATGAGGCTCAGGATGGTGGCTCTCCACTCGTCGAGCTTCTCCGCAGCAGGAGGGAAGTTGAGGAGCAGCTGCGCGCACGCCAAAGCTTCCGCTGGCGTGGGTGGTGGTGACAGCTGTGTGGACCATGGCGCGCTTCGACTTCTAACTACATTAGAAGGAGCTCTACCACAGCCCAGCGGCTGCGTGCCATTTTCGCCAGCACTTGGGCGAGCATGCTGGACTCCTTCGTCCCGCAGACGATGCACAGGGCTCTTCCCACGGCGGTGTATGTGGTCTCTAGCATGGTGGCGCTGCTCGTCGCGTGCACCCTGGGAAGAGCGCGTTGTGGACGCCAGCGTGGGTGTCTTGGAGGTTGCTGCATCACCCGTGGGTAGCTGGCGACACTCTGGAGGGCCCAGCGCCGCTGCGGGGGAGGCAGCTCCGTCTTTGGATTTGGCAGCGTGCGGCCCGTCGCCTAGCGCACGAACGACACCGCTTCGGGAGCTCGATTGCCCGAGCATTCTTTGGTGCTTTCATGAATTGCGGCCGGGTCTGTCGCGACGGCCGCCTTTCGCCCTGCAGCATGGGCCATTCGGCTCCCGACGAGCCGATCGGTGTGATCGTCTTCTTCTTGGGAGCCATGGCGATGAAGAACTGCTAGGCTAACTACTAGACCAGATTCTCACAATTGCACCCCCTACCTGGCGCGCCAAAGATGTCGGTGGGAAACGACACCTATGGGATCACAAGAATCCCTACTACGGTTAAGGTAGCGGGGTTGTGAGAAGAGCAGGATTAGCGATCAACACAAGGATCATTTACCCAGGTTCGGACGCGAGGATGCGTAATACCCTAGTCCTGCTTTGGTGTGTATTTGAGAGAGTTCTTGAGCTCTCTAACTAGCTATGGTGGCTGCGTAGTTCAAAAGAGCGAATCCCTCTCCCGGTATGCCAAGGGCCTCCTTTTATAGTCGGAAGGGGCTGCCACAGTGGCACACAGGGGGTGGAAAGGCCTACAGTGCTGCGAGCTTATCGCTCGTGTTACAGGACAAGATGCATTTAATGCGTAGCTTAGGTGTCCCTTATCTTTATTGGGGACGGGAACGAGGCCCGTCCCGTCCGTTGCCGCCTCTCCTTGCTTCGACACGCGCCCAGGCCAGCGGTGCATGGGCGCCATGTAGGCAGGCAGGTAGCTGAGGTGGAGCGGTGGTAGGGTCTTCACGAAGATCTGCATGCCACCACGCAGTGCTTGCTGAGTTAGGCGTGAGGCCGCCCGTCGCCACGCAGTGCCCTTGCCCACTGGTTGAGCTAGCAGCTGCTTGGGGACGGCGGTAGAGTCTTGGTCGGCGGGCCTGGTTGTGGCCTCTTGGCGCCCTCGGCAAAGGGCCTTGCGGGGCCCGGCAAGGGTCTTCTTGCCGTGGCGTTGCGATCGTCCCGACAAAGGCGCTTGCCGGGGTCTTGTGGATCTCCTCGGCAAGGATCCCACCGAGGGTCGCTGTCTCGGTTCTCATCGATCTCATATCTCTATGGTCTTGACAAATATTTGCATGCTACCACGGAGGTGCCTCCCGAGCCATAGTTCCAATGTGGTTGGTTGAGTTGGAACCCGTGGGCTCAAGGGTGGCTCGCTCTGTTAGCATCGGGCAAGTTGCCCCGACAAGGCTCTTGCCGGGGCCGCGGGGGCTGTCCCGGCAAGGGCCTTGCTGGGGGAGTCCATCTCGCTCTTTGGTATCTTTGGTCTTGGCGTTGCCTTGGCCATCTTGTGCTTCGGCTTCTCTCTAGCTCCCCTCCTCTGCCCTGCTTAGTGTGGCCATGCCACGCGGCTCTGACTGCCGTGCACAAGTAAAGGGGTACAAAGGTGTGCCCCTACTTTTGTACACCAACACGGTGCTCGATCCCAGTGATAGTAGGGGAAATGACACGTATTGTATTGTTGCCATCGAGGATAAAAAGATGGGGTTTATATCATATTGCATGAGTTTATCCCTCTACATCATGTCATCTTTCTTAAAGCGTTACTCCGTTCTTATGAACTTAATACTCTAGATGCATGGTGGATAGGTCGATGTGTGGAGTAATAGTAGTAGATGCAGGTAGGAGTCCGTCTACTTGTCACGGATGTGATGCCTATATACATGATCATACCTAGATATTCTCATAACTATGCTCAATTCTATCAATTGCTCGATAGTAATTTGTTTACCCATCGTAATACTTATGCTATCTTGAGAGAAGCCACTAGTGAAACCTATGACCCCTGGGTCTATTTTCCATCATATTAATCTCCCGTCAACAAGTTATTTCTATTACCGTTTATTTTGCTTTCTTTACTTTTAGTCTTTATCATAAAAATACCAAAAATAGTATCTTATCATCTCTATCAGATCTCACATTTGCAAGTGGCTGTGAAGGGATTGACAACCCCTTTATCGCGTTGGTTGCAAGGTTCTTATTTGTTTGTGTAGGTGCGTGGGACTTGAGCGTGGTCTACTACTGGATTGGTACCTTGGTTCCTCAAACTAGTTCTTTTTGAAAAACCTTACGAGAGCATATGACCTCTCCAAATTCCTCGCAACTATACTACATTCACAAGTACTCATGTCCATTGCTTTGAATCACTAGGTTCTCATCAACTTAACTCATTTGCAGCGTTCCCGAAGAAAAGTTGCATACTTCTTGGAGAATTCGTTTGTTCAAATTCCTCACACGAAGAATATGGCGAAGGAAAGAAGCCACGAAAGGAGGAAAGAGGCCTGAGGTCATGAATGCGTTTGAGATCCCCGAGGAAATATATGCTGATTATTGCACACTGATGAAGCCGAGTTCGCAAAGAAAACAAAAATCAGCGCAAGGTGCGCATTCAAAGGATTGAAAGGAGATGGGCAAGGGAATGGAGGAGTACAGATATGTAACTCCAAAGTACATGAAGAAATTCCTCTCAATCCTCCATGCCCAAGAGCTCCATTGGCACTTGGTCAAGAAGCTGACCCCACCAGCATCAAGCGTGGTGAGGACTTTCCTGAAGAATGGGCCAAGCGCCAAGCCAAATTGGCAAGACAAGCCAATGAGGCTGTGAAGAAATTTAATGAGGACTATGCTACTGCTGCTGCCACTGAGGCCTCTGTCAAGCCAAGAAAATCTATGGCAAAGAAGCCCTTTACAAGCCAAGTGCTTCACCAGATTGCCCTCACGGCCAAGTTCCTCAGCTGTGCCCTCACGGCCAATTCCTCATGCTGCTCCTACTCCTCCCAAGTCCTCAGCTGCTCCTACAAAGTCCTCAGCAGTTCCGACAAAGTCCTCAGCACCTGTGCATCTGGCCACGTGCCAAAGGACTGCAGGCATCTCCATTGCCTCTGGTGTTTCAGCAAGTTCCTCAGCTGCACCAAATTCTTCATCTGGCCCGACTCTGCGGAAGACTAAGGCCACAGTGGACGAGGTCCTCGTCCAAGTCCCAAGAAGAAGCAGGTCGCCTTCCAAGAGCCACACGAAGATGATGAGGCTGATGATGATGAACTTGCGGAAATCATCGAGACCGCCAAGAAAGGGCCGCTAGAGCCAAAGGCACACTGTGACCTTTGTTGGATCCAATAGCGATCCTAGACTACATTGATCTACGGCACAAGGACCCAAACACTCCTATGCACGACTTCAAGTTGACACTGCCAAAGTCACATCTTGACTCATTTCATCCAAGAGGAGAAATGGAAATTTGATACAGCCGAGAGATCAAGAAATCGCAGATCTGTAAAGGAGAAACCATCGAAGAAAAAGCGTTGTCAAGATGACAACCGAAGAACTTATCAAGATGCAGGCTGACATCAAAGCCCTCGGCGACAAATTTAACTCCTATTATGCTGATTGGCAAGGAGCCAAAGTCAGATTAAATCAACTGACGAAGAAGTTCACCAATGTTGCTGCCCCAACGCAACATGAAATTCCTCAGTGGAGCCTCATTTCGTGATGAAGAACATGCCGACACCCGATAAAGTTTAGGCTGCTGAAGACAATGCTAGTTCGAGGCTGATGATCCTATTCCAGCATTGAAGAAATTGCCGGGGCATCCACTAGTGGTGCGCTGAAGAGGGAACAAGTCGAGCAAGCTGCATCAGTTGCACCTGAGGAAAATCAACCAGATTCCTCAGCTCCTCCTGCGCCAACACCAACTCCAAGTTTTCCATCTGCCTCTGATGTGAAGAAGACCAAGGCTGTAGAACGAGCTGCAGTGAAGAAACGGAAAGCATCAGCTGCGTCAAATTCTTCGGCTGCGAAGAAAATGAAGCCAATGACCAACTCCTTTGAAAATCCTATTGATGTTGTTCCATTTTCCTCAATTCCATCAAAGGACCTTGTTCCTTTTGGTGAAGATTATGAGATCCCAAGCGGATCTGATAAAGAAGATCATTCTGCTGCTTCGTCAGAGTAGATTGATGAAGAAATTGAAGTGGAAGCAATCCCTTCAACCCCAATAATTTCCTCGCCTATGCCTCAGGTCACAGCTGAAGAGGCCGGTGTTGAGGAAATTGGAACATATTCCTCATGTGGACATGGAATCTCTGCCAGGCTTCGAGCCAGTCCTCAGTGTTCTTCACGATGCAGGACTTCTGAATTTCTGCTTGATATACGTGATTGGAATGAAGAACTCATTCTTCAATTCTATGCAACGCTGCACATCACCGGAGACGCTGAAGGCGTGAACTCATGGGTGTTAGACTGGATGTGTGAAAATACTCACTACAAGGCACCAGCAACTGAATTGCTTCGTGCTCTACCACTCAGTCCTCCCCTTGATGGTGCTCGTTGTATCTACAACGAACATGAGCTTTCAAATCACTATATGCAAGTCTTGATGAAGCCTTTGAAGCGAGGTAGGCCCCAAGAACCAAATTCCTCGTCAAGGAATTATTGTATGTGCCTCGGACATCTATCGGATTACGGCGAAGACAATGAGTCCTATCAAAGGCCACGACTCAAATGATGAAGAAGTCGTTGGCGTCATGAAGAATATGCTTTTCAATATCATTCATGGCGTTCCCGTCAACTTCCATGATTTCTTCATGAGGACTCTGGCGAATATTGCTATGTCACCTTTTGAGCTGAAGCCTTATGCACCATGGATTATGAGCTTCATCGGGACAAGGTCTTCACTCAATTACAAGGCTGATACTACGAACCACTGCAGCTACTTGCCCCGATTGAAGTCCTCAAGCGGACATTTACCTCGGTGATGACAAGGGCAAGGCAACTGCTATGATCGATGAAGGCACTCGTCCATTGGATGGACAGTTTCGCAAAGCTGCATCCTACTCCACCAATGATGACTCTGCCACACATGACTCTGCCGCAAATTCCTCAAGCCACATCACCCAGGGTGATGACTGATCGTGAGTTACTCCTCAGTCTTCATCAGAAGGTTGATCGCAATCATAAATGGGTCAAGCGTCAGTTTGGTTCAATTCTTCACAACATGACCTCTACACACAATGCAGTGAAGAAAAACCACTACTACCTCCATGAAACCTTCAAACGCACCTGGGTTGTTCTTTCAAATGTCTGCAGCACGGAAGATCTGACGACAATGGGTCTCAAGGAAGAATTTGACTGGTCTGCACCTCCTCCGAAGAAATACAAGAAGTTCAAAGTTCCTTCCTTGGTGGCCAGCTCCTATTCTTCATCACGAGACACTGATGAAAATGAAGACTTGGAAGACACTGCGGCAGGCCCCACTACAACACCCGACCCCAACAACGCTGGCGCTCCTTCATCAACTTGAAATTCTTCAGGGGCGTTAGTCCTCAGTTTCGATCCTTTTGGTCATTCGATGACAAAGGGGAGAAATTTGAGTTAGTCTTCAAGCGGGTCTATTATATGGGCATTTTTGTTAAGTTACAACTCTCGTTCTTACGAAACTTTTATTGGATCGAGTTGTAATCTTAAACCCGATGGTGTTTGATACTTTTGATGCACTTTGTGCTCGATACTCTTGATGCGTTATTTTGCATGCTTGTTCCTCATTAATGTTATCGCACGCATGTTGAATTTCATCAAGCACCATATTTCATCATGCATTTCAAATTCTTCATATTATATGTCAAATGCGTGTATGAATTACAAGATATAGGGGGAGATCTCCATGATTCAACTCTTCAAATGTGCCTTTGCCTCAAAAGCAAATTCCTCACTATGCACATCTTGAGGGAGTTCTTCTATATCTTGCAATCAAATTCCTCAACATTAGTATTTACACTTCATATGTTTATCCCGTTGAAAACTTAACCTATATTGTCATCAATCACCAAAAGAGGGAGATTGTAAGTGCATCTAGTGCCCTTAGTGATTTTGGTGTATTGAAGACTTATAGGTTAAGGGATTAATGTGTTTATGAGTGTACACAGGTCTATAAGTCTATGAGGAGTTTGATATTTACGGTGAAAGTCGATCCCTAAAAATGAAGTTCTTATTTGAAGACATTGATATTACGAAGACTTTCTCAAGACTTTGAAAGTGAAGAAATTGGTGTGACCTTGAAGACTTGGTATTCATTTGAGGAACATGAAGCGTGAAGACTTACATTTTTCGTAGTTTCATTTTTCTCTTTCTTGAGTCATAGGAAACACCGTCTTTGTTAAAGGGGTCAAGGAAATACTAAGGAAAAATTTCCATGTGATGCTCAACTCAAAATCCTACACCTACCAATCCCTTGAGTGAAGCCTTTGGAAATCTCATACTGATTCAGTCAATTTCTTGATGACAAAGGCGAAGTTCTTACATTCATTGAGAATTTGTTCTGACCGAGGAGTTAGGAATTCACCGGTCGGATTGCCTACATGGTGAGGAACATGATAGCCCTGAGGAATTTGAGAGTAAAATTTCCGACCGTTGCTGTGCTGCGCGCCAGCTGTCCCAAAATATCTTATCCACCTAACGGTCATATCATTGAAGGGCATTTATGTCTTATCATGTCGGGCTGCTCCCTAGGCTATAAATAGCCGCCCCATACAACCATTAGCTGGTTGGCTGCTCCGAGAGAACTTGACACTTGTCATTTGAGAGCAACCCATCCTCTGAGGACTTTGAGCGAAAATCATCGAGTGAGGAAAATCCCAAAACCAAACCCTACAAACCCAAAGTGATTGAGCATCACTTTGAAGAGATTGATCTGCGTGGATCCGACGCTTGTTACCTTTGAAGACTGTGCTTCTTCCAGACGGTTAGGCATCATGGTCTAGAGCATCCAAGAGGAATTGTGGATCGCCGAGTGACCAAGTCGGTGAAGGTTTGGAAGTCGCTGAAGACTTACCATGAGTGATTGGACGAGGTCTGTGACCTTAGTTCAAGGAGAATACGGTGAGGACTTGGTGTCACGAGTTGCGTGCTTTCGGCTGGGTGTTCGGGGTATGTGTCCTCGAGTTTAAATACTCAGCCGCTCCAACCAGATGTACAATTGAGACAGCAGTTGGAACTGGTCTACCAAATCATTGTCTTCACCAACCTAACTGGTTCTATTTCCTCAACTCTTTCATTTCCTCATTACTGTGTTGAGTGTTCATTCATATCTGTGTTTGAAGACTTTGGTGAAGACTTTCTCAATTTCCTCAGTTCAATTTCTTGATCTGTTTGTCTTCATCTTGTGCTATCCTGTGTTTATGCTTTCTGTACTCTTTGATTGTCTTCATTTCATCATGATGACCATGCCGCATTCTCTTATGCTTACTTATGAGTACTTATTCCCTGCAAGTAGTTCTTCGCCAAGGAATTTCCTCACCAGCAAATTCCTCGGTGAAGAATTCATAAAAATCGCCTATTCACCCCCTCTAGTCGATATAGCACTTTCAATCCATATGATGTAACTCTTTTGCGGTGTCTTTGTTGGGATCTGATGAACTTCGAGTTTATGATCAGTTATATATTTTTATATCCATGAAAGTTATTTGAGTTTCTTTGATCTCTTATAGCCTTGTATTTCTTCTCCGATATTTGGGTTTTGTTTGGCCAACTTAATCTATTTATCTTGCAATGGGAAGAGGTGCCTGGTAGTGGGTTCGATCTTACGATGCTTGATCCTAGTGACAGAAAGGGAACCGACACGTATGTATCGTTGCTACTAAGGATGAAAAGACGGGATCTATATCTACCGCCATAGATAAATGGATCGTGTCTACATCATGTCATCTTTCTTATTGCATTACTCCATTTTCCATGAACTTAATACACTAGATGCATGTTGGATAATGGTCGATGTGTGGAGTAATAGTAGTAGATGCACGGCAGGAGTCGGTCTACTAATCTTGGGCGTTATGCCTATGTAATGATCATTGCACGGATATCGTCATAATTATTTGAGTTTCTATCAATTGCCCAACAGTAATTTGTTTACCCACCATTTGCTATCTTTCTCGAGAGAAGCCACTAGTGAAACCTACGGCCCCCTGGTCTTCTTTCTCATATATTTGCTTTGCGATCTATTTTATTTTCTCTTTTTATTCAGATCTATTAAACCAAAAATACAAAAATACTTTGTTGCACTTTATTTTATTTGCGATCTATTATTTCAATCTATTACAACTTTCTCCTGTCAACACACAATTTCTGGCGCCGTACCCCGAAAGGGATTGACAACCCCTTTAACACGCCGGGTTGCGATGTGTTGTTATTTGTGTGCAGAGGCTGTTTGCATTGTGTTGCTTGGTTACGCTACTTGGTTCGATATCCTTGGTTTTATTTCTGAGGAAATACCTACCGCTTGTTGTCTGCATCATCCCTTCCTCTTTGGGGAAATACCGGCGTAGCTTCAAGCGACATCAACCTCGAAAATGGCTCAAGGGTCATTAAGAGTGAGCTCATCAAACTCACCGAGTCTCATGCACAACTTAAAGCTTCATATTCAAAAGAGCTTGTAAAGTTGCCTTCTCCTCTTGCTATTATTTATGATGCTTGTGCTACTAACTCTATTACTTGTGAAGCATCCGTTTTGAAGGAGAATGTTGAGCTTCGGGCTCAACTTGAGTTGCTATCTAGCAATTATGGGAAATTGGAAGAAAGCCATGAAAAGCTCTCAAGCTCTCATGATGATCTTCTAGTATCCCATAATGTGCTAAAGATAGCTCATGAGGCCATGATTGCTAAGGTAACATCTAGTGAGCCTCATGTGGATACTAGCACTACTTTTAGTCAAAATGCTATATTGCCTAATGCTAGTCCTCGTGATTCATCCATGGTACATATTGTGATGAATTGCTTTCCTTGCCTTGTTGCTCTAACGATGAAGCTTATACTTCCTCTAGTGCTTGTGTTGAGACTAACAATTTAGAGGAAATCAAAGAGCTCATGGCCCAAGTCACTTCTTTGAAGATAGACTTGGAAAAAGTTTCATGAAGGAAGGCCACACTCAACATTATCTTGAGTGTGCAAAAATCCCAATGACAAAGGTGGACTTGGATTCAACTCCAATAAGAAGAAGAAGTCCAAGAGCAACAAGAAGAAGGGCCAAAAACAAGTCAAGAATTCGGCCAAGACCATTTGCTTCAAGTGCAAAATTGAAGGGCATCATGTTAGATCTTTCCCTTTTAAGAAGAAGACCATTAGTGACAAGCAACAAGGGAAGCGGCCACAAGTTCATTCTCATGCTCAACCTCAAGTTGAAGAAAGGCATCTTCCCAAGAAAACTCAAGCTAATGCTTCTCAAGTTAAGAAATCAAGTGAGAAGAAAGTGAAGAGTAGGCGTTGCTACCTATGTCGTGAGAAAGGTCACCATGCTTCCTCATGCACTAGTGGTAACTTATCCAACCCAATTATTATTGATGATATCTATTCTCTTGGGAAGGATAAGGTTGCCAATGTGTTTGCCAAGTTTCTTGGTACTCAAAGTGGTTTCAAGCAAAGAACCATTTGGGCTGCCAAGCCTATTGTGACTAACCTATTAGGACCCAAATTGGTTGGGGACCAACAAGCTCAAACTTGATCAATAGGTGTTGTTGGAGGGCATTGGAGACTTGGCTACATTATGAAGAATTAAGGGGACTTCATCATTCTTATTGTCTCAAGCCAAGTCAATTGGGCTATCAAGTTTCTGTACTATATACAATGTGCCTCCTTCCAGTAACTTGTACTTAAATTGTTTACATTGAAAGTTACTTGCCTCTTTGCATGTTTTGGTTTTTTTCCTTGCATGTGTTTGTATATGTTGTGTCTCGAAATTGCTTATCTTGAGTAATCAAGTATGTGTATGTTGGTTTGCACTTCATGTACATGTGTGTCGTTCTTTGAGCCTTTGTGCATCTTGTTTGTATCTCAGTTGGATCTTGTGAGAGATTAATGGAATACCCCATTGTGGGGCAGTGATGTGCTTTGTGCACCTCACAATCCTATAAATGTGTGTACATGAGTAATACCATCTAGTTTTGATATTATAAGATTATCTAGTCGCTATGTGGTATGTCTTCTCATGAGAAATTCAAATTCTAAATAGTCCATTAATTATCTCTTGTTGGATTCCCTTATTGCCTCTTGTTAAGTTTTTATTGGTATCACATTATGGGGAGTAATATGCTATGTGCATATTACAAGCCTAGAAAATGTGTTCATTTGAGATATTGTCACCTAGAATTGATATTGTAAATTATCTTGTTCCTAGGTGGCATGTTAGCTCTACAAGTTGTAATTTGCTTTTGTATTTGATGTGAAGATGATGATGGATATCATTGAAATCTACCACCGGGAATCATTTCCAGATACTTCTTGTCTCTTGACAATTGGTAATCATTTATGTGGTAGAAATTGTTGATCATCTTTACATTGGCCTTTGCTTTTATTTGCCTTATCTCTTGCCAAGGATTGTGTCAACTCCCGTTGTCTTCCATACCACTTGTGGATCTTGTTAATTTCTTGATCTCGCCTAGTGTTTTCTAGATATAGTGAAAGTGGTAATCCCACCTTGTGCATTTTGTATTCAAATGCAAATTCTCTATAATGCACTACTCTTGGGGGAGTGCTACCTCTTGAGCACTTCGTTGGTTTTCCTTGAAGAGGAAAGGGTGATGCAGTAAAGTAGCGTAAGTATTTCCCTCAGTTTTGAGAACCAAGGTATCAATCCGATGAGGATACCACGCTCAAGTCCCACGCACCTACACAAACAAATAAGAACCTTGCAACCAACGAGATAAAGGGGTTGTCAATCCCTTCACGACCACTTGCAAAAGTGAGATCTGATAGAGATGATAAGATAATATTTTTGGTATTTTTATGATAAAGACTAAAAGTAAAGAAAGAAAAATAAACGGTAATAGAAATAGCTTGTTGACTGCAGATTAATATGATGGAAAATAGACCCGGGGGCCATAGGTTTCACTACTGGCTTCTCTCAAGATAGCATAAGTATTACGATGGGTAAACAAATTACTATCGAGCAATTGATAGAATTGAGCATAGTTATGAGAATATCTAGGTATGATCATGTATATAGGAATCACGTCCGTGACAAGTAGACCGACTCCTGCCTACATCTACTACTATTACTCCACACATCGACCGCTATCCAGCATGCATCTAGAGTATTAAGTTCATAAGAACGGAGTAACGCTTCAAGCAAGATGACATGATGTAGAGGGATAAACTCATGCAATATGATATAAACCCCATCTTTTTATCCTCGATGGCAACAATACAATACGTGTCATTTCCCCTCACATCGGGATCGAGCCCCGCAAGATTGAACCCAAAGCTAAGCACTTCTCCCATTGCAAGAAAGATCAATCTAGTAGGCCAAACCAAACTGATAATTCGAAGGGACTTGCAAAGATAACCAATCATACATAAAAGAATTCAGAGGAGATTCAAATATTGTTCATAGATAATCTTGATCATAAACCCACAATTCATCGGATCTCGACAAACACACCGCAAAAGAAGATTACATCGAATAGATCTCCAAGAGAATCAAGGAGAACTTTGTATTGAGATCCAAAAAGAGAGAAGAAGCCATCTAGCTAATAACTATGGACCGAAGGTCTAAAGTAAACTACTCACACATCATCGGAGAGGCTATGGTGTTGATGTAGAAGCCCTCCGTGATCAATGCCCCCTCTGGCGAAGCGCCGGAAAAGGCCCCAAGATGGGATCTCACGGGTACAGAAGGTTGCGGCGGTTGACATAGGGTTTTGGCTCCGTATATGATGTTTTTGAGTGCGTACGTAGGTATATAGGAGGAATAAGTAGGTCGGTGGAGCCACGAGGGGCCCACGAGGGTGGAGGGCGCGCCTAGGGGTGTAGGCGTGCCCCCTGCCTCGTGGCCTCCTCGTTGGTTTCTTGACGTCCTCCAAGTCCTCTGGATCACATTTGTTCGAGAATCATGTTTGAAGGTTTCATTCCGTTTGGACTCCGTTTGGTATTCCTTTCCTTCGAAACACTGAAATAGGCAAAAAAACAGCAATTTGGGCTGGGCCTCCAGTTAATAGGTTAGTCCCGAAAATAATAAGAAGTGTATAATAAAGCCCATTGAACATCCAAAACAGAATATATAATAGCATGGAACAATCAAAAATTATAGATATGTTGGAGACGTATCAAGCATCCCCAAGCTTAATTCCTGCTCGTCCTCGAGTAGGTAAATGATAAAAACAAATTTTTGATGTGGAATGCTACTTAGCATAATTTTCAATGTAATTCTCTCAATTGTGGCATGAATATTAGGATCCGAAAGATTCAAGATAAAAGTTTAATATTGACATGAAAATAATAATACTTCAAGCATACTAACAAAGCAATCATGTCTTCTCAAAATAACATGGCCAAAGAAAGTTATCCCTACAAAATCATATAGTGCGGCTATGCTCTATCTTCATCACACAAAGTATTTAATCATGCACAACCCGATGACAAGCCAAGCAGTTGTTTCATACTTTTGGTGTTCTCAAACTTTTTCAATCTTCACGCAATACATGAGCGTGAGCCATGGACATAGCACTATATGTGGAATAGAATGGTGGTTGTGGAGAAGACAAAAAAAAGAGAAGAAGATAGTCTCACATCAACTAGGCGTATCAATGGGCTATGGAGATGCCCATCAATAGATATCAATGTGAGTGAGTAGGGATTGCCATGCAACGGATGCACTAGAGCGATAAATGTATGAAAGCTCAACAACGGAAACTAAGTGGGTGTGCATCCAACTCGCTTGCTCACGAAGACCTAGGGCATTTTGCGGAAGCCCATCATTGGAATATACAACCAACGCGATAAAGGGGTTGTCAATCCCTTCACGGCCACTTGCAAATGTGAGATCTGATAGAGATGATAAGATAATATTTTTGGTATTTTTATGATAAAGACTAAAAGTAAAGAAAGCAAAATAAACTGTAATAGAAATAGCTTGTTGACGGGAGATTAATATGATGGAAAATAGACCCGGGGCCCATAGGTTTCACTAGTGGATTCTCTCAAGATAGCATAAGTATTACGGTGGGTAAACAAATTCTTGTCGAGCAATTGATAGAATTGAGCATAGGTATGGGAATATCTAGGTATGATCATGCATATAGGCATCACGTCCGTGATAAGTAGAACCCGACTCCTGCTGCATCTACTACTATTACTCCACACATCGACCGCTATCCAGCATGCATCTAGAGTATTAAGTTCATAAGAACGGAGTAACACTTTAAGCAAGATGACATGATGTAGAGGGATAAACTCATGCAATATGATATAAGACCCATCTTTTTATCCTTGATGGCAACAATGCAATACGTGTCGTTTCCCCTACTGTCACTGGGATCGAGTACTGCAAGATTGAACCCAAAGCTAAGCACTTCTTCCATTGCAAGAAAGATCAATCTAGTAGGCCAAACCAAACTGATAATTCAAAGAGACTTGCAAAGATAACCAATCATACATAAAAGAATTTAGAGGAGATTCAAATATTGTTCATAGATAATCTTGATCATAAACCCACAATTCATCGGATCTTGACAAACACACCGCAAAAGAAGATTACATCGAATAGATCTCCAAGAGAATCGAGGAGAACTTTGTATTGAGATCCAAAAAGAGAAGAAGCCATCTAGCTAATAACTATGGACGGAAGGTCTGAAGTAAACTACTCACACATCATCGGAGAGGCTATGGTGTTAATTTAGAAGCCCTCCATGATCAATACCCCCTCCGGCGGAGTGGTACGTCTCCAACGTATCTATAATTTTTGATTGCTCCATGCTATATTATCTACTGTTTTGGACATTATTGGGCTTTATTTTCCACTTTTATATTATTTTTGGGACGAACTTATTAACCGGAGACCAAGCCCAAAATTGCTGTTTTTTGCCTATTTCAGTTTGAAGAAACGGAATATCAAACGGAGTCCAAACGGAATGAAACCTTCGGGAACGTGATTTTCTCACCGAATATGACCCAGGAGACTTGGACCCTACGCCAAGGAAGCTTCGAGGTGGGCACGAGGTAGGGGGCGCGCCCTACCCCCCCAGGCGCGCCCCCACCCTCGTGGGGCCCACGAAGCTCCACCGACGTACTTCTTCCTCCTATATATACCTATGTACCCCCAAACGATCAGATACGGAGCCAAAAACCTAATTCCGCCGCAAGAACTTTCTGCACTCCACGAGATCCCATCTTGGGGCCTGTTAGGAGCTCCATGGGAAGGGGAATCCACCACGGAGGGCTTCTACATCACCATAGCCTCTCCGGTGAAGTGTGAGTAGTTTACTTCAGACCTTAGGGTCCATAGTTAGTAGCTAGATGGCTTTTTCTCTCTTTTTGGATCTCAATACAATGTTCTCCCCCTCTCTCATGGAGATCTATTCGATGTAATCTTCTTTTTGCGGTGTGTTTGTTGAGACCGATGAATTGTGGGTTTATGATCAAGATTATCTATGAATAGTATTTGAATCTTCTGAATTCTTTTATGTATGATTGGTTATCTTTGCAAGTCTCTTGAATTATCAGTTTGGTTTGGCCTACTAGATTGATCTTTCTTGCAATGGGAGAAGTGCTTAGTTTTGGGTTCAATCTTGCGTGTCCTTTCCCAAAGGATGAGGGGCAGCAAGGCACGTATAGTATTGTTGCCATCGAGGATAACAAGATGGGGTTTTATCATATTGCATGAATTTATCCTCTACATCATGTCATCGTGCTTAAGGCGTTACTGCTTTTCTTGAACTTAATACTCTAGATGCATGCTGGATAGCGGTCGATGAGTGGAGTGATAGTAGTAGATGCAGGTAGGAGTCGGTCTACTTGTCTCGTACATGATGCCTATATACATGATCATACCTAGATATTCTCATACTATGCTCAATTCTGTCAATTGCTCAACAGTAATTCGTTCACCCACCGTAAAATACTTATGCTCTTGAGAGAAGCCACTAGTGAAATCTATGGCCCCCGGGTCTATCTTCATCATATTAATCTTCCACCACTTTATTACTGCTTTGCTTTTTTACTTTTCCTTTTATTTTACTTTGCATCTTTATACCAAAAATACCAAAAATATTATCTATCATCTCTATCAGATCTCACTCTCGTAAGTGACCGTGAAGGGATTGACAACCCCTATTCGCGTTGGTTGTGAGGAGTTATTTGCTTTGTGTAGGTACGAGGGACTCGCGCATAGCCTCCTACTAGATTGATACCTTGTTTCTCAAAAACTGAGGGAAATACTTACGCTACTGTGCTGCATCACCTTTCCTCTTCAAGGAAATCCAACGCAAGCTCAAGAGGTAGCAAGAAGAATTTCTGGCGCCGTTGCCGGGGAGGTCTACGCAGAAGTCAACATACCAAGTACCCATCACAAATCCCTTATCTCCCGCATTACGTTATTTGTCATTTGCCTCTCGTTTTCCTCTCCCCCACTTCACCCTTGCCGTTTTATTCGCCCTGTCTTCCTTTCGTCCTTCTGTTTGCTCGTGTTACCATGTGCCTTCTTTTTGCTTGCATATTCGCTTGCTAAAAGTTTATCGATCCTCATTCACTTGCTAATCTCTTTAAGAGATCCAATTGTGATGAACCTATTGCTAGTGAGTTTTGTGCACTAGATTATCTTTATGAGGTTTTGCTTGAAATTCGTGAATCTGAAAATTGTGATGAAGTGTTGAAAGAAGAAACTTATGAAGTGATTCACGATAGATCTTTGAATAAAAAGCATGATCGCAATGATATTATTATAAATTCTATTAATGTCAATTGTGCTAATAATATGCAAAACCCTAAGCTTGGGGATGCTAGCTTTGCTATGTCCACGACTTGTTGTAATGATCATGGTTGGGGTGATTCTTCTTATGATCTTGAAAATTTATTTAAGCCCCATGATGAATATGAGATTGATAATAATGTTTGCAATAGTATTGAAAGTGGGTTTGGAAGAGTGTCAACTTTAGATCCCACATATTTGGAGAATGTTCAATCTTATGGTATTGTTGAGAAAAGTGGGTTTGGAGAGGTCATGACTTTAGTTAATGTTAATCCCACTATTTTGGAAGAGTGTCAACTTTGCATGCATGTAGATCGTGTTGAAAATATTTTATGTGATAGCTATTTTGTCGAATTTTCTTATGATCCTACATGTAATTATTATGAGAGAGGAAAATATGGTTATAGAAATTTTCATGCTACTAAATTACCTCTCATTATGTTGAGATTGCTATTGTTTCTTTCCGCTTCCTTGCATATTCTAGTTTTTGCTTGCCTTGATAATTTGTTTGCTTATAAAATACCTATGCATAGGAAGTATGTTAGACTTAAGTGTGCTTGTCACATGTTTTATGATGCTCTCTTTGTGCTTCAATTCTTGTCTTTCATGTGAGCATCATTAAAATTATCGATGCCTAGCTAGGGGCGTTAAACGATAGCGCTTGTTGGGAGGCAACCCAATTTTATTTTTAGTTTTTTTTGCTTTTGTTTCTGTTTAGGAATAAATATTTGTTCTAGCCTCTGTTTAGATGTGGTTTTATGTTTTAATTAGTGTTTGTGCCAAGTTAAACCTATAGGATCTTCTTGGATGATAGTTATTTGATCTTGCTGTAATCTCCAGAAACTTTCTGTTCACGGAAACAATTGTTAAAAATCATCCGAACGTGATAAAATAGTGATTCCAATTGCTGCTGATCAATAAACAAATTTCCTAGGTCTTCCTATTTTTCATGAATTTTTGGAGTTCCAGAAGTTTGCGTTAGTTACAGAGTACTACAGACTGTTCTGTTTTTGACAGATTCTGTTTTTCGTGTGTTGTTTCCTTATTTTGATGAATCTATGGCTAGTAAAATAGTTTATAAACCATAGAGAAGTTGGAATAAAGTAGGTTTAACACTAATATAAATAAAGAATGAGTTCATTATAGTACCTTGAAGTGGATTTTTGTTTTCTTTTCGCTAACGGAGCTCACGAGATTTCTGTTGAGTTTTGTGTTGTGAAGTTTTCAAGTTTTGGGTGAAATCTTTTGATGGATTATGGAACAAGGAGTGGCAAGAGCCTAAGCTTGGGGATGGCCATGGCACCCCCAAGATAATCTAAGGACACCAAAAATTCAAAGCTTGGGGATGCCGGAAGGCATCCCCTCTTTAAATCTACTTCCATCGGTAACTTTACTTGGAGCTATATTTTTATTCACCACATGATATGTGTTTTGCTTGGAGCGTCTTGTATGATTTGAGTCTTTGTTTTTTAGTTTACTACAATAATCCTTGCTGCACACACCTTTTGAGAGATCCATACATGAATTGGAATTTGTTAGAATACTCTATGTGCTTTACTTATATCTTTTGAGCTATATAGTTTTGCTCTAGTGCTTCACTTATATCTTTTAGAGCACGGTGGTGGATTTGTTTTATAGAAACTATTGATCTCTCATGCTTCACATAGATTATTTTGAGAGTCTTAAATAGCATGGTAATTTGCTTAAAAAACCTTAATATGCTTGGTATTCAAGATTTGTAAAACTTTCTTTTGAGTGTATTGAATACTAAGAAAAGTTTGATGCTTGATAATTGGTTTGAGATATTAAGATGGTGATATTAGAGTCATGCTAGTTGAGTAGTTGTGAATTTGAGAAATACTTGTGTTAAAGTTTGTGATTCCCGTAGCATGCACGTATGGTGAACCGTTATGTGATGAAGTCGGAGCATGATTTATTTATTGATTGTCTTCCTTATGAGTGGCGGTCGGGGACGAGCTATGGTATTTTCCTACCAATCTATCCCCCTAGGAGCATGCGCGTAATACTTTGCTTTGGTAACTTGTAGATTTTTGCAATAAGTATATGAGTTCTTTATGACTAATGTTGAGTCCATGGATTATACGCACTTTTCTTCCTTCCACCATTTGTAGCCTCTCTAATACCGTGCACTTTTTGCCAAAGATCATACACCCACCATATACCTTCCTCAAAACAACCACCATACCTACCTATTATGGCATTTTCATAGGCATTCCGAGATATATTGCCATGCAACTTTCCACCGTTCCGTCTATTATGACACACTCCATCATTGTCATATTGCTAGCATGATCATGTAGTTGACATCGTATTTGTGGCAAAACCACCGTTCATAATTCTTTCATACATGTCACTCTTGATTCAAATGTGCAATGCCTCAAAAGCAAATTCCTCACTATGCACATCTTCAGGGGGAGTTCTTCTATATCTTGCAATCAAATTCCTCAACATTAGTATTTACACTTCATATGTTTATCCCCGTTGAAAACTTAACCTATATTGTCATCAATCACCAAAAAGGGGGAGATTGTAAGTGCATCTAGTGCCCTTAGTGATTTTGGTGTATTGAAGACTTATAGGTTAAGGGACTAATGTGTTTATGAGTGTACACAGGTCTATAAGTCTATGAGGAGTTTGATATTTACGGTGAAAGTCGATCCCTAAAATGAAGTTCTTCGTTGAAGACATTGATATTCTGAAGACTTTGAAGACTTTGAAAGTGAAGAAATTGGTGTGACCTTGAAGACTTGGTATTCATTTGAGGAACATGAAGCGTGAAGACTTACATTTTCGTAGTTTCATTTTCTCTTTCTTGAGTCATAGGAAACACCGTGGCCGTTAAAGGGGTCGAGGAAATACTAAGGAAAAATTTCCATGTGATGCTCAACTCAAAATCCTACACCTACCAATCCCTTCGAGTGAAGCCTTTGGAAATCTCATACAGATTCAGTCAATTTCTTCAAAGGATGAGACGAAGTTCTTCTCTTATTTGAGAATTTGTTCTGACCGAGGAGTTAGGAATTCGCCAAAGGCGGATTGCCTACACAAAGGAGGAACATGATAGCCCCGAGGAATTTGAGAGTCAAATTTCCGACCGTTGTTGTCTTCTTGTCACCTGTCCCAAAATATCTTATCCACCTAACGGTCATATCATTGAAGGGCATTTATGTCTTATCATGTCGGGCTGCTCCCTAGGCTATAAATAGCCGCCCCATACAACCATTAGCTGGTTGGCTGCTCGAGAGAACTTGACACTTGTCATTTGAGAGCAACCCATCCTCCGAGGACTTTGAGCGAAAATCATCGAGTGAGGAAAACCCAGAACCAAACCCCTACAAACCCAAAGTGATTGAGCATCACTGAAGAGATTTATCCTGCGTGGATCCGACGCTTGTTACCTTTGAAGACTGTGCTTCTTCCAGACGGTTAGGCATCATGGTCTAGAGCATCCAAGAGGAATTGTGGATCGCCGAGTGACCAAGTCAGTGAAGGTTTGGAAGTCGCTCAAGACTTACCATGAGTGATTGGACGAGGTCTGTGTGACCTTAGTTCAAGGAGAATACGGTGAGGACTTGGTGTCACGAGTTGCGTGCTTTCGGCGTTGGGTGTTCGGGACTGTGTGTCCTCGAGTTTAAATACTCAGCCGCTCCAACCAGATGTACAATTGAGACAGAAGTTGGAACTGGTCTACCAAATCATTGTCTTCACCAACCTAACTGGTTCTATTTCCTCAACTCTTTCATTTCCTCATTACTGTGTTGAGTGTTCATTCATATCTGTGTTTGAAGACTTTGTTGAAGACTTTCTCAATTTCCTCAGTTCAATTTCTTCAGTCTGTTTGTCTTCATCTTGTGCTATCCTGTGTTTATGCTTTCTGTACTCTTTGATTGTCTTCATTTCATCATGATGACCATGCCCGCATTCTCTTATGCTTACTTATGAGTACTTATTCCCCTGCAAGTAGTTCTTCGCCAAGGAATTTCCTCACCGGCAAATTCCTCAGTGAAGAATTCATAAAAATCGCCTATTCACCCCCCTCTAGTCGATATAACGCACTTTCAATCCATATGATGTAACTCTTTTGCGGTGTCTTTGTTGGGATCTGATGAACTTCGAGTTTATGATCAGTTATATATTTTTATATCCATGAAAGTTATTTGAGTTTCTTTGATCTCTTATAGCCTTGTATTTCTTCTCCGATATTTGGGTTTTGTTTGGCCAACTTAATCTATTTATCTTGCAATGGGAAGAGGTGCCCGGTAGTGGGTTCGATCTTACGATGCTTGATCCTAGTGACAGAAAGGGAACCGACACGTATGTATCGTTGCTACTAAGGATGAAAAGACGGGATCTATATCTACCGCCATAGATAAATGGATCGTGTCTACATCATGTCATCGTTCTTATTGCATTACTCCATTTTTCCATGAACTTAATACACTAGATGCATGTTGGATAATGGTCGATGTGTGGAGTAATAGTAGTAGATGCAGGCAGGAGTCGGTCTACTAATCTTGGACGTGATGCCTATGTAATGATCATTGCCTGGATATCGTCATAATTATTTGAAGTTCTATCAATTGCCCAACAGTAATTTGTTTACCCACCGTTTGCTATCTTTCTCGAGAGAAGCCACTAGTGAAACCTACGGCCCCGGGTCTTCTTTCTCATATATTTGCTTTGCGATCTATTTTATTTTCTCTTTTTATTCAGATCTATTAAACCAAAAGTACAAAAATACTTTGTTGCACTTTATTTTATTTGCGATCTATTATTTCAATCTATTACAACTTTCTCCCGTCAACACACAATTTCTGGCGCCGTACCCCGAAAGGGATTGACAACCCCTTTAACACGCCGGGTTGCGATGTGTTGTTATTTGTGTGCAGAGGCTGTTTGCGTTGTGTTGCTTGGTTCTGCTACTGGTTCGATATCCTTGGTTTTATTTCTGAGGGAAATACCTACCGCCGCTGTGCTGCATCATCCCTTCCTCTTTGGGGAAATACCGACGTAGCTTCAAGCGACATCAACCTCGAAAATGGCTCAAGGGTCATTAAGAGTGAGCTCATCAAACTCACCGAGTCTCATGCACAACTTAAAGCTTCATATTCAAAAGAGCTTGTAAAGTTGCCTTCTCCTCTTGCTATTATTTATGATGCTTGTGCTACTAACTCTATTACTTGTGAAGCATCCGTTTTGAAGGAGAATGTTGAGCTTCGGGCTCAACTTGAGTTGCTATCTAGCAATTATGGGAAATTGGAAGAAAGCCATGAAAAGCTCTCAAGCTCTCATGATGATCTTCTAGTATCCCATAATGTGCTAAAAGATAGCTCATGAGGCCATGATTGCTAAGGTAACATCTAGTGAGCCTCATGTGGATACTAGCACTACTTTTAGTCAAAATGCTATATTGCCTAATGCTAGTCCTCGTGATTCATCCATGGTACATATTGTGATGAATTGCTTTCCTTGCCTTGTTGCTCTAACGATGAAGCTTATACTTCCTCTAGTGCTTGTGTTGAGACTAACAATTTAGAGGAAATCAAAGAGCTCATGGCCCAAGTCACTTCTTTGAAGAAAGACTTGGAAAAGTTTCATGAAGGAAGGCCACACTCAACATTATCTTGAGTGTGCAAAAATCCCCAATGACAAAGGTGGACTTGGATTCAACTCCAATAAGAAGAAGAAGTCCAAGAGCAACAAGAAGAAGGGCCAAAACAAGTCAAGAATTCGCCAAGACCATTTGCTTCAAGTGCAAAATTGAAGGGCATCATGTTAGATCTTTCCTTTTAAGAAGAAGACCATTAGTGACAAGCAACAAGGGAAGCGGCCACAAGTTCATTCTCATGCTCAACCTCAAGTTGAAGAAAGGCATCTTCCCAAGAAAACTCAAGCTAATGCTTCTCAAGTTAAGAAATCAAGTGAGAAGAAAGTGAAGAGTAGACGTTGCTACCTATGTCGTGAGAAAGGTCACCATGCTTCCTCATGCACTAGTGGTAACTTATCCAACCCAATTATTATTGATGATATCTATTCTCTTGGGAAGGATAAGGTTGCCAATGTGTTTGCCAAGTTTCTTGGTACTCAAAGTGGTTTCAAGCAAAGAACCATTTGGGCTGCCAAGCCTATTGTGACTAACCTATTAGGACCCAAATTGGTTGGGGACCAACAAGCTCAAACTTGATCAATAGGTGTTGTTGGAGGGCATTGGAGACTTGGCTACATTATGAAGAATTAAGGGACTTCATCATTCTTATTGTCTCAAGCCAAGTCAATTGGGCTATCAAGTTTCTGTACTATATACAATGTGCCTCCTTCCGTAACTTGTACTTAAATTGTTTACATTGAAAGTTACTTGCCTCTTTGCATGTTTTGGTTTTTCCTTGCATGTGTTTGTATATGTTGTGTCTCGAAATTGCTTATCTTGAGTAATCAAGTATGTGTATGTTGGTTTGCACTTCATGTACATGTGTGTCGTTCTTTGAGCCTTTGTGCATCTTGTTTGTATCTCAGTTGGATCTTGTGAGAGATTAATGGAATACCCCATTGTGGGGCAGTGATGTGCTTTGTGCACCTCACAATCCTATAAATGTGTGTACATGAGTAATACCATCTAGTTTTGATATTATAAGATTATCTAGTCGCTATGTGGTATGTCTTCTCATGAGAAATTCAAATTCTAAATAGTCCATTAATTATCTCTTGTTGGATTCCCTTATTGCCTCTTGTTAAGTTTTTATTGGTATCACATTATGGGGGAGTAATATGCTATGTGCATATTACAAGCCTAGAAAATGTGTTCATTTGAGATATTGTCACCTAGAATTGATATTGTAAATTATCTTGTTCCTAGGTGGCATGTTAGCTCTACAAGTTGTAATTTGCTTTTGTATTTGATGTGAAGATGATGATGGATATCATTGAAATCTACCACGGGAATCATTTCCAGATACTTCTTGTCTCTTGACAATTGGTAATCA
Source organism: Aegilops bicornis (assembly GCA_021605145.1). NCBI lineage: Eukaryota > Viridiplantae > Streptophyta > Magnoliopsida > Poales > Poaceae > Aegilops > Aegilops bicornis. The sequence continues at coordinate 42,901,338 of CM038671.1, read as the reverse complement.
TTTATGTGGTAGAAATTGTTGATCATCTTTACATTGGCCTTTGCTTTTATTTGCCTTATCTCTTGCCAAGGATTGTGTCAACTCCCGTTGTCTTCCATACCACTTGTGGATCTTGTTAATTTCTTGATCTCGCCTAGTGTTTTCTAGATATAGTGAAAGTGGTAATCCCACCTTGTGCATTTTGTATTCAAATGCAAATTCTCTATAATGCACTACTCTTGGGGGAGTGCTACCTCTTGAGCACTGCGTTGGTTTTCCCTTGAAGAGGAAAGGGTGATGCAGTAAAGTAGCGTAAGTATTTCCCTCAGTTTTTGAGAACCAAGGTATCAATCCAGTAGGATACCACGCTCAAGTCCCACGCACCTACACAAACAAATAAGAACCTTGCAACCAACGAGATAAAGGGGTTGTCAATCCCTTCACGACCACTTGCAAAAGTGAGATCTGATAGAGATGATAAGATAATATTTTTGGTATTTTTATGATAAAGACTAAAAGTAAAGAAAGCAAAATAAACGGTAATAGAAATAGCTTGTTGACGGCAGATTAATATGATGGAAAATAGACCCGGGGGCCATAGGTTTCACTCATCGGCTTCTCTCAAGATAGCATAAGTATTACGATGGGTAAACAAATTACTATCGAGCAATTGATAGAATTGAGCATAGTTATGAGAATATCTAGGTATGATCATGTATATAGGAATCACGTCCGTGACAAGTAGACCGACTTCGCCTACATCTACTACTATTACTCCACACATCGACCGCTATCCAGCATGCATCTAGAGTATTAAGTTCATAAGAACGGAGTAACGCTTCAAGCAAGATGACATGATGTAGAGGGATAAACTCATGCAATATGATATAATCCCCATCTTTTTATCCTCGATGGCAACAATACAATACGTGTCATTTCCCCATCACATCGGGATCGAGCACCGCAAGATTGAACCCAAAGCTAAGCACTTCTCCCATTGCAAGAAAGATCAATCTAGTAGGCCAAACCAAACTGACAATTCGAAGAGACTTGCAAAGATAACCAATCATACATAAAAGAATTCAGAGGAGATTCAAATATTGTTCATAGATAATCTTGATCATAAACCCACAATTCATCGGATCTCGACAAACACACCGCAAAAGAAGATTACATCGAATAGATCTCCAAGAGAATCGAGGAGAACTTTGTATTGAGATCCAAAAAGAGAGAAGAAGCCATCTAGCTAATAACTATGGACCCGAAGGTCTAAAGTAAACTACTCACACATCATCGGAGAGGCTATGGTGTTGATGTAGAAGCCCTCCGTGATCAATGCCCCCTCTGGCGAAGTGCCGGAAAAGGCCCCAAGATGGGATCTCACGGGTACAGAAGGTTGCGGCGGTGGACATAGGGTTTTGGCTCCGTATATGATGTTTTCGGGGTACGTAGGTATATATAGGAGGAATAAGTAGGTCGGTGGAGCCACGAGGGGCCCACGAGGGTGGAGGGCGCGCCTAGGGGGTGTAGGCGTGCCCCCCTGCCTCGTGGCCTCCTCGTTGGTTTCTTGACGTCCACTCCAAGTCCTCTGGATCACATTTGTTCCGAGAATCATGTTCCCGAAGGTTTCATTCCGTTTGGACTCCGTTTGGTATTCCTTTCCTTCGAAACACTGAAATAGGCAGAAAAAACAGCAATTTGGGCTGGGCCTCCAGTTAATAGGTTAGTCCCGAAAATAATAAAAAGTGTATAATAAAGCCCATTGAACATCCAAAACAGAATATATAATAGCATGGAACAATCAAAAATTATAGATATGTTGGAGACGTATCAAACATCCCCAAGCTTAATTCCTGCTCGTCCTCGAGTAGGTAAATGATAAAAACAAATTTTTGATGTGGAATGCTACTTAGCATAATTTTCAATGTAATTCTCTCAATTGTGGCATGAATATTAGGATCCGAAAGATTCAAGATAAAAGTTTAATATTGACATGAAAATAATAATACTTCAAGCATACTAACAAAGCAATCATGTCTTCTCAAAATAACATGGCCAAAGAAAGTTATCCCTACAAAATCATATAGTCTGGCTATGCTCTATCTTCATCACACAGAGTATTTAATCATTCAAAACACAGATGACAAGCCAAGCAGTTGTTTCATACTTTTGGTGTTCTCAAACTTTTTCAATCTTCACGCAATACATGAGCGTGAGCCATGGACATAGCACTATATGTGGAATAGAATGGTGGTTGTGGAGAAGACAAAAAAAAGAGAAGAAGATAGTCTCACATCAACTAGGCGTATCAATGGGCTATGGAGATGCCCATCAACAGATATCAATGTGAGTGAGTAGGGATTGCCATGCAACGGATGCACTAGAGCTATAAATGTATGAAAGCTCAACAACGGAAACTAAGTGGGTGTGCATCCAACTCGCTTGCTCACGAAGACCTAGGGCATTTTGCGGAAGCCCATCATTGGAATATACAACCAACGCGATAAAGGGGTTGTCAATCCCTTCACGGCCACTTGCAAATGTGAGATCTGATAGAGATGATAAGATAATATTTTTGGTATTTTTACGATAAAGACTAAAAGTAAAGAAAGCAAAATAAACGGTAATAGAAATAGCTTGTTGACGGGAGATTAATATGATGGAAAATAGACCCGGGGCCCATAGGTTTCACTAGTGGATTCTCTCAAGATAGCATAAGTATTACGGTGGGTAAACAAATTACTGTCGAGCAATTGATAGAATTGAGCATAGGTATGGGAATATCTAGGTATGATCATGCATATAGGCATCACGTCCGTGATAAGTAGACCGACTCCTGCCTGCATCTACTACTATTACTCCACACATCGACCGCTATCCAGCATGCATCTAGAGTATTAAGTTCATAAGAACGGAGTAACACTTTAAGCAAGATGACATGATGTAGAGGGATAAACTCATGCAATATGATATAAGCCCCATCTTTTTATCCTTGATGGCAACAATGCAATACGTGTCGTTTCCCCTACTGTCACTGGGATCGAGTACTGCAAGATTGAACCCAAAGCTAAGCACTTCTTCCATTGCAAGAAACATCAATCTAGTAGGCCAAACCAAACTGATAATTCGAAGAGACTTGCAAAGATAACCAATCATACATAAAAGAATTTAGAGGAGATTCAAATATTGTTCATAGATAATCTTGATCATAAACCCACAATTCATCGGATCTTGACAAACACACCGCAAAAGAAGATTACATCGAATAGATCTCCAAGAGAATCGAGGAGAACTTTGTATTGAGATCCAAAAAGAGAGAAGAAGCCATCTAGCTAATAACTATGGACCAGAAGGTCTGAAGTAAACTACTCACACATCATCGGAGAGGCTATGGTGTTAATTTAGAAGCCCTCCATGATCAATACCCCCTCCGGCGGAGTGGTACGTCTCCAACGTATCTATAATTTTTGATTGCTCCATGCTATATTATCTACTGTTTGGGACATTATTGGGCTTTATTTTCCACGTTTATATTATTTTTGGGACGAACTTATTAACCGGAGACCAAGCCCAAAATTGCTGTTTTTTGCCTATTTCAGAGTTTCGAAGAAACGGAATATCAAACGGAGTCCAAACGGAATGAAACCTTCGAGAACGTGATTTTATCACCGAATATGACCCAGGAGACTTGGACCCTACGCCAAGGAAGCTTCGAGGTGGGCACGAGGTAGGGGGCGCGCCCTACCCCCCCAGGCGCGCCCCCACCCACGTGGGACCCACGAAGCACCACCGACGCACCTCTTCCTCCTATATATACCTCACGCACCCCAAACGATCGACACGGAGCCAAAAACCTAATTCTACCGCCAAGAACTCTGCACCCACGAGATCCCATCTTGGGGCCTGTTCCGGAGCTCCGCCGGAAGGGGAATCCACCACGGAGGGCTTCTACATCACCATAGCCTCTCCGGTGAAGTGTGAGTAGTTTACTTCAGACCTTAGGGTCCATAGTTAGTAGCTAGATGGCTTTTTCTCTCTTTTTGGATCTCAATACAATGTTCTCCCCCTCTCTCATGGAGATCTATTCGATGTAATCTTCTTTTTGCGGTGTGTTTGTTGAGACCGATGAATTGTGGGTTTATGATCAAGATTATCTATGAATAGTATTTGAATCTTCTCTGGATTCTTTTATGTATGATTGGTTATCTTTGCAAGTCTCTTCGAATTATCAGTTTGGTTTGGCCTACTAGATTGATCTTTCTTGCAATGGGAGAAGTGCTTAGTTTTGGGTTCAATCTTGTGTGTCCTTTCCCAAAGGATGAGGGGCAGCAAGGCACGTATAGTATTGTTGCCATCGAGGATAACAAGATGGGGTTTTTATCATATTGCATGAATTTATCCCTCTACATCATGTCATCGTGCTTAAGGCGTTACTCTGTTTTCTTGAACTTAATACTCTAGATGCATGCTGGATAGCGGTCGATGAGTGGAGTGATAGTAGTAGATGCAGGTAGGAGTCGGTCTACTTGTCTCGTACATGATGCCTATATACATGATCATACCTAGATATTCTCATACTATGCTCAATTCACAATTGCTCAACAAGAATTGCTCACCCACCGTAAAATACTTATGCTCTTGAGAGAAGCCACTAGTGAAATCTATGGCCCCCGGGTCTATCTTCATCATATTAATCTTCCATCACTTTATTATTTCTTTGCTTTTTTACTTTGACTTTTATTTTACTTTGCATCTTTATACCAAAAATACCAAAAATATTATCTATCATCTCTATCAGATCTCACTCTCGTAAGTGACCGTGAAGGGATTGACAACCCCTATTCGCGTTGGTTGCGAGGAGTTATTTGCTTTGTGTAGGTACGAGGGACTGTGGCGTAACCTCCTACTGGATTGATACCTTGGTTCTCAAAAACTGAGGGAAATACTTACGCTACTGTGCTGCATCACCTTTCCTCTTCAAGGAAATCCAACGCAAGCTCAAGAGGTAGCAAGAAGAATTTCTGGCGCCGTTGCCGGGGAGGTCTACGCAAAAGTCAACATACCAAGTACCCATCACAAATCCCTTATCTCCCGCATTACGTTATTTGCCATTTTGCCTCTCGTTTTCCTCTCCCCCACTTCACCCTTGCCGTTTTATTCGCCCTCTCTTCCTTTCGTCCTTCTGTTTGCTCGTGTTACAATGTGCCTTCTTTTTGCTTGCATATTCACTTGCTAAAAGTTTATGGATCCTCATTCACTTGCTAATCTCTTTAAGAGATCCAATTGTGATGAACCTATTGCTAGTGAGTTTTGTGCACTAGATTATCTTTATGAGGTTTTGCTTGAAATTCGTGAATCTGAAAATTGTGATGAAGTGTTGAAAGAAGAAACTTATGAAGTGATTCACGATAGATCTTTGAATATAAAGCATGATCGCAATGATATTATTATAAATTCTATTAATGTCAATTGTGCTAATAATATGCAAAACCCTAAGCTTGGGGATGCTAGCTTTGCTATGTCCACGACTTGTTGCAATGATCATGGTTGGGGTGATTCTTCTTATGATCTTGAAAATTTATTTAAGCCCCATGATGAATATGAGATTGATAATAATGTTTGCAATAGTATTGAAAGTGGGTTTGGAAGAGTGTCAACTTTAGATCCCACATATTTGGAGAATGTTCAATCTTATGGTATTGTTGAGAAAAGTGGGTTTGGAGAGGTCATGACTTTAGTTAATGTTAATCCCACTATTTTGGAAGAGTGTCAACTTTGCATGCATGTAGATCGTGTTGAAAATATTTTATGTGATAGCTATTTTGTCGAATTTTCTTATGATCCTACATGTAATTATTATGAGAGAGGAAAATATGGTTATAGAAATTTTCATGCTACTAAATTACCTCTCATTATGTTGAGATTGCTATTGTTTCTTTCCGCTTCCTTGCATATTCTAGTTTTTGCTTGCCTTGATAATTTGTTTGCTTATAAAATACCTATGCATAGGAAGTATGTTAGACTTAAGTGTGCTTGTCACATGTTTTATGATGCTCTCTTTGTGCTTCAATTCTTGTCTTTCATGTGAGCATCATTAAAATTATCGATGCCTAGCTAGGGGCGTTAAACGATAGCGCTTGTTGGGGGGCAACCCAATTTTATTTTTAGTTTTTTTTGCTTTTGTTTCTGTTTAGGAATAAATATTTGTTCTAGCCTCTGTTTAGATGTGGTTTTATGTTTTAATTAGTGTTTGTGCCAAGTTAAACCTATAGGATCTTCTTGGATGATAGTTATTTGATCTTGCTGTAATCTCCAGAAACTTTCTGTTCACGAAAACAATTGTTAAAAATCATCCGAACGTGATAAAATAGTGATTCCAATTTCTGCTGATCAATAAACAAATTTCCTAGGTCTTCCTATTTTTCATGAATTTTTGGAGTTCCAGAAGTTTGCGTTAGTTACAGAGTACTACAGACTGTTCTGTTTTTGACAGATTCTGTTTTTCGTGTGTTGTTTCCTTATTTTGATGAATCTATGGCTAGTAAAATAGTTTATAAAACATAGAGAAGTTGGAATAAAGTAGGTTTAACACTAATATAAATAAAGAATGAGTTCATTATAGTACCTTGAAGTGGATTTTTGTTTTCTTTCGCTAACGGAGCTCACGAGATTTCTGTTGAGTTTTGTGTTGTGAAGTTTTCAAGTTTTGGGTGAAATCTTTTGATGGATTATGGAACAAGGAGTGGCAAGAGCCTAAGCTTGGGGATGGCCATGGCACCCCCAAGATAATCTAAGGACACCAAAATTCAAAGCTTGGGGATGCCCGGAAGGCATCCCTCTTTAAATCTACTTCCATCGGTAACTTTACTTGGAGCTATATTTTTATTCACCACATGATATGTGTTTTGCTTGGAGCGTCTTGTATGATTTGAGTCTTTGTTTTTTAGTTTACTACAATAATCCTTGCTGTACACACCTTTTGAGAGATCCATACATGAATTGGAATTTGTTAGAATACTCTATGTGCTTCACTTATATCTTTTGAGCTATATAGTTTTGCTCTAGTGCTTCACTTATATCTTTTAGAGCACGGTGGTGGATTTGTTTTATAGAAACTATTGATCTCTCATGCTTCACATAGATTATTTTGAGAGTCTTAAATAGCATGGTAATTTGCTTAAAAAACCTTAATATGCTTGGTATTCAAGATTTGTAAAACTTTCTTTTGAGTGCATTGAATACTAAGAAAAGTTTGATGCTTGATAATTGTTTTGAGATATTAAGATGGTGATATTAGAGTCATGCTAGTTGAGTAGTTGTGAATTTGAGAAATACTTGTGTTAAAGTTTGTGATTCCCGTAGCATGCACGTATGGTGAACCGTTATGTGATGAAGTCGGAGCATGATTTATTTATTGATTGTCTTCCTTATGAGTGGCGGTCGGGGACGAGCTATGGTATTTTCCTACCAATCTATCCCCCTAGGAGCATGCGCATAATACTTTGCTTTGGTAACTTGTAGATTTTTGCAATAAGTATATGAGTTCTTTATGACTAATGTTGAGTCCATGGATTATACGCACTTTTCTTCCTTCCACCATTTGTAGCCTCTCTAATACCGTGCACTTTTTGCCAGTATCATACACCCACCATATACCTTCCTCAAAACAACCACCATACCTACCTATTATGGCATTTTCATAGGCATTCCGAGATATATTGCCATGCAACTTTCCACCGTTCCGTCTATTATGACACGCTCCATCATTGTCATATTGCTAGCATGATCATGTAGTTGACATCGTATTTGTGGCAAAACCACCGTTCATAATTCTTTCATACATGTCACTCTTGATTCATTGCATATCCCGGTACACCGCCGGAGGCATTCATATAGAGTCATATTTTGTTCTAAGTTTCGAGTTGTAATTGTTGAGTTGTAAGAAAATAAAAGTGTGATGATCATCATTTTTAGAGCATTGTCCCAAGTGAGGAAAAGGATGATGGAGACTATGATTCCCCCACAAGTCGGGATGAGACTTCAGACGAAAAAAAAAGAAAAGAGGCCATAAAAAAAGAGAAAAGGCCCAAATAAAAAATGAGAGAAAAAGAGAGAAGGGACAATGTTACTATCCTTTTACCACACTTGTGCTTCAAAGTAGCACCATGATCTTCATGATAGAGAGTCTCTCATTTTGTCACTTTCATATACTAGTGGGAATTTTTCATTATAGAACTTGGCTTGTGTATTCCAATGATGGGCTTCCTCAAAATGCCCTAGGTCTTCGTGAGCAAGCGAGTTGGATGCACACCCACTTAGTTTCTTTTGTTGAGCTTTCATATACTTATAGCTCTAGTGCATCCGTTGCATGGCAATCCCTACTCACTCACATTGATATCTATTGATGGGCATCTCCATAGCCCGTTCATACGCCTAGTTGATGTGAGACTATGTTATCCCTTTTTGTCTTCTCCACAACCACCCTTTTATTCCACATATAGTGCTATATCCATGGCTCACGCTCATGTATTGCGTGAAGATTGAAAAAGTTTTGAGAATGCCAAAAGTATGAAACAGTTGCTTGGCTTGTCATCGGGGTTGTGCATGATTTAAATACTTTGTGTGGTGAATATAGAGCATAGCCAGACTATATGATTTTGTAGGGATAACTTTCTTTGGCCATGTTATTTTGAGAAGACATGATTGCTTTGTTAGTATGCTTGAAGTATTATTATTTTTATGTCAATATGAACTTTTGTCTTGAATCTTTCGGATCTGAATATTCATACCACAATTAAGAAGAGTTACATTGAAATTATGCCAAGTAGCACTCCGCATCAAAAATTCTGTTTTTATCATTTACCTACTCGAGGACGAGCAGGAATTAAGCTTGGGGATGCCTGATACGTCTCCAACGTATCTATAATTTTTGATTGCTCCATGCTATATTATCTACTGTTTTGGACATTATTGGGCTTTATTTTCAACTTTTATATTATTTTTGGGACTAACCTATTAACTGAAGGCCCAGCCCAGAATTGCTGTTTTTTGCCTATTTCAGAGTTTCGAAGAAACGAAATATCAAACGGAGTCCAAACGGAATGAAACCTTCGGGAATGTGATTTTCTCACCGAATATGACCCAGGAGACTTGGACCCTACGCCAAGGAAGCTTCGAGGTGGGTAGGAGGTGAGGCGCCCCAACCCCTGTGCGTGCCCCCACCCTCGTGGGGCCCACGAAGCTCCACCGACATACCTCTTCCTCCTATATATAACTACGTACCCCCAAACGATCAGATACGGAGCCAAAAACCTAATTCCACCGCCGCAACTTTCTGTACCCACGAGATCCCATCTTGGATCCTGTTCCGGAGCTCCGCCGGAAGGGGAATCCACCACGGAGGGCTTCTACATCACCATAGCCTCTCCGGTGAAGTGTGAGTAGTTTACCTCAGACCTTCGGGTCCAAAGTTAGTAGCTAGATGGCTTCTTCTCTCTTTTTGGATCTCAATACAATGTTCTCCCCCTCTCTCATGGAGATCTATTCAATGTAATCTTCTTTTTGCGGTGTGTTTGTTGAGACCGATGAATTGTGGGTTTATGTTTGATGTCTACTACACAACCTTCTTCTTGTAGACGTTGTTGGGCCTGCAAGTGCACAGGTTTGTAGGACAGTAGCAAATTTCCCTCAAGTGGATGACCTAAGGTTTATCAATCCGTGGGAGGCGTAGGATGAAGATGGTCTCTCTCAAACAACCCTGCAACCAAATAACAAAGAGTCTCTTGTGTCCCCAACGCACCCAATACAATGGTAAATTGTATAGGTGCACTAGTTGACGAAGAGATGGTGATACAAGTGCAATATGGATGGTAGATATAGGTTTTTGTAATCTGAAAATATAAAAACAGCAAGGTAACAAGTGATAAAAGTGAGCGTAAACGGTATTGCAATGATAGGAAACAAGGCCTAGGGTTCATACTTTCACTAGTGCAAGTTCTCTCAACAATAATAACATAGATAGATAATATAACAAGCCCTCAGCATACAACAAAGAGTCACTCCAAAGCCACTAATAGCGGAGAACAAACATAGAGATTACGGTAGATGCGAAACCACCTCAAAGTTATTCTTTCGGATCAATCTATAAAAGAGTTCGTACTAGAATAACACCTTAAGACACAAATCAACCAAAACCCTAATGTCACCTAGATACTCCATTGTCACCTCAAGTATCCGTGGGCATGATTATACGATATGCATCACACAATCTCAGATTCATCCAACCAACATAAAAGTACTTCAAAGAGTGCCCCAAAGCTTCTACCGGAGAGTCAAGAACGTGTGCCAACCCCTATGCATAGGTTCATGGGCGGAACCCGCAAGTTGGTCACCAAAACATACAGCAAGAGGCACATGATATCCCATTGTCACCACAGATAAGCACGGCAAGACATACATCAAGTGTTCTCATAAAAGACTCAATCCGATAAGATAACTTCAAAGGGGAAACTCAATTCATGACAAGAGAGTAGAGGGGGAGAAACATCATAAGATCCAACTACAATAGCAAAGCTCGGGATACATCAAGATCGTGCCATAGAGGGAACACAAGAGAGAGAGAGAGATCAAACACATAGCTACTGGTACATACCCTCAGCCCCGAGGGTGAACTACTCCCTCCTCGTCATGGAGAGCGCCGGGATGATGAAGATGGCCACCGGTGATGGGTTCCCCCTCCGGCAGGGTGCCGGAATAGGCTCCCAAGAGGTTTTTGGTGGCTACAAAGGCTTGCGGCGGCGGAACTCCCGATATATCTTCTGTTCTGGAAGTTTTAGGGTATGTAGGTATATATGGGTGAAAGGAGTACGTCGGTGGAGCTACGGGGGCCCCACGAGGCAGGGGGCGCGCCCCCCACCCCCGTGAGCACCTCCCATATCTTCTGACGTGGGGTCCAAGTCCATCAGGTGGGTTTCCTTCCAAAAATAACTTCTCCAGTTGATTTCGTTCTGTTTTGACTCTGTCTGATAGTCCTTTTCCTCGAAACACTGAAATAGGCATAAAACAACAAATCTGGGCTGGGCCTCCGGTTAATAGGTTAGTCCCAAAAATAATATAAAAGTGGATAATAAAGCCCAATATTGCCTAAAACAGTAGATAATATAGCATGGAGCAATCAAAATTATAGATACGTTGGAGCCGTATCAATCAAGATGATCTATGAACAATATTTGAATCTTCTCTGAATTCTTTTATGTATGATTGGTTATCTTTGCAAGTCTCTTCGAGTTATCAGTTTGGTTTGGCCTACTAGATTGATCTTTCTTGCAATGGGAGAAGTGCTTAGATTTGGGTTCAATCTTGCGGTGTCCTTTCCCAGTGACAGTAGGGGCAGCAAGGCACGTATAGTATTTTTGCCATCGAGGATAACAAGATGGGGTTTTTATCATATTGCATGAATTTATCCCTCTACATCATGTCATCGTGCTTAAGGTGTTACTCTGTTTTCTTGAACTTAATACTCTAGATGCATGCTGGATAGCGGTCGATGAGTGGAGTAATAGTAGTAGATGCAGGCAGGAGTCGGTCTACTTGTCTCGAACGTGATGCCTATATACATGATCATACCTAGATATTCTCATACTATGCTCAATTATGTCAATTGCTCAACAGTAATTCGTTCATCCACCGTAAAATACTTATGCTCTTGAGAGAAGCCACTAGTGAAATCTATGGCCCCCGGGTCTATCTTCATCATATTAATCTTCCATCACTTTATTATTGCTTTGCTTTTTTACTTTGCCTTTTATTTTACTTTGCATCTTTATACCAAAAATACCAAAAATATTATCTATCATCTCTACGGATCTCACTCGTAAGTGACCGTGAAGGGATTGACAACCCCTATTCGCGTTGGTTGCGAGGAGTTATTTGCTTTGTGTAGGTACGAGGGACTCGCGCGTAGCCTCCTACTGGATTGATACCTTGGTTCTCAAAAACTGAGGGAAATACTTATGCTACTATGCTGCATCACCTTTCCTGTTCAAGGAAATCCAACGCAAGCTCAAGAGGTAGCATGGAGCGCCGGAAAAGGCCCCAAGATGGGATCTCACTGCATGAAGGTTGCTGTGGTGGAAATAGGGTTTTGGCTCCGTGTCGATGTTTTCGGGGTACGTAGGTATATATAGGAGGAAGAAGTAGGTCGGTGGAGCCACGAGGGGCGCACCCAGGGGGGTACGCGCCCCCTGCCTCGTGGCCTCCTCGTTGGTTTCTTGACGTCCACTCCAAGTCCTTTGGATCACGTTTGTTACGAAAATCACGTTCGAAGGTTTCATTCCGTTTGGACTCCGTTTGATATTCCTTTCCTTGAAACACTTGAAATAGGCAAAAAACAGCAATTTGGGCTGGGCCTCCGGTTAATAGGTTAGTCCCAAAAATAATATAAAAGTGTATAATAAAGCCCATTGAACATACAAAACAGAATATATAATAGCATGGAACAATCAAAAATTATAGATACGTTGGAGACGTATCAGGGAGCTATCCTATTTTCTATAAAACTCTCATCTTGTGATCTTTATCAAGTGTTTGTTGGTGGAAGGCAAGTCGTTTCTTTTTGGTACTTTGTGCCATCATGAAACTTAGTAGAGGGCTTTGTTTGTTTGGAACCATCCTCTCTTTTGGGAGTTCGATATCTCTCTTTTTGTGTCTTTCAATGGATATCTCATTCCTTGATGAATCTTTCAAGTGATATCCTCCAAGTGATGATTTATTCATTTGGTATCTTTTCGTCACGTGGTATTTCTTTATCAATTGGTATCGGTTCTTGAAAGTCTTGATCATGCATATTAACTTCATGTAGTTTATTTGGCATGTTTTCTTTCTTTGACCCAATATATAAGGGAAACTCCACCAAGTCTCTAATTGGCTAAGTTGTGCATGAAATTCTATTTCATACCTATATGCACATATTTATGTGGAGTTTGTCATATGTATTGTTGGTTTGCTAACTCTTTGGTCCCAATGAGTTTGGGTACCATTTTGTTTGTGGTGTTGTTCTAGGAAGAACTAGAGATGCATTGGATGCTCGACTCATTCAAAAGGAAGGTGGTGTCACCATGTGCTTATTGGAGTCAAGCTGGGACGTTCAATGAACTACTATTGTTTACATTCAATTGGTATCTACTACATCCTTCCAATGCTATCTAGGTAACAAGTATCTACTCATGCATACATTTCTTACATACAACCTTGTGTAGGTTGCATCATGGCATGAATTTCTTGATTAGTTCTTGTGATACTTTTTCTCTTCTCAAAGCATCTCAACAATGATCTCATGTTGCTAGTTGTGATGTCCTTGATGGTTGTGTTGTAGGAATTCATTTATATACAATAAGACCATATCTAGCCATGTGTTATGCTTTCAAGCAAATATCTTATTGGTATATTTATGACTTCCTTTTGGATATCTTCTTCCTTCGTGTTGTAACTGTTTCAAGTGTACATCCTTCTTTGTAGATAGATATCATCATGATTTTCATCTACCTAGAATCTTATACACTTGAGAGAAGTTACATCTTTAGTGGATATCCTTATTCTTTCATGTCCACCTTGTTTTCCTTTGTATTTCCTAGGTGGCTCCGTGAAAGGATTTGTCTTGAGTGCGGATCTTATCTTGTTGCATCTTGATGCACTCATGTGTGGTGAAGATTTTTGTTTTTTTTTCTTTTTCTCTCTTGCTTGTCCTGATGAGGCTTTTGCCATTTCGATTGGTATCCCTCCTCATGACAAAGCTATATTTTTCCTTCTTCACCTTGGGTTGTCACAAGCATTGGTTTTTCATTTTGCATTTTGAGTGTTCTTCTGAACCCCTTTGCTTGTTGTGTGTGGGAAGGACATATCTTGCACCTTGTATCTCATTTATTCAAGACTATGTTGATGCTTCATGCTCATCCTTATATTAGTCTTCTCAAGTGCTTTGGCATGACTCACACACATCATTTTGGTTGAGCCTTTTTCTAAGTTGCCTCTTTTACTTGTTTCTCAACCATTCGTTTGTTGCTTGTGCTAGGATTTGTTTCCTACATGCTCACTTGCCCTTGGGGAGTGATGATCCTATTTTGTGCATACAAAAATTCTTATTTGTGCACAAATCATGGGGAGCTTCCCTAGTTTCTTTAGAACACTCCCTTGCGTGTATCATAATATCTTTTCTTCATGTGGCTCGTAGGATCATTGGTCTAGTTGGTTCAATTGATATCCTTTGATTGCTTGCTTCAATTGATATCTTTTGATTGCTTGATTGTGTGTGTCTCTCTTTGTTATGTCTTCGTGGCATATCATTCTTTAGCAATCTTTGTGCCTCGATATAGTTTGTCTTCCTCCTTTGGATATGTGTATTGTATTCCACTCTCTTGTTGAGAAATACACAACTTATGGAGGAACACTTTTTATATTGGCCTTCTAAGCTTTTCGCCCATTTTGGTAATCGATGCCAATGGGGAGAAGTTTCGGAGAGTTTTGTGGAGAAGTTTTCAGAGTTTCTTCTTGCTTTGGTTTTTTTCCTAAGCATTTGCATCTCATACTCATGCATTATTGGTTGTTGCATTGCATGGTGATGCATAATTCCTTATATAAACTCTCTTGAAAGTGATTGTCATCAATTACCAAAATGGGGGAGATTGAAAGGACATGCGGTGCCCCCATGTGTGGTTTTGGTAATTGATGACATTCTCTATGGACTAATGGTTGCATTGAGTTATATTTGAAGAATTTGTCCATAGGCATTTCTTGAAGTCCATGTGTTGGTTTCAAGGAGTTTATGTGTTGAACAAGGTGCTATTAAGGAATTATCCAAAGATTGGTCATGTGAGTATTGAGCTTATTGCAAGCATATCTTGAAGAAGAAGAAGAAGATTGTGTGATCATTCATGTTTACCATCAAGACATCATCCAAATGAAGAGAGTTGCAAAGAGTCAAGGTTGATCAAGACTAAGTATAGAGAGTGATTCAAGTTGATCATCACACAAAGCGTAGAAGATATACCGAGTGGGATCAAGTGATCTCACAGTTTGGTAAGCATTGTCCATTGCGCTTTGTGTACTAACCCATGGGTCTTTGTGAGAGTCCTATGTGGGGTTAGGTTTGCTTCCATGGGCTTGCGTCAAGAGGAGGATCACATACAACCCATGAAGGATGACATCAAATCAAGGTTGTGTTGTGCAAGTTCAAGTGGAGCATCACGAAGAAATCATGCTTGTAGCTTGCCGTCCATTATGGTGACAATGGACTTGTGAAGGTGTGCCAAAGAGTGACTCACCCATAGTGGAGTATGGGGGAGCAATCAACTAGCCTTCATCGAGCCAACGCAATCACGAAAGGTGGTCCAACTTGAGGGAGTCAAGATCATCATCATCTAGCTCAAGTGGACTTCGTGCAAGGCAAAGGTTTTCCCTTGATAGGTTCTCTATTTTACCGGTCTCATGGTGGTAGTTTGGAGACCAGGTTATAGGATCGATTGTCGTACTATCAAGGGGGCTCTCTAGTGAGTAGCTTGATCGTATCATTCGTAGAGAGCTCAAACCATTGCATGCTTGCATCATCTTTCTTGGTTTTTGTTTGGTTTTCTCCTTGTGAGATTTTGAGCTTATGGTCATCTTCTTCACAAGCTCGAGTTCATCGAAAACGGAGTTCACATGCTTCTTCTATTGCGTTTTCGGTGTTGGAGGTTTTACCAATCTTATTCGAGGAAGGGTTCTCACCATTTTCTTATGGGCCCTTCCTAATTTCCTTCTTATTGTTATTTCTATCAAGATAGTGTTAGCCCTTATCGCTAGCTTTCCAACAAACTTGGTTTCGTTGAATTCGGAGTCCGTTTGCAGAAGTTGTGTCAGTTTTGGTGTCCTTAAAAAGGCTGCAGCGGTACTACCGCTTGGAGGGGATGTAATTTTTTACTACCGCTCTTGGGAGCGGTACTACCGCGGCTACTTCCGTGGCTACTTCCGCTCCGGACCAAAAACTCATCTTAAGTCCAGCGGTGGTAGGCACAAATGTATATTTTTAGTACCGCTCGCAAGCAGTAGTACCGATACCCTTTGAGGTAGTACTGCTACCCCTAGCGGTAGTACCGTGAGGAAGAGCGGTAGTACCGCTCTATGTGGGCTGTCAGCATAATGGTTGGATTTTTCCCCACCTATAAAAGGGGGTCTTCTTCCCAGATGAACCTTATCCTTTGAGCTCGTGTTCTTCCCTCATTGTTGACCTTCTTCGAGCTTGCTATCTCTCAATCCCTCCATGGATTCTTGCTGGTTTTTGGGGAAAAAGAGAGAGGAGATCTAGATCCACATTTCCACCAATCACTTTCTCCTCTATGTGAGGGGAACCCCTTGGATCGAGATCTTGGAGTTCTTGGTGTTCTCCTTCTTGTTCTTCCTCTCATTTCCCTCCCTAGCATTAGTTACTTTTGTGGGATTTGGGAGAGAAGGACTTGGGCACTCCGTGTGCCCTTGCCATTGCATTTGGTGCATCGGTTTGAGTTCTCCATGGTGATACGTGGAAGCTACAAGTTGAGTAGCTTATTACTGTTGGGTGCTTGGTACCCAGACTCACGGTAAGATATCACAACACAACTCTAAAAACATAAATAAGTCATACAAGCATCATAATACAAGCCAGGGGCCTCGAGGGCTCGAATACAAGTGCTCGATCATAGGCAGTCGGTGAAGCAACAATATCTGAGTACAAACATAAGTTAAACAAGTTTGCCTTAAGAAGACTAGCATAAACTGGGATACAGATCGAAAGAGGCGCAGGCCTCCTGCCTGGGATCCTCCTAACTACTCCTGCTCATCGTCAGCGGGCTGCACGTAGTAGTAGGCACCTCCAGTGTAGTAGGAGTCGTCGTCGACGGTGGCGTCTGGCTCCTGGGCTCCGGCATCTGGTTGCGACAACCAGGTAGAAGGGAAAGGGGAAAAGAGGGAGAAAAGCAACCGTGAGTACTCATCCAAAGTACTCGCAAGCAAGGATCTACACTACATATGCATGGGTATATGTGTAAAGGGGCATATCGGTGGACTGAACTACAGAATGCCAGAATAAGAGGGGGATAGCTAATCCTGTCGAAGACTACGCTTCTGGCAGCCTCCGTCTTGCAGCATGTAGAAGAGAGTAGACTGAAGTCCTCCAAGTAGCATCTTATAGCATAATCCTACTCGGCGATCCCCTCCTCGTCGCCCTGTTAGAGAGCGATCACCGGGTTGTATCTGGCACTTGGAAGGGTGTGTTTTATTAAGTATCCGGTTCTAGTTGTCATAAGGTCAAGGTACAACTCTAAGTCGTCACATATCAAGATCACGGCTATTCGAATAGATAAACTTCCCTGCAGGGGTGCACCACATAACCCAACACGCTCGATCCCATTTGGATGGACACACTTTTCTGGGCCATGCCCGGCCGCGGAAGATCAACACGTCGCAGCCCCACCTACGCTGTGAGAGGTCAAAGACGCCGGTCTAAACCTAAGCGCCGCGAAGTGCAGGCCCATCGCCCTTAGCACACACTGCGTTGCGTGGGCGGCGAAGCAGAACCTAGCCTAGCGAGCATTCCGGTCCAATCAGTGCGCGCGCGCTCGATCGGCGACGTCACGAAGGCTTCGGTGATACCACGGCCGAGTGCCCATATCTTTCCCACGTAGTTGGTTAGTGCGTATAGACCAAATGGCGGACTCGGATCAAATACCAAGATCTCGTTAAGCGTGTTAATGATGTAACCGCGGACACCGACGAGGCCAGGTCCACCTCTCACCTAGGCGGTCTCAACCTGCCTCCCTCCGCCACAAAGATCCACCCAGAGGGCCGTCGGGACAAAGGTCCTTTCAGCCCCCAATCCGTGAATCACTCGCGGGTGCTCCACGAGCCGACCCGACTTTAGTCACCACATGTATCATGTATAAAGTATGTAGTATATACCTGTGATCACCTCCCAAGTGATCACAGCCCGATAGTATAGCATAGCAGACGGACAAGAATGTAGGCCCACTGATGGAATACTAGCATCCTATACTAAGCAGGTAGGATTGCAGGTAAAGGTAACAACAGTAGTAGCAAGGACAGGCTATGCATCAGGATAGGATTAATGAAAAACAGTAACATGCTACACTATTCTAATGCAAGCAGTAGAGAGTAGAATAGGCGATATCTGGTGATCAAGGGGGGGGGGCTTGCCTGGTTGCTCTGGCAAGGAGGGGTCGTCAACTCCGTAGTCAAACTGGGGTCGCGGATCTCGGGGTCTCTAGGAAAGAAGTAATGTGAAAGGGAACACAATAAATAACAAAGCAATCAAAGCATCACAAAGCGTAACATGGCAATACGTGGTGCTAGGTGTGCCCTAACGCGGTAGTAGGTGATATCGATGAAGGCGAAACATCCGGAAAGTATTCCGGTGTTTCGCGTTTTCAAACAGATGAACCGGAGGGGGAAAGTTGCGTGTTTGCTATGCTAGGGGTGTGTGGCGGACGAACGGGCTGCATATCCGGATTCGCCTCGTCGTTCTGAGCAACTTTCATGTACAAAGTTTTTCCGTACGAGCTACAATTTATTTTCTATTAATTTTCAAGGTTTTAAATGATTTTTTGAATTTATTTTAATTCGAAATAGAAGCTAAAATGCTACAAGTACCCAGCTCTGTGTACACAGATGTGTACCCAGAGGCTGACAGGTGGGCCAAGGGGGACCCAGTTGACCGGTCAAAGCTTGACTGGTCAACAGGGGTGGGGCCCCCTGTCATTCTCTGATTTACCTAATTATAGTTTAATTAGTTAACTAGCAGGTTAACTAAAGTTAAGTTAATTAAGCAGCTTAATTAATTAATTAATTTTAATTCTTTTTATTATTACTTTTTTTTTATCGTTTTCTGGGGCGGGTCCCACTTGTCATTCAGACAGGGGCCTTAACGGGTCGCGGGTGGCGGTTCTCGGGCGCCAGCCCGCCAATGGCCGCGCTGACGGGTGAAGGGGGCCGACGCATGGCCCGTCGCCGACGATAGTGGCCGGAGCAGGGCGACATAGCGAGGTGCGGTGGTGAGCGGCGCCAAGACTGGTCGCGGCCGGGCGAAAGCACGACGACAATCGGCACGGACGCGCTGTGGAACGTGGCGGGCGCCCGCGATGGATGGGCATGGTCGACGTGGCAGGAGCGCGAAGGCCTTTCATGTGAGGGGAACGAGGCGACGACGGCAGCGAGACGCGACGCGGACAGACGGGGCGCGGCGATCATGGAATGGTGTGCCTGGGGCGTGGTGGGCGAAGGCGGCGGCAGGGTGGGGACCGTGTGGAAGCGAAAGGCAGGAGGGAAGGAGAAGGGGTCCTCACGTGCGAGGAGGGAAGGGGACGAAGAGGCCTGGTGAGGCCGACGGGAGGAAGGACGAGGAAGCGGGCGGCAGGCGGTCCAACGAGGTGGTCCCACGACGTCGGGTCGGGGTGGAGGAGCAGGCGGCGGGGGCGAGATGATGTAGAGGCATCCGACGAGGTGGAGGTAGACGAGGGGGTGGCTCGGCGATCGTGGGAGGCGGTTCCGTGCTCCGATCTAGAGCAGCGGTGAGGAGAGGGGATCGGGCTCGATCCAGATCCAGCGAGGGTGGGGAGAACGAGAGAGAGACATGGGGAGTGGGGTAGTTGGGCTAGGGTTACGGGGAGTGAGGTTATACAGGGGGTATGCCTTTGGGCAGGGGGTGGCCACTGGGCATGTTGGCCCGATTGGCGAGGTCCTCTTTTGTTTTTAGTCTCTCCTTTTTCGTAATGTTTTCTTTTAGTTCTAATTTATTTTAGTTTTACAAAATATAAAAACAGTTCATGTATTAGTACTATTAATTATGCTACTGCCCCATTAAGTTTTGGGCAACTAAATGAATGGTTTAATATTTTATGAATTACAAAAGGCAATTATTTAATTGTTTTACCTATTGTTTTAACTATTTAAGTGCAACTAAATTTTTATAAAAAATGTGGTTTCTCCATCATTATTACTTAGGATTTATTTGTCCCATTTTGAACATTTTAGTTTTAGTGTTTCAAAACTTTTAATGTTCGACTTGATTTTCAAATTTGAATTTGGATCGGTTTCGAACTAACGCGAGATTAACAACAGTAACCGAGGTGACGTGGCATCATTAGCGTGGAATTACTGTAGCTTAATTATCCGAGTGTCACACTTGAGCTTGTTCATCTTGGGTGCTTGGGCGCCCTAGACGGTTGGTGGTGTTTGCAGCTCAATCATTGTGGTGTAAAGCTCCGGGCAACCGTCGGGGTCTCTAATTAAGTTGTGGAGATCATCCCGAGCAATTTGACGGGTTCCGATGACCGCCCCCAAGGGTTGCCAAAGTGTTCGGGTTCGGTGACCACCCCCAAGGGTTGCGATTTGTACGGGTTCGGTGACGGCCCTCAAGGGTCCCTTAGTGGAATCACGGCATCTTGCATTGTGCGAGGGCGTGAGGAGATTACGGTGGCCCTAGTGGCTTCTTGGGGAGCATTGTGCCTCCACACCGCTCCAGACGGAGATTAGCATCCGCAAGGGTGTGAACTTCGGGATACATCGTCGTCTCCGCGTGCCTCGGTTATCTCTTGCCCGAGCCCTTTACTTATACACTTTACTTTATGATAGCCATATTGTTTCTTGTCATATATTTTTCTATCACTTAGTTGTTTATCTTGCTTAGTATAAGTTGTTGGTGCACATAGGTGAGCCTAGTTGTTGTATGTTTTGTGCTTGACAAATTAACCGCTTGGTTTATTCCGCATTTGTTCAAGCCTAAACAGTAATTATTTTAAAGCGCCTATTCACCCCCCCTTCTAGGCAACATCCATGATCTTTCAAAGTGGTTTCTCCCGTGTGGTTGAATTGTCAATACAACCATTAAGGCTTATAAATATTTTTTGGCTCCTCTTGTATCGAATCAATAAATTTAGATGAAATACTACCCTCTAAGACTGTTACGATTCCCTGTACTTATGGGTCATCTGTGATGGCTGGACGCACCACTTAGCGCGCTCCAGGACAAAAAAGTGACCCCTGTGAGAGCTCCCGGAGGGGTAACTGTTGGTTAGTTGTTCCCAACAAAGTTGCCCATAAGCTTGCTAAGTTAGCTAGATTTTCTTCTACTTTTGACTGGTTTGAGGAGCCTTTACGTGAAATTGTACCCTTCCTCATAAACGATGTACTTGTTATTGCGAATGAATAAAATTCTGCGTTTTCAAAACAAACAACCTACTTTATTTTTTGTAGCCCTTTTTTTCCACCAAACCAACAGTACAAATAATCCAAAAATTAAATATATTAATGCCTATGAGGGTTGACCGTCTTCTTGCTCTCAAACAACCATTGTCGTGTCACCACAAGCTGCTCCATCACCGGAGTCAACCTATCATTGTCGATGGTGGGTGTGAAGTCATCAACATCACAGCCTTGCCGAACCATCGCCCTGGTGAAGAAGCCATCACAACTAGAAGAGCCGCAAGAGTCGTAGATCCAAGAGCGTAAAGCATAATTGGTTTGCTGCCAAAAATTAACATGCCAATGTTCTGCCAAATACTGGCTACTACTTGGTTGGTTAGGAGTTGTCTTACCTACCTCACATAAAGTTGTCAATTATTGGCAAGTCTTGGTATTGCCAATATTTGGCAATGCCAACATTTGGCAAGCCAAATATTGGCAGCAAACCAAGTATGCTCCATAATTCAAGTAGGCCTCACGTGAACAACGGAGTGTGCACTGATGTGGCAGAGATGAGTCTTCAGAACCAAACTACCAAAGGGAAGTCGCTGCCACTATTGCACCAACATACCCTGCAAAGTGCAAACCTTGGTGTCTTCGCCTATAATGGATGGAAGGAATCTACACTTGGAAACCATCGAAGCTCCATGAAAATTATTCACCATGAAGACATCGTTGCCTTGTAACATCCCAGGGTATTTTACCTAAATTATAAATTGATTGTTATTTTAGTTTTGCATCATCATTGTATCATAAACATTGCATAAGCATCATATTTCACTAATAAAACATTTTTTTGGATATTCTATTTTGCCATGTTGTAAAATGGTGAATAAGTAAACCCTTCTCCCCTTCATTATTCTTCACCTATACTCACCCCCAAACCTTGCGCCTGGTCTTTTTGTGATATTTGAGAGCTAGCCAAATTATTTCACAAGTTTAGCTAGCTATCACCCCTAGTTCAAACCTCCTTTATACCTTTCTACCCTTTTATTCCTAAAAAATGCCAAACCCTTCCCAAATGGGTTGAATATATTTGTGTGGCCTTATGCTCCATAGAGACTACATTTAAATCTCTTCGGACTTTGTTTGCCCTCCAAACCATATATAAGAGAGCTTTCCTTTTATTTCTCAAAAGAAATAGAAAATGATGTAAGACCGCACATCTATAATCTATAATACCTAAATAGTTCATCCCCACTATCTTATTTCTCTTGACATGCAAGCTATCCACATCATCAATCTACATGCAGCCATCCATCTCAGTCCACCTCAGCATTCTAGCCACATCATCAATTCCAAATACTTTTCCTATTCCTGTAATTTAATTTCTTTTTCTCTCTTTTTTGTTTCTTCACCATACAACTTCATTTTCGCCCCAAGGCCCACTGCTCTGCCCGATCGCACCGCTTTTTCTCGTTCACAGATATCTACAGGAGTTACTTTCCACAATTAATTCCCCATCGTAGGGCCCTCCGTTGGTGCGTCCTGCTTCTCTGCAATCACCACGGCTTCCGTTTCCTTCTCACCTTCTTCAACGTCCATCAAATCCCACTTTTGTACTGCAATAGAAACGGATGGATATTATTCTCCCTCCTCACGCATGGGTAACGCATGCAGTTCATCTCCCTTTAAGAAGTGTAGACTCGACAGCCAAAGCGCTGCACGCCGGAGGGCGTCGTCACGGAGGACCGGTTGGGAGATGTAGCGTTGGGTGAGGCCATGCTAGAAGGCTTCGCCGCGCTCGCCGTAGTTAGCCGCCTCCATGGTCAGGCTTGCCGTGGGAGCAGCTACGGGTCAAGCGGAAGGGCTGCGCCATGCGCCGTCCTGTGTCTACAACGATGCGCGCTGCTGATGACGCCACACAATGTTGCTGTACCGGGACGAAGCGGCGTCGTGGCCGAGGGCCTTTCCGCGCTGGCTGGGTGCCACATCCGCTGTGAGTAGCGGTGCAGCCGGCTGGGCCAGCCTGACAGGGAGCCGTTCTTTGAAGCCGGATGCTGTTGTTGCCGCATGTGAGGACCACGTCGTGTTCTTCGCTGCTCTTGATTGCGTCATATTCCTTCTGTGCATGTGTGTGCTGGCTTCCTTTTTGTTATGTTCTGCAGGTGCTGGGTGTATCTCAATATCGATGGCCTTTGGCCGGATGGTTGCATTTGGATCGCTCTGTTTGTTTTCATTGCCGTGTGTCCCCCGTATCAATATGTCAGGTAGCTACTTCCGTTGGTTCCTGCTATATGGTTGCTTGGTCTATTACATTTGGTCCGGTCATTAGATAATTTATTAATTACCTTTCTCAATTTACTTACCTTGCTCTATGTCATCTATCACAAGTCCTTACAAATTGTTTAAGTGGGATATCAGTTCTAATGTAACTGAGTGGGAGAAAAATTCTATTGTACCGAGGAACAATCTCATATACTTCTATGCGCCTCCAGCATTACAAAATCAAATATATATCAGAGTGAATAAATTTTATATCATGCCTGCATTATATTACTCTTCTCTACTACCTATTGGTCCAAGAAGACACTCCTCCAAACAACGTGAAATAGATTATGCTGACATATGGTTCAAGCAATCTATACAATATATATTTATACCACTAATAATTTTAATCATTGCCTCTATATGAAAGCTATCATATTGTTGCTTATCATTACCTATATGAAATCTCATATTATTGATTTGAATTGTACCTTATTTGTTGTGTGCAAGTTACTTAGAAATCCACAACAAATTCCCGCAGCAACGCGCGGGGCATCAACTAGTTGTTCACATGGGCCGGCCCGTTGAGAAGTCATTAACTAACCTTCGCCTAATGCGAGTAATAGCGTATCCAGTCAGTTGCTTCCTCTCAACTAGAAGGTGTTGGGATCCCAACTGCAAGGGTTTGTAGCAAGCAACAATTTTCCTTAAGTGACCTCAAGATCAAACCAACATGAGTTTATTAACACAACCAATGATCAGGCCCCTGACTGGCGTGCCAACTGACGGTACGAAAAACATCATTAGCCTCGGTAGGGTGGAGAGCATGGCCGGAAGTACCAGAGGGGATCACACATCGGGAGTTTACCAAGGTTCGGCTCTCATGGTTGAGGTAAAACCCTACTCCTGCTTTGATTTAATTGCTGGTGGAAAACGCCTCGCGTGAGTGGGGTTACAAGTATGGGGTAGTTGTAGCTATTGAGACGATGACAATGATGTCGATGCCCCGAGCTATCCCCTGGCCTTGCCTCATAATGGAGGACGAGGCCTATGGTTACACGAGTACTAAATCGACCTAGGGGATTCCTCGGTAGAAGAGTCCTTTGCTTGCGCGCCTAGACGCCAGACTTTCCTTGGGAGGCTCCCTACATTGGTCGGAGGCCCGTAGAATCCTCATGGCCTGCTAGCCCTGTGGCCGGCGCACCATCCGGCTTGCCTCCCGAAGGACCACCCCGACCGGTATAGCGCACTGTCATGTAGCTAGGGAGGTGCATGTTTTCCCTTTGTAATACTCTTGTTAGTTGCAGTACCAGCAAGAAAACTTTATGTTTCAGTTTACAACAGCTTTGTCATAGCGAGTTGAAAGGACCTACAGTAAGTTGGGTCACCATGACTTGCCTGTAATTTCATAGGCCAGAAATTTCCTGATTGTCAGACGTAGCTCCAAGTGTCTAGATTGTCCTGTAGGCGGCACTTGAGCAAGCAACTCAGAAAAGCCAAAAAAAATAGGCCTTTATAGAGCCAATTTTGCCACAAAAGACTCCTAGTCCACCTTGTGATTTTGCTTTGCAAACTTTGGTTCATGCAATGAGAGATGGTCCTTTATCCCCCATGCCATGCTTTCTCCATAAACAACCGGTGATTAATATATTAATCTGATCAATGGCATCTGCTGGAGCACATGTAGAATGTTGGCATGGAAGAGAAAACTAACTTAACTAGCTGCAAGTTTGACCCCACACGATACAAGTGTGGAGCAACTGGTGAGTCTTCTCTCAACTCTTTGCACCAAAGGCAGGAAATCTGCCATTTTACCATTAACACGGCGAGCTTAATAGAGGAACACACATAGTAAAATCTACTAACTCTCTATCACATCCTTTT
Organism: Aegilops bicornis; assembly: GCA_021605145.1. Taxonomy (NCBI): domain Eukaryota; kingdom Viridiplantae; phylum Streptophyta; class Magnoliopsida; order Poales; family Poaceae; genus Aegilops; species Aegilops bicornis. Next base: position 42,876,006 of record CM038671.1, on the reverse strand, counting down.
GTATGCATTACAATACAGAGCTGAACTAAACTACCTTACAAAGAGTATCATCAACATCATTATGTCATATGTAACACCCCCCTTAATTATATCACAACATACTATCACCTTAACACCGGGAAAACGGCTCACACATCAACCCACTTTCACTACCGACTCCAGCTTATCTCCCACACGATCATCTGCCGCAACTTGTCGAAGCAGGTTCTGCACATTATCGACCCAGTTCTGCTTACTCGTGCCGTCCTGACACTCGAATTCTACGATCCCTTGGGCCGTGCTTAGGCCGAAGCAGCATTTCTCATCTATGAAGGCCTTTCCCGGCTCGATCACCCACGTTGGAAGCTCGCTGTATACGCCGTAAACAACGCCTGCAGACGATTGTTACACGCGAAACACTCAGTGTTAAAATCTCAAAAACTACACTGAGTCACTGAGAGAGGCAGAAATGGTAGTATATGATGTTTGTTTCGGGTGCTGCTGAACTTACTCTTGTTGTTCTTGGACAGTGCACCTCCAATGTGCTTGCTTTTCAGCTTCAGCATGACCTGTTATCATTTGGCTATGCCGTCAGTAATTGGACATACATTTTATTTTATTTTTAGTAGGACAAATGGACAATCAATTGATATTGTGCAGTCAGAGTTTTTTTCTACCCAAGACCTCCTGTTGATGTAGACAGATACTTTTGTCCTGTGTAACTCCCCTGCATCAGGAAAAATAAAATCAGATTGTGCACCTTAATCACCTTGGTTGGAGTATAAAAGATGTTGATCCATGACTGAATGTTTTGAATATTGCACAGGTGTGTGTAGTCTGTACCTTTTCTTGTGCGTTTCAGCAGTTCCCTTCCTTGCACCAGACATCAGGGCTCCACGAATGGCCCTTCTCGTAAGGAAGAACGCTCGCGTTGCTCCTCGCCGCCTCCCGCTGCACCCTCTGCTTCATCGTCGCAGCTCCTCGCAGCGCTGATACGGATTCCACACGAACTCAGCTTTGATTCTTGCATGACATATCATAAGGAAATGGGACTGCACATTGTGATGGCAATGGCGGCACCGCCATTCACCGCATCGACCCCTTATCGGTTGCAGCGGCCGCTGTGAGCGTGGTCAGATCGCCGGCGCTCCTGACGCCGACCGCGGACTGGACGGCGGAGGCCACCTGCTCGTGGCTCGCCCCGGCAAGCCGAGCCGCCTTCACGCAGTGCGACGCCAGCAGCTCCGTGGCCGGCGCCATGATCGCGGCCATCTTGGAGGCCTCGGTGTCGGAGCTGGTGGACGCCGCCGCGACGGCGGCCACCGCGGCCGCGACGCGGACCACCGACACCATGGCGTGCACGTGGGCCCTGTCGGCGCGCAGCTTCTCCTTGCTGCTCTGCCTCGACCGGCTCGCGTCCTTGTGCTGGAACCATTTGCCGATGGACTGATGGTGGCCGGTGCCGCTGATGGAGCTCCTCCTTGCATCCGTCTGCTCGAATATTGCCACACAACAGACGGATACTTTCAGAAAGTAGAGGTAGCAGAAAATGTATGGGATTGGGCAGTTGACTGCTCGCTTACGTGGTGTCGATAGCCCGGAACGATGGCCGTGGTGGCGAGCACGGCGGAGGCCTCCGGTATGCCCATCTCCTGCAGCGGCAGCCTGTTGAAGCAGCTCTTCTTGCCTCCGACGAGGATCTTGGATATCTCCGACGCGGACACGCTCCAGGACCTCGACAGGTACTCCATGGGCTCGAGCGGCGTCTGCGGCGGCGGTATCGCCGCCGCCGCCTCGTCCTCCTCCTCGACCACATCAAACCGAAACGCGCTGCCGGTCTTCCAGCCTCTCTCCATGGCCATCAGTCCCACACAGTCGCTCTCCGCACTAGGCACCAGTGCACTATCCTCCTTGGCTCTTCACAGTGGTTGGTTGCAGGCAGCAGGAGGCGACGGTCGCCTACTTATAGCGGAGGAGGCACGCACGGAGCACGAGGAGGGGGGCGTGGAGCCGCCATGGCCGTGGCAGAAAGAACAAGGGGGACACGAGGCTGGCGAACAGGCCCCTGGCTTTCTCTGCTACTCCTGTCTGTCTCCAACAAGTCTCCCTTCCACTACCTGGGACTGGAATATTTCTACTACCACCGCTGCAATATAGTAGTGCTGCCGTTGCTGTTCTCTAGCCATTTGTTCCCGGCAGCTGAGCTATCCGGGACCTCGGAGGGTCTCATGACATGACTTCAGAGGAACCAAGCCAATCATGGATTGCTACGGCGGCATTGGCTTCTGGGCGTACCACCTACAGTTTTTGTGTTGTTTTGTTTGAACTTGTACCTACTGTTGTTGGAGGTACTACAGGAGCTGTATTCAAATATAGCAACGTTTAGTCAATTGTACGAAGACTTGTTTGAAGTTGCAGCAACGTTTTGCGATGCTTCCAAGAGAAACCCCCTCCCTGTTTTCCCGGCGTATCAGCTACCGACGATGCCGGCGTTCCCGCTAATTAACACGAAGAGATAGATGTATGCTACGGCTGCGCTTGGAGGCCGGTCAAGGTGGAGGAGCTTGACGACAGGAGACCCGTCACCCGGTAAGCTGGACGCCGGTCGGTCTGCTTGATCGGTCTTGGGTTGCATGTATCCATCCATCTTGCTTGTTTGAATTCTACTCATGCTTGTGCGTCTCCGACTCTCTGTTTCCGTTTCTTTTTCATTTTTCATTCAGGTGTGATGGGGCTCGATGCTTGGCCTATGTCTCCGTTTCCACGTACAGCTCTAGGGTACGTGAGGGCGATCGATCGATCTCCTTTGCTTCGATCGCCGGAGCTTCATTCAAACTCGGTGGAACGGTCAAGCCGCTTGATCGACCGCCAAGGCAGGAGCAGCGGCATTATTTTTTCCGACTAGTAAAGCTCGGCCACTGAGGCCAGGTGATGGTGAGACTTGGCAAGTGCAGGAATGAAAATAATACGTACTCCCATAAACGCTGCTACGTGTCGTATGCTGAGGCGGCCGTCGCTGCCACCGCAGCAGGAGATGCGAGATGTTTGTCCCGTCCTTGAGCATTGGAGCGTGCGTGCGTGCGCGAGGCGACGAGTGGCGCGCGCAATGATCTGGGCCACTGCCACCAGACTGGAATCTCTCATCCCACGCGCGCCTGCGTTATCGCCATCATCGGTCGATGGCTATGCCCTCTTCTAACATCCACTAACAACGTGCCCAAAGGAAAGGTAAGGATGCCGCCCGGCCCGGCCGGCCCCATGATTGGGCAGCACTTGCCTGCTGACCGAAATCATCGTGTTGCCTGCTTGATTAACAAGAGTCTGAGACTGAGCAGGGAATTGGTCGCCTTAATCTTGTTCGCAACGGCATCAACCGTGATTTGTTTTTTCAATATTTAGGTTTGTTTTGGTTAGTTTAGGGAACACCCATGGTGCAACTTTTCCCGCCAACGCAAGTGTGCTACTACATGCGTGAGAGCTGTGCTAGTGTGATATGGTAGTACTAGCTGATGAGCGTCACGTCTCTTTCTCCTTGTGGCTAGCTAACTCTCCCTTTCGGATTGCGTCCGGTGGAAGCGACGGATTGGTCATCCCAACAAAACACTGTGTACACTATGTATCAACTATCAAGGAAGCCAGGGGCCCCCAAACCCTAGCGAACGCCGCAGGCCTCCTCTCGCGCCTCCCTTTGCCGCCGCTGCCACTGGTGAGGGCCGCGGTGGCAGCGGGCCCGATGCCAAAGGCACCTGGGTGGGTGGATGCGGCGAGATCTCATTTGAGGCGGCAGGGGTGGCCCTTCTCGTGGGATCCGAAGGCGGCGGCTGGGACGGCGATCCCTTGTCGTGCAGCGGTGGCCGAAGCGTCATAAGCCGGCGGAGCGGCGGCCCTGAGATGGACGGCGGCGGTGGCAGCGCCCCATCCGACGGGGTGCCTGATCTGATGGTGGCGGCGGAGACTGCGGATCCAATGCCCCGATCGGATCCGCCGTGGGGTGGCCTTCCGCCGACCAGCAGCACGTGGAGGGACCGGTGAGGAGATGTCGGATCTCCTCCGGTTTACCGACGGCGGCGTTCGTCTTCGTGGCGAGACTCCGCTCGGTTCCAGCCAACCGCGAGATCTGGACGACGTGGCTTCCGGTAAAAATCGCGCCTGACCGCGGTCATGGCGGACGATGGCGGCTTCTCGAACGTCATTCCCTTCTCGAGGCATCGTCGTTGCAGGTCACGTCAACCTGATCGGAAGGTTCCGGGGGAATCCTAGATCCGGGTCTAACCGGATCGGACGAGGACGACGTTTCGTTGTCATTCTCCCTTCTGGGGCATCGTTTTTGGAGCAAGTGTTGGTTGGAGGGGACAAGAGGAGGAGCGGCGTGGTATCTGACACGTCGACAACGGTGGGTCTCAGCGGCATGGAGCAGCGGGGGTCTCGCCGGTGGGCGTGTGATGATGGACGAGCGCAGGATGGTGGCGTTGTCTGGCGTCGTGGTGGCGTCGACGGCAACTAGATCGGGCAAGGTACATTGCAGCAGTACAACACTAAAGGTGGATTGGTGGCAGGTGGCTGCGGCAACCTCATACCCGGCAGGCGTCCTGGTTAAGGAGTGCACTGGACTGGTGGGTGCCCCATACCCGGCAGGCGTCCTGGTTGGGACCTCAGGTCTAGATGTTAGGTTTGGCTGCGAGGTCTGTTTGGCATTAAGTGCACTATCAAGATCACTTCATCAACTGGATAGGAGTAGCGACAGATGTTGCCTAGACGGTTGCTTTAGTTTTACTTTTGTACGACTTTGTAAGGTCTTGTGTGAATAATTAATAAAGTAACTGCATGCATCGTCTAAATGCAGAGGCCGGGGGTCCTCCTCCATTTAAGAAAAAAAGGAACGGCAACGCACACAGGAGCGGCCCTGATGACGACGGTCTTTCTGCGCGCTTGGATTGGATCTTCCAGGGGGAGGAGAAGATGCTGCTGTCCTCACGCGTGGCGTTTCCTCGTCATGCGAGTGTGAATGTATGATCAGCATCAGTCGGCCGGGATTTTTAACCGGCGAGGGGAGCTACTGCAGGCAGGCGACGAAAATGATGGTGTTTCATGAGTGAGCGAGGCAAAGAAGGCGTTCATGATGGATACAGATCCAGGAGGACGGCCCGAATCGCTCGCTCGCTGCCTCTTTTCACTCGGCCGCACTTTTGCTATCACCAAAGGAGCAGATAGATAAAGAGCACCGGCGCCTGCGACGGTAGAGGACCTCACCTCCCTAGTCCATCGGAGGCGTGGGAAAAGTGGGCAGAGACCACCAGCGCGTCTCCTCAGCCGTTGCGCACGCTGGGAATCCGTCGCAGGCGCTGCACCAACCCACACCAAACCTAGGCTTTCATTTCAGCTGTAGAAAACCATATCATCACCATCTTAACAACAGAAATGGTACTCCTACAAGAAAAGAAGACACCAAAATGTCAAGTGTGGTTGACATTTTCTTTCACATGGAGAAGAGCTGCCCTGGTAAAGCCGTGAAAAAGTCTGAAATTTCTTGCAACAGTCATGGGACATCCACAAAAGTCACAGGACCGACGGCAGCACAGCGCATTCAACCAAGCCAGCACTCTTCTTCAGCAGCAGGTGTGGAAAGCAGAGCGGCAACAGGCACCCAACAGCAGCAAAATTAAAAAAAAAAAGAAGGATCAGTCGAGGTAGAGCTTGACGTGGATGCCGTTGTCGATGAGCGACTGCACGACTGCCCTGATCTTGCCCTCGAACCGGTCCCGCTCCCGGGGCGTGTAGGTGCACGCGTACACGTCCGCCTCCTTGGCCCGCTCCGCCAGGAACCGCCCCACCGACAGGCACGCCCGGCACGTCCGACCATGACGTCAGCGCCGCCTTCACGTCCTTGGAGTTGGTGCCCGCCACTGCCACCTGCCGGCACGTCGACCGGTGGGTCAGCGGCCGACACGAACCGCTTCGAGATGAACACGTCCAGGGTGAAGGGCTCCATAGTCGCGATCGTCCGCTGCTTGAATGAGATGTGCTTATGCGGGTTCTTGGACCGCTTCTCCTTCTTATGCGTGTAGGGCTTGCTGTTGTCCTCGTCCATGAAGTCCTCCATGCCGAAGAAGCTCCTCGCCGACCTCAACACCTGAATCAATGAATGAATCAAGAGGTCAGAGCCGCGACTCAGCTTCTTCTATCTATTTTAGTGAGTGGAGCTGAAAGCGAAACATAGATCAACAGACTGAAGCGTCCGTTGCACTCAGTGTGACTATTTGATGAAATGGACTCTGTTGAGATGCCATCATTATGTCAGGATTGAATTGGGTGCCACTGGAAGACTGGAACGAATCGTGTATGTGTACTCAATGACTTGCATATGACTGGAAATGTTTAACTAATTGCAGGGTTTATAAATGTGCAAGACCTACAAATGTTTGTAAACTGACTGCATAAGTCCAACCAAAGAAGCCAGAGGCAACTCCAAACCTTGAGCCCTTGAGGCAGCATCAAACTTTATAAACAGTTGCATGCCGGGTGATTACAACAAGTTATACAAATGAATTCCTTCGATGCACTGCCAAGTGTCTTTAAAATGAAATGTATATCAAAGTGACTGAATTGTCCAGTGCATTCAGGGTAACTAATTGATGAAATGAATTGTGGATGCAGCTGTAATCTAAAAAAGAGGTAACCTGTAAACTGAATCAGGTAGAGTTGCAATAGATTGTTAAACTTAAAGCCATTATTTAGCCAGTATATACATCAGGCAACATGCATATGGTGGTAAGAATGACTGTAAATGCTTTACTAGACCTGTTTGGCATAGCTTTGAGCCTTGGTAAAATTCAGGATCGAAATTTTGAACGGATCTTGGGTGGAATGTGTCTTAAGTAACTGAATTGTTCTGTTCATTACTTAACATCTAAATGTGCTGGAAATATACATGATTGTAGAAGGATGACAAAAGTTTGGCCCATGCAGCCACAGGAAATTTGCACCCTTCAGACAGTATCACATATGTAGTCATGTAGTCACTGCAAGTAGTGTAGATTCCAGACAGGATTACACTAGTTTATGCATAAGCATGAATTCCTAAGAAGCATTACCAAGCTATCTTGTTATTACAAGCATTTCTGAGTTATCACAAAATTATATCTATTTCCAACTTATTTTCATCAACATATCCAAATTGCTAAAATCCAAGCACTGTAACAACATAGATTAGTCAAGGGTTGAATATCAACAGGTAACATGCAGAGAATAAAAATGTATTTTATTACCTGCCCGCTGTGAAATCGACTTGAACAAGCATACAGTGCTTCAGCTGGATGCCCTTCCTGTAGGACATGCGCCCCCCTCCTCCATGACTGACTCAAGACGTTCTTCAGCATCTTTATCTCAAGCACCCTCAATGCTCAACAAATACTAAGCATGGATTATTTGTATCCTAACCTCTAGGTCACTGTGCAAGAAAGGAAGTTATATTAGAGCTCAAAATTCTTCAGCTAATTTCCTTCACAGTGGCAGTCCCACACAACAAAACCACACATTTCTAGTTCCTAAGAGATGACGACTCATCAGACACCAGGGGCAGAATGGCGTCCTAAGGGAGAGTTGTGAGGTGAATAAGTACTTAAGTAGAAACATGATTCATAATTGCATGAAAAATGAAGAATGAACGAAGACAAAGAGAACAGGGTTGTATCTAATTGTACTAATATTGATCTTAAGTGGGGTACTAGTGCTCTGAATCAGAGAGGGACAAATTTAAAGCAATATTTGAGTTAAACTGCAACAATTACTTGGGTGAGGTACTACTCAGGATGTAAGTGGTCTATCCTCTGGGCAATGAGGCAATAGCGGCTTCAGCTGCATGCCAGTTATGTGGGTTTTGCGCCAGCCACTTAATATGCTTGGCAGTTAAACGACGACGGCAGCGAGACGCGACGCGGGACAGACGGGGGCGCGGCGACCGCGGGTTCGGGTGTGCCCCGGGCGTGGTGGCCACGGGCGAGCGGCGACGAGGGTGGGGACCGTGTGGAAGCGAGGGCAGAGGAGGGAAGGAGAAGGGGTCCTCACGTGCGAGGAGGGAAGGGGACGACGAGGCCTGGTGAGGCCGACGGGGAGGAGGACGAGGAAGCGGGCGACGGAGGCGGTCCAACGAGGTGGCCCCACGACGACGGACGACGACGTCGGGTCGGGGCGGAGGAGCTTCGGGCGGCGGGGACGAGATGATGTAGAGGTATCCGACGAGGTGGAGGTAGACGAGGGGGGTGGCTCCGGCGATCGTGGACGGCGACGGCGGTTCCGTGCTCCGATCTAGAACGAGCAGTGAGGGAGAGGGGATCGGGCTCGATCCAGATCCAGCGAGGGTGGGGGAGAACGAGAGAGAGACATGGGGGAGTGGGGTAGTTGGGCTAGGGTTACGGGGGAGTGAGGTTATACAGCCGGGGTATGCCTGCTGGGCCGCGGGGGTGGCCAGCTGGGCATGTTGGCCCAGTTGGCCAGGGGGTCCTCTTTTGTTTTTAGTCTCTCCTTTTTCGTAATGTTTTCTTTTAGTTCTAATTTATTTTAGTTTTACAAAATATAAAAGCAGTTCATGTATTAGTACTATTAATTATGCTACTGCCCCATTAAGTTTTGGGCAACTAAATGAATGGTTTAATATTTTATGAATTACAAAAGGCAATTATTTAATTGTTTTACCTATTTTTTAACTATTTAAGTGCAACTAAATTTTTATAAAAAATGTGGTTTCTCCATCATTATTACTTAGGATTTATTTGTCCCATTTTGAACATTTTAGTTTTAGTGTTTCAAAACTTTTAATGTTTGACTTGATTTTCAAATTTGAATTTGGATCGGTTTCGAACTAACGCGAGATTAACAACAGTAACCGAGGTGACGTGGCATCATTAGCGTGGAATTACTGTAGCTTAATTATCCGAGTGTCACACTTGAGCTTGTTCATCTTGGGTGCTTGGCGCCCTAGACGGTTGGTGGTGTTTGGAGCTCAATCATTGTGGTGTAAAGCTCCGGGCAAGCGTCGGGGTCTCCAATTAAGTTGTGGAGATCATCCCGAGCAATTTGACGGGTTCCGGTGACCGCCCCCAAGGGTTGCCAAAGTGTTCGGGTTCGGTGACCACCCCCAAGGGTTGCGATTTGTACGGGTTCGGTGACGGCCCTCAAGGGTCCCTTAGTGGAATCACGGCATCTTGCATTGTGCGAGGCGTGAGGAGATTCTGATGGCCCTAGTGGCTTCTTGGGGAGCATTGTGCCTCCACACCGCTCCAGACGGAGATTAGCATCCGCAAGGGTGTGAACTTCGGGATGCATCGTCGTCTCCGCGTGCCTCGGTTATCTCTTGCCCGAGCCCTTTACTTATACACTTTACTTTATGATAGCCATATTGTTTTTTGTCATATATTTTTCTATCACTTAGTTGTTTATCTTGCTTAGTATAAGTTGTTGGTGCACATAGGTGAGCCTAGTTGTTGTATGTTTTGTGCTTGACAAATTAACCGCTAGGTTTATTCTGCATTTGTTCAAGCCTAAACAGTAATTATTTTAAAGCGCCTATTCACCCCCTCCCCTTTTAGGCGACATCCATGATCTTTCAAAGTGGTTTCTCCCGTGTGGTTGAATTGTCAATACAACCATTAAGGCTTATAAATATTTTTTGGCTCCTCTTGTATCGAATCAATAAATTTAGATGAAATACTACCCTCTAAGACTGTTACGATTCCCTGTACTTATGGATCATCTGTGGTGGCTGGACGCACCACTTAGCGCGCTCCAGGACAAAAAAGTGACCCATGTGAGAGCTCCCGGAGGGGTAACTGTTGGTTAGTTGTTCCCAACAAAGTTGCCCATAAGCTTGCTAAGTTAGCTAGATTTTCTTCTACTTTTGACTGGTTTGAGGAGCCTTTAAGTGAAATTGTACCCTTCCTCATAAACGATGTACTTGTTATTGCGAATGAATAAAATTCTGCGTTTTTCAAAACAAACAACCTACTTTATTTTTTGTAGCCCTTTTTTTCCACCAAACCAACAGTACAAATAATCCAAAAATTAAATATATTAATGCCTATGAGGGTTGACCGTCTTCTTGCTCTCAAACAACCATTGTTGTGTCACCACAAGCTGCTCCATCACCGGAGTCAACCTATCATTGTCGATGGTGGGTGTGAAGTCATCAACATCACAGCCTTGCCGAACCATCGCCCTGGTGAAGAAGCCATCACAACTAGAAGAGCCGCAAGAGTCCTAGATCCAAGAGCGTAAAGCATAATTGGTTTGCTGCCAAAAATTAACATGACAATGTTCTGCCAAATACTGGCTACTACTTGGTTGGTTAGGAGTTGTCTTACCTACCTCACATAAAGTTGTCAATTATTGGCAAGTCTTGGTATTGCCAATATTTGGCAATGCCAACATTTGGCAAGCCAAATATTGGCAGCAAACCAAGTATGCTCCATAATTCAAGTAGGCCTCACGTGAACAACGGAGTGTGCACTGATGTGGCAGAGATGAGTCTTCAGGACCAAACTACCAAAGGGAAGTCGCTGTCACTATTGCACCAACATACCCTGCAAAGTGCAGACCTTGGTGTCTTCGCCTATAATGGATGGAAGGAGTGGCTCGTTCTCGTACCTTGCCTTGTGCCCGCGGAGGGAGCAGTGTGCGTGTGTAGGCTAATCGATTTGGGCCGGGTAGCGGCATGGAGGGTGGCAGGCTCGAAACTTTGCCCTCTGATATACCCGGTCACAGTAGTTAATCGGTGGAAGGGGCGGAGGGAGAATCTGACAGAGAGCTTGATGACCTAAAACTAACGGGAGGCCAATCGTACGCCCGCCATAGAAAAAGCGAAGATTGGGAAAACCGATGGGCAAGTAAGCTGCCGGACGCCATTGATGGGGGTGTGGTTACGACACACAGCCCTGTCGTCTTAAATCCCTAGCAGTCACGGTATTTGGGGGCGGCGGCGATGGTGAGCTTCATTGCGCTCTGAAACACACCGAGCCAGTTCTTTTCAGCTCATGATTCTCCAGAATATGATTACGGAAACTGCCTGAGAATCAGCCGCCAGTTCTATTACGAGATTGTTGTATGTGTTGTGGGGTGAAATGTTTGTAGCGCCCCTAGACTTGAACTGCGTACTGAATTGCTAACGCTTGGTTGTTTCGAAAAGTTTCATGTCGAATACAAACACAAAAACTATTTGCGAATACCCCAAATTGCTTTCGGTGCCTTCACTTTCTCCATCTACAACATCCATGCGCGAACACTTTAATCTATTTGAAAAGTTGAGGTGAGTATTTTAATAAAAATAACCCTATCTGAGGACCAAGAATTTCAAAAGGATAGTATTAGACTCAATAAGAAGCTTTCGAAACATGAGGCGACTTGAGCAAGGATGTATACAGTGACTGGACAAGATTAACCAATCAGCTTTTTCATGCAGTAACAGGAATAACAGTAACAGAATTTCAAAAAAAAAAAGAATAATAGTAACAGGACTAATCAACATGTCAGCAGGGCTGAACACTATTGAACAACCAAGCGAAGAAGCCTAACAGTAACATGGGAGGGGCACACATGACTGTCAGATTAATGCTAATGAAATGAATCGTCCTTTTCCCTTTCCCGGGATGCAGTCGCTGAGACTGTCAGATTAATTTCCGTGTGTAATCAATGGAAAGGGAAAAGTTAAAAAAAAAATTCCAGATTACGGATCCGTCGCCTCGAATATAGACTCAAAAGGAACTCACCATTCACCATCCTCTCGTCTTCGTTGGTGCCGCTTGTGATGGGATTGGGACTATCACACTCTTGATCGGTTGATCTATGCCTCTGATTGCCACGCGGCGCTTAGAGAAGGATCGATCGGACGAGATGGCGGCAGAGTTGGGATCCTTCGAGTGGGGAGCTCTCGGCCGGAATCGGGGAGATGGAGGTGAGCTCACCGCGGCCGCCGAGGCAGGATGACGCGGGGCGGACGGGCAGGATGGGGCGGCGGAGTGGGCGGTGGCGGCGCGAACCACAGCTCCCCGGGGTCGGGCAGGTCGAGAGAGAAACAAGAGGACCGTGCGTGTGTTGAGCGAGGTGGAGGCCCTAACCCCTACGGCTAGTTGGGCCCTTAAAGAGCCGGACGGCGCGGCCCATGAAGGAGGATGACGGCGCAACGCTCTATTATAGCCCTTAGGCACGCGCCGCCTCGACTGCATTTAACCTGCGTCTGGCCGCCATCCCGGCGCGTTGCCGTCCCCTACAACCGGGCGACCACGCCGGCATGCCGCCCGCCTCCTCTGCTCCCCGGCCACCTCGTCCACGGGTATGATCCCGCCCTAGGCCGAGGTAAGCCCCTCAATTCTACTACACTTGTCACCACTCGCAACATTTCCGGGATGCGGATTCATCCGTGCGCATCGTCGAATTCGCCCCGCCCGGACGCATGATCGCCGTATGCTACTACCGTTTTCTCTGGTGATCGCCGTATTCCGAATCATTCCATAGGATTCCTTACGAATTTTTCCCACCAGACCAGGATCGGAAAAACAGTCAAACACCACCAGCCGTACATCGCCACCGGCAGACCCTGGACGGGGAGGGCGATACTTTTACTGCTCGCCACCGGTGAATTAACGCGCGGATCATGAGTGAATGAACGAGACAACCCAAGCCCTGCCCGCCATGTAATCCAACCCCAGGAATCAATCAAAATCAATGCATGACTTCACTTCACTGTGCCACTCGTACGCGCGTGCCCTCTGAATTAGTCAATATTTTGAATAGCGCGCTATTTCATGGTTATAACGCGGTTATAGCATATTTCAAAGGGAGACGTTACGTTTTTGCAAAATCGGACGCTACGGCGCTATTCGCGTATTTAGCGCGCTACACAGGCTATAACGTTGTAACGTTGTAACGTTATAACGTGCAGATGAGCGGCGGCGGCAATATCTTGAGCAGCCCAGCAGGCCCAGCAGTCCAAAAGCCCAAAACCAACCCACGACCTCACTTATTCTCCCACGAGACCTAACCTTCTAACCCTAGTTCTCACTTCTCATCCTCTTCGGTTCCCAGCCCAGATGAGCGGTGGCGGCGGCGGGCGGCAGCAACGGCAACATCTGGTCATGAGCGCAGGCAGCGGCAAGATCTAGTCATCGTTGGCGGCAATATCTTGAGCAGCGGCGGCAAGATCATCTCGCCGCGGCGGCGTCCTCCATCTCGACTCCATCCTACACCGACGGGCGATGTCAACCACACCGTCGGCAAGTCAACCACCAGGTAATCAAGCATCCACACCGTCGCATACCCACTTTCCCTTGAGCCATCTCCATGCCCTCCCCGTCTCTTGCTATGCCGCTGGCAAGAGCACCACCAGATGAATGCCGACAAGAGCACCAACAAAGGGAAGGAGGATTCAGAAGGAGATCCATGTATATTCATAGAAAGATGTTGATTTCCTCAATATGGAGGGGGACAACGCCGGGATGGCGGCAGCCTTGAGGTTAAATGTCTGTTGGGGGCGGCGCGTGCCTAAGGGCTATAATAGAGCGCTGCGCCGTCATCCTCCTTCATGGGCCGCGCCGTCCGGCTCTTTAAGGGCCCAACTAGCCAGAGGGGTTAGGGCCTCCACCTCGCTCAACACACGCACGGTCCTCTTGTTTCTCTCTCGACCTGCCCGACCCCCCGGGGAGCCAAGGGTTCGCGCCGCCGCCCACTCCGCCGCCCCATCCCGTGCCCCGTCCGCCCCGCGTCATCCCGCCTCGGCGGCCGCGGTGAGCTCACCTCCATCTCCCCGATTCCGGCGGCCGAGAGCTCCCCACTCCGTAGGGATCCCAACTCTGCTCGGCCATCTCGTCCGATCGATCCTTCTCTAAGCGCTCGGCGTGGCAATCAGAGGCATAGATCAACTGATCAAGAGTGTGACAGTCCCAATCCCGACTGCGGCGGCACCAACGAAGACGAGAGGATGGTGAATGGTGAGTTCCTTTTGAGTCTATATTCGAGGCGACGGATCCGTAATCTGGATTTTTTTTAACTTTTCCCCTTTCCATTGATTACACACGGAAATTAATCTGACAGTCTCAGCGACTGCATCCCGGGAAAGGGAAAAGGACGATTCATTTCATTAGCATTAATCTGACAGTCATGTGTGCCCCTCCCATGTTACTGTTAGGCTTCTTCGCTTGGTTGTTCAATAGTGTTCAGCCCTGTTGACATGTTGATTAGTCCTGTTACTATTATTCCTTTTTTTTTGAAATTCTGTTACTATTATTCCTGTTACTGCATGAAAAAGCTGATTGGTTAATCTTGTCCAGTCACTGTATACATCCTTGCTCAAGTCGCCTCATGTTTTGAAAGCTTCTTATTGAGTCTAATACTATCCTTTTGAAATTCTTGGTCCTCAGATAGGGTTATTTTTATTAAAATACTCACCTCAACTTTTCAAATAGATTAAAGTGTTCGCGCATGGATGTTGTAGATGGAAAAAGTGAAGGCACCGAAAGCAATTTGGGGTATTCGCAAATAGCTTTTGTGTTTGTATTCGACATGAAACTTTTCGAAACAACCAAGCGTTAGCAATTCATCGCAGTTCAAGTCTAGGGCGCTACAAACATTTCACCCCACAACACATACAACAATCTCAGAATAGAACTGGCGGCTGATTACGTGGGCAGTTTCAGAATCATATTACGGAGAATCATGAGCTGAAAAGAACTGGCTCGGTGTGTTTCAGAGCAATCGAAGCTCCGCCACTGCCGCCGCCGCCCTCGATCACCGGTGACCGCTGCGAGGGATTTAAGACGACAGGGCTGTGTGTCGTAACCACACCCCCATCAATGGCGTCAAGCGATTTACTTGCCCATCGGTTTTCCCAATCTTCATTTTTTTCTATGGCGGGGCAGACGATTGGCCTCCCGTTAGTTTTAGGTCATCAAGCTCTCTCGTCGTACTCCTCCCGGCCCCCTTCCACCGATTAACTACTGACCGGGGTATATCGGAGGGCAAAGTTTGAGCCCGGCCACCCCTCCATGCCGCTACCCGTCCAAATCGATTAGCCTACACGCTGCTTTGCTCCCTCCGCGCACAAGGCAAGGTACGAGAACGAGCCACTCCTCTGTTTCAGGCCTCTGCTCATGAACTGATTTTTTGTGTAAAATATAGCTATATGCATTGATGGGCATAGTTAACTAGCCGATTAATGGTCGGCCGATTATTTCAGTTAAATCAGCGGATTTGCCGATTAATCCCTACTCCCCAACCGACCGAGCAGCTACCAGTTACCGATATCCCAAATATTTGATGAGGACTAGGTTCCTTTCTTTTGTCGATTCATGGCAGTAGTACTTCAGGAAGTTTTTTCTTAGAACTAGTACTTCAGGATATAAGTGGCATTGGATCCCACTTGTCCCACGAGTGCCACCCATCAAAAAGAGTCTAAATGTCGCAAATAGACATCCAGTAAAAATATGTGCCGCAAATGGACAGCCCAACAAAGGCCACCAACGGCCCAAAACACTTGATTCTGCCATGCCCTAGGCGCCCGCCCTGCCTGCCCCCCCAATCCTCTCTGTGCTCCTTGGCTCCTCTTCTCCCCACAGGTAAGCAAAGATCCCCCGCCCTGCCCCTCTGAATTCTTTTGTCTCCACTACTGATTATATTATCCATTAATGTGTTCTGGCCCTTTCGGTAGTGATGAGAATATTACATAACTGTACTGTATTGGTCATTTAGTGTAATAACCAGCTCCTGTACTGCTAAAAACCTTGCTGGTAGTGCTAGTACTGCAGATGTTAATGAGTAATTTCAGTTAGCTTGCTCCTCTGAGGTCATGGGTCTTCTAATTTTTAATATGGTTTGCACGCAGTGTATGAAAATTTCTGTTGTAGAGAAACTGGTTATTAGTGTACAAATTCTGTTTAGTAGGGTAGACTTATTATACCACTCATCAGTTGATTTACTATGAGTCCAACCACTATACATTCACTCACGTTCTGCCATTCAATAATGTTGTTATTGCACAATATGGAATATATAACAGTTAATGATCTAACACGGCAATGAAGAAATTACATAAACAAGTATAGAGACGTGGAAGAGTGGACATTGGACCTGTCAATGGAGAGGGCTGCGGTGCAACACTATCACTCCTCAAGCTTGGCCTTCGTAGAAGTACACCGTCCTGATTTTGCCTTCTGTACATAGACATATGGGAACTAAAATATCAATTCCTTTGCACTGGAATCATAAAACAAATTATTTAAAACTGAATCATATACTAATCACAGTCTCTAGTGATGCTGCAGCCAATCTTTTCAAAAGAAGAACAAAAAATAGCATCTTTTACCTCAAGAAAAGTGTCAAATACTAAACAATGAGCCCTGCATGCTGTTACTAGTGAACTCTGCTATTACTAAACATGAAAGGTCTACAAGCTGTTACCTTTTTTGGTCGATTTGGAGGCGCTGGGCTGGAAGGGAAACAAAGGGCGAGGAAGTGAGTCAGATCTGGACGACGAGGACGCGCCGGTCGATGCGGAGGCGCTGGAGAGGCTCGACGACGAGGGGGGCTGTTGGACGTCGAAGGGGCGGCGCTGGAAGCGCCGGTCGATGCGGAGGCGCTGGAGAGGCTCGACGACGAGGGAGACTGTTGGACGTCGAAGGGGCGGCGCTGGAAGCGCCGGTCGATGGGGATCGAAGCGGCGCTGTACTGCGAATCTGCGAGGGGAGCCGGTCGTCGGGGATGAAGGCGCCGCTGGAATGGTTGGAGGGCGCGCAAGGAGGCTGGCGGCAAGGGAGGCGAGTGGCTGGACGTTGACGGGCAGCGTTACGTGAGGGAGGCGAGTGGTCGGACGGCTACGAGGCGGCCGTCGACGGGGAGGTAGACGACGCTGGAGGAGTGGGGGAGCAGCGGTGTGGGGTCATCCGCCGGCGGTGGAGTGCGGCGTCGCCGGATGGGAGGCGGCGGCTATAGGGGATTGGGAGCAGGGCGACGTGATGCAAGGGGGTGGTTGGAGGATTCGGGGGCCAGCAGAGTCGTTTTAGGGATTTTGACCGGTCGTTCCTGACGTTTGGCCCGTCCACGTCAGCCATGAGGTGCACAACCGGCGCGAAATCCTGTACCGAGCGGAAAAATCACGCGCGTTGTTCGCTCCTAGCCAAAAATCGCGCGCCTTTCTTTCCACTGCATGTTCCTGAAGGTGGTGCACCGTCACGTACGTGCGCAAGCAGTTATTCCCCATGTGGATTGCCTCCCTTCACGAGTGTACGTCCACATTCCTGAAGGTTTCTTGTATTTGTGAAGGTAATCACCGGCCCCTTCAGGATTGACTTGATTCATTTGCGTCGGGGCAACATCCACGTCAGGAACGTGGTATGTTCCTGAAGGAGACCCTGCAACCATCAGGAATTACACAAACCGTCTGGAAAAAATGCGTTTGGGGTAGTGTCAGGTCAATGCCGTGGAAGAGGAGAGAACACGCACATCGGTAGGGGCATACTACGTACTAGCAGGCCAGGGAAGGAATCACATATCTCGTAGCCGTAGCCATGAAGATCGATCCGCTGCCGAGGTTCATCTAGAACTGTAGCATCGGCAACAGTTTCTCTGACGGGTCGTCTTGCAACAGTTGGAGACTTGGAGTAGCCGTGGTGGTGGTGGCGTCTCTCTGACCGGGAGCTGCAGCGTGCAGCTTCTTCTAGAATTCTACGTACTCTTTTTTTTCTTCACTGGAGTAGAATATTACAGCCACTCGCTCGGAAAGTTTATACAGTAAAAAACTTTGGAGCGAGTGGCCAGCAGTACGACTTACTGCGACTTGAGCAATCACGTAGGGCCAGTGAGAGACACTGCGGAGTCGAAGCCATGTCACGGCATGGCGAGTTCTTGCTCGGGCCATTTACTCTGCCGCAGTGCGCGCGTCAGTGCATTAACGCGGCTCACCAACTCATTCGCTTCCGCGCAGTTACTCCTCCCACTTCCCCCCGCCATCCGTCTCCAGTCTCCACTCTCCCTGTCGCTCTCCGTCGTCGGCCCGCTCATCCTCTTCCTCTACGGCTGCGCAGCGCAACAACGTCGCTGCCGCGGCAGCAGCAGTTTACTACCGCGTGCCATGTCGTATTAAACCGTCGGCGTTGTAGCGCAGCGCAGCGCAGGGAGTAAACGCCCTGCGGCGCCGGATGCTCTTTGCCCGCCGCCGCCATGAAATCAGTCCGCCCGGACCCTGCTCATATAATGCTCATGCGCCAACCTTCTGGACTGTTGCCATGTAGCTAGGTTGGTGGCGCTGGCATGGCGGCAGTCCAACAAGGGAACATGGAGCAGGCTGTGAACGGAGCGCAAGAACCGGGCAAGGTCGACGGCGAGGCTCCCGAGGCGGCGTCGACGACCAAGGCCGCGGCGGCCGCCACCGATGCTGCGCCACATCACCGGCGATCCAAGAGGTCTATGCCGCGTCTCTGCCGATTTTTTCTCCTTCTTGGTTTTGCTTGCCGCTCATCTCAAACCTGGTTCTATTTTTCTGTCTGTGTATCCACTGTCCAGTGCTTCTTCGGGCAGGAACTCGGAGACTTGCAAGCATGTCAGCGTGGAGCAACGCTTCAACCAAGCACAGGTGCTGCCTTCATGAGTGGAGATTGCTGATCAAGCAAGCACAGGTGCTGCCGTCGCGAATTACTGATCGGATTCCGTGAAAATTTCCATGGCAGAACCCGCCGGATCCGAGGAAGTCTTCTTGCTCCTCGGATGTTTCCTCAGTTCACCGGGCACCGCCGAGGGATCAACGGACGAGCGCGGCCACGGCGTCGCCGAACCACCACGTCTCGCTGGAGAACGACGTGAGTAAAAAAAGAACAATTAGCCACTGTTCTCCTGACGCTATGGTGCGCCATGGCTTCTTTTTTCCGTCTGAGTAATTGGTGTTGGCAATTGCTGGATTGTGGCAGGTCTCGCAGCTGCAGCTGCATCTGCATCAGGAGAGGTCCATCCGGATCATGCTTGACCGGGCGATCGGCCGGGCTTCCAGCACTCTGTCTCCTGGTCATAGGCACTTTCCAGCTCAGGTACCATTCATCTCCTACAGTTCTACTGCACAATGACAACGACAAAATTCCTCCAAAAAATTGTTTACATTTCCTTCCATGAAAAACAAAATTTACTTGCGATGGTCAGGCTAGTGCACTTTTAGTATTTTAGTGAATAGAAGCAGTGCAAGTGACAGGTGAAGATAGCACACAAGGGAAAGTGTCACCTCACTCCATGCTGTTCCAAGTACAATTTCAGATATTCGCAAAAAGAAGTACAATTTCAGATGGTTGATTAAAAAATGAGTACGATTTCAATTGTGTGCTGAAGAGTGTGATTCTTGTTGTTATTCCTGCAGACAAAGGAACTGATAGCAGAGATTGAATTGCTCGAAGAGGAAATCACGAATCGCGAGCAGCACGTCCTCTCACTCTACAGAAGTATATTTGATCAGTGCGTGTCCGGGCCATCAGTTCCGGTATTTCATCCCCTGCTCATGCCAAGAGCATAAGTTCAAGGACGAGACGACGACAATCGAGCATAATATCAAGTGCATTCTGCTCATCTAAGAAGCTGCCTCTCCAACCTTTCCATATCATGACATCAGTGTCAGAGTCGGGTAGAACGAAGAACATGCTCAAGTCCAAGATCAAGCATGAATCTTTCTCGAGCGAAACGTTGGATGTCCGTCCTGCCTCCTTTGCATCAGATCCACGGAAGGTAAAACATACTCCCTCGGTCCATAATGTAGGATGTTTTTTAACACTAGTACATGATGGGGCGGAGGGAGTACAAAAGAAATATAGTTTCAATAAATCCATACAGACATTTAATGTAGTGCATTCTGCTTGCTAATATTTACAAACAGACATATGTATGCCCTTTTTATACTATAATGCAAATTCTCTGCATTGTGGTACTTTCAGGAGCATACGTTTTGTCCCAATTTGTACGTCTGAACCTGCTGATTTAAATCAGGAGATGCTGTGATCAATGCAGTACTTTCAAGAAGAAATGCACATATTGGACTTATTTTAACTATTGTTCCTTCCTTTGTTTTGCTTTTTTTTTCTTTACAAATAGCTGCCTTATTCAGGGAGTAGTTCTTTGGCACGTACTCTGAAAGATCATCTCTACCAATGTCCAAGCAAGATATCTGAAGAAATGGTTAGATGCATGGCTTCCATATACTGTCTTCTGCGCACGGAGTCACCAGAAAAGCCTGAAAAGGCTCGCTCACCGTTCTTGTCAAGATCATCAACAAGTGTCATTCTTCCTCGGAGGGGTAAGAGTGAGGAGACTAATCCATCAAGTAACAAAAGCATTGTCGAAGTATGGTCAATCTCAGTCGAAAAGAATCAGACACCAGATGTCTCCTGTGCAATTACCCACTACAGGTTTGTTGGAAAAATGATGATTATCGTACTTTATATCCTGGAGAGTAATTTATTTTTCAATAATTGTATAACAAATTCCATGGTGTTGCTTTGAGCTTAGGTTGCTTGTGGAGCAGCTTGAAAGGGTTGATCTGAGTATGTCAGAAACCAGTATCAAACTGGCCTTTTGGATCAACGTGTACAATTCTCTTGTCATGCATGTAATTGCCGAAAACTCTACACTGGTTTCTCTGTTTTTATTCTTTAAATTTTTGTAATTTTGCCAGTGTGTCATCCCTGTGTGATTCGCTCTGCAGGCATATCTAGCATATGGAATTCCAAACAGTTCTCTGAAAAGAATGGCTCTATTTCACAAGGTGAAAAGGATATTTTAGTTACAAGTTGTCCCTCGAGTGCTGGAGTTTATAATGATGTGGCTAACAAATAACTCACATTTTGCAGGCTGCCTACAATGTTGGTGGATACGCCGTGACAGCCAACTCCATTGAACACTCCTTGCTGTGCTGCAGATCCCCGCGGGTTGGTCGTGTACGTATGATTTGTGATCTCATGCCAATTCCTGAATTTAGATTCAGATAGTTCATGTAAAGCTGACAGCTTGAAATAAAATTTAAGACCCTAAAATTCAGTTTGGTAAACTATTCATCAAATTCGCTGCAACAAACCAAAGAACATGAATAACACCTATAGTAATCAAATTAGCACGCTGAGGGCTGCTCTAACTGGTGTAAGTACGACCTTCTATCTCATGCCTAAGTTTGAATATAAATTCAGATAAATCAGGTAATGTCGACGGCTTCGGATAAAACATCAAAAGCATTTTTATATTCTAATTGGCAATTCCAAAAAAAACATTTAGGATCCTTTTTATAAAGCGAACTGTGTATGCTTGAAGAACTCAGTACTTCTGAACCAAGGCCCTAAATTCAGCTTGGTCAACTGTTCATGAATTCAGAAAAAACTAACCAAGAACACTGGACATCACTCTAGGAGTAGTCAAGTTAGCACAGGAGGGAGACCTGATTTCTGGAGAAGTGAGGTCTGATCCAATTTTACACGCAGTGGTTTGAATCGATACTGTCGACGGCGATGCGGAAGAGATGCGCCGACGAGAAGCAGCTGGTCCAGCTCAAGTTCGGCCTGCCGGACTGCCAGCCTCAGGCCCTGTTCGCGCTGTGCACCGGTGCCTCCTCCGACCCCATGGTACGTACGTACACCCTGACGCCGCCACCACACTTGATTGATCTCCTCGAGGCCTGAGCTGAGCTGCGGCGTTGCGTTGCGCTGCAGCTCAAGATGTACACAGCGAAGAACGTGACGGAGGAGCTGGAGCGGGCGAAGCGGGAGTTCCTGCAGGCCTGCGTGGTGGTGCGCAAGTCGAGGAAGGTGTTCCTGCCGCGCCTCGTGGAGCGGTACGCCAAGGAGGCCGGCCTCCCCGTCGGCGATGGCGTCCTTGCGTGGGCGCGCGACAACTTGGACGGCCGGGCCGCGCAGGAGGCAGTCCAGCGGTGCGCCGCCGCCGCCGCCGCCGCGGCAGGGGGCCGGCGCAGGGCGTCGCAGGCCTTCGAGTGGCTCCCGTACAATGCCAGGTTCCGCTACGCCTTCGCGAGGAGCATGGTTGACAAGCAGGTCGCCGCGGTGCTGGCCTAGATTGTTCTCGCCTTCGTAGCTGCTGGCTGCTGCTGCAGCTGCCGATTACTGGTATATGTGTATATATATGGTTTTGGGATTAAGATAATGTGAACCTCAAACTAGCAATCAAAGCATTTGGAATGAATGATGGGGTAAAAATGAACTTTGGATGAAACTTACCAGTGCTCATCTGTACAGACAGTTCAGTATGGGTTTTTTAGATGATAGTCGATACTCGGCCAAACCACCCAGCTAGGTGTGTGTGTGAGAGCGCAAACCTCTTTTTACCGGTCCGGGATCTATCGGAGGTTCTTTGACCAATAAAATATTATCACCTCAGAAGTTGTTATAAATGGTATCTCTGTATTTCACACATTTCTTCATTTAAACTGTTGTATTTCACCAGCTAGACCCCACCCACGTGATTTGACCAGCTGGGCCTATCCATGTTATTTCAGCCACGGTCCTACACGCGTCTGAAGTTAAGGCCTGTTCGGAGGCCCTCTACTCCTCGACTCCGCTCGCGGAGCTGCCGGAACCGCAGTTGAAAATTATGGAGCGGACAAATCGGTACTCCGCAGATCTTTCTATTTTGCGGAGGTGGTCGAGTGCCGAACGGGCTCTTAGTCTCACTTTACAATTCATAAATGTACGAAAAATGTCAGCTTATTTTTCAAATGATCAACCTCTCTCACTTTAAATGGCAGTTCCATTTTTTTAAACAACTCAGCTACACATAGCTATTTCAATTCATACCTAACTGAAATATCTTTTCAACTCTTTCAAAAATACATTGCAATCATTTCAAGTTTCCGATTTCAATAGTTTCATACATTGGTTTTCAGTTTCTTTAAATCTAATTCCACACCATCCAAAAAAATTGATATCATTTCAAAACCATTTTCAATTTTTAACAAAATTTATTTCATATATCCCAAACTCACAAAAAAAGAAGTGAAACTGATTATTTCAGATTTGAAAAAAAAACTAATTCAATTTATTTAAAAGGTGATTTAAGCTATTAAAATTTGGATAACGCTAACGCCCACGCGTGTGGTGGGAGCTAAAACCGCACACACGCCTTATAACACATTGAGTGCGCCACGTCACCGCATGCATGCATGTGAGAATCTTTTTGGATTTTCAGTTTTTAAAATGTTTTATCTCATAAATGAAAAATCCGATTAAAGATCTGTTTTCAACATTAAATCCCTCACTAGAAGATCTTCAAAACTAGATCCCATATCAATGTATTCGACGAATTTTTTTTGAGTTAAAAGTTGCCATGTGTATTGCACATGAATTGCCATGATGTTTACACTGAAGTTGCCATGACATTTTAGTTATTTTCTTCGACATTTAAAAGTATATTTTGACATATTATAAAAGGGGAAATTAAGAAACTAGATTTGCCATGAACCATAAAACAAAATTGCCATAATACATGCACTTAAAATTGCCATGGTTCATACAGGAACTAATTTTCATGGTCAAAGTACTAGAATTGCCATCATAAAAACTAAAATTGCCATGCTCTACAAACTAAAATTGCCACATGGCAACTTTAGTTTAAACACTATGGCAACTATAGTGTAAACATCATGACAACTTTTGGGCAAAAAAAATTTCGTCGAAACATATCAACATGGGGTCTAGTTTTGAAGATCTCGTCGAGACGGATTTAATGGTGAAAACGGATTTTTGTTTTGATTTTTTAATTAGGAGATAAAACTTTTTTAAGCCGAAAACCAAAAATATTTCTGCTGATGTCATCTGTTCCTACGTGGCAAAATGAGTGGTGATGGAGATGTGTGGGCGATGTGCAAGATGCCACACGTGTGGGCGTTAGTTTTTCCGTAAAATTTCATATATTTTTTCAAAAAAGATTGAAAATGAATTTTCTAAAAGTGGCAGAAACAATTTCAATTTATATTGAAAAATCTATTTCAATACATATCTCATTCATATAACATGTTACAGATATATGAAATAGCAATTTCATATATTTCAGGGAAGTAATTTCATATTTCCAAAGAGTGAAACTTAGATTTCAAAAGAGTGGCATTCATTTTTTTACCAAGTGATTTCAGTTATTCCAATGCCAACGCCATATTTCACAACCAATGAAACTCATTATCTCAATCATCAAAGAACTGATTTCAATCCTTTCAAAAACAAATTTCACTAACATATTTTTACAAAAGACAGTAACTTCATATTTCAAAAGAGTGCCAAAAGCATTTTTAATTTTTTACAAAGTGATTTCAATTATTCCAACTCAAATTTCATATTTCGCAACAAGTGAAACTGATTACTTACACTATCAAAGAGTAACTAATTTCAGTTCTTTAAAATGTAAATTCAATCAATATAAACATATGTCATTGTGATTCCAACGTCAGTTCATAAACATATCAAAGTTCAAGTATTTCAAATAACACAGACTATCACCGCATATGTACACACTATTTTGTACAATTTCAGATCACAAAACCAAATGACACAAAAATTGATTCATTCATCTTCTCAATAATATCAATTGATTCCACTGGATCCCACAATGTATTTCACACACATTCCACAACAATAACCGATGCTATCTGTCACAAACATACAAACACCTGAAATTGAAGGAGCATAGGGAGGCCAGCCATCTGGTAAAGAAGCAAGCACTAGTAGAAAACAGGGCTATGGTTCCGGGCCAAATTTCACATTAGTCCCGGTTCAATCACGAACCGGGACAAATGTGAGCATTTATCCCGTTAAATGCGGCTAAGGCATTAGTCCCGGTTCACTGTGCCCTTTAGTCGGTTTGTGCCTCAAACCGGGACTAAAGGGTGCGATGCCCAGTAGTCTCGGTTCATGCCTCAAACCGGGACTAAAGATTAGACCTTTAGTCCCGGTTTGAGGCATGAACCGACTAATGGTTGAGACCTTAGTCCCGGTTCATGCCACGAACCGGTACTAAAGGTCCCATTTTCAAACTCTCTCCCCCCCCGGTGGATCGCCTTTTCAATTTTAAAAAAAATAAAAGAAAATGATGGAAATGTCAAAAAAATAAAAGAAAATAAATTTCCCATGTGATATGTGGTCTAGTTGTTGGGAAAATTTGCAAATGTGAATTTCGACTTTATTTGCAAAATCTCTCGGAATTTGTAAATATGGGCATAACTTTTGCATACTAACTCGGATGAAAAAGTTTTTTATATGAAAAATCATCTACTCGAAAAGTTACATCCAAATTTAACAAGGGGACCCGTTAAACATTTTCAAAATCCTCAAAAACCTAACAGAAAAAAAGTTACGGGGCTTTTAATAACTAGAGTGGAAAAATCGAAAAAATTTCAAACTGTGGTCAAACAATGGTCAAACCATGGTCAAACTAATTATTCTAGAATATTAGTGTTACTAAATAATTTGTTCAGTTATTTTAAATTTTGGTCAAATATTGTCAAACTATGGTCAAACAATGGTCAAACTATGGTCAAACCATGGTCAAACTAATTATTCTAGAATATTAGTATTACTAAATAATTTGTTCAGTTATTTTGAATTTTGGTCAAATCTGGTCAAACTGTGGTCAAACTGTGGTCAAACTATGGTCAAACCATGGTCAAACTAATTATTCAAAATAACTATTGTTTTCTAAATAATTATTGTTTTTGAAAACAATAGTTTGAAACTCAAACAGTGAAATGTGTCAATTCATGCTCAAGCAAAATGCCTGAGGGTTAATATGATTGACATCTTACTATTGTCAGGAAAACAACAAGTGCAGACTTGGAAACGAGGGAGAATAGAACCCGGAAGTTAAGCGTGCTCAGTTGGGGAGTGGGAGGATGGGTGACCGTTCGGAAGTTAGGTGATTTGGAATGATGAGGGTGATTAGAGAAGAGGATAAATTGAGCGGTGATGAGGGTCTTTGATTAGAGATTAGGGTTAAAATAATTCAGAAATTTGAAAATAAAAATTATTCAAAAAAATTTCAAAAAATTCAAAAAAATTTCAAAAAAAAATCATAAAATTTCCATTAGTCGGTTGGTGTTACCAACCGGGACTAAAGGTGGAGCTCCACGTGGTCATGACCTTTAGTCCCTGCTCGATTGAACCGGGACTAAAGGGGGGAGGCACTAGTACCGACCCTTTAGTCCCGGTTCACCAACCGGGACTAAAGGCCCTTACCAACCGGGACAATAGGCCCTTTTTCTACTAGTGAAGGGATGTTGAAAGGATCGATACAGTTGACTAGAGGGGGGGGGGGTGAATAGGCAACTAACAATTTTAAGCTTTTCTTTACCAATTTAAACTTTGCATCAAAGTAGGTTGTCTTGATATGTAACTAGGTGAGCAACTTATATGATGCAACAACAACAAGCACACAAGCAAGCAAGGGATACAACACAATATAAGCTTGCACAAGTAAAGGTAAGAGATAACCAAGAAAGGAGCTGGTGGAGACGAGGATGTGTTACCGAAGTTCCTTCCCTTTGAGAGGAAGTACGTCTCCGTTGGAGCGGTGTGGAGGCACAATGCTTCCCAAGAAGCCACTAGGGCCACCGTATTCTCCTCACTCCCTCACACAATGCGAGATGTTGTGGTTCCACTATTGGTGCCCTTGGAGGCGGCTGTTGGGGAACGTAGTAATTTCAAAATTTTCCTACGCACATGCAAGATCATGGTGATGCATAGCAACGAGAGGGGAGAGTGTTGTCCACGTACCCTCGTAGACCGAAAAGCGGAAGCGTTAGCACAACGCGGTTGATGTAGTCGTACGTCTTCACGATCCGACCGATCAAGTACCGAACGCACGACACCTCCGAGTTCAAAGACACGTTCAGCCCGATGGCGTCCCTCGAACTCCGATCCAGCCGAGTGTTGAGGGAGAGTTTAAATCGGCTTCACGGCGTGGTGGCGATGATGATGTTCTATCGACGAGGGCTTCGCCTAAGCACCACTACTGATTATCGAGGTGGACTATGGTGGAGGGGGCACCAGACACGGCTAAAAGATCAAACGATCAATTGTAGTCTCTAGGGTGCCCCCGCCCCGTATATAAAGGAGCAAGGGGAGGTGTGGCCGGCCAGAGGGGCGCGCCAGAGGAGTCCTACTCCCACCAGAGTAGGACTCCTCCCTTCCTTGTTGGAATAGGAGAAGGGGAAAGAAGTGGAGGAGAAGAAGGAAAGGGGGGGCGCCGCCTCTCCTTGTCCTATTCGGACTAGGGAGGGCGCGCCCTTGCCCCGCCGCCTCCTCTTCTCCACTAAGGCCCACTATGGCCCATTAACCCCCGGGGGTTCCGGTAACCCCTCCGGTACTCCGGTAAAATCCCGATTTCACCCGGAACACTTTCGATATCCAAATATATGCTTCCAATATATCAATCTTCATGTATCGACCATTTTGAGACTCCTCGTCATGTCCGTAATCACATCCGGGACTCCAAACTACCTTCGGTACATCAAAACACATAAACTCATAATATAACCGTCATCAAACTTTAAGCGTGCGGACCCTACGGGTTCGAGAACTATGTAGACATGACCGAGACACGTCTCCAGTCAATAACCAATAGCGGAACCTGGATGCTCATATTGGCTCCCACATATTCTACGAAGATCTTTATCGGTCAAACCGCATAACAACATACGTTGTTCCCTTTGTCATCGGTATGTTACTTGCCCGAGATTCGATCGTTGGTATCTCAATACCTAGTTCAATCTCGTTGCCGACAAGTCCCTTTACTCGTTCCGTAATACATCATCTCGCAACTAACTCATTAGTTGCAATGCTTGCAAGGCTTATAGTGATGTGCATTACCGAGTGGGCCTAGAGATACCTCTCCGACAATCGGAGTGACAAATCCTAATCTCGAAACAGAGGAGTGGCTCGTTCTCGTACCTTGCCTTGTGCCCGCGGAGGGAGCAGTGTGCGTGTGTAGGCTAATCGATTTGGACGGGTAGCGGCATGGAGGGGTGGCCGGGCTCGAAACTTTGCCCTCTGATATACCCCAGTGCAGTAGTTAATCGGTGGAAGGGGGCCGGGAGGGGAGTACGACAGAGAGAGCTTGATGACCTAAAACTAACGGGGAGGCCAATCGTCTGCCCCGCCATAGAAAAACGAAGATTGGGAAAACCGATGGGCAAGTAACCGCCGGACGCCATTGATGGGGTGTGGTTACGACACACAGCCCTGTCGTCTTCGTCCTCGCAGCGCGTCACCGGTGACTGGGGCGGCGGCAGTGGCGGAGCTTCATCGCGCTCAAAACACACCGAGCCAGTTCTTTTCAGCTCATGATTCTCCAGAATATGATTCTGGGAAACTGCCCACAGAATCAGCCGCCAGTTCTATTCTGAGATTGTTGTATGTGTTGTGGGGTGAAATGTTTGTAGCGCCCCTAGACTTGAACTGCGTACTTAATTGCTAACGCTTGGTTGTTTCGAAAAGTTTCATGTCGAATACAAACACAAAAGCTATTTGCGAATACCCCAAATTGCTTTCGGTGCCTTCACTTTCTCCATCTACAACATCCATGCACGAACACTTTAATCTATTTGAAAAGTTGAGGTGAGTATTTTAATAAAAATAACCCTATCTGAGGACCAAGAATTTCAAAAGGATAGTATTAGACTCAATAAGAAGCTTTCAAAACATGAGGCGACTTGAGCAAGGATGTATACAGTGACTGGACAAGATTAACCAATCAGCTTTTTCATGCAGTAACAGGAATAATAGTAACAGAATTTAAAAAAAAAGAAATAATAGTAACAGGACTAATCAACATGTCAGCAGGGCTGAACACTATTGAACAACCAAGCGAAGAAGCCTAACAGTAACATGGGAGGGGCACACATGACTGTCAGATTAATGCTAATGAAATGAATCGTCCTTTTCCCTTTCCCGGGATGCAGTCGCTGAGACTGTTAGATTAATTTCCGTGTGTAATCAATGGAAAGGGGAAAAGTTAAAAAAATTTCCAGATTACGGATCCGTCGCCTCGAATATAGACTCAAAAGGAACTCACCATTCACCATCCTCTCGTCTTCGTTGGTGCCGCCGCAGTCGGGATTGGGAGTGTCACACTCTTGATCAGTTGATCTATGCCTACAGCTGATTACGCCGAGCGCTAGAGAAGGATCGATCGGACGAGATGGCCGAGCAGAGTTGGGATCCCTTCGGAGTGGGGAGCTCTCGGCCGGCCGGAATCGGGGGAGATGGAGGTGAGCTCACCTGCGGCCGCCGAGGCAGGATGACGCGGGGGCGGACGGGGCAGACGGGATGGGGCGGCGGAGTGGGCGGCCGGCGGCGCGAACCCTGGCTCCCCGGGGGGTCGGGCAGGTCGAGAGAGAAACAAGAGGACCGTGCGTGTGTTGAGCGAGGTGGAGGCCCTAACCCCTCTGGCTAGTTGGGCCCTTAAAGAGCCGGACGGCGCGGCCCATGAAGGAGGATGACGGCGCAACGCTCTATTATAGCCCTTAGGCACGCGCCGCCTCGGCTGCATTTAACCTGCGCCCTGGCCGCCATCCCGGGCGTGTTGCCCCGTACAGCCGGGCGACCACGCCGCATGCCGCCCGCCTCCTCTGCTCCCCGGCCACCTCGTCCACGGGTATGATCCCGCCCTAGGCCGAGGTAAGCCCCTCAATTCTACTACACTTGTCACCACTCGCAACATTTCCGGGATGCGGATTCATCCGTGCGCATCGTCGAATTCGCCCCGCCCGGACGCATGATCGCCGTATGCTACTACCGTTTTCTCTGGTGATCGCCGTATTCCGAATCATTCCATAGGATTCCTTACGAATTTTTCCCACCAGACCAGGATCGGAAAAACAGTCAAACACCACCAGCCGTACATCGCCACCGGCAGACCCTGGACGGGGAGGGCGATACTTTTACTGCTCGCCACCGGTGAATTAACGCGCGGATCATGAGTGAATGAACGAGACAACCCAAGCCCTGCCCATGTAGTAACTTGTGTGTATCTGAGTTATCAGGTATATTTGTGTATATTTGTGTGTATTAACTGTGTATATTTGTGTGTATTATTTGTGTGTATATGAGTTATCAGGCCATGTAGTAACTTGTAGGCATTGCTAATTTGATATATAATTTGTCTGATTGTAGGCGTTGGTGCTTCAAGCACAGCATCAACAGTACAAGGAGAAGCTGCCGTTGTGAATGTGAAATCAAAAGACCCAGGATGGAAATATTGCATTTGTCCTGATGAAAACAAGAGGAATTCTTTGAAATGCATTTTCTGTCATCATGTGTACACCAATGGTATTACTCGAATCAAGCTCCACCTTGCAAACATTCCAACTTCCGGTGTTGTTCCCTGTTGAGTGTTGATGTTTGAGACTTACTATTTTTATGTGCTGGATTTGGCCCTTATGCATATATTGCTTGCTCCTATGAAAAATTTAGTTGCTTAAATACTTTATTTCTAGATATATTTGATTTTTTTTGCAAACGCTATATTGAAATATAACACGCTATTAGCGCGCTATAACTTATGTAGCATTTTGAGAAGGGCCTCGCTATATTTTGTAGCGCGCTATTCAAAATATTGGAATTAGTAGAGCAAGTCCCAACCCTGACGACACTGCCGGCCGGCGATCCAACATTACTCCTCCCCCTTCCCCTCCAACCACATGGCCGAGCTTTCTTCTCCCACTACTAGCTCGCTCTCCCTGGCTCTGGCCGCGTAGAGTAGAGTACATTGTACATGCAGCTGGTCTCGGTTTCAGATGGCTGGTGGATCATTACGCCGGGGAGAGCCAGGCACCGGCAGTGTCAGGTAGTCATGGTTGGTGGACACGGGGCTTGTTGTTTCCTGAGCTTCCTAGTGCCAGCTTTTTGCACTTGCGAATGTCTTTTATGGCGTGATGCTTGACTTCAAGCAGGAGGGCCTTGTTCACCATTTCTAGGAAGTTTGTGAAGTCATAAAACAATAGCCGATATTGCATTTCTTCACACAATCCTTCCATAAATCGGTCCATCTTGGTGGCTTCGGTAACTCCATGAATGGATTGGAGGAGGACATCACGAAATGTTCAATCTGAATGAACATGTTCAGACTGTAGGTGCACGAACGATACTATTTGTCAGTGTATGTGACTAAGCTCACTTTGAGGAAGCCATTGGTGTTCACTGTAGATTTAAGATGAAGCACACTAATATTTTCTCATCTCAAAGTCAGTTTTGAAAGCGGTACTTCAATTTAGTGAAAGTGCAACTCAAGTATAAAAATCTCAACTATATGTTGGTGGGTACTGAAATTTTTGTAGCCTCGCTAATTTCAAACCAAATAGAAGTTGAGTAAAACTAGTTAAATTTCAGAAAATTGTGATACATTGAAATCTGATTTATTTATTCTTGTAATTTTGGATATTTTAGTGAGGTCTGGAATTTTTATGGCGCAAAAAAAAAAATTGATCCTGGGTGCAGCTTACAATTTTTCGCACAGTTGCATTTTTCTTAAAAGTGCCCACCACATTTTTCACTAAACTAATCTAATACTCTTCTGAAAGCAACTTAATTAAATATAAGAAAATATCACTTTTATTTTCCGTCGATCATATTTTCTTTTGTCTAATACAATGTTCGAGAAGTGGAACATGCACTTTTTCACGAAGAGTGGACACTTGCTGCCCCTGGGCGGGGTGCATGACATACCTGAATCTAAGAGATGAAAACAATCAAATATCGGCCATATCACATATGATAGACCATATTACTGTTATAAATCCGGGACTTATTAGATATATCTTCACAATTGATGTACATTGGGAATAAAGCACTTTTGGGAAGGGTGATGTTAAGGAGCAAAACTCAACTAAATTCTAGGAAACATGCTCTGTATAAAAAGATTAGACCACAAGTACCTACTTCGTGTTGTACAACTCCCTTGGATTGAGAACTAAATAATTTGACCCAGTTCCATACCATGAGTTTTTCCAACTCATATCAGTGTTCAGTTTAAACAGATGGACCATCCTTCCAAATAACAATACGCACATTATAAGAAAACCATCCCGATATAACCATTTGGTTGAATTGAACTTTGCTTGCTGGGTACATCAACCGATTACATCTTTGAATCGCAGGCAAATATGATTGAGCACAGCTAAAGTAAAGCGAAGCAAATACAGAATTCAGATAACTTAACGGAACAACTTAAACATTTAGGTGACCCCAAAACAATCCAAGCCTTAATCCTAGAGCTTCAATGTGAGATCAATCCCGCCAGAGGTAGTCTCTTCCTGATTCACAATGTACTCTACTCTACGCGGCCAGAGCCAGGGAGAGCGAGCTAGTAGTGGGAGAAGAAAGCTCGGCCATGTGGTTGGAGGAGAAGGGGGAGGAGTA
Source organism: Aegilops bicornis (assembly GCA_021605145.1). NCBI lineage: Eukaryota > Viridiplantae > Streptophyta > Magnoliopsida > Poales > Poaceae > Aegilops > Aegilops bicornis. The sequence continues at coordinate 42,843,619 of CM038671.1, read as the reverse complement.
ATGTTGGATCGCCGGCCGGCAGTGTCGTCAGGGTTGGGACTTGCTCTACTAATTCAGAGGGCCGGCCGACAGTGAAGTGAAGTCATGCATTGATTTTGATTGATTCCTGGGGCTGGATTACATGGCGGGCAGGGCTTGGGTTGTCTCGTTCATTCACTCATGATCCGCGCGTTAATTCACCAGTGGCGAGCAGTAAAAGTATCGCCCTCCCCGTCCAGGGTCTGCCGGTGGCGATGTACGGCTGGTGGTGTTTGACTGTTTTTCCGATCCTGGTCTGGTGGGAAAAATTCGTAAGGAATCCTATGGAATGATTCGGAATACGGCGATCACCAGAGAAAACGGTAGTAGCATACGGCGATCATGCGTCCGGGCGGGGCGAATTCGACGATGCGCACGGATGAATCCACATCCCGGAAATGTTGCGAGTGGTGACAAGTGTAGTAGAATTGAGGGGCTTACCTCGGCCTCGGGCGGGATCATACCCGTGGACGAGGTGGCCGGGGAGCAGAGGAGGCGGGCGGCATGCCGGCGTGGTCGCCGGCTGGAGGGGGGACGGCACGCCGGGATGGCGGCCAGGACGCAGGTTCGTCTGTTGGGGGCGGCGCGTGCCTAAGGGCTATAATAGAGCGCTGCGCCGTCATCCTCCTTCATGGGCCGCGCCGTCCGGCTCTTTAAGGGCCCAACTAGCCAGAGGGGTTAGGGCCTCCACCTCGCTCAACACACGCACGGTCCTCTTGTTTCTCTCTCGACCTGCCCGACCCCGGGAGCCAGGGGTTCGCGCCGCCGGCCGCCCACTCCGCCGCCCCATCCCGTCTGCCCCGTCCGCCCCCGCGTCATCCTGCCTCGGCGGCCGCAGGTGAGCTCACCTCCATCTCCCCCGATTCCGGCCGGCCGAGAGCTCCCCACTCCGAAGGGATCCCAACTCTGCTCGGCCATCTCGTCCGATCGATCCTTCTCTAGCGCTCGCGTGGCAACTGTAGGCATAGATCAACTGATCAAGAGTGTGACAGTCCCAATCCCGACTGCGGCGGCACCAACGAAGACGAGAGGATGGTGAATGGTGAGTTCCTTTTGAGTCTATATTCGAGGCGACGGATCCGTAATCTGGAATTTTTTTTAACTTTTCCCCTTTTCATTGATTACACACGGAAATTAATCTGACAGTCTCAGCGACTGCATCCCGGGAAAGGGAAAACGACGATTCATTTCATTAGCATTAATCTGACAGTCATGTGTGCCCCTCCCATGTTACTGTCAGGCTTCTTCGCTTGGTTGTTCAATAGTGTTCAGCCCTGCTGACATGTTGATTAGTCCTGTTACTATTATTCCTTTTTTTTTGAAATTCTGTTACTATTATTCCTGTTACTGCATGAAAAAGCTGATTGGTTAATCTTGTCCAGTCACTGTATACATCCTTGCTCAAGTCGCCTCATGTTTTGAAAACTTCTTATTGAGTCTAATACTATCCTTTTGAAATTCTTGGTCCTCAGATAGGGTTATTTTTATTAAAATACTCACCACAACTTTTCAAATAGATTAAAGTGTTCGCGCATGGATGTTGTAGATGGAGAAAGTGAAGGCACCGAAAGCAATTTGGGGTATTCGCAAATAGCTTTTGTGTTTGTATTCGACATGAAACTTTTCGAAACAACCAAGCGTTAGCAATTCAGTACGCAGTTCAAGTCTAGGGGCGCTACAAACATTTCACCCCACAACACATACAACAATCTCAGAATAGAACTGGCGGCTGATTCTGTGGGCAGTTTCCCAGAATCATATTCTGGAGAATCATGAGCTGAAAAGAACTGGCTCGGTGTGTTTCAGAGCGCAGTCGAAGCTCCGCCACTGCCGCCGCCGCCCCTCAGTCACCGGTGACCGCGCTGCAGGGACGAAGACGCACAGGGCTGTGTGTCGTAACCACACCCCCATCAATGGCGTCCGACAGTTACTTGCCCATCGGTTTTCCCAATCTTCGTTTTTTCTATGGCGGGGCAGACGATTGGCCTCCCCGTTAGTTTTAGGTCATCAAGCTCTCTCTGTCGTACTCCTCCCGCCCCCTTCCACCGATTAACTACTGCCTTTGGGGTATATCAGAGGGCAAAGTTTCGAGCCCGGCCACCCCTCCATGCCGCTACCCGTCCAAATCGATTAGCCTACACACGCACACTGCTCCTTCCGCGGGCACAAGGCAAGGTACGAGAACGAGCCACTCCTCTGTTTTAGGCCTCTGCTCATGATCTGTTTTTTTGTGTAAAATATAGCTATATGCATTGATGGGCATAGTTAACTAGCCGATTAATGGTCGGCCGATTATTTCAGTTAATCAGCGGATTTGCCGATTAATCCCTACTCCCCAACCGACCGAGCAGCTACCAGTTACCGATATCCCAAATATTTGATGAGGACTAGGTTCCTTTCTTTTGTCGATTCATGGCACTAGTACTTCAGGAAGTTTTTTCTTAGAACTAGTACTTCAGGATATAAGTGGCATTGGATCCCACTTGTCCCACGAGTGCCACCCATCAAAAGAGTCTAAATGTCGCAAATAGACATCCAGTAAAAATATGTGCCGCATAAATGGACAGCCCAACAAAGGCCACCAACGGCCCAAAACACTTGATTCTGCCATGCCCTAGGCGCCCGCCGCGCCGTTGCCCCCCCCCCCCTATCCTCTCTGTGCTCCTTGGCTCCTCCTCTTCTCCCCACAGGTAAGCAAAGATCCCCCGCCCTGCCCCTCTGAATTCTTTTGTCTCCACTACTGATTATATTATCCACTAATGTGTTCTGGCCCTTTCGGTAGTGATGAGAATATTACAATAACTGTACTGTATTGGTCATTTAGTGTAATAACCAGCTCCTGTACTGCTGAAAACCTTGCTGGTAGTGCTAGTACTGCAGATGTTAATGAGTAATTTCAGTTAGCTTGCTCCTCTGAGGTCATGGGTCTTCTAATTTTTAATATGGTTTGCATGCAGTGTATGAAAATTTCTGTTGTAGAGAAACTGGTTATTAGTGTACAAATTCTGTTTCGTAGGGTAGACTTATTATAGCACTCATCAGTTGATTTACTATGAGTCCAACCACTATACATTCACTCACGTTCTGCCATTCAATAATGTTGTTATTGCACAATATGGAATATATAACAGTTAATGATCTAACGCGGCAATGAAGAAATTACATAAACAAGTATAGAGACGTGGAAGAGTGGACATTGGACCTGTCAATGGAGAGGGCTGCGGTGCAACACTATCACTCCTCAAGCTTGGCCTTTGTAGAAGTACACCGTCCTGATTTTGCCTTCTGTACATAGACATATGGGAACTAAAATATCAATTCCTTTGCACTGGAATCATAAAACAAATTATTTAAAACTGAATCATATACTAATCACAGTCTCTAGTGATGCTGCAGCCAATCTTTTCAAAAGAAGAACAAAAATAGCATCTTTTACCTCAAGAAAAGTGTCAAATACTAAACAATGAGCCCTGCATGCTGTTACTAGTGAACTCTGCTATTACTAAACATGAAAGGTCTACAAGCTGTTACCTTTTTTGGTCGATTTGGAGGCGCTGGGCTGGAAGGGAAACAGAGGGCGAGGAAGTGAGTCAGATCTGGAGGACGAGGACGCGCCGGTCGATGCGGAGGCGCTGGAGAGGCTCGACGACGAGGGGCGCTGTTGGACGTCGAAGGGGCGGCGCTGGAAGCGCCAGTCGATGCGGAGGCGCTGGAGAGGCTCGACGACGAGGGATACTGTTGGACGTCGAAGGGGCGGCGCTGGAAGCGTCGGTCGATGGGGATCGAAGCGGTGCTGTACTGCGAATCTGCGAGGGGAGCCGGTCGTCGGGGATGAAGGCGCCGCTGGAATGGTTGGAGGGCGCGCAAGGGGAGGCTGGCCGGCAAGGGAGGCGAGTGGCTGGACGTTGACGGGGCAGCGTTGGCCGGTGAGGGAGGCGAGTGGTCGGACGGCTACGAGGCGGCCGTCGACGGGGAGGTAGACGGCGCTGGAGGAGTGGGGGAGCAGCGGTGTGGGGTCATCCGCCGGCGGTGGAGTGCGGCGTCGCCGGATGGGAGGCGGCGGCCATAGGGGATTGGGAGCAGGGCGGCGTGATGCAAGGGGGTGGTTGGAGGATTCGGGGGCCAGCAGAGTCGTTTTACGGATTTTGACCGGTCATTCCTGACGTTTGGTCCGTCCACGTCAGCCATGAGGTGCACAACCGGCGTGAAATCCTGTACCGAGCGGAAAAATCACGCGCGATGTTCGCTCCTAGCCAAAAATCGCGCGCCTTTCTTTCCACTTCACGTTCCTGAAGGTGGTGCACCGTCACGTACGTGCGCAAGCAGTTATTCTCCACGTGGATTGCCTCCCTTCACGAGTGTACGTCCACATTCCTGAAGGTTTCTTGTATTCGTGAAGGTAATCACCGGCCCCTTCAGGATTGACTTGATTCATTTGCGTCGGGGCAACATCCACGTCAGGAACGTGGTATGTTCCTGAAGGAGACCCTGCAACCATCAGGAATTACACAAACCGTCAGGAAAAAGTGCGTTTGGGGTAGTGTCAGGTCAATGCCGTGGAAGAGGAGAGAACACGCACATCGGTAGGGGCATACTACGTACTAGCAGGCCAGGGAAGGAATCACATATCTCGTAGCCGTAGCCATGAAGATCGATCCGCTGCCGAGGTTCATCTAGAACTGTAGCATCGGCAACAGTTTCTCAGACAGGTCATCTTGCAACAGTTGGAGAATTGTAGTAGCAGTGGTGGTGGTGGCGTCTCTCGACCGGGAGCTGCAGCGTGCAGCTTCTTCTAGAATTCTACGTACTTTTTTTTCTTCACCGGAGTAGAATATTACAGCCACTTTCGCTCGGAAAGTTTATACAGTAAAAAACTTTGGAGCGAGTGGCCAGCAGTACGACTTACTGCGACTTGAGCAATCACGTAGGGCCAGTGAGAGACACTGCGGAGTCGAAGCCATGTCACGGCATGGCGAGTTCTTGCTCGGGCCATTTACTCTGCCGCAGTGCGCGCGTCAGTGCATTAACGCGGCTCACCAACTTATTCGCTTCGCAGCGATTCCTCCCACTTCCCCCCGCCATCCGTCTCCAGTCTCCACTCTCCCTGTCGCTCTCCGTCGCCGGCCCGCTCATCCTCTTCCTCTGCGGCTGCGCAGCGCAACAACGTCGCTGCCGCGGCAGCAGCAGTTTACTACCGCGTGCCATGTCGTATTAAACCGTCGGCGTCGCAGCGCAGCGCAGCGCAGGGAGTGGGCACGGCCCTGTGCGCCGGATGCTCTTTGCCCGCCGCGCCACGAAATCAGTCCGCCCGGACCCTGCTCATATAATGCTCATGCGCCAACCTTCTGGACTGTTGCCATGTAGCTAGGTTGTTGGCGCTGGCATGGCGGCAGTCCAACAAGGGAACATGGAGCAGGCTGTGAACGGAGCGCAAGAACCGGGCAAGGTCGACGGCGAGGCTCCCGAGGCGGCGTCGACGACCAAAGCCGGGCGGCCGCCACCGATGTTGCGCCACATCACCGGGCGATCCAAGAGGTCTATGCCGCGTCTCTGCCGATTTTTTCTCCTTCTTGGTTTTGCTTGCCGCTCATCTCAAACCTGGTTCTATTTTTCTGTCTGTGTATCCACTGTCCAGTGCTTCTTCGGGCAGGAACTCGGAGACTTGCAAGCATGTCAGCGTGGAGCAACGCTTCAACCAAGCACAGGTGCTGCCTTCATGAGTGGAGATTGCTGATCAAGCAAGCACAGGTGCTGCCGTCGCGAATTACTGATCGGATTCCGTGAAAATTTCCATGGCAGAACCCGCCGGACCCGAGGAAGTCTTCTTGCTCCACGGATGGTTCCACAGTTCACCGGGCACCGCCGAGGGATCAACGGACGAGCGCGGCCACGGCGTCGCCGAACCACCACGTCTCGCTGGAGAACGACGTGAGTAAAAAAAGAACAATTAGCCACTGTTCTCCTGACGCTATGGTGCGCCATGGCTTCTTTTTCCGCTTTGAGTAATTGGTGTTGGCAATTGCTGGATTGTGGCAGGTCTCGCTGCAGCTGCATCTGCATCAGGAGAGGTCCATCCGGATCATGCTTGACCGGCGATCGGCCGGGCTTCCAGCACTGCCTCCTGGTCATAGGCACTTTCCACCTCATGTACCATTCATCTCCTACAGTTCTACTGCACAATGACAACGACAAAATTCCTCCAAAAAATTGTTTACATTTCCTTCCATGAAAAACAAAATTTACTTGCGATCGTCAGGCTAGTGCACTTTTAGTATTTTAGTGAATAGAAGCAGTGCAAGTGACAGGTGAAGATAGCACACAAGGGAAAGTGTCACATCACTCCATGGTGTTCCAAGTACAATTTCAGATATTCGCAAAAAGAAGTACAATTTCAGATGGTTGATTAAAAAATGAGTACGATTTCAATTGTGTGCTGAAGAGTGTGATTCTTGTTGTTATTCCTGCAGACAAAGGAACTGATAGCAGAGATTGAATTGCTCGAAGAGGAAATCACGAATCACGAGCAGCACGTCCTCTCACTCTACAGAAGTATATTTGATCAGTGCGTGTCCGGGCCATCATCAGGGCAGAGTTCCGGTATTTCATCCCCTGCTCATGCCAAGAGCATAAGTTCAAGGACGAGACGCAGCGACAATCGAGCATAATATCAAGTGCATTCTGCTCATCTAAGAAGCTGCCTCTCCAACCTTTCCATATCATGACATCAGTGTCAGAGTCGGGTAGAACGAAGAACATGCTCAAGTCCAAGATCAAGCATGAATCTTTCTCGAGCGAAATGTTGGATGTCCGTCCTGCCTCCTTTGCATCAGATCCATGGAAGGTAAAACATACTCCCTCGGTCCATAATGTAGGATGTTTTTTAACACTAGTACATGATGGGGCGGAGGGAGTACAAAAGAAATATAGTTTCAATAAATCCATACAGACATTTAATGTAGTGCATTCTGCTTGCTAATATTTACAAACAGACATATGTATGCCCTTTTTATACTATAATGCAAATTCTCTGCATTGTGGTACTTTCAGGAGCATACATTTTGTCCCAATTTCATATATTTTTTCAAAAAAGATTGAAAATGAATTTTCTAAAAGTGGCAGAAACAATTTCAATTTATATTGAAAAATCTATTTCAATACATATCTCATTCATATAACATGTTACAGATATATGAAATAGCAATTTCATATATTTCAGGGAAGTAATTTCATATTTCCAAAGAGTGAAACTTAGATTTCAAAAGAGTGGCATTCATTTTTTTTACCAAGTGATTTCAGTTATTCCAATGCCAACGCCATATTTCACAACCAGTGAAACTCATTATCTCAATCATCAAAGAACTGATTTCAATCCTTTCAAAAACAAATTTCACTAACATATTTTTACAAAAGATAGTAACTTCATATTTCAAAAGTGCCAAAAGCATTTTTAATTTTTTACAAAGTGATTTCAATTATTCCAATTCAAATTTCATATTTCGCGACAAGTGAAACTGATTACTTACACTATCAAAGTGTAACTAATTTCAGTTCTTTAAAATGTAAATTCAATCAATATAAACATATGTCATTGTGATTCCAACGTCAGTTCATAAACATATCAAAGTTCAAGTATTTCAAATAACGCAGACTATCACTTCGCAAATGTACACACTATTTTGTACAATTTTAGATAACGAAACCAAATGACACAAAAATTGATTCATTCATCTTCTCAATAATATCAATTGATTCCACTGGATCCCACAATGTATTTCACACACATTCCACAACAATAACCGATGCTATCTGTCACAAACATACAAACACCTGAAATTGAAGGAGCATAGGGAGGCCAGCCATCTGGTAAAGAAGCAAGCACTAGTAGAAAACAGGGCTATGGTTCCGGGCCAAATTTCACATTAGTCCCGGTTCAATCACGAACCGGGACTAATGTGAGCATTTATCCCGGTTCAGGCGGCTAAGGCATTAGTCCCGTTCACTGTGCCCTTTAGTCCCGGGTTTGTGCCTCAAACCGGGACTAAAGGGTGCGATGTCCATTAGTCCCGGTTCATGCCTCAAACCGACTAAAGATTAGACCTTTAGTCCCGGTTTGAGGCACGAACCGGGACTAATGGTTGAGACTTTAGTCCCGGTTCGTGCTACCTAACCGGTACTAAAGGTCCCATTTTCAAACTCTCTCCCCCCCCCCAAGTGGATCGCCTTTTCAATTTTAAAAAAAATAAAAGAAAATGATGGAAATGTCAAAAAAATAAAAGAAAATAAATTTCCCATGTGATATGTGGTCTAGTTGTTGGGAAAATTTGCAAATGTGAATTTCGACTTTAGTTGCAAAATCTCTCGGAATTTGTAAATATGGGCATAACTTTTGAATACTAACTCGGATGAAAAAGTTTTTATATGAAAAATCATCTACTCGACATGAAACTTTTCGAAACAACCAAGCGTTAGCAATTCAAGACGCAGTTCAAGTCTAGGGCGCTACAAACATTTCACCCCACAACACATACAACAATCTCGAGAATAGAACCGGCGATCGATTCTGTGGCAGTTCCCGTAATCATATTCTCGGAGAATCATGAGCTGAAAAGAACTGGCTCGGTGTGTTTCAGAGGCCTTGATCGAAGCTCCGCCACTGCCGCCGCCGCCCCTCAGTCACCGGTGACCGCGCTGCAGGGACGAAGACGCACAGGGCTGTGTGTCGTAACCACTGTTGGGGAACGTAGTAATTTCAAAATTTTCCTACGCACACACAGGACCATGGTGATGGCATAGCAACGAGAGGGGAGAGTGTTGTCTACGTACCCTCGTAGACCAAAGCGGAAGCGATCACAACGTAGAGGAAGTAGTCGACGCTCGCCTCGCGATCCTGCCGATCCCAGCGCCGTTATTCCGGCACCTCCGAGTCGATCACAACGTAGAGGAAGTAGTCAGACGTTCTCCTCGCGATCCAGCCGATCCCAGCGCATTACTCGGCGCGCCCGAGTTCTTGGCACACGTTCAGCTCGATGACGCTCCTCGGGCTCCGATCCAGCAAAGCTGCGGGGAGAGGGAGTTCCGTCAGCACGACGGCGTGGTGACGATCTTGATGTTTCACTGACGCAGGGCTTCACCTAAGCACCGCTACGATATGACCGAGGTGGAATATGGTGGAGGGGGGCACCGCACACGGCTAAGGAACGATCTCAAGGATCAACTTGTGTGTCCTAGGGTGCCCCTCCCCGTATATAAAGGAGGGAGAGAGGAGGTACGCCCAAGGGGGGCGACTAGGAGGGGGAAACCTACTCCAAGTAGGTTTCCTCTCTTCCTTATCTTATTTGGAGGGGAAGGAAGGAGTACTAGTATTTAGGAAATAGTACTAGTAGTAGAAATAGGAAGAGGGGAAGGAGAAAGGAAAGGGGGCGGCCCCCCCTCCATAGTCGGATTGGGCTTGGGGCGCGCCTCCCTTGTTCCTTCTCCTTCCTCCTACATGGGCCCAATAAGGCCCATATACCTCCCGGGGGTTCAGTAACCTCCGGAGCTCCAAACTTCTCCGAACCTTTCCGATGTCCAAATATATCCGTCCAATATATTAATCTTTATGTCTCGACCATTTCGAGACTCCTCGTCATGTCCGTGATCATATCCGGGACTCGAACAACCTTCGGTACATCAAAATACACAAACTCATAATATAACCATCATCGAAACCTTAAGCGTGCGGACCCTACGGTTCGAGAACAATGTAGACATGACCGAGACACATCTCCGGTGAATAACCAATAGCGGGACCTGGATGCCCATATTGGTTCCTACATATTCTACGAAGATCTTTATCGGTCAGACCGCATAACAACATACGTTGTTCCCTTTGTCATCGGTATGTTACTTGCCCGAGATTCGATCGTCGGTATCCAATACCTAGTTCAATCTCGTTACCGCAAGTCTCTTTACTCGTTCTGTAATACATCATCTCACAACTAACTCATTAGTTGCAATGCTTGCAAGGCTTATGTGATGTGTATCACCGAGAAGGCCCAGAGATACCTCTCCGACAATCGGAGTGACAAAACCTAATCTCGAAATACGCCAACCCAACAAGTACCTTTGGAGACACCTGTAGTACTCCTTTATAATCACCCGATTACGTTGTGGACGTTTGGTAGTACCCAAAGTGTTCCTCCGGTAAACGGGAGTTGCATAATCTCATGGTTATAGGAACATGTATAAGTCATGAAGAAAGCAATAGCAACATACTAAACGATCAAGTGCTAGGGTAACGGAATGGGTCATGTCAATCAGATCATTCTCCTAATGATGTGATCCCGTTAATCAAATGACAACTCATGTCTATGGTTAGGAAACATAACCATCTTTGATTAACGAGCTAGTCAAGTAGAGGCATACTAGTGACACTCTGTTTGTCTATGTATTCACACATGTATTATGTTTCCGGTTAATACAATTCTAGCATGAATAATAAACATTTATCATGATATAAGGAAATAAATAATAACTTTATTATTGCCTCTAGGGCATATTTCCTTCAGTCTCCCACTTGCACTAGAGTCAATAATCTAGTTCACTCAAGAATGATTCTAACACCCATGGAGTCTTGGTGCTGATCATGTTTTGCTCGTGGAAGAGGCTTAGTCAACGGGTCTGCAATGTTCAGATCCGTATGTACTTTGCAAATCTCTATGTCTCCCACTTGGACTTGGTCCCGAATGGAATTGAAGCGTCTCTTGATATGCTTGGTCCTCTTGTGAAATCTGGATTCCTTTGCCAAGGCAATTGCACCAAAGATTGTCACGAGAAGATCTTCATTGGTCCCGATGCACTAGGTATAACACCTAGATCGGAAATGAACTCTTTCATCGAGACTCCTTCATTAGCTGCTTAAGCAGCTATGTACTCCGCTTCACATGTAGATCCCGCCACGACGCTTTGTTTAGAACTGCACCAACCGACAGCTCCAATTGTTTAACAAAAACACGTATCCGGTTTGCGATTTAGAATCGTCCGGATCAGTGTCAAAGCTTGCATTGACGTAACCATTTATGACTAGCTCTTTGTCACCTCCATATACGAGAAACATATCCTTAGTCCTTTTCAGGTATTTCAGGATGTTCTTGACCGCTGTCCGATGATCCACTCCTGGATTACTTTGGTACCTTCCCGCCAAGCTTACAGCTAAGCATACGTCCGTCTGGTACACAGCATTGCATACATGATAGAGCCTATGGCTGAAGCATAGGGAACATCTTTCATTTTCTCTCTATCTTCAGCTGTGGTCGGGCATTGAGTCTGACTCAATCTCACACCTTGTAATACAGGTAAAAAACCTTTCTTTGCACGATCCATTTTGAACTTCTTCAAAACTTTATCAAGATATGTGCTTTGTGAAAGTCCAATTAAGCGCCTTGATCTATCTCTATAGATCTTGATGCCCAATATGTAAGCAGCTTCACCAAGGTCTTTCATCGAAAACTCTTGTTCAAGTATCCCTTTATGCTATCCAGAAATTCTATATCATTTCCGATCGGTAATATGTCATCTACATATAATATCAGAAATGCTACAGAGCTCCCACTCACTTTCTTGTAAATACAGGTTTCTCCATAAGTCTCAGATAAACCCAAATGCTTTGATCACACTATCAAAGCGTTTATTCCAACTCCGAGATGCTTGCACCAGTCCATAAATGGATCGCTGGAGCTTGCACACTTTGTTAGCTCCCTTTGGATTGATAAAACCTTCTGGTTGCATCATATACAACTCTTCTTCCGTAAAACCCATTCAGGAATGCGGTCTTTACATCCATTTGCCAAATTTCATAATCATAAAATGCGGCAATTGCTAACATGATTCGGACAGACTTAAGCATCGCTACGGGTGAGAAGGTCTCATCGTAGTCAACCCCTTGAACTTGTCGAAAACCCTTTGCGACAAGTCGAGCTTTATAGACAGCAATATTACCGTCAGCGTCGGTCTTCTTCTTGAAGATCCACTTGTTTTCTATTGCTTGCCGACCCTCGGGCAAGTCAACCAAAGTCCACACTTTGTTTTCATACATGGATCCCATCTCAGATTTCATGGCCTCAAGCCATTTTATGGAATCTGGGCTCACCATCGCTTCTTCATAGTTCGTAGGTTCATCATGATCTAGTAGCATGACTTCGAGAACAGGATTGCCGTACCACTGCAGTGCGGATTTTATTCTGGTTGATCTACGAGGTTCTGTAGTAACTTGATCTGAAGTTTCATGATCAACATCATCAACTTCCTCACTATTTGGTGTAGATGTCGCAGAAACTGGTTTCTGTGATAAACTACTTTCAAATAAGGGAGAAGGTACGGTTACCTCATCAAGTTCTACTTTCCTCCCACTCACTTCTTTCGAGAGAAACTCCTTCTCTAGAAAGGATCCATTCTTAGCAACAAATGTCTTGCCTTCGGATCTGTGATAGAAGGTGTACCCAACTGTTTCCTTTGGGTATCTTATGAAGATACATTTCTCCGATTTAGGTTCGAGCTTATCAGGTTGAAGCTTTTTCACATAAGCATCGCATCCCCAAACTTTAAGAAACGACAACTTTGGTTTCTTGCTAAACCATAGTTCATAAGGTGTCGTCTCAACGGATTTTGACGGTGTTCTATTCAGCGTGAATGCGGCCGTCTCAAGAGCATAACCCCAAAACGATAGCGGTAAATCTGAAGAGACATCATAGATCGCACCATATCTAGTAAAGTGCGATTACGACGTTCGGACACACCATTACACCGTGGTGTTCGGTGGCGTGAGCTGTGAAACTATTCCACATTATTTTAATTGAAGATCAAACTCAGAACTCAAATATTTATCTCCATGATCAGATCGCAGAAACTTTATTTTCTTGTTACGATGATTTTCCACTTCACTCTGAAATTCTTTGAACTTTTCAATTATTTCAGACTTATGTTTCATCAAGTAGATATACCCATATCTGCTCAAATCATCTTGTGAAGGTCAGAAAATAACGATACTTGCCACGAGCATCAACACTCATTGGATCGCATACATCGGTATGTATTATTTCCAATAAGTCAGTAGCTTGTTCCATTGTTAGGAGAAGCGGAGTTTTAGTCATCTTGCCCAAACGGCACGGTTCGCAAGCATCAAATGATTCATAATCAAGTGATTCCAAAAGTCCATCAGCATGGAGTTCTCTTCATGCGCTTTACACCAATATGACCTAAACGGCAGTGCCACAAATAAGTTGCACTATCATTATTAACTTTGCATCTTTTGGTTTCAATATTATGAATATGTGTATCACTATGATCGAGATCCAATGAATCATTTTCATTGGGTGTGTAACCATATAAGGTTTTATTCATGTAAGCAGAACAACAATTTATTCTCTTACTTAAATGAATAACCGTATTGCAATAAACATGATCAAATCATACTTATGCTCAACACCAAATAACACTTATTTAGGTTCCACACTAATCCCGAAAGTATAGGGAGTGTGCGATGATGATCATATCAATCTTGGAACTACTTCCAACACTCATCGTCACTTCCCCTTCAACTAGTTTCTGTTCATTCTGCAACTCCGTTTCAAGTTACTACTCTTAGCAACTGAACCAGTATCAAATACCGAGGGTTGCTGCGAACACTAGTAAAATACACATCAATAATCTGTATATCAAATATACCTTTGTTCACTTTGCCATCCTTCTTATCCGCCAAATACTTGGGGTAGTTCCGCTTCTAGTGACCAGTTCCATTGCAGCAAAAGCACTTAGTCTCGTGCTTAGGTCCAGACTTGGGCTTCTTCACTCGAGCAGCAACTTGCTTGCCGTTCTTCTTGAAGTTCCCCTTCTTTTCCCTTTGCCCTTTTCTTGAAACTAGTGGTCTTGTCAATCATCAACACTTGACGCTCTTTTCTTGATTTCTACCTCCGCAGTTTTCAGCATTGCGAAGAGCTCATGCATAGTCTTTACTAACCCTTGCATATTATAGTTCATCACGAAGCCTTTGTAGCTTGGTGGCAGTGATTGAAGAATTCTGTCAATGACACAATCATCCGGAAGATCAACTCCCGGTTGAGTCAAGTGATTGTAATACCCGGACATTCCGAGTATGTGCTCACCGATGCACCCATTCTCCTCCATCTTGCAGCTATAGAACTTATTGGAAGACTTCATATCTCTCAATCCGGGCATTACATTTGAAATATCAACTTCAACTCTTGGAACATCTCATATGCTCCACGACTTTCAAAACGTCGTTGAAGACCCGGTTCTAAGCCGTAAAGCATGGCACCTGAACTATAGAGTAGTCATCAGCTTTGCTTTCGCCAGACGTTCTTAACGCCGTCGGTTACATCAAGAAGAGTTCGGCACCTAGCGGTGCATCCAGGACGTAACTCTTACGTGCAGCAATGAGGATAATCCTCGTGTTACGGACCCAGTCCGTGTAATTGCTACCATCATCTTTCAACTTTGCTTTCTCAAGGAACGCATTAAAATTCAACGGAACAACAAAGACGAGCCATCTATCTACAAACAGACATAGACAAGCAAGATACTATCGGTACTAAGTTCATGATAAATTTAAGTTCAATTAATCATATTATTTAAGAACTCCCACTTAGAGACATCTCTCTAGTCATCTAAGTGATCACGTGATCCAAATCAACTAAACCATAACCGATCATCACGTGAGATGGAGTAGTTTTCAATGGTGAACATCTTATGTTGATCATATCTACTATATGATTCACGCCGACCTTTCGGTCTCCGTGTTCGAGGCCATATCTGCATATGCTAGGCTCGTCAAGTATAACCTGAGTATTCTGCGTGTGCAAAACTGGCTTGCACCCGTTGTAGATGGACGAGAGCTTATCACACCCGATCATCACGTGGTGTCTCAAAGACGCATTTAACTTTGGCAACGGTGCATACTCGTGGAGAACACTACTTGATAATTTTAGTGAGAGATCATCTTAAAATGCTACCGTCAATCAAAGCAAAATAAGATGCATAAAGGATAAACATCACATGCAATCAATATAAGTGATATGATATGGCCATCATCATCTTGTGCTTGTGATCTCCATCTCCAAGCACCGTCATGATCACCATCGTCACCGGTAGCGACACCTTGATCTCCATCGTAGCATCGTTGTCGTTTACGCCATCTATTGCTTCTACGACTATCGCTACCGCTTAGTGATAAAGTAAAGCAATTACAGTATGCGTTGCATTTCATACAATAAGCGACAACCATATGGCTCTCGCCGATTGCCGATAACTTCGGTTACAAAACATGATCATCTCATACAATAAAATATAGCATCACGTCTTGACCATATCACATCACAACATGCCCTGCAAAAACAAGTTAGACGTCCTCTACTTTGTTGTTGCAAGTTTTACGTGGCTGCTACGGGCTGAGCAAGAACCGTTCTTACCTACGCATCAAAACCACAACGATACTTCGTCAAATAGACTCCGTTTAACCTTCTCAAGGACCGGCGTAGCCACACTCAGTTCAACTAAAGTGAGAGAGACAGACACCCGCCAGCCACCTTTAAGCACGAATGCTCGTAGAACGGTGAAACCAGTCTCGCGTAAGCGTCTGCGTAATGTCGGTCCGGCCGCTTCATCTCACAATACCGCTGAACCAAAGTATGACATGCTTTGGTAGGTAGTATGACTTGTATCGCCCACAACTCACTTGTGTTCTACTCGTGCATATGACATCAACGCATAAAACCAGGCTCGATACCACTGTTGGGGAACGTAGTAATTTCAAAATTTTCCCACGCACACACAGGACCATGGTGATGGCATAGCAACGAGAGGGAGAGTGTTGTCTCACGCACTCGTGAGACCAAAGCGGAAGCGATCACAACGTAGAGGAAGTAGTCCAGACGTTCTCCTCGCGATCCTGCCGATCCCAGCGCCGTTATTCCGGCACCTCCGAGTCGATCACAACGTAGAGGAAGTAGTCAGACGTTCTCCTCGCGATCCAGCCGATCCCAGCGCCCGTTACTCGGCGCCCGAAGTTCTTGGCACACGTTCAGCTCGATGACGCTCCTCGGGCTCCGATCCAGCAAAGTTCTGGGGAGAGGGAGTTCCGTCAGCACGATGGCGTGGTGACGATCTTGATGTTTCACCGACGCAGGGCTTCGCCTAAGCACCGCTACGATATGACCGAGGTGGAATATGGTGGAGGGGGGCAACGCACACGGCTAAGGAACGATCTCAAGGATCAACTTGTGTGTCCTAGGGGTGCCCCCTCCCGTATATAAAGGAGGGAGAGAGGAGGTGGCCGGCCCAAGGGGGCGCCAAGGGAGGGGAAACCTACTCCAAGTAGGTTTCCTCTCTTTTCCTTATCTTATTTGGAGGGGAAGGAAGGAGTACTAGTATTTAGGAAATAGTACTAGTAGTAGAAATAGGAAGAGGGGAAGGAGAAAGGAAAGGGGCGGCCCCCCCTCCCCAGTCGGATTGGGCTTGGGCGCGCCCCCTCCCTTGTTCCTTCTCCTTCCTCCTACATGGGCCCAATAAGGCCCATATACCTCCCGGGGTTCGGTAACCTCCGGAGCTCCAAACTTCTCCGGAACCTTTCCGGTGTCCAAATATATCCGTCCAATATATTAATCTTTATGTCTCGACCATTTCGAGACTCCTCGTCATGTCCGTGATCATATCCGGGACTCGAACAACCTTCGGTACATCAAAATACACAAACTCATAATATAACCGCCATCGAAACCTTAAGCGTCACGGACCCTACGGTTCGAGAACAATGTAGACATGACCGAGACACATCTCCGTGAATAACCAATAGCGGGACCTGGATGCCCATATTGGTTCCTACATATTCTACGAAGATCTTTATCGGTCAGACCGCATAACAACATACGTTGTTCCCTTTGTCATCGGTATGTTACTTGCCCGAGATTCGATCGTCGGTATCCAATACCTAGTTCAATCTCGTTACCGGCAAGTCTCTTTACTCGTTCCGTAATACATCATCTCACAACTAACTCATTAGTTGCAATGCTTGTAAGGCTTATGTGATGTGTATCACCGAGAAGGCCCAGAGATACCTCTCCGACAATCGGAGTGACAAAACCTAATCTCGAAATACGCCAACCCAACAAGTACCTTTGGAGACACCTGTAGTACTCCTTTATAATCACCCGATTACGTTGTGACGTTTGGTAGTACCCAAAGTGTTCCTCCGTAAACGGAGTTGCATAATCTCATAGTTATAGGAACATGTATAAGTCATGAAGAAAGCAATAGCAACATACTAAACGATCAAGTGCTAGGCTAACGGAATGGGTCATGTCAATCAGATCATTCTCCTAATGATGTGATCCCGTTAATCAAATGACAACTCATGTCTATGGTTAGGAAACATAACCATCTTTGATTAACGAGCTAGTCAAGTAGAGGCATACTAGTGACACTCTGTTTGTCTATGTATTCACACATGTATTATGTTTCCGGTTAATACAATTCTAGCATGAATAATAAACATTTATCATGATATAAGGAAATAAATAATAACTTTATTATTGCCTCTAGGGCATATTTCCTTCAACCACACCCCCATCAATGGCGTCCGACAGTTACTTGCCCATCGGTTTTCCCAATCTTCGTTTTTTCTATGGCGGGGCAGACGATTGGCCTCCCCGTTAGTTTTAGGTCATCAAGCTCTCTCTGTCGTACTCCCCTCCCGGCCCCCTTCCACCGATTAACTACTGCCTTTGGGGTATATCGAGAGGGCAAAGTTTGAGCCTGCCACCCCTCCATGCCGCTACCCGTCCAAATCGATTAGCCTACACACACACACTGCCTCCTCCGCTGGGCACAAGGCAAAATGCGAGAACGAGCCACTCCTCTGTTTCAGGCCTCTGCTCATGAACTGATTTTTTGTGTAAAATATAGCTATATGCATTGATGGGTATAGTTAACTAGCCGATTAATGGTCGGCCGATTATTTCAGTTAATCAGTGGATTTGCCGATTAATCCCTACTCCCCAACCGACCGAGCAGCTACCAGTTACCGATATCCCAAATATTTGATGAGGACTAGGTTCCTTTCTTTTGTCGATTCATGGCAGTAGTACTTCATGAAGTTTTTTCTTAGAACTAGTACTTCAGGATATAAGTGGCATTGGATCCCACTTGTCCCACGAGTGCCACCCATCAAAAAGAGTCTAAATGTCGCAAATAGACATCCAGTAAAAATATGTGCCGCAAATGGACAGCCCAACAAAGGCCACCAACGGCCCAAAACACTTGATTCTGCCATGCCCTAGGCGCCGCCGCCGCCGTCTGCCCCCCCAATCCTCTCTGTGCTCCTTGGCTCCTCCTCTTCTCCCCACAGGTAAGCAAAGATCCCCCGCCCTGCCCCTCTGAATTCTTTTGTCTCCACTACTGATTATATTATCCACTAATGTGTTCTGGCCCTTTCGGTAGTGATGAGAATATTACAATAACTGTACTGTATTGGTCATTTAGTGTAATAACCAGCTCCTGTACTGCTGAAAACCTTGCTGGTAGTGCTAGTACTGCAGATGTTAATGAGTAATTTCAGTTAGCTTGCTCCTCTGAGGTCATGGGTCTTCTAATTTTTAATATGGTTTGCATGCAGTGTATGAAAATTTCTGTTGTAGAGAAACTGGTTATTAGTGTACAAATTCTGTTTAGTAGGGTAGACTTATTATACCACTCATCAGTTGATTTACTATGAGTCCAACCACTATACATTCACTCACGTTCTGCCATTCAATAATGTTGTTATTGCACAATATGGAATATATAACAGTTAATGATCTAACGCGGCAATGAAGAAATTACATAAACAAGTATAGAGACGTGGAAGAGTGGACATTGGACCTGTCAATGGAGAGGGCTGCGGTGCAACACTATCACTCCTCAAGCTTGGCCTTCGTAGAAGTACACCGTCCTGATTTTGCCTTCTGTACATAGACATATGGGAACTAAAATATCAATTCCTTTGCACTGGAATCATAAAACAAATTATTCAAAACTGAATCATATACTAATCACAGTCTCTAGTGATGCTGCAGCCAATCTTTTCAAAAGAAGAACAAAAATAGCATCTTTTACCTCAAGAAAAGTGTCAAATACTAAACAATGAGCCCTGCATGCTGTTACTAGTGAACTCTGCTATTACTAAACATGAAAGGTCTACAAGCTGTTACCTTTTTGGTCGATTTGGAGGCGCTAGGCTGGAAGGGAAACAGAGGGCGAGGAAGTGAGTCAGATCTGGAGGACAGAGACGCGCCGGGTCGGCGCGGAGGCGCTGGAGAGGCTCGACGACGAGGGGGGCTGTTGGACGTCGAAGGGGCGGTGCTGGAAGCGCCGGTCGATGCGGAGGCGCTGGAGAGGCTCGACGACGAGGGAGACTGTTGGACGTCGAAGGGGCGGCGCTGGAAGCGTCGGTCGATGGGGATCGAAGCGGCGCTGTACTGCGAATCTGCGAGGGGAGCCGGTCGTCGGGGATGAAGGCGCCGCTGGAATGGTTGGAGGGCGCGCAAGGGGAGGCTGGCCGGCAAGGGAGGCGAGTGGCTGGACGTTGACGGGGCAGCGTTGGCCGGTGAGGGAGGTGAATGGTCGGACGGCTACGAGGCGGCCGTCGACGGGGAGGTAGACGGCGCTGGAGGAGTGGGGGAGCAGCGGTGTGGGGTCATCCGCCGGCGGTGGAGTGCGGCGTCGCCGGATGGGAGGCGGCGGCCATAGGGGATTGGGAGCAGGGCGGCGTGATGCAAGGGGGTGGTTGGAGGATTCGGGGGCCAGCAGAGTCGTTTAGGGATTTTGACGGTCGTTCCTGACGTTTGGCCCGTCCACGTCAGCCATGAGGTGCACAACCGGCGCGAAATCCTGTACCGAGCGGAAAAATCACGCGCGTTGTTCGCTCCTAGCCAAAAATCGCGCCTTTCTTTCCACTGCACGTTCCTGAAGGTGGTGCACCGTCACGTACGTGCGCAAGCAGTTATTCCCCACGTGGATTGCCTCCCTTCACGAGTGTACGTCCACATTCCTGAAGGTTTCTTGTATTCGTGAAGGTAATCACCGGCCCCTTCAGGATTGACTTGATTCATTTGCGTCGGGGCAACATCCACGTCAGGAACGTGGTATGTTCCTGAAGGAGACCCTGCAACCATCAGGAATTACACAAACCGTCAGGAAAAAGTGCGTTTGGGGTAGTGTCAGGTCAATGCCGTGGAAGAGGAGAGAACACACACATCGGTAGGGGCATACTACGTACTAGCAGGCCACGGAAGGAATCACATATCTCGTAGCCGTAGCCATGAAGATCGATCCGCTGCCGAGGTTCATCTAGAACTGTAGCATCGGCAACAGTTTCTCTGACGGGTCGTCTTGCAACAGTTGGAGACTTGGAGTAGCCGTGGTGGTGGTGGCGTCTCTCTGACCGGGAGCTGCAGCGTGCAGCTTCTTCTAGAATTCTACGTACTCTTTTTTTTCTTCACTGGAGTAGAATATTACAGCCACTCGCTCGGAAAGTTTATACAGTAAAAAACTTTGGAGCGAGTGGCCAGCAGTACGACTTACTGCGACTTGAGCAATCACGTAGGGCCAGTGAGACACACTGCGGAGTCGAAGGCATGTCACGGCATGGTGAGTTCTTGCTCGGGCCATTTACTCTGTCGCAGTGCGCGCGTCAGTGCATTAACGCGGCTCACCAACTCATTCGCTTCCGCGCAGTTACTCCTCCCACTTCCCCCCGCCATCCGTCTCCAGTCTCCACTCTCCCTGTCGCTCTCCGTCGCCGGCCCGCTCATCCTCTTCCTCTGCGGCTGCGCAGCGCAACAACGTCGCTGCCGCGGCAGCAGCAGTTTACTACCGCGTGCCATGTCGTATTAAACCGTCGGCGTCGCAGCGCAGCGCAGCGCAGGGAGTGGGCACGGCCCTGTGCGCCGGATGCTCTTTGCCCGCCGCGCCACGAAATCAGTCCGCCCGGACCCTGCTCATATAATGCTCATGCGCCAACCTTCTGGACTGTTGCCATGTAGCTAGGTTGGTGGCGCTGGCATGGCGGCAGTCCAACAAGGGAACATGGAGCAGGCTGTGAACGGAGCGCAAGAACCGGGCAAGGTCGACGGCGAGGCTCCCGAGGCGTCGGCCGACGCATCAAGGCCGCTGCAGCCGCCACCAATGCTGCGCCACATCACCGGCGATCCAAGAGGTCTATGCTGCGTCTCTGCCGATTTTTTCTCCTTCTTGGTTTTGCTTGCCGCTCATCTCAAACCTGGTTCTATTTTTACGTACGGTGTATCCACCGTCGAAAGTGCTTCTTCGGCAGGAACTCGGAGACTTGCAAGCATGTCAGCGTGGAGCAACGCTTCAACCAAGCACAGGTGCTGCCTTCATGAGTGGAGATTGCTGATCAAGCAAGCACAGGTGCTGCCGTAGCGAATTACTGATCGGATTCCGTGAAAATTTCCATGGCAGAACCCGCCGGACCCGAGGAAGTCTTCTTGCTCCACGGATGGTTCCACAGTTCACCGGGCACCGCCGAGGGATCAACGGACGAGCGCGGCCACGGCGTCGCCGAACCACCATGTCTCGCTGGAGAACGACGTGAGTAAAAAAAGAACAATTAGCCACTGTTCTCCTGACGCTATGGTGCGCCATGGCTTCTTTTTTCCGTCTGAGTAATTGGTGTTGGCAATTGCTGGATTGTGGCAGGTCTCGTAGCTGCAGCTGCATCTGCATCAGGAGAGGTCCATCCGGATCATGCTTGACCGGGCGATCGGCCGGGCTTCCAGCACTCTGTCTCCTGGTCATAGGCACTTTCCAGCTCAGGTACCATTCATCTCCTACAGTTCTACTGCACAATGACAACGACAAAATTCCTCCAAAAAATTGTTTACATTTCCTTCCATGAAAAACAAAATTTACTTGCGATCGTCAGGCTAGTGCACTTTTAGTATTTTAGTGAATAGAAGCAGTGCAAGTGACAGGTGAAGATAGCACACAAGGGAAAGTGTCACCTCACTCCATGCTGTTCCAAGTACAATTTCAGATATTCGCAAGAAGAAGTACAATTTCAGATGGTTGATTAAAAAATGAGTACGATTTCAATTGTGTGCTGAAGAGTGTGATTCTTGTTGTTATTCCTGCAGACAAAGGAACTGATAGCAGAGATTGAATTGCTCGAAGAGGAAATCACGAATCACGAGCAGCACGTCCTCTCACTCTACAGAAGTATATTTGATCAGTGCGTGTCCGGGCCATCATCAGGGCAGAGTTCCGGTATTTCATCCCCTGCTCATGCCAAGAGCATAAGTTCAAGGACGAGACGACGACAATCGAGCATAATATCAAGTGCATTCTGCTCATCTAAGAAGCTGCCTCTCCAACCTTTCCATATCATGACATCAGTGTCAGAGTCGGGTAGAACGAAGAACATGCTCAAGTCCAAGATCAAGCATGAATCTTTCTCGAGCGAAACGTTGGATGTCCGTCCTGCCTCCTTTGCATCAGATCCACGGAAGGTAAAACATACTCCCTCGGTCCATAATGTAGGATGTTTTTTAACACTAGTACATGATGGGGCGGAGGGAGTACAAAAGAAATATAGTTTCAATAAATCCATACAGACATTTAATGTAGTGCATTCTGCTTGCTAATATTTACAAACAGACATATGTATGCCCTTTTTATACTATAATGCAAATTCTCTGCATTGTGGTACTTTCAGGAGCATACATTTTGTCCCAATTTGTACGTCTGAACCTGCTGATTTAAATGAGGAGATGCTGTGATCAATGCAGTACTTTCAAGCAGAAATGCACATATTGGACTTATTTTAACGATTGTTTCTTCCTTTGTTTTGCTTTTTTTTTCTTTACAAATAGCTGCCTTATTCAGGGAGTAGTTCTTTGGCACGTACTCTGAAAGATCATCTCTACCAATGTCCAAGCAAGATATCTGAAGAAATGGTTAGATGCATGGCTTCCATATACTGTCTTCTGCGCACGGAGTCACCAGAAAAGCCTGAAAAGGCTCGCTCACCGTTCTTGTCAAGATCATCAACAAGTGTCATTCTTCCTCTGAGGGGTAACAGTGAGGAGACTAATCCATCAAGTAACAAAAGCATTGTCGAAGTATGTTCAATCTCAGTCGAAAAGAATCAGACGCCAGATGTCTCCTGTGCAATTACCCACTACAGGTTTGTTGGAAAAATGATGATTATCGTACTTTATATCCTGGAGAGTAATTTATTTTCCAATAATTGTATAACAAATTCCATGGTGTTGCTTTGAGCTTAGGTTGCTTGTGGAGCAGCTTGAAAGGGTTGATCTGAGTATGTCAGAAACCAGTATCAAACTGGCCTTTTGGATCAACGTGTACAATTCTCTTGTCATGCATGTAATTGCCGAAAACTCTACACTGGTTTCTCTGTTTTTATTCTTTAATTTTTTTTAATTTTGCCAGTGTGTCATCCCTGTGTGATTCGCTCTGCAGGCATATCTAGCATATGGAATTCCAAACAGTTCTCTGAAAAGAATGGCTCTATTTCACAAGGTGAAAAGGATATTTTAGTTACAAGTTGTCCCTCGAGTGCTGGAGTTTATAATGATGTGGCTAACAAATAACTCACATTTTGCAGGCTGCCTACAATGTTGGTGGATATGCCGTGACAGCCAACTCCATTGAACACTCCTTGCTGTGCTGCAGATCCCCGCGGGTTGGTCGTGTACGTATGATTTGTGATCTCATGCCAATTCCTGAATTTAGATTCAGATAGTTCATGTAAAGCTGACAGCTTGAAATAAAATTTAAGACCCTAAAATTCAGTTTGGTAAACTATTCAGCAAATTCGCTGCAACAAACCAAAGAACATGAATAACACCTATAGTAATCAAATTAGCACGCTGAGGGCTGCTCTAACTGGTGTAAGTACGACCTTCTATTTCATGCCTAAGTTTGAATATAAATTCAGATAAATCAGGTAATGTCGACGGCTTCGGATAAAACATCAAAAGCATTTTTATATTCTAATTGCCAATTCCAAAAAAACAGTTAGGATCCTTTTTATGAAGCAACCTGTGTATGCTTGAAGAACTCAGTACTTCTGAACCAAGGCCCTAAATTCAGCTTGGTCAACTGTTCATGAATTCAGAAAAAACTAACCAAGAACACTGGACATCACTCTAGGAGTAGTCAAGTTAGCACAGGGAGGGAGACCTGATTTCTGGAGAAGTGAGGTCTGATCCAATTTTACACGCAGTGGTTTGAATCGATACTGTCGACGGCGATGCGGAAGAGATGCGCCGACGAGAAGCAGCTGGTCCAGCTCAAGTTCGGCCTGCCGGACTGCCAGCCTCAGGCCCTGTTCGCGCTGTGCACCGGTGCCTCCTCCGACCCCATGGTACGTACATACACCCTGACGCCGCCACCACACTTGATTGATCTCCTCGAGGCCTGAGCTGAGCTCCGGCGTTGCGTTGCGCTGCAGCTCAAGGTGTACACAGCGAAGAACGTGACGGAGGAGCTGGAGCGGGCGAAGCGGGAGTTCCTGCAGGCCGGCGTGGTGGTGCGCAAGTCGAGGAAGGTGTTCCTGCCGCGCCTCGTGGAGCGGTACGCCAAGGAGGAGGAGGCGACGACGGCGTCCTTGCGTGGGCGCGCGACAACTTGGACGGCCGGGCCGCGCAGGAGGCAGTCCAGCGGTGCGCCGCCGCCGCCGCCGCCGCCGCCGCGGCAGGGGGCCGGCGCAGGGCGTCGCAGGCCTTCGAGTGGCTCCCGTACAACGCCAGGTTCCGCTACGCCTTCGCGAGGAGCATGGTTGACAAGCAGGTCGCCGCGGTGCTGGCCTAGATTGTTCTCGCCTTCGTAGCTGCTGGCTGCTGCTACAACTGCCGATTACTGGTATATGTGTATATATATGGTTTTGGGATTAAGATAATGTGAACATCAAACTAGCAATCAAAGCATTTGGAATGAATGATGGGGTAAAAATGAACTTTGGATGAAACTTACCAGTGCTCATCTGTACAGATAGTTCAGTATGGGTTTTTTAGATGATAATCGATACTCGGCCAAAACACCCAGCTAGGTGTGTGTGTGAGAGCGCAAACCTCTTTTTACCGGTCCGGGATCTATCGGAGGTTCTTTGACCAATAAAATCTTATCACCTCAAAAGTTGTTATAAATGGTATCTCTGTATTTCACACATTTCTTCATTTAAACTGTTGTATTTCACCAGCTAGACCCCACCCACGTGATTTGACCAGCTGGGCCTATCCATGTTATTTCAGCCACGGTCCTACATCCGTATGAAGTTAAGGCCTGTTCGGAGGCCCTCTACTCCTCGACTCCGCTCGCGGAGCTGCCGGAACCGCAGTTGAAAATTATGGAGCGGACAAATCGGTACTCCGCAGATCTTTCTATTTTGCGGAGCTGGTCGAGTGCCGAACGGGCTCTTAGTCTCACTTCACAATTCATAAATGTACGAAAAATGTCAGCTTATTTTTCAAATGATCAACCTCTCTCACTTTAAATGGCAGTTCCATTTTTTTAAACAACTCAGCTACACATAGCTATTTCAATTCATACCTAACTGAAATATCATTTCAACTCTTTCAAAAATACATTGCAATCATTTCAAGTTTCCGATTTCAATAGTTTCATACATTGGTTTTCAGTTTCTTTAAATCTAATTCCACACCATCCAAAAAAATTGATATCATTTCAAAACCATTTTCAATTTTTAACAAAATTTATTTCATATATCCCAAAGTCACAAAAAGAAGTGAAACTGATTATTTCAGATTTAAAAAAACTAATTCAATTTATTTAAAAGGTGATTTAAGCTATTAAAATTTGGATAACGCTAAGCGCCACGCAGCGTGTGGTGGGAGCTAAAACCGCACACACGCCTTATAACACATTGAGTGCGCCACGTCACCGCATGCATGCATGTGAGAATCTTTTTGGATTTTCAGTTTTTAAAATGTTTTATCTCTTAAATGAAAAATCCGATTAAAGATCTGTTTTCAACATTAAATCCCTCACTACGAGATCTTCAAAACTAGATCCCATATCAATGTATTCGACGAATTTTTTTTGAGTTAAAAGTTGCCATGTGTATTGCACATGAATTGCCATGATGTTTACACTGAAGTTGCCATGACATTTTAGTTATTTTCTTCGACATTTAAAAGTAAATTTTGACATATTATAAAAGGGGAAATTAAGAAACTAGATTTGCCATGAACCATAAAACAAAATTGCCATAATACATGCACTTAAAATTGCCATGGTTCATACAAGAACTAATTTTCATGGTCAAAGTACTAGAATTGCCATCATAAAAAAACTAAAATTGCCATGCTCTACAAACTAAAATTGCCACATGGCAACTTTAGTTTAAACACTATGGCAACTATAGTGTAAACATCATGACAACTTTTGGGCAAAAAAAATTTCGTCGAAACATATCAACATGGGGTCTAGTTTTGAAGATCTCGTCGAGACGGATTTAATGGTGAAAACGGATTTTTGTTTTGATTTTTTAATTAGGAGATAAAACTTTTTTAAGCCGAAAACCAAAAATATTTCTGCTGATGTCATCTTTTCCTACGTGGCAAAATGAGTGGTGATGGAGATGTGTGGGCGATGTGCAAGATGCCACACGTGTGGGCGTTAGTTTTTCCGTAAAATTTCATATATTTTTTCAAAAAAGATTGAAAATGAATTTTCTAAAAGTGGCAGAAACAATTTCAATTTATATTGAAAAATCTATTTCAATACATATCTCATTCATATAACATGTTACAGATATATGAAATAGCAATTTCATATATTTCAGGGAAGTAATTTCATATTTCCAAAGAGTGAAACTTAGATTTCAAAAGAGTGGCATTCATTTTTTTACCAAGTAATTTCAGTTATTCCAATGCCAACGCCATATTTCACAACCAATGAAACTCATTATCTCAATCATCAAAGAACTGATTTCAATCCTTTCAAAAACAAATTTCACTAACATATTTTTACAAAAGACAGTAACTTCATATTTCAAAAGAGTGCCAAAAGCATTTTTAATTTTTTACAAAGTGATTTCAATTATTCCAACTCAAATTTCATACTTCGCAACAAGTGAAACTGATTACTTACACTATCAAAGAGTAACTAATTTCAGTTCTTTAAAATGTAAATTCAATCAGTATAAACATATGTCATTGTGATTCCAACGTCAGTTCATAAACAAAACAAAGTTCAAGTATTTCAAATAACACAGACTATCACTTCGCATATGTACACACTATTTTGTACAATTTCAGATCACGAAACCAAATGACACAAAAATTGATTCATTCATCTTCTCAATAATATCAATTGATTCCACTGGATCCCACAATGTATTTCACACACATTCCACAACAATAACCGATGCTATCTGTCACAAACATACAAACACCTGAAATTGAAGGAGCATAGGGAGGCCAGCCATCCGGTAAAGAAGCAAGCACTAGTAGAAAACAGGGCTATGGTTCCGGGCCAAATTTCACATTAGTCGGTTCAATCACGAACCGGGACTAATGTGAGCATTTATCCCGGTTCGATGCGGCTAAGGCATTAGTCCCGTTCACTGTGCCCTTTAGTCCCGGTTTGTGCCTCAAACCGGGACTAAAGGGTGCGATACCCATTAGTCGGTTCATGCCTCAAACCGGGACTAAAGATTAGACCTTTAGTCCCGGTTTGAGGCGCGAACCGGGACTAATGGGAATTGAACCTTTAGTCCCGGTTCGTGCCACGAACCGTACTAAAGGTCCCATTTTCAAACTCTCTCCCCGGTGGATCGCCTTTTCAAATTTTAAAAAAAATAAAAGAAAATGATGGAAATGTCAAAAAAAATAAAAGAAAATAAATTTCCCATGTGATATGTGGTCTAGTTGTTGGGAAAATTTGCAAATGTGAATTTCGACTTTATTTGCAAAATCTCTCTGGAATTTGTAAATATGGGCATAACTTTTGCATACTAACTCGGATGAAAAAGTTTTTTATATGAAAAATCATCTACTCGACATGAAACTTTTCGAAACAACCAAGCGTTAGCAATTCAAGACGCAGTTCAAGTCTAGGGCGCTACAAACATTTCACCCCACAACACATACAACAATCTCGTAATAGAAGGGCGGCTGATTCTCAGGCAGTTTCGAGAATCATATTACGGGAATCATGAGCTGAAAAGAACTGGCTCGGTGTGTTTCAGAGCGCTTGATCGAAGCTCCGCCATCGCCGCCGCCTCGATCACCGTGACCGCGCTGCGAGGGCGAAGACGCACAGGGCTGTGTGTCGTAACCACACCCCCATCAATGGCGTCCGACAGTTACTTGCCCATCGGTTTTCCCAATCTTCATTTTTTCTATGGCGGGGCAGACGATTGGCCTCCCCGTTAGTTTTAGGTCATCAAGCTCTCTCTGTCGCATTCTCCCGGCCCCTTCCACCGATTAACTACTGCCTTTGGGGTATATCAGAGGGCAAAGTTTCGAGCCCGGCCACCCCTCCATGCCGCTACCCGTCCAAATCGATTAGCCTACACACGCACACTGCTCCCTCCGCGGGCACAAGGCAAGGTACGAGAACGAGCCACTCCTCTGTTTCAGGCCTCTGCTCATGAACTGATTTTTTGTGTAAAATATAGCTATATGCATTGATGGGCATAGTTAACTAGCCGATTAATGGTCGGCCGATTATTTCAGTTAATCAGTGGATTTGCCGATTAATCCCTACTCCCCAACCGACCGAGCAGCTACGATTACCGATATCCCAAATATTTGATGAGGACTAGGTTCCTTTCTTTTGTCGATTCATGGCAGTAGTACTTCAGGAAGTTTTTTCTTAGAACTAGTACTTCAGGATATAAGTGGCATTGGATCCCACTTGTCCCACGAGTGCCACCCATCAAAAAGAGTCTAAATGTCGCAAATAGACATCCAGTAAAAATATGTGCCGCAAATGGACAGCCCAACAAAGGCCACCAACGGCCCAAAACACTTGATTCTGCCATGCCCTAGGCGCCGCCGCCGCCGTCTGCCCCCCCCCCCTCCCCAATCCTCTCTGTGCTCCTTGGCTCCTCCTCTTCTCCCCACAGGTAAGCAAAGATCCCCCGCCCTGCCCCTCTGAGTTCTTTTGTCTCCACTACTGATTATATTATCCACTAATGTGTTCTGGCCCTTTCGGTAGTGATGAGAATATTACAATAACTGTACTGTATTGGTCATTTAGTGTAATAACCAGCTCCTGTACTGCTGAAAACCTTGCTGGTAGTGCTAGTACTGCAGATGTTAATGAGTAATTTCAGTTAGCTTGCTCCTCTGAGGTCATGGGTCTTCTAATTTTTAATATGGTTTGCATGCAGTGTATGAAAATTTCTGTTGTAGAGAAACTGGTTATTAGTGTACAAATTCTGTTTAGTAGTGTAGACTTATTATACCACTCATCAGTTGATTTACTATGAGTCCAACCACTATACATTCACTCACGTTCTGCCATTCAATAATGTTGTTATTGCACAATATGGAATATATAACAGTTAATGATCTAATGCGGCAATGAAGAAATTACATAAACAAGTATAGAGACGTGGAAGAGTGGACATTGGACCTGTCAATGGAGAGGGCTGCGGTGCAACACTATCACTCCTCAAGCTTGGCCTTCGTAGAAGTACACCGTCCTGATTTTGCCTCCTGTACATAGACATATGGGAACTAAAATATCAATTCCTTTGCACTGGAATCATAAAACAAATTATTTAAAACTGAATCATATACTAATCACAGTCTCTAGTGATGCTGCAGCCAATCTTTTCAAAAGAAGAACAAAAATAGCATCTTTTACCTCAAGAAAAGTGTCAAATACTAAACAATGAGCCCTGCATGCTGTTACTAGTGAACTCTGCTATTACTAAACATGAAAGGTCTACAAGCTGTTACCTTTTTTGGTCGATTTGGAGGCGCTGGGCTAGAAGGGAAACAGAGGGCAAGGAAGTGAGTCAGATCTAGAGGACGAGGACGCGCCGGTCGATGCGGAGGCGCTGGAGAGGCTCGACGACGAGGGGGGCTGTTGGACGTCGAAGGGGCGGCGCTGGAAGCGCCGGTCGATGCGGAGGCGCTGGAGAGGCTCGACGACGAGGGAGACTGTTGGACGTCGAAGGGGCGGCGCTGGAAGCGCCGGTCGATGGGGATCGAAGCGGCGCTGTACTGCGGATCTGCGAGGGGAGCCGGTCGTCGGGGATGAAGGCGCCGCTGGAATGGTTGGAGGGCGCGCAAGGGGAGACTGGCTGGCAAGGGAGGCGAGTGGCTGGACGTTGACGGGGCAGCGTTGGCCGGTGAGGGAGGCGAGTGGTCGGACGACTACGAGGCGGCCGTCGACGGGGAGGTAGACGGCGCTGGAGGAGTGGGGGAGCAGCGGTGTGGGGTCATCCGCCGGCTGTGGAGTGCGGCGTCGCCGGATGGGAGGCGGCGGCCATAGGGGATTGGGAGCAGGGCGGCGTGATGCAAGGGGGTGGTTGGAGGATTCGAGGGCCAGCAGAGTCGTTTTAGGGATTTTGACCGGTCGTTCCTGACGTTTGGCCCGTCCACGTCAACCCTGTGGTGCCCAAACCGCACGAAATCCTGTACCGAAGCGGAAAAATCACGCAGCGTTGTTCGCTCCTAGCCAAAAATCGCGCCTTTCTTTCCACTGCACGTTCCCGAAGGTGGTGCACCGTCACGTACGTGCGCAAGCAGTTATTCCCCACGTGGATTGCCTCCCTTCACGAGTGTACGTCCACATTCCTGAAGGTTTCTTGTATTCGTGAAGGTAATCACCGGCCCCTTCAAGATTGACTTGATTCATTTGCGTCGGGGCAACATCCACGTCAGGAACGTGGTATGTTCCTGAAGGAGACCCTGCAACCATCAGGAATTACACAAACCGTCAGGAAAAAGTGCGTTTGGGGTAGTGTCAGGTCAATGCCGTGGAAGAGGAGAGAACACGCACATCGGTAGGGGCATACTACGTACTAGCAGGCCAGGGAAGGAATCACATATCTCGTAGCCGTAGCCATGAAGATCGATCCGATGCCGAGGTTCATCTAGAACTGTAGCATCGGCAACAGTTTCTCTGACGGGTCGTCTTGCAACAGTTGGAGACTTGGAGTAGCCGTGGTGGTGGTGGCGTCTCTCTGACCGGGAGCTGCAGCGTGCAGCTTCTTCTAGAATTCTACGTACTCTTTTTTTTCTTCACTGGAGTAGAATATTACAGCCACTCGCTCGGAAAGTTTATACAGTAAAAAACATTGGAGCGAGTGGCCAGCAGTACGACTTACTGCGACTTGAGCAATCACGTAGGGCCAGTGAGAGACACTGCAGAGTCGAAGCCATGTCACGGCATGGCGAGTTCTTGCTCGGGCCATTTACTCGCCACGCGCGGCGTCGATTGCATTAACGCTGCTCACCAACTCATTCGCTTCGCCAGCGATTACTCCTCCCACTTCCCCCCGCCATCCGTCTCCAGTCTCCACTCTCCCTGTCGCTCTCCGTCGCCGGCCCGCTCATCCTCTTCCTCTGCGGCTGCACAACGCAACAACGTCGCTGCCGCGGCAGGATCAGTTTACTACCGCGTGCCATGTCGTATTAAACCATCGGCATCGCAGCGCAGCGCAGGGAGTGGGCACGGCCCTATGCGCCGGATGTTCTTTGCCCGCCGCGCCACGAAATCAGTCCGCCCGGACCCTGCTCATATAATGCTCATGCGCCAACCTTCTGGACTGTTGCCATGTAGCTAGGTTGGTGGCGCTGGCATGGCGGCAGTCCAACAAGGGAACATGGAGAAGGCTGTGAACGGAGCGCAAGAACCGGGCAAGGTCGACGGCGAGGCTCCCGAGGAGGCGTCGACGACCAAGGCCGCGGCGGCCGCCACCGATGCTGCGCCACATCAGCGGCGATCCAAGAGGTCTATGCCGCGTCTCTGCTGATTTTTTCCCCTTCTTGGTTTTGCTTGCCGCTCATCTCAAACCTGGTTCTATTTTTCTGTCTGTGTATCCACTGTCCAGTGTTGGGGAACGTTGCAGAAAATTAAAATTTTCCTACGGTTTCACCAAGATCCATCTATGAGTTCATCTAAGCAACGAGTCAAGGGAGAGAGTAAGCATCTACATACCACTTGTAGATCGTGTGCGGAAGCTTTCACAGGATGGTGATGAGGGAGTCGTACTCGCCGTGATTCGGATCACCGACGACCAAGCGCTGAAAGGACAGCACCTCCGCGTTCAACACACGTACGGGACGACGACGTCTCCTCCGTCTTGATCCAGCAAGGAGGAAGGAGAGGTTGAGGAAGACAACTCCAATGGCAGCACGACGGCGTGGTGCAATTGGTGCAGCAGTTCTCCGTCGAGCTCGCCAAGCTCGCACGGAGAAGGAGAGGTGTTGGGGAGGGGAGGGGCTGCGCCTTCAATTGTGTGTTGCAGCCCTCCCCTCACCCCTCTATATATAGGAGGAGAGGGGCAAGGGGGCCGGCCCTCTAGGGGAAACCCTAGAGGGGGGGCGGCGGCCAAAGGGAGAGGGGAAGAGGGGTGGCTTGCCCCCCAAGCTAGGGGGGCGCCCCCTCTAGGGTTTCCCCCTCCCTTGCCCTAGCCGCATGGGCCTTGGTGGGGAGGCGCGCCCAGCCCACTAGGGGCTGGCTCCCTCTCCCACACAGCCCATGTGGCCCCCCCGGGAGGGGTGGCCCCTCCCGGTGGACCCCCGGAACCCTCCCGGTGGCCCCGGTACAATACAGTATACCCCGAAACTTTCCGGAGTCCGTTTAACCACTTTCCATATATAAATCTTTACCTCCGGACCATTCCGGAACTCCTCGTGACGTCCGGGATCTCATCCGGGACTCCGAACAACATTCGGTAATCACATACAAGTCTTCCTAATAACCCTAGCGTCACCGAACCTTAAGTGTGTAGACCCTACGGGTTCGGGAGACATGCAGACATGACCGAGACGACCTCAGGTCAATAACCAACAGCGGGATCTGGATACCCATGTTGGCTCCCACATGCTCCTCGATGTTTTCATCGGATGAACCACGATGTCAAGGGTTCAAGCAACCCCGTATTCTATTCCCTTTGTCGACGGTATGTTACTTGCGAGACTTCGATCGTCGGTATCCCAATACCTCGTTCAGTCTCGTTACGGCAAGTCACTTTACTAAATACCGTAATGCATGATCCCGTGACCGGACACTTGGTCACCTTGAGCTCAATATGATGATGCACAACCGAGTGGGCCGGTGATACCTCTTCGTAACACGGAGTGACAAATCGATCTCGATCCGTGTCAACCCAATAGACACTTTCGGAGATACCTGTAGTGCACCTTTATAGTCACCCGATTACGTTGTGACGTTTGGTACACCCAAAGCACTCCTACGGTATCCGGGAGTTACACGATCTCATGGTCTAAGGAAGAGATACTTGACATTGGAAAAGCTCTAGCAAAACGAACTACACGATCTTGTGCCATGCTTAGGATTGGGTCTTGTCCATCACGTCATTCTCCTAATGACGTGATCCCGTTGTCAATGACATCTGATGTCCATAGTTAGGAAACCATGACTATCTGTGGACCAACGAGCTAGTCAACTAGAGGCTTACTAGGGACGTATTGTGGTCTATGTATTCACACATGTATTACGATTTCCGGACAATACAATTATAGCATGAATAAAAGACAATTATCATGGACAAGGAAATATAATAATAATGCTTTTATCATTGCCTCTAGGGCATATTTCCAACAGTCTCCCACTTGCACTAGAGTCAATAATCTAGTTACATTGTGATGAATCGAACACCCATAGAGTTCTGGTGTTGATCATGTTTTGCCCGCGAGAGAGGTTTAGTCAACGGATCTGCGATATTCAGATCCGTGTGCACTTTACAAATTTCTATGTCTCCATCTTGAACATTTTCACGGATGGAGTTGAAGCGACGCTTGATGTACCTGGTCTTCTTGTGAAACCTGGGCTCCTTTGCAAGCGCAATAGCCCCAGTGTTGTCACAGAAGAGTTTGATCGGCCCCGACGCATTGGGTATGACTCCTAGGTCGGTGATGAACTCCTTCACCCAAATTGCTTCATGCGCTGCCTCCGAGGCTGCCATGTACTCCGCTTCACATGAAGATCCCGCCACGACGCTCTGCTTGCAGCTGCACCAGCTTACTGCTCCACCATTCAACATATACACGTATCCGGTTTGTGACTTTGAGTCATCCAGATCTGTGTCGAAGCTAGCGTCGACGTAACCCTTTACGACGAGCTCTTCGTCACCTCCATAAACGAGAAACATGTCCTTTGTCCTTTTAAGGTACTTCAGGATATTCTTGACCGCTGTCCAGTGTTCCTTGCCGGGATTGCTTTGGTATCTTCCTACCAAACTTACGGCAAGGTTTACATCAGTTCTGGTACACAGCATGGCATACATAATAGATCCTATGGCTGATGCATAGGGGATGACACTCATCTCTTCTTTATCTTTTGCCGTGGTCGGGCATTGAGCTGAGCTCAATTTCACACCTTGCAGTACAGGCAAGAACCCTTTCTTGGACTGATCCATTTTGAACTTCTTCAAAATCTTATCAAGGTATGTGCTTTGTGAAAGATCTATGAGGCATCTCGATCTATCTCTATAGATCTTGATGCCTAATATATAAGCAGCTTCTCCAAGATCCTTCATTGAAAAACTTTTATTCAAGTAGGCCTTAATGCTGTCCAAAAGTTCTATATCATTTCCCATCAAAAGTATGTCATCTACATATAATATGATAAATGCTACTGAGCTCCCACTCACTTTCTTGTAAACGCAGGCTTCTCCATAAGTCTGCATAAACCCAAACGCTTTGATCATCTCATCAAAGCGAATGTTCCAACTCCGAGATGCTTGCACCAGCCCATAAATGGAACGCTGGAGCTTGCATACTTTGTCAGCATTCTTAGGATCGACAAAACCTTCCGGCTGCATCATATACAGCTCTTCCTTAAGATAACCGTTAAGGAACGCTGTTTTGGCGTCCATCTGCCATATCTCATAATCATAGTATGCGGCAATTGCTAACATGATTCGGACGGACTTAAGCTTCGCTACGGGAGAGAAAGTCTCATCGTAGTCAATCCCTTGAACTTGTCGATAAACCTTAGCGACAAGTCGAGCTTTATAGACGGTAACGTTACCATCTGCGTACGTCTTCTTCTTAAAGATCCATTTGTTTTCTATCGCTCGCCGATCATCAGGCAAGTCTGTCAAAGTCCATACTTTGTTTTCATACATGGATCCTATCTTGGATTTCATGGCTTCAAGCCATTTGTTGGAATCCGGGCCCGCCATCGCTTCTTCATAGTTCGAAGGTTCACCGTTGTCTAACAACATGATTTCCAGGACAGGGTTGCCGTACCACTGCAGTGCGGAGCGTGTCCTAGTGGACCTCTGAAGTTCAAGAGCAACTTGATCCAAGTACCTTGATCATCATCATTAATTTCCTCTCCGATCGGTGTAGGCACCACAGGAACATTTTCTGAGCTGCATTACTTCCGGTTCAAGAGGTAGTACTTCATCGAGTTCTATTTTCCTCCCACTTACTCCTTTCGAGAGAAACTCTTTTTCGAGAAAGGTTCCGTTCTTGGCAACAAAGATCTTGCCTTCGGATCTAAGGTAGAAGGTATACCCAAGGGTTTCCTTAGGGTATCCTATGAAGACGCATTTTTCCGACTTGGGTTCGAGCTTTTCAGGTTGAAGTTTCTTGACATAAGCATCGCATCCCCAAACTTTTAGAAACGACAGCTTAGGTTTCTTCCCAAACCATAATTCATACGGTGTCGTCTCAACGGATTTAGACGGTGCCCTATTTAAAGTGAATGTAGCTGTCTCTAGAGCGTATCCCCAAAATGATAGCGGTAAATCGGTAAGAGACATCATAGATCGCACCATATCCAATAGAGTGCGATTACGATGTTCGGATACACCGTTCTGTTGAGGTGTTCCAGGCGGCGTGAGTTGTGAAACGATTCCACATTTTCTTAAGTGTGTACCAAATTCGTGACTTAAATATTCTCCTCCATGATCTGATCGCAAGAATTTTATCTTTCGGTCACGTTGATTCTCTACCTCATTCTGAAATTCCTTGAACTTTTCAAAGGTCTCAGACTTGTGTTTCATCAAGTAGACATACCCATATCTACTTAAGTCATCTGTGAGAGTGAGAACATAACGATAGCCACCACGAGCCTCAACACTCATTGGACCGCACACATCAGTATGTTTGATTTCCAACAAGTTGTTTGATTAGTCTTGGTCATCTTGCCCATGAGGCATGGTTTGCATGTGCCAAATGATTCATAATCTAGAGACTCGAAGTCCATCTGCATGGAGCTTCTTCATGCGCTTGACACCAATGTGACCAAGGCGGCAGTGCCACAAGTATGTGGTACTATCGTTATCAACTTTACATCTTTTGGTATTCACACTATGAATATGTGTAACATTACGTTCGAGATTCATTAAGAATAAACCATTGACCATCGGAGCATGACCATAAAACATTTCTCTCATATAAATAGAACAACCATTATTCTCGGATTTAAATGAGTAGCCATCTCGTATTAAACGAGATCCTGATACAATGTTCATGCTCAAACTCGGCACTAAATAACAATTATTAAGGTTTATAACTAATCCCGTAGGTAAATGTAGAGGTAGCATGCCGATGGCGTTCACATCGACCACGGAACCATTCCCGACGCCAAGATCGTCACCTGCGTCCTTCGCCGGTCTCCGTTTATTCCGCAGCTCCTCCTGTGAGTTACAAATATGAGCAACGGCACGGTATCAAATACCGGGAGTTACTACGAGTCTTGGTAAGGTACACATCAATTACATGTATATCAAATATACCTTTAGTGTTGCCGCCTTCTTGTCCGCTAAGTATTTGGGGCAGTTCCGCTTCGGTGGCCCTTCCCTTTGCAATAAAAGCACTCTGTCTCGGGCTTGGGTCCATTCTTTGACTTCTTCTTCCGGTAACTTGCTTGCGGGTGCGGCAACCTCCTTGCCGTCCTTCTTGAAGTTTTTCTTGCCCTTGCCCTTCTTGAACTTAGTGGTTTTATTGACCATCAACACTTGATGTTCTTTCTTGATTTCAACCTCTGCTGACTTCACATTGAGAATACTTCGGAATGGTCTTCTCCATCCCCTGCATATTGTAGTTCATCACAAAGCTCTTGTAGCTTGGTGGGAAGCGATGAAGGATTCTGTCAATGACCGCCTCGTCCGGAGGTTTATGTCCAATTTGGGACAGGCGGTTGTGCAACCTAGACATTTTGAGTATGTGTTCACTGACAGAACTGTTTTCCTCCATCTTACAACTATAGAACTTGTCGGAGACTTCATATCTCTCGACCCGGGCATGAGCTTGAAAAACAAGTTTTAGCTCCTCGAACATCTCATATGCTCCGTGTTGCTCAAAACGCTTTTGGAGCCCCGGTTCTAAGCTGTAAAGCATGCCGTGACCGAACGAGGGAGTAATCATCAGCACGAGACTGCCAAGCGTTCATAACGTCTTGGTTCTCTCGGATGGGTGCATCACCTAGCGGTCCTTGTAGGACATATTGTTTCTTGGCAGCTATGAGGATAATCCTCAGGTTCCGGACCCAGTCCGAATAGTTTCTGCCATCATCTTTCAGCTTGGTTTTCTCTAGGAACGCGTTGAAGTTCATGGTGACATGAGTGTTGGCCATTTGATTTACAAGACATATTGCAAAGATTTTAGACTATTGTTCATGATAATAAAGTTCATCTAATCAAATTATTAATGAACTCCCACTTAGATTAGACATCCCTCTAGTCATCTAAGTGTTACACGATCCGAGTCGACTAGGCCGTGTCCGATCATCACGTGAGACGGACTAGTCATCGTCGGTGAACATTCTCATGTTGATCGTATCTTCCATACGACTCGTGTTCGACCTTCGGTCTCCGTGTTACGAGGCCATGTCTGTACATGCTAGGCTCGTCAAGTTAACCCTAAGTGTTCAGCGTGTGTAAATCTGTCTTACACCCGTTGTATGTGAACGTAAGAATCCATCACACCCGATCATCACGTGGTGCTTAGAAGCTGACGAACTTTAGCAACGGTGCACAGTTAGGGAGAACACTTCTTGAAATTGTTGTAAGGGATCATCTTATTTACTACCGTCGTTCTAAGTAAACAAGATGCAAAAACATAATAAACATCACATGCAATTATATAGTAGTGACATGATATGGCCAATATCATATAGCTCCTTTGATCTTCATCTTCGGGCTCCATGATCATCCTGTCACCGGCATGACACCATGATCTCCATCATCATGATCTCCATCATCGTGTCTTCATGAAGTTGTCACGCCAACGACTACTTCTACTTCTATGGCTAACGCGTTTAGCAATAAAGTAAAGTAATTTACATGGCGTTCTTCAATGACACGCAGGTCATACAAAAATAAAGACAACTCCTATGGCTCCTGCCGGTTGTCATACTCATCGACATGCAAGTCGTGATTCCTATTACAAGAACATGATCTCATACATCACATATATCATTCATCATTCATCACAACTTTGGCCATATCACATCACATGAAAATCGCTGCAAAAACAAGTTAGACGTCCTCTAATTGTTGTTGCATCTTTTACGTGGCTGCAATTGGGTTCTAGCAAGAACGTTTTCTTACCTACGAATAACCACAACGTGATTTTGTCAACTTCTATTTACCCTTCATAAGGACCCTTTTCATCGAATCCGCTCCAACTAAAGTGGGAGAGACAGACACCCGCCAGCCACCTTATGCAACTAGTGCATATCAGTCGGTGGAACCGGTCTCACGTGGAAATGCGTGTAAGGTTGGTCCGGGCCGCTTCATCCCACAATACCGCTGACGCAAGATAAGACTAGTAGCGGCAAGCAAGTTGACAAGATCCACGCCCATAACAAAATTGTGTTCTACTCGTGCAAAGAGAACTACGCATAGACCTAGCTCATGATGCCACTTTGTTGGGGAGCGTTGCAGAAAATTAAAATTTTTCCTGCGGTTTCACCAAGATCCATCTATGAGTTCATCTAAGCAACGAGTCAAGGGAGAGAGTTAGCATCTACATACCACTTGTAGATCGAGTGCGGAAGCTTTCACGGGATGGTGATGAGGGAGTCGTACTCGCCGTGATTCGGATCACCGACGACCAAGCGCTGAAAGGACAACACCTCCGCGTTCAACACACGTACGGGACGACGACGTCTCCTCCGTCTTGAAGGAGGAAGGAGAGGTTGAGGAGGAAGGAGAGGTTGAGGAAGACAACTCCAATGGCAGCACGACAGCGTGGTGCAATTGGTGCAGCAGTTCTCCGTCAGGGCTTGTGGCTTCGCTTGCGGAGAAGGAGAGGTGTTGGGAGGGAGGGCTGCGCCTTCAATAGTGTGTTGCAGCCGTCCCCTCACCCCTCTTTATATAGGAGGAGTGGGGCATGGGGGCCGGCCCTCTTGGGGAAACCCTAGTGGGGGCGGCGCCAAAGGGAGAGGGAAGAGGGTGGCTTGCCCCCAAGCTGAGGCGCCCCTCTGGGGTTTCCCCTCCCTTGCCCTAGCCATGGGCCTTGGTGGGAGGCGCGCCCAGCCCACTAGGGACTGGCTCCTCTCCCACACAGCCCATGTGGCCCCCGAGGGGTGGCCCCTCAGTGGACCCGGAACCCTCCCGGTGGCCCGGTACAATGCAGTATACCCTGAAACTTTCCGGAGTCCGTTTAACCACTTTCCATATATAAATCTTTACCTCCGGACCATTCCGGAACTCCTCGTGACGTCCGGGATCTCATCCGGGACTCCGAACAACATTCGGTAATCACATACAAGTCTGCCTAATAACCCTAGCGTCACCGAACCTTAGGTGGGTAGACCCTAGGGGTTCGGGAGACATGCAGACATGACCGAGACGACCTCAGGTCAATAACCAACAGCGGGATCTGGATACCCATGTTGGCTCCCACATGCTCCTCGATGTTGTCATCGGATGAACCACGATGTCAAGGGTTCAAGCAACCCCGTATTCTATTCGCTTTGTCATACGGTATGTTACTTGCCCGAGACTCGATCGTCGGTATCCCAATACCTCGTTCAGTCTCGTTACCGGCAAGTCACTTTACTCGTACCGTAATGCATGATCCCGTGACCAGACACTTGGTCACCTTGAGCTCAATATGATGATGCACTACCGAGTGGGCCCAGTGATACCTCTCCATAACACGGAGTGAGAAATCCCAGTCTCGATCCGTGTCAACCCAATAGACACTTTCGGAGATACCTGTAGTGCACCTTTATAGTCACCCAGTTACGTTGTGACGTTTGGTACACCCAAAGCACTCCTACGGTATCCGGGAGTTACACGATCTCATGGTCTAAGGAAGAGATACTTGACATTGGAAAAGCTCTAGCAAAGCGAACTACACGATCTTGTGCCATGCTTAGGATTGGGTCTTGTCCATCACGTCATTCTCCTAATGGCGTGATCCGTTGTCAATGACATCGATGTCCATAGTCAGGAAACCATGACTATCTGTTGACCAACGAGCTAGTCAACTAGAGGCTTACTAGGGGCGTATTGTGGTCTATGTATTCACACATGTATTACGATTTCCGGACAATACAATTATAGCATGAATAAAAGACAATTATCATGAACAAGGAAATATAATAATAATGCTTTTATCATTGCCTCTAGGGCATATTTCCAACATCCAGTGCTTCTTCGGGCAGGAACTCGGAGACTTGCAAGCATGTCAGCGTGGAGCAACGCTTCAACCAAGCACAGGTGCTGCCTTCATGAGTGGAGATTGCTGATCAAGCAAGCACAGGTGCTGCCGTCGCGAATTACTGATCGGCTTCCGTGAAAATTTCCATGGCA
Source organism: Aegilops bicornis (assembly GCA_021605145.1). Lineage (NCBI taxonomy): Eukaryota > Viridiplantae > Streptophyta > Magnoliopsida > Poales > Poaceae > Aegilops > Aegilops bicornis. Next base: position 42,802,584 of record CM038671.1, on the reverse strand, counting down.
GAACCCGCCGGACCCGAGGAAGTCTTCTTGCTCCACGGATGGTTCCACAGTTCACCGGGCACTGCCGAGGGATCAGCAGACGGCACCCGCAGCGTCGCCGAACCACCACGTCTCATTTGGAGAACGGCGTGAGTAAAAAAGAACAATTAGCCACTTTGTTCTCCCGACGCTATGGTGCGCCATGGCTTCTTTTTCCGTCTGAGTAATTGGTGTTGGCAATTGCTTTGGATTGTGGCAGGTCTCGTAGCTGCAGCTGCATCTGCATCGGAGAGGTCCATCCGGATCATGCTTGACCGGCGATCGGCCAGGCTTCCAGCACTCTGTCTCCGGTCATAGGCACTTTCCAGCTCGGTACCATTCATCTCCTATAGTTCTCTTGCACAATGACAGCGACAAAATTCCTCCAAAAATTGTTTACATTTCCTTCCATGAAAAACAAAATTTACTTGCGATCGTCAGGCTAGTGCACTTTTAGTATTTTAGTGAATAGAAGCAGTGCAAGTGACGGGTGAAGATAGCACACAAGGGAAAGTGTCACCTCACTCCATGCTGTTCCAAGTACAATTTCAGATATTCGCAAAAATAAGTACAATTTCAGCTGGTTGATTAAAAAATGAGTACGATTTCAATTGTGTCTTTGAAGAGTGTGATTCTTGTTGTTATTCATGCGGACAAAGGAACTGATAGCAGAGATTGAATTGCTCGAAGAGGAAATCACGAATCGCGAGCAGCACGTCCTCTCACTCTCTGTAAGTATATTTGATCGGTGCGTGTCCGGGCCATCATCAGGGCAGAGTTCCGGTATTTCATCCCTGCTCATGCCAAGAGCATAAGTTCAAGGACGAGACGGCGACAATCGAGCATAATATCAAGTGCATTCTGCTCATCTAAGAAGCTGCCTCTCCAACCTTTCCATATCATGACATCGATGTCGAGTCGGGTAGAACGAAGAACATGCTCAAGTCCAAGATCAAGCATGAATCTTTCTCGGCGAAAGCGTTGGATGTCCGTCCTGCCTCCTTTGCATCAGATCCACGGAAGGTAAAACATACTCCCTCGGTCCATAATGTAGGATGTTTTTAACACTAGTACATGATGGGGCGGAGGGAGTACAAAAGAAATATAGTTTCAATAAATCCATACAGACATTTAATGTAGTGCATTCTGCTTGCTAATATTTACAAAGCAGGACATATGTATGCCCTTTTTATACTATAATGCAAATTCTACGCATTGTGGTACTTTCAGGAGCATACATTTTGTCCCAATTTCATATATTTTTCAAAAAAGATTGAAAATGAATTTTCTAAAAGTGGCAGAAACAATTTCAATTTATATTGAAAAATCTATTTCAATACATATCTCATTCATATAACATGTTACAGATATATGAAATAGCAATTTCATATATTTCAGGGAAGTAATTTCATATTTCCAAAGAGTGAAACTTAGATTTCAAAAGAGTGGCATTCATTTTTTTTACCAAGTGATTTCAGTTATTCCAATGCCAACGCCATATTTCACAACCAATGAAACTCATTATCTCAATCATCAAAGAACTGATTTCAATCCTTTCAAAAACAAATTTCACTAACATATTTTTACAAAAGACAGTAACTTCATATTTCAAAAGAGTGCCAAAAGCATTTTTAATTTTTACAAAGTGATTTCAATTATTCCAACTCAAATTTCATATTTCGCAACAAGTGAAACTGATTACTTACACTATCAAAGAGTAACTAATTTCAGTTCTTTAAAATGTAAATTCAATCAATATAAACATATGTCATTGTGATTCCAATGTTAGTTCATAAACATATCAAAGTTCAAGTATTTCAAATAACACAGACTATCACTTCGCATATGTACACACTATTTTGTACAATTTCAGATCACGAAACCAAATGACACAAAAATTGATTCATTCATCTTCTCAATAATATCAATTGATTCCACTGGATCCCAGTGTATTTCACACACATTCCACAACAATAACCGATGCTATCTGTCACAAACATACAAACACCTGAAATTGAAGGAGCATAGGGAGGCCAGCCATCTGGTAAAGAAGCAAGCACTAGTAGAAAACAGGGCTATGGTTCCGGGCCAAATTTCACATTAGTCCCGGTTCAATCACGAACCGGGACTAATGTGAGCATTTATCCCGGTTCGTGCGGCTAAGGCATTAGTCCCGGTTCACCTGTGCCCTTTAGTCCTGGTTTGTGCCTCAAACCGGGACTAAAGGGTGCGATGTTCATTAGTCGGTTCATGCCTCAAACCGGGACTAAAGATTAGAACCTTTAGTCGGTTTGAGGCACGAACCGGGACTAATGGGGTTGAGACCTTTAGTCCCGGTTCGTGCCACGAACCGGTACTAAAGTCCCATTTTCAAACTCTCCCCCCCCTGTGGATTGCCTTTTCAATTTAAAAAAAAATAAAAGAAAATGATGGAAATATCACAAAAATAAAAGAAAATAAATTTCCCATGTGATATGTGGTCTAGTTGTTGGGAAAATTTGCAAATGTGAATTTCGACTTTATTTGCAAAATCTCTCTGGAATTTGTAAATATGGGCATAACTTTTGCATACTAACTCGGATGAAAAAGTTTTTTATATGAAAAATCATCTACTCGACATGAAACTTTTGAAACAACCAAGCGTTAGCAATTCAAGACGCAGTTCAAGTCTAGTTGCGCTACAAACATTTCACCCCACAACACATACAACAATCTCGAGAATAGAAGCTGGCGGCTGATTACGTGGGTAGTTTCTTAATCATATTCTGGAGAATCACGAGCTGAAAAGAACTGGCTCGGTGTGTTTCAGAGCGCAGTCGAAGCTGCGCCATTGCCGCCGCCGCCCCTCAGTCACCGGTGACCGCGCTGCAGGGACAAAGACGCACAGGGCTGTGTGTCGTAACCACACCCCCATCAATGGCGTCCGGCGATTACTTGCCCATCGATTTTCCCAATCTTCAGTTTTTCTATGGCGGGGCAGACGATTGGCCTCCCCGTTAGTTTTAGGTCATCAAGCTCTCTCTGTCGTACTGCCCTCCCGGCCCCCTTCCACCGATTAACTACTGCACTGGGGTATATCGGAGGTAAAGTTTCGAGCCCGGCCACCCTCCATGCCGCTACCCGTCCAAATCGATTAGCCTACACGCACACTGCTCCCTCCGCGTGCACAAGGCAAGGTACGAGAACGAGCCACTCCTCTGTTTCAGGCCTCTGCTCATGAACTGATTTTTTGTGTAAAATATAGCTATATGCATTGATGGGCATAGTTAACTAGCCGATTAATGGTCGGCCGATTATTTCTGTTAATCAGCGGATTTGCCGATTAATCCCTACTCCCCAACCGACCGAGCAGCTACGATTACCGATATCCCAAATATTTGATGAGGACTAGGTTCCTTTCTTTTGTCGATTCATGGTAGTAGTACTTCAGGAAGTTTTTCTTAGAACTAGTACTTGAGGATATAAGTGGCATTGGATCCCACTTGTCCCACGAGTGCCACCCATCAAAAAGAGTCTAAATGTCGCAAATAGACATCCAGTAAAAATATGTGCCGCAAATGGACAGCCCAACAAAGGCCACCAACGGCCCAAAACACTTGATTCTGCCATGCCCTAGGCGCCGCCGCCGCCGTCTGCCCCCCCCAATCCTCTCTGTGCTCCTTGGCTCCTCCTCTTCTCCCCACAGGTAAGCAAAGATCCCCCGCCCTGCCCCTCTGAATTCTTTTGTCTCCACTACTGATTATATTATCGACTAATGTGTTCTGGCCCTTTCGGTAGTGATGAGAATATTACAATAACTGTCTTGTATTGGTCATTTAGTGTAATAACCAGCTCTGTCTCGCTGAAAACCTTGCTTTGGTAGTGCTAGTAATCGCAGATGTTAATGAGTAATTTCAGTTAGCTTGCTCCTACGAGGTCATGGGTCTTCTAATTTTTAATATGGTTTGCATGCAGTGTATGAAAATTTCTGTTGTAGAGAAACTGGTTATTAGTGTACAAATTCTGTTTAGTAGGGTAGACTTATTATACCACTCATCAGTTGATTTACTTTGAGTCCAACCACTATACATTCACTCAAGTTCTGCCATTCAATAATGTTGTTATTGCACAATATGGAATATATAACAGTTAATGATCTAACGCGGCAATGACGAAATTACATAAACAAGTATAGAGACTTGGAAGAGTGGACATTGGACCTGTCAATGGAGAGGGCTGCGGTGCAACACTATCACTCCTCAAGCTTGGCCTTCGTAGAAGTACACCGTCCTGATTTTGCCTTATGTACATAGACATATGGGAACTAAAATATCAATTCCTTTGCACTGGAATCATAAAACAAATTATTTAAAACTGAATCATATACTAATCACAGTCTCTAGTGATGCTGCAACCAATCTTTTCAAAAGAAGAACAAAAAATAGCATCGTTTACCTCAAGAAAAGTGTCAAATACTAAACAATGAGCCCTGCATGCTATTACTAGTGAACTCTGCTATTACTAAACATGAAAGGTCTACAAGCTGTTACCTTTTTTGGTCGATTTGGTGGCGCTGGGCTGGAAGGGAAAGCAGGCGCGAGGAAGTGAGTCAGATATGGAAGACGAGGACGCGCCGGTCGATGCGGAGGCGCTGGAGAGGCTCGACGACGAGGGGGCTGTTGGACGTCGAAGGGGTGGCGCTGGAAGCGCCGGTCGATGCGGAGGCGCTGGAGAGGCTCGACGACGAGGGAGACTGTTGGACGTCGAAGGGCGCTGAAGCGCCTTCGATGGGGATCGAAGCGGCGCTGTACTGCAAATCTGCGAGGGGAGCCGGTCGTCGGGGATGAAGGCGCCGCTGGAATGGTTGGAGGGCGCGCAAGGGGAGGCTGGCCGGCAAGGGAGGCGAGTGGCTGGACATTGACGGGGCAACGTTGGCCGGTGAGGGAGGCGAGTGGTCGGACGGCTACGAGGCGGCCGTCGACGGGGAGGTTGACGGCGCTGGAGGAGTGGGGGAGCAGCGGTGTGGGGTCATTCGCCGACGGTGGAGTGCGGCGTCGCCGGATGGGAGGCGGCGGCCATAGGGGATTGGGAGCAGGGCAGCGTGATGCAAGGGGGTGGTTGGAGGATTCGGGGGCCAGCAGAGTTGTTTTAGGGATTTTGACCGGTCGTTCCTGACGTTTGGCCCGTCCACGTCAGCCATGAGGTGCACAACCGGCGCGAAATCCTGTACCGAAGCGGAAAAATCACGCGCGTTGTTCGCTTCCTAGCCAAAAATCGCGCCTTTTCTTTCCACTGCACGTTCACGAAGGTGGTGCACCGTCTCGTTCGTGCGAAAGCAGTTATTCCCCACGTGGATTGCCTCCCTTCACGAGTGTACGTCCACATTCCTGAAGGTTTCTTGTATTCGTGAAGGTAATCAGCGGCCCCTTCAGGATTGACTTGATTCATTTGCGTCGGGGCAACGTCCACGTCAGGAACGTGGTATGTTCCTGAAGGAGACCCTGCAACCATCAGGAATTACACAAACCGTCAGGAAAAAGTGCGTTTGGGGTAGTGTCAGGTCAATGCCGTGGAAGAGGAGAGAACACGCACATCGGTAGGGGCATACTACATACTAGCAGGCCAGGGAAGGAATCACATATCTCGTAGCCATAGCCATGAAGATCGATCCGCTGCCGAGGTTCATCTAGAACTGTAGCATCGGCAACAGTTTCTCTGACGGGTCGTCTTGCAACAGTTGGAGACTTGGAGTAGCCGTGGTGGTGGTGGTGGCGTCTCTCGACCGGGAGCTGCAGCGTGCAGCTTCTTCTAGAATTCTACGTACTCTTTTTTCTTCACTTTGGAGTAGAATATTACAGCCACTCGCCGGAAAGTTTATCTGGTAAAAACTTTGGAGCGAGTGGCCAGCAATCTGACTTACTGCGACTTGAGCAATCACGTGGGGCGGTGAGAGACAACTGCGAGTCGAAGCCATGTCACGGCATGGCGAGTTCTTGCTCGGGCCATTTACTCTGCCGCGATGCAGCGGCGTCGCTGCATTAACGCGGCTCACCAACTCATTCGCTTCCGCGCAGTTACTCCTCCCACTTCCCCCCGCCATCCGTCTCCAGTCTCCACTCTCCCTGTCGCTCTCCGTCGCCGGCCCGCTCATCCTCTTCCTCTGCGGCTGCACAGCGCAACAACGTCGCTGACGCGACAGCAGCAGTTTACTACCGCGTGCCATGTCGTATTAAACTGTCGGCGTCGCAGCGCAGCGCAGCGCAGGGAGTGGGCACGGCCCTATGCGCCGGATGCTCTTTGCCCGCCGCGCCACGAAATCAGTCCGCCCGGACCCTGCTCATATAATGCTCATGCGCCAACCTTCTGGACTGTTGCCATGTAGCTAGGTTGGTGGCGCTGGCATGGCGGCAGTCCAACAAGGGAACATGGAGCAGGCTATGAACGGAGCGCAAGAACCGGGCAAGGTCGACGGCGAGGCTCGAGGCGGCGTCGACGACCAAGGCCGCGGCGGCCGCCACCGATGCTGCGCCACATCACCGGCGATCCAAGAGGTCTATGCCGCGTCTCTGCCGATTTTTTCTCCTTCTTGGTTTTGCTTGCCGCTCATCTCAAACCTGGTTCTATTTTTCTGTCTGTGTATCCACTGGCCAGTGCTTCTTCGGGCAGGAACTCGGAGACTTGCAAGCATGTCAGCGTGGAGCAACACTTCAACCAAGCACAGGTGCTGCCTTCATGAGTGGAGATTGCTGATCAAGCAAGCACAGGTGCTGCCGTCGCGAATTACTGATCGAATTCCGTGAAAATTTCCATGGCAGAACCCGCCGGACCCGAGGAAGTCTTCTTGCTCCACGGATGGTTCCACAGTTCACCGGGCACCGCCGAGGGATCAACAGACTGGCGCCACGCAGCGTCGCCGAACCACCACGTCTCGCTGGAGAACGACGTGAGTAAAAAAAGAACAATTAGCCACTGTTCTCCTAACGCTATGGTGCCCCATGGCTTCTTTTTTCCGTCTGAGTAATTGGTGTTGGCAATTGCTGGATTGTGGCAGGTCTCGCAGCTGCAGCTGCATCTGCATCAGGAGAGGTCCATCCAGATCATGCTTGACCGGGCGATCGGCCGGGCTTCCAAAGACTCTGTCTCCTGGTCATGGGCACTTTCCAGCTCAGGTACCATTCATCTCCTACAGTTCTACTGCACAATGACAACGACAAAATTCCTCCAAAAAATTGTTTACATTTCCTTCCATGAAAAACAAAATTTACTTGCGATCGTCGGGGCTAGTGCACTTTTAGTATTTTAGTGAATAGAAGCAGTGCAAGTGACATGTGAAGATAGCACACAAGGGAAAGTGTCACCTCACTCCATGCTGTTCCAAGTACAATTTCAGATATTCGCAAAAAGAAGTACAATTTCAGATGGTTGATTAAAAATGAGTACGATTTCAATTGTGTGCTTTGAAGAGTGTGATTCTTGTTGTTATTCCTGCAGACAAAGGAACTGATAGCAGAGATTGAATTGCTCGAAGAAGAAATCACGAATCGCGAAAGCATACGTCCTCTCACTCTCTGAAGTATATTTGATCGGTGCGTGTCCGGGCCATCATCGAGGCAGAGTTCGGTATTTCATCCCCTGCTCATGCCAAGAGCATAAGTTCAAGGACGAGACGGCGACAATCGAGCATAATATCAAGTGCATTCTGCTCATCTAAGAAGCTGCCTCTCCAACCTTTCCATATCATGACATCGATGTCGAGTCGGGTAGAACGTAAGAACATGCTCAAGTCCAAGATCAAGCATGAATCTTTCTCGAGCGAAACGTTGGATGTCCGTCCTGCCTCCTTTGCATCAGATTCACGGAAGGTAAAACATACTCCCTCGGTCCATAATGTAGGATGTTTTTTAACACTAGTACATGATGGGGCGGAGGGAGTACAAAAGAAATATAGTTTCAATAAATCCATACAGACATTTAATGTAGTGCATTCTGCTTGCTAATATTTACAAGCAGACATATGTATGCCCTTTTTATACTATAATGCAAATTCTCTGCATTGTGGTACTTTCAGGAGCATACATTTTGTCCCAATTTCATATATTTTTTCAAAAAGATTGAAAATGAATTTTCTAAAAGTGGCAGAAACAATTTCAATTTATATTGAAAATCTATTTCAATACATATCTCATTCATATAACATGTTACAGATATATGAAATAGCAATTTCATATATTTCAGTGAAGTAATTTCATATTTCCAAAGAGTGAAACTTAGATTTCAAAAGAGTGGCATTCATTTTTTTTACCAAGTGATTTCAGTTATTCCAATGCCAACGCCATATTTCACAACCAATGAAACTCATTATCTCAATCATCAAAGAACTGATTTCAATCCTTTCAAAAACAAATTTCACTAACATATTTTTACAAAAGACAGTAACTTCATATTTCAAAAGAGTGCCAAAAGCAGTTTTAATTTTTTACAAAGTGATTTCAATTATTCCAACTCAAATTTCATATTTCGCAACAAGTGAAACTGATTACTTACACTATCAAAGAGTAACTAATTTCATTTCTTTAAAATGTAAATTCAATCAATATAAACATATGTCATTGTGATTCCAACGTCAGTTCATAAACATATCAAAGTTCAAGTATTTCAAATAACACAGACTATCACTTCGCATATGTACACACTATTTTGTACAATTTCAGATCACGAAACCAAATGACACAAAAATTGATTCATTCATCTTCTCAATAATATGAATTGATTCCACTGGATCCCACAATGTATTTCACACACATTCCACAACAATAACCAATGCTATCTGTCACACACATACAAACAAGTGAAATTGAAGGAGCATAGGGAGGCCAGCCATCTGGTAAAGAAGCAAGCACTAGTAGAAAACAGGGCTATGGTTCCGGGCCAAATTTCACATTAGTCCCGGTTCAATCACGAACCGGGACTAATGTGAGCATTTATCGGTTAGATGCGGCTAAGGCATTAGTCCCGGTTCACTGTGCCCTTTAGTCGGTTTGTGCCTCAAACCAGGACTAAAGGGTGCGATGCCCATTAGTCCCGGTTCATGCCTCAAACCGGGACTAAAGATTAGACCTTTAGTCCCGGTTTGAGGCACGAACCGGGACTAATGGGGTTGAGACCTTTAGTCCTGGTTCGTGCCATGAACCGGTACTAAAGGTCCCATTTTCAAACTCCCCCCCCCCATGTGGATCGCCTTTTCAATTTAAAAAAAAATAAAAGAAAATGATGGAAATGTCAAAAAAATAAAAGAAAATAAATTTCCCATGTGATATGTGGTCTATTTGTTGGGAAAATTTGCAAATGTGAATTTCGACTTTAGTTGCAAAATCTCCCTGGAATTTGTAAATATGGGCATAACTTTTGCATACTAACTCGGATGAAAAAGTTTTTTATATGAAAAATCATCTACTCGACATGAAACTTTTCGAAACAACCAAGCGTTAGCAATTCAGTACGCAGTTCAAGTCAAGGGGTGCTACAAACATTTCACCCCACAACACATATAACAATCTCAAAATAGAACTGGCGGCTGATTCTGTGGGCAGTTTCCCAGAATCATATTCTGGAGAATCATGAGCTGAAAAGAAGCTGGCTCATTGTGTTTGAGCGCGATCGAGCTCCGCCACTGCCGCCGCCCCTCGGTCACGGTGATCAGCTGCGAGGACGAAGACGCCTGAGGCTGTGTGTCGTAACCACACCCCCATCAATGGCGTCCGACAGTTACTTGCCCATCGGTTTTCCCAATCTTCGTTTTTTCTATGGCGGGGCAGACGTTTGGCCTCCCCGTTAGTTTTAGGTCATCAAGCTCTCTCTTTCGTACTCCCCTCCCGGCCCCCTTCCACCGATTAACTACTGCACTCGGGTATATCAGAGGGCAAAGTTTCGAGCCCGGCCACCCCTCCATGCCGCTACCCGTCCAAATCGATTAGCCTACACACGCACACTGCTCCCTCCGTGGGCACAAGGCAAGGTACGAGAACGAGCCACTCCTGTGTTTCAGTCCTCTGCTCATGAACTGATTTTTTGTGTAAAATATAGCTATATGCATTGATGGGCATAGTTAACTAGCCGATTAATGGTCGGCCGATTATTTCAGTTAATCAGCGGATTTGCCGATTAATCCCTACTCCCCAACCGACCGAGCAGCTACGATTACCGATATCCCAAATATTTGATGAGGACTAGGTTCCTTTCTTTTGTCGATTCATGGCGGTAGTACTTGAGAAGTTTTTCTTAGAACTAGTACTTGAGGATATAAGTGGCATTGGATCCCACTTGTCCCACAGTGCCACCCATCAAAAAGAGTCTAAATGTCGCAAATAGACATCCGTAAAAATATGTGCATAAATGGACAGGCCAACAAAGGCCACCAACGCCCAAAACACTTGATTCTCGCCATGCCCTAGGCGCCCGCCGCTGCCCCGCCCCCCAATCCTCTCTGTGCTCCTTGGCTCCTCCTCTTCTCCCCACGGGTAAGCAAAGATCCCCGCCCTGCCCCTCCAATTCTTTTGTCTCCACTACTGATTATATTATCCACTAATGTGTTCTCGCCCTTTCGGTAGTGATGAGAATATTACAATAACTGTCTTGTATTGGTCATTTAGTGTAATAACCAGCTCTGTCTTCTTTGAAAACCTTCTTTGGTAGTGCTAGTACTGCAGATGTTAATGAGTAATTTCAGTTAGCTTGCTCCTCTGAGGTCATGGGTCTTCTAATTTTTAATATGGTTTGCATGCAGTGTATGAAAATTTATGTTGTAGAGAAACTGGTTATTAGTGTACAAATTCTGTTTAGTAGGGTAGACTTATTATACCACTCATCAGTTGATTTACTATGAGTCCAACCACTATACATTCACTCATGTTCTGCCATTCAATAATGTTGTTATTGCACAATATGGAATATATAACGATTAATGATCTAACTGCAATGAAGAAATTACATAAACAAGTATAGAGGCGTGGAAGAGTGGACATTGGACCTGTCAATGGAGAGGGCTGCGATTGCAACACTATCACTCCTCAAGCTTGGCCTTCGTAGAAGTACACCGTCCTGATTTTGCCTTATGTACATAGACATATGGGAACTAAAATATCAATTCCTTTGCACTGGAATCATAAAACAACTTATCTAAAACTGAATCATATACTAATCACAGTCTCTAGTGATGCTGCAGCCAATCTTTTCAAAAGAAGAACAAAAAATAGCATCTTTTACCTCAAGAAAAGTGTCAAATACTAAACAATGAGCCCTGCATGCTGTTACTAGTGAACTCTGCTATTACTAAACATGAAAGGTCTACAAGCTGTTACCTTTTTTGGTCGATTTGGAGGCGCTGGGCTGGAAGGGAAACAAAGGGCGAGGAAGTGAGTCAGATCTGGAGGACGAGGACGCGCCGGTCCATGCGGAGGCGCTGGAGAGGCTCGACGACGAGGGGGGCTGTTGGACGTCGAAGGGGCGGCGCTGGAAGCGCTGGTCGATGCGGAGGCGCTGGAGAGGCTCGACGACGAGGGAGACTGTTGGACGTCGAAGGCGGCTGGAAGCGCCGGTCGATGGGGATCGAAGTGGTATTTATCTGCGAATCTGCGAGGGAGCCGGTCGTCGGGGATGAAGGCGCCGCTTGGAATGGTTGGAGGCGCGCAAGGAGGCTGGCGGCAAGGGAGGCGAGTGGCTGGGCGTTGACGGGCAGCGTTGGCGGTGAGGTAGGCGAGTGGTCGGACGACTACGAGGCGGCTGCCGACGGGAGGTAGACGGGCCTGGAGGAGTGGGGAGCAGCGGTGTGGGGTCATCCGCTTGGCGGTGGAGTGCGGCGTCGCCGGAGGGGCGGCGGCGGCCATCGGGGAGTGGGAGCAGGGCGGCGTGCTGCAAGGGGGTGGTTGGAGGATTCGGGGGCCAGCAGAGTCGTTTTAGGGATTTTGACTGGTCGTTCCTGACGTTTGGCCCGTCCACGTCAGCCATGAGGTGCACAATCGGCGCGAAATCCTGTACCGAGCGGAAAAATCACGCGCGTTGTTCGCTTCTAGACAAAAATCGCGCGCCTTTCTTTCCACTTCACGTTCCTGAAGGTGGTGCACCGTCACGTACGTGCGCAAGCAGTTATTCCCCACGTGGATTGCCTCCCTTCACGAGTGTAGGTCCACATTCCTGAAGGTTTCTTGTATTCGTGAAGGTAATCATCGGCCCCTTCAGGATTGACTTGATTCATTTGCGTCGGGGCAACATCCACGTCAGGAACGTGGTATGTTCCTGAAGGAGACCCTGCAACCATCAGGGAATTACACAAACCGTCGGGAAAAAGTGCGTTTGGGGTAGTGTCGGTCAATGCCGTGGAAGAGGAGAGAACACGCACATCGGTAGGGGCATACTACGTACTAGCAGGCGGGGAAGGAATCACATATCTCGTAGCCGTAGCCATGAAGATCGATCCGCTGCCGAGGTTCATCTAGAAGCGTAGCATCGGCAGCAGTTTCTCTGACGGTCGTCTTGCAACAGTTGGAGACTTGGAGTAGCCGTGGTGGTGGTGGCGTCTCTCGACCGGGAGCTGCAGCGTGCAGCTTCTTCTAGAATTCTACGTACTCTTTTTTTCTTCACTTTGGAGTAGAATATTACAGCCACTCGCTCGGAAAGTTTATACTGATAAAAACTTTGGAGCAAGTGGCCAGCGACGACTTACTGCGACTTGAGCAATCACGTAGGGCCAGTGAGAGACACTGCAGAGTCGAAGCCATGTCACGGCATGGCGAGTTCTTGCTCGGGCCATTTACTCTGCCGCAGTGCGCGCGTCAGTGCATTAACGCGGCTCACCAACTCATTCGCTTCCGCGCAGTTACTCCTCCCACTTCCCCCCGCCATCCGTCTCCAGTCTCCACTCTCCCTGTCGCTCTCCGTCGCCAGCCCGCTCATCCTCTTCCTCTGCGGCTGCGCAGCGCAACAATGTCACTACCGCGGCAGCAGCAGTTTACTACCGCGTGCCATGTCGTATTAAACCGTCGGCGTCGCAGCGCAGCGCAACGCAGGAGTGGGTGACGCCTCAGGCGCCGGATGCTCTTTGCCGCCCGCCATAGCGAAATCAATCCGCCGGACCCTGCTCATATAATGCTCATGCGCCAACCTTACGGACTGTTGCCATGTAGCTAGGTTGGTGGCGCTGGCATGGCGGCGATCCAACAAGGGAACATGGAGCAGGCTGTGAACGGAGCGCAAGAACCGGACAAGGTCGACGGCGAGGCTCCCGGCGGCGTCGGCGACCAAACGCGGCGGCCGCCATCGATGTTGCGCCACATCACGGCGATCCAAGAGGTCTATGCGGGTCTCTGCCAATTTTTCTCCTTCTTGGTTTTGCTTGCCGCTCATCTCAAACCTGGTTCTATTTTTACGTACGTGTATCCACTGTCGGTGCTTCTTGGGCAGGAACTTCGAGACTTGCAAGCATGTCAGCGTGGAGCAACGCTTCAACCAAGCACAGGTGCTGCCTTCATGAGTGGAGATTGCTGATCAAGCAAGCATAGGTGCTGCCGTCGCGAATTACTGATCGGATTCCGTGAAAATTTCCGCCGAACCCGAGGAAGTCTTCTTGCTCCACGGATGGTTCCACAGTTCACCGGGCACCGCCGAGGGATCAGCAGACGGCTGACCACGGCGTCGCCGAACCACCACGTCTCATTGGAGAACGGCGTGAGTAAAAAAGAACAATTAGCCATGTTCTCCCGACGCTATGGTGCGCCATGGCTTCTTTTTCCGTCTCGAGTAATTGGTGTTGGCAATTGCTGGATTGTGGCAGTCTCGCAGCTGCATTGCATCTGCATCGAGAGAGGTCCATCCGGATCATGCTTGACCAGGCGATCGGCCGGGCTTCGACACTCTGTCTCCTGGTCATAGGCACTTTCCAGCTCGGTACCATTCATCTCCTATAGTTCTCTTGCACAATGACAACGACAAAATTCCTCCAAAAATTGTTTACATTTCCTTCCATGAAAAACAAAATTTACTTGCGATCGTCGGGCTAGTGCACTTTTAGTATTTTAGTGAATAGAAGCGGTGCAAGTGACAGGTGAAGATAGCACACAAGGGAAAGTGTCACCTCACTCCATGCTGTTCCAAGTACAATTTCAGATATTCGCAAAAAGAAGTACAATTTCAGATGGTTGATTAAAAAATGAGTACGATTTCAATTGTGTCTTTGAAGAGTGTGATTCTTGTTGTTATTCTTGCAGACAAAGGAACTGATAGCAGAGATTGAATTGCTCGAAGAGGAAATCACGAATCGCGAGCAGCACGTCCTCTCACTCTCTGAAGTATATTTGATCGGTGCGTGTCCGGGCCATCATCGAGGCAGAGTTCCGGTATTTCATCCCTGCTCATGCCAAGAGCATAAGTTCAAGGGCGAGACGCAGCGATAATCGAGCATAATATCAAGTGCATTCTGCTCATCTAAGTAGCTGGCTCTCCTACCTTTCCATATGATGACTTCTGTGTCAGAGTCGGGTAGAACGAAGAACATGCTCAAGTCCAAGATCAAGCATGAATCTTTCTCGAGCGAAACGTTGGATGTCCGTCCTGCCTTCTTTGCATCAGATCCACGGAAGGTAAAACATACTCCCTCGGACCATAATGTAGGATATTTTTTAACACTAGTACATGATGGGGCGGAGGGAGTACAAAAGAAATATAGTTTCAATAAATCCATACAGACATTTAATGTAGTGCATTCTGCTTGCTAATATTTACAAGCAGGACATATGTATGCCCTTTATATACTATAATGCAAATTCTCTGCATTGTGGTACTTTCAGGAGCATACATTTTGTCCCAATTTCATATATTTTTTCAAAAAGATTGAAAATGAATTTTCTAAAAGTGGCAGAAACAATTTCAATTTATATTGAAAAATCTATTTCAATACATATCTCATTCGTATAACATGTTACAGATATATGAAATAGCAATTTCATATATTTCAGGGAAGTAATTTCATATTTCCAAAGAGTGAAACTTAGATTTCAAAATAGTGGCATTCATTTTTTTTACCAAGTGATTTCAGTTATTCCAATGCCAACGCCATATTTCACAACCAATGAAACTCATTATCTCAATCATCAAAGAACTGATTTCAATCCTTTCAAAAACAAATTTCACTAACATATTTTTACAAAAGACAATAACTTCATATTTCAAAAGAGTGCCAAAAGCATTTTTAATTTTTTACAAAGTGATTTCAATTATTCCAACTCAAATTTCATATTTCGCAACAAGTGAAACTGATTACTTACACTATCAAAGAGTAACTAATTTCATTTCTTTAAAATGTAAATTCAATCAATATAAACATATGTCATTGTGATTCCAACGTCAGTTCATAAACATATCAAAGTTCAAGTATTTCAAATAACACAGACTATCACTTCGCATATGTACACACTATTTTGTACAATTTCAGATTACGAAACCAAATGACACAAAAATTGATTCATTCATCTTCTCAATAATATCAATTGATTCCACTGGATCCCACAATGTATTTCACACGCATTCCACAACAATAACCGATGCTATCTGTCACAAACATACAAACACCTGAAATTGAAGGAGCATAGGGAGGCCAGCCATCTGGTAAAGAAGCAAGCACTGGTAGAAAACAAGGCTATGGTTCCGGGCCAAATTTCACATTAGTCCCGGTTCAATCACGAACCGGGACTAATGTGAGTATTTATCGATTCGATGCGGCTAAGGCATTAGTCCCGGTTCACTGTGCCCATTAGTCCCGGTTTGTGCATCAAACCGGGACTAAAGGGTGCGATGCCCATTAGTCCCGGTTCATGCCTCAAACTGGGACTAAAGATTAGACCTTTAGTCCCGGTTTGAGGCACGAACCAGGACTAATGGGGTTGAGAACTTTAGTCCCGGTTCGTGCCACGAACCGGTACTAAATGTCCCATTTTCAAACTCTCTACCCCCCCCTGTGGATCGCCTTTTCAATTTTAAAAAAAATAAAAGAAAATGATGGAAATGTCAAAAAAATAAAAGAAAATAAATTTCCCATGTGATATGTGGTCTAGTTGTTGGCAAAATTTGCAAATGTGAATTTCGACTTTATTTGCAAAATCCCTCTGGAATTTGTAAATATGGGCATAACTTTTGCATACTAACTCGGATGAAAAAGTTTTTTATATGAAAAATCATCTACTCGAAAAGTTACATGCGGAGGCGCTGGAGAGGCTCGACGACGAGGGAGACTGTTGGACGTCGCAGGGGCAGCGCTGGAAGCGCCGGTCGATGGGGATCGAAGCGGCGCTGTACTGCGAATCTGCGAGGGGAGCCGGTCGTCGGGGATGAAGGCGCCGCTGGAATGGTTGGAGGGCGCGCAAGGGGAGGCTGGCCGGCAAGGGAGGCGAGTGGCTGGACGTTGACGGGGCAGCGTTGGCCGGTGAGGGAGGCGAGTGGTCGGACGGCTACGAGGCGGCCGTCGACGGGGAGGTATACGGCGCTGGAGGAGTGGGGGAGCAGCGGTGTGGGGTCATCCGCCGGCGGTGGAGTGCGGCGTCGCCGTATGGGAGGCGGCGGCCATAGGGGTTTGGGAGCAGGGCGGCGTGATGCAAGGGGGTGGTTGGAGGATTCGGGGGCCAACAGAGTCGTTTTAGGGATTTTGACCGGTCGTTGCAGACGTTTTGCCCCTCCAAGTCAACCCATAGGTGCACAAACGGCGCGCAATCCTGTACCGAGCGGAAAAATCACGCGCGTTGTTCGCTCCTAGCCAAAAATCGCGCTCCTTTCTTTCCACTGCACGTTCCTGAAGGTGGTGCACCGTCACGTACGTGCACAAGCAGTTATTCCCCACGTGGATTGCCTCCCTTCACGAGTGTACGTCCACATTCCTGAAGGTTTCTTGTATTCGTGAAGGTAATCACCGGCCCCTTCAGGATTGACTTGATTCATTTGCGTCGGGGCAACATCCACGTCGAGAGCGTGGTATGTTCTGAAGGAGACCCTGCAACCATCGGGAATTACACAAACCGTCAGGAAAAAGTGCGTTTGGGGTAGTGTCGGTCAATGCCGTGGAAGAGGAGAGAACACGCACATCGGCAGGGCATACTACGTACTAGCAGGCCGTGGAAGGAATCACATATCTCGTAGCCGTAGCCATGAAGATCGATCCGCTGCCGAGGTTCATCTAGAATGTAGCATCGGCAACAGTTTCTCGACGGGTCGTCTTGCAACAGTTGGAGACTTGGAGTAGCCGTGGTGGTGGTGGCGTCTCTCTCACCGGGAGCTGCAGCGTGCAGCTTCTTCTAGAATTCTACGTACTCTTTTTTTTCTTCACTGGAGTAGAATATTACAGCCACTCGATCGGAAAGTTTATGATAAAAAACTTTGGAGCGAGTGGCTAGCAAGACGACTTCATCGCGACTTGAGCAATCATGTAGGGCCAGTGAGAGACACTGCGGAGTCGAAGCCATGTCACGGCATGGTGAGTTCTTGCTCGGGCCATTTACTCTGCCGCAGTGCGCGCGTCAGTGCATTAACGCGGCTCACCATCTCATTCGCTTCCGCGCAGTTACTCCTCCCACTTCCCCCCGCCATCCGTCTCCAGTCTCCACTCTCCCTTTCGCTCTCCGTCGCCGGCCCGCTCATCCTCTTCCTCTGCGGCTGCGCAGCGCAACAACGTCGCTGCCGCGGCAGCAGCAGTTTACTACCGCGTGCCATGTCGTATTAAACAGTCGGCATCGCAGCGCAGCGCAGCGCAGGGAGTGGGCACGGCCCTGTGCGCCGGATGCTCTTTGCCCGCCGCGCCACGAAATCAGTCCGCCCGGACCCTTCTCATATAATGCTCATGCGCCAACCTTCTGGAATGTTGCAATGTAGCTAGGTTGGTGGCGCTGGCATGGCAGTCCAACAAGGGAACATGGAGCAGGCTGTGAACGGAGCGCAAGAACCGGGCAAGGTCGACGGCGAGGCTCCCGAGGCGGCGTCGACGACCAAGGCATGGCGGCCGCCACCGATGTTGCGCCACATCACCGGGCGATCCAAGAGGTCTATGCCGCGTCTCTGCCGATTTTTTCTCCTTCTTGGTTTTGCTTGCCGCTCATCTCAAACCTGGTTCTATTTTTCTGTCTGTGTATCCACTGTCCAGTGCTTCTTCGGGCAGGAACTCAGAGACTTGCAAGCATGTCAGCGTGGAGCAACGCTTCAACCAAGCACAGGTGCTGCCTTCATGAGTGGAGATTGCTGATCAAGCAAGCACAGGTGCTGCCGTCGCAAATTACTGATCGGATTCCGTGAAAATTTCCATGGCAGAACCCGCCGGATCCGAGGAAGTCTTCTTGCTCCACGGATGGTTCCACAGTTCACCGGGCACCGCCGAGGATCAACAGACGGATGACCCGCGGCGTCGCCGAACCACCACGTCTCGCTGGAGAACGACGTGAGTAAAAAAAGAACAATTAGCCACTGTTCTCCTGACGCTATGGTGCGCCATGGCTTCTTTTCTCCGTCTTAGTAATTGGTGTTGGCAATTGCTGGATTGTGGCAGGTCTCGCAGCTGCAGCTGCATCTGCATCAGGAGAGGTCCATCCGGATCATGCTTGACCTGGCGTTCGGTCGGGCTTCCAGCACTCTGTCTCCTGGTCATAGGCACTTTCCAGCTCAGGTACCATTCATCTCCTACAGTTCTACTGCACAATGGCAACGACAAAATTCCTCCAAAAAATTGTTTACATTTCCTTCCATGAAAAACAAAATTTACTTGCGATCGTCAAGCTAGTGCACTTTTAGTATTTTAGTGAATAGAAGCGAGTGCAAGTGACGGTGAAGATAGCACACAAGGGAAAGTGTCACCTCACTCCATGCTGTTCCAAGTACAATTTCAGATATTCGCAAAAAGAAGTACAATTTCAGATGGTTGATTAAAAAATTAGTACGATTTCAATTGTGTGCTGAAGAGTGTGATTCTTGTTGTTATTCCTGCAGACGAAGGAACTGATAGCAGAGATTGAATTGCTCGAAGAGGAAATCACGAATCGCGAGCAGCACGTCCTCTCACTCTACAGAAGTATATTTGATCAGTGCGTGTCCGGGCCATCATCAGGGCAGAGTTCCGGCATTTCATCCCCTACTCATGCCAAGAGCATAAGGTCAAGGACGAGACAACGACAATAGAGCATAATATCAAGTGCATTCTGCTCATCTAAGAAGCTGCCTCTCCAACCTTTCCATATCATGACATCAGTGACAGAGTCGGGTAGAACGAAGAACATGCTCAAGTCCAAGATCAAGCATGAATCTTTCTCGAGCGAAACGTTGGATGTCCGTCCTGCCTCCTTTGCATCAGATCCACGGAAGGTAAAACATACTCCCTCGGTCCATAATGTAGGATGTTTTTAACACTAGTACATGATGGGGCGGAGGGAGTACAAAAGAAATATAGTTTCAATAAATCCATACAGACATTTAATGTAGTGCATTCTGCTTGCTAATATTTACAAACAGACATATGTATGCCCTTTATATACTATAATGCAAATTCTCTGCATTGTGGTACTTTCAGGAGCATACATTTTGTCCCAATTTCATATATTTTTTCAAAAAGATTGAAAATGAATTTTCTAAAAGTGGCGAGAAACAATTTCAATTTATATTGAAAAATCTATTTCAATACATATCTCATTCATATAACATGTTATAGATATATGAAATAGCAATTTCATATATTTCAGGGAAGTAATTTCATATTTCCAAAGAGTGAAACTTAGATTTCAAAAGAGTGGCATTCATTTTTTTTACCAAGTGATTTCAGTTATTCCAATGCCAACGCCTATATTTCACAACCAATGAAACTCATTATCTCAATCATCAAAGAACTGATTTCAATCCTTTCAAAAACAAATTTCACTAACATATTTTTACAAAAGACAGTAACTTCATATTTCAAAAGAGTGCCAAAAGCATTTTTAATTTTTACAAAGTGATTTCAATTATTCCAACTCAAATTTCATATTTCGCAACAAGTGAAACTGATTACTTACACTATCAAAGAGTAACTAATTTCAGTTCTTTAAAATGTAAATTCAATCAATATAAACATATGTCATTGTGATTCCAACGTCGGTTCATAAACATATCAAAGTTCAAGTATTTCAAATAACACAGACTATCACTTCGCATATGTACACACTATTTTGTACAATTTCAGATCACGAAACCAAATGACACAAAAATTGATTCATTCATCTTCTCAATAATATCAATTGATTCCACTTTGGATCCCACAATGTATTTCACACACATTCCACAACAATAACCGATGCTATCTGTCACAAACATACAAACACCTGAAATTGAAGGAGCATAGGGAGGCCAGCCATCTGGTAAAGAAGCAAGCACTAGTAGAAAACAGGGCTATGGTTCCGGGCCAAATTTCACACTAGTCCCGGTTCAATCACGAACCGGGACTAATGTGAGCATTTATCCCGGTTCGTGTGGCTAAGGCATTAGTCCCGGTTCACCTGTGCCCTTTAGTCCCGGTTTGTGTCTCAAACCGGGACTAAAGGGTGCGATGCCCATTAGTAACGGTTGATGCCTCAAACCGGGACTAAAGATTAGACCTTTAGTCCCGGTTTGTGGCACGAACCGGGACTAATGGGGTTGAGACCTTTAGTCCCGGTTCGTGCCACGAACCGGTACTAAAGGTCCCATTTTCAAACTCTCCCCCCCCTGTGGATCGCCTTTTCAATTTTAAAAAAAATAAAAGAAAATTATGTATATGTCAAAAAAATAAAAGAAAATAAATTTCCCATGTGATATGTGGTCTAGTTGTTGGGAAAATTTGCAAATGTGAATTTCGACTTTATTTGCAAAATCTCTGGAATTTGTAAATATGGGCATAACTTTTGCATACTAACTCGGATGAAAAAGTTTTTTATATGAAAAATCATCTACTCGAAAAGTTACATGCGGAGGCGCTGGAGAGGCTCGACGACGAGGGAGACTGTTGGACGTCGAAGGGGCGGCGCTAGAAGCACCTGTCGATGGGGATCGAAGCGGCGCTGTACTGCGAATCTGCGAGGGGAGCCGGTCGTCGGGGATGAAGGCGCCGCTGGACTGGTTGGAGGGCGCGCAAGGGGAGGCTGGCCGGCAAGGGAGGCGAGTGGCTGGACGTTGACGGGGCAGCGTTGGCTGGTGAGGGAGGCGAGTGGTCGGACGGCTACGAGGCGGCCGTCGACGGGGAGGTAGACGGCTCTGGAGGAGTGGGGAGCAGCGGTGTGGGGTCATCCGCCGGCGGTGGAGTGCGGCGTCGCCGGATGGGAGGCGGCGGCCATAGGGGATTGGGAGCAGGGCGGCGTGATGCAAGGGGGTGGTTGGAGGATTCGGGGGCCAGCAGAGTCGTTTTAGGGATTTTGACCGGTCGTTCCTGACGTTTGGCCCGTCCACGTCAGCCATGAGGTGCACAACCGGCGCGAAATCCTGTACCGAGCGGAAAAATCACGCGCGTTGTTCGCTCCTAGCCAAAAATCGCGCGCCTTTCTTTCCACTGCACGTTCCTGAAGGTGGTGTACCGTCACGTACGTGCGCAAGCAGTTATTCCCGCGTGGATTGCCTCCCTTCACGAGTGTACGTCCACATTCACGAAGGTTTCTTGTATTCGTGAAGGTAATCACCGCCCTTCAGGATTGACTTGATTCATTTGCGTCGGGGCAACATCCACGCCAGAAGCGTGGTATGTTCCTGAAGGAGACCCTGCAACCATCAGGAATTACACAAACCGTCGGGGAAAAAGTGCGTTTGGGGTAGTGTCGGTCAATGCCGTGGAAGAGGAGAGAACACGCACATCGGTAGGGGCATACTACGTACTAGCAGGCCAGGAAGGAATCACATATCTCGTAGCCGTAGCCATAAAGATCGATCCGCTGCCGAGGTTCATATAGAATCAGTAGCATCGGCAACAGTTTCTCGACGGGTCGCGTCTTGCAACAGCTTGGAGATTTGGAGTAGCCGTGGTGGTGGTGGCGTCTCTCGACCGGGAGCTGCAGCGTGCAGCTTCTTCTAGAATTCTACGTACTCTTTTTTTCTTCACTTTGGAGTAGAATATTACAGCCACTCGCTTGGAAAGTTTATACAAGAAAAAACTTTGGAGCGAGTGGCCAGCAATCTGTAATTACTGCGACTTGAGCAATCATGTAGGGCGGTGAGAGACAACTGCGAGTCGAAGCCATGTCACGGCATGGCGAGTTCTTGCTTCGAGCCATTTACTCTGCCGCGCAGCGGCGTCGGTGCGTGCATTAACGCGGCTCACCAACTCATTCACTTCCGCGCTGTTACTCCTCCCACTTCCCCTCGCCATCCGTCTCCAGTCTCCACTCTCCCTGTCGCTCTCCGTCGCCGGCCCGCTCATCCTCTTCCTCTGCGGCTGCGCAAAAGAACAACGTTGCCGCTGCGGGCAGCAGCAGTTTACTACCGCGTGCCATGTCAGATTAAATGGCATCGCAGCCGCAGCGCAGCGCAGGGAGTGGGCACGGCCGGCGCCGGATGCTCTTTGCCCGCCGCGCCACGAAATCAGTCCGCCCGGACCCTTCTCATATAATGCTCATGCGCCAACCTTCTGGACTGTTGCCATGTAGCTAGGTTGGTGGCCCTGGCATGGCGGCAGTCCAACAAGGGAACATGGAGCAGGCTGTGAACGGAGCGCAAGAACCGGGCAAGGTCGATGGCGAGGCTCCCGAGGCGGCGTCGACGACCAAGGCCGCGGCGGCCGCCGATGTCGCGCCACATCACCGGCGATCCAAGAGGTCTATGCCGCGTCTCTGCCGATTGTTTCTCCTTCTTGGTTTTGCTTGCCGCTCATCTCAAACCTGGTCCTATTTTTCTGTCTGTGTATCCACTGTCCAGTGCTTCTTCGGGCAGGAACTCGGAGACTTGCAAGCATGTCAGCGTGGAGCAACGCTTCAACCAAGCACATGTGCTGCCTTCATGAGTGGAGATTGCTGATCAAGCAAGCACAGGTGCTGCCGTCGCGAATTACTGATCGGATTCCGTGAAAATTTCCATGGCAAACCCGCCGGACCCGAGGAAGTCTCTTGCTCCACGGATGGTTCCACAGTTCACCGGGCACCGCCGAGGGATCAACGGACGAGCGCGGCCACGGCGTCGCCGAACCACCACGTCTTGCTGGAGAACGACGTGAGTAAAAAAAGAACAATTAGCCACTGTTCTCCGACGCTATGGTGCGCCATGGCTTCTTTTTCGTCCCGAGTAATTGGTGTTGGCAATTGCTGGATTGTGGCAGGTCTCGCAGCTGCAGCTGCAT
Source organism: Aegilops bicornis (assembly GCA_021605145.1). NCBI lineage: Eukaryota > Viridiplantae > Streptophyta > Magnoliopsida > Poales > Poaceae > Aegilops > Aegilops bicornis. The sequence goes on along the minus strand of CM038671.1, from coordinate 42,779,246 downwards.
CTGCATCGAGATAGGTCCATCCGGATCATGCTTGACCGGGCGATCGGCCGGGCTTCCAAAGACTGTCTCCTGGTCATAGGCACTTTCCAGCTCAGGTACCATTCATCTCCTACAGTTCTACTGCACAATGACAACGACAAAATTCCTCCAAAAATTGTTTACATTTCCTTCCATGAAAAACAAAATTTACTTGCGATCGTCAGGCTAGTGCACTTTTAGTATTTTAGTGAATAGAAGCAGTGCAAGTGACAGTTGAAGATAGCACACAAGGGAAAGTGTCACCTCACTCCATGCTGTTCCAAGTACAATTTCAGATATTCGCAAAAAGAAGTACAATTTCAGATGGTTGATTAAAAAATTAGTACGATTTCAATTGTGTGCTGAAGAGTGTGATTCTTTATTGTTATTCCTGCAGACAAAGGAACTGATAGCAGAGATTGAATTGCTCGAAGAGGAAATCACGAATCGCGAGGAGCACGTCCTCTCACTCTACAGAAGTATATTTGATCAGTGCGTGTCCGGGCCATCATCAGGGCAGAGTTCGGTATTTCATCCCCTGCTCATGCCAAGAGCATAAGTTCAAGGGCGAGACGCAGCGACAATCGAGCATAATATCAAGTGCATTCTGCTCATCTAAGAAGCTGCCTCTCCAACCTTTCCATATCATGACATCGGTGTCGAGTCGGGTAGAACGAAGAACATGCTCAAGTCCAAGATCAAGCATGAATCTTTCTCGGCGAAAGCGTTGGATGTCCGTCCTGCCTCCTTTGCATCAGATCCACGGAAGGTAAAACATACTCCCTCGGTCCATAATGTAGGATGTTTTTAACACTAGTACATGATGGGGCGGAGGGAGTACAAAAGAAATATAGTTTCAATAAATCCATACAGACATTTAATGTAGTGCATTCTGCTTGCTAATATTTACAAGCAGACATATGTATGCCCTTTTTATACTATAATGCAAATTCTCTGCATTGTGGTACTTTCAGAGCATACATTTTGTCCCAATTTCATATATTTTTCAAAAAAGATTGAAAATGAATTTTCTAAAAGTGGCAGAAACAATTTCATTTTATATTGAAAAATCTATTTCAATACATATCTCATTCATATAACATGTTACAGATATATGAAATAGCAATTTCATATATTTCAGGAAGTAATTTCATATTTCCAAAGAGTGAAACTTAGATTTCAAAAGAGTGGCATTCATTTTTTTTACCAAGTGATTTCAGTTATTCCAATGCCAACGCCATATTTCACAACCAATGAAACTCATTATCTCAATCATCAAAGAACTGATTTCAATCCTTTCAAAAACAAATTTCACTAACATATTTTTACAAAAGACAGTAACTTCATATTTCAAAAGAGTGCCAAAAGCATTTTTAATTTTTACAAAGTGATTTCAATTATTCCAACTCAAATTTCATATTTCGCAACAAGTGAAACTGATTACTTACACTATCAAAGAGTAACTAATTTCAGTTCTTTAAAATGTAAATTCAATCAATATAAACATATGTCATTGTGATTCCAACGTCGGTTCATAAACATATCAAAGTTCAAGTATTTCAAATAACACAGACTATCACTTCGCATATGTACACACTATTTTGTACAATTTCAGATCACGAAACCAAATGACACAAAAATTGATTCATTCATCTTCTCAATAATATCAATTGATTCCACTGGATCCCACAATGTATTTCACACACATTCCACAACAATAACCGATGCTATCTGTCACAAACATACAAACACCTGAAATTGAAGGAGCATAGGGAAGCCAGCCATCTGGTAAAGAAGCAAGCACTAGTAGAAAACAGGGCTATGGTTCCGGGCCAAATTTCACACTAGTCCCGGTTCAATCATTTAACTGGGACGAATGTGAGCATTTATCGGTTCGTATGCGGCTAAGGCATTAGTCCCGGTTCACTGTGCCCTTTAGTCCGGTTTGTGCCTCAAACCGGGACTAAAGGGTGCGATACCATTAGTCGGTTCATGCCACAAACCGGGACTAAAGATTAGACCTTTAGTCCGGTTTTTGGCACTAACCGGGACTAATGGGTTTGAGACCTTTAGTCCCGGTTCGTGCCACGAACCGGTACTAAAGGTCCCATTTTCAAACTCCCCGTGGATTGCCTTTTCAATTTTAAAAAACATAAAAGAAAATGATGGAAATGTCAAAAAAATAAAAGAAAATAAATTTCCCATGTGATATGTGGTCTAGTTGTTGGGAAAATTTGCAAATGTGAATTTTGACTTTATTTGCAAAATCTCTCTGGAATTTGTAAATATGGGCATAACTTTTGCATACTAACTCGGATGAAAAAGTTTTTTATATGAAAAATCATCTACTCGACATGAAACTTTTCGAAACAACCAAGCGTTAGCAATTCAGTACGCAGTTCAAGTCTAGGGGCGCTACAAACATTTCACCCCACAACACATACAACAATCTCAGAATAGAACTGGCGGCTGATTACGTAGGCGCTTTCAGAATCATATTCGGAGAATCACGAGCTGAAAAGAAGCGGCTCGGTGTGTTTGAGCCTTGATCGAAGCTGCGCCATTGCCGCCGCCGCCCTCGATCACGGTGACCCGCTGCGAGGGACAAAGACGCACAGGGCTGTGTGTCGTAACCACACCCCCATCAATGGCGTCCGACAGTTACTTGCCCATCGGTTTTCCCAATCTTCGTTTTTTCTATGGCGGGGCAGACGATTGGCCTCCCCGTTAGTTTTAGGTCATCAAGCTCTCTCTGTCGTACTCCCCTCCCGGCCCCCTTCCACCGATTAACTACTGCACTGGGGTATATCAGAGGGCAAAGTTTCGAGCCCGGCCACCCCTCCATGCCGCTACCTGTCCAAATCGATTAGCCTACACACGCACATTGCTCCCTCCGCGGGCACAAGGCAAGGTACGAGAACGAGCCACTCCTCTGTTTCAGGCCTCTGCTCATGAACTGATTTTTTGTGTAAAATATAGCTATATGCATTGATGGGCATAGTTAACTAGCCGATTAATGGTCGGCCCATTATTTCAGTTAATCAGCGGATTTGCCGATTAATCCCTACTCCCCAACCGACCGAGCAGCTACCAGTTACCGATATCCCAAATATTTGATGAGGACTAGGTTCCTTTCTTTTGTCGATTCATGGCAGTAGTACTTCAGGAAGTTTTTTCTTAGAACTAGTACTTCAGGATATAAGTGGCATTGGATCCCACTTGTCCCACGAAAGTGCCACCCATCAAAAGAGTCTAAATGTCGCAAATAGACATCCAAGAAAAATATGTGCCGCAAATGGACAGCCCAACAAAGGCCACCAATGGCCCAAAACACTTGATTCTGCCATGCCCTAGGCGCCGCTTGCGTCTGCCCCCCCAATCCTCTTTGTGCTCCTTGGCTCCTCCTCTTCTCCCCACAGGTAAGCAAAGATCCCCCGCCCTACCCCTCTGAATTCTTTTGTCTCCACTACTGATTATATTATCCACTAATGTGTTCTGGCCCTTTCGGTAGTGATGAGAATATTACAATAACTGCATCTTGTATTGGTCATTTAGTGTAATAACCAGCTCTTGTACTACTGAAAACCTTGCTGGTAGTGCTAGTACTGCAGATGTTAATGAGTAATTTCAGTTAGCTTGCTCCTCCGAGGTCATGGGTCTTCTAATTTTTAATATGGTTTGCATGCAGGTGCATGAAAATTTCTGTTGTAGAGAAACTGGTTATTAGTGTACAAATTCTGTTTAGTAGGGTAGACTTATTATACCACTCATCGGTTGATTTACTATGAGTCCAACCACTATACATTCACTCACGTTACGCCATTCAATAATGTTGTTATTGCACAATATGGAATATATAACAGTTAATGATCTAACGCGGCAATGAAGAAATTACATAAACAAGTATAGAGACGTGGAAGAGTGGACATTGGACCTGTCAATGGAGAGGGCTGCGGTGCAACACTATCACTCCTCAAGCTTGGCCTTTCAGAGAAGTACACCGTCCTGATTTTGCCTTACGTACATAGACATATGGGAACTAAAATATCAATTCCTTTGCAATCGAATCATAAAACAAATTATTTAAAACTGAATCATATACTAATCACAGGTCTCTAGTGATGCTGCAGCCAATCTTTTCAAAAGAAGAACAAAAATAGCATCTTTTACCTCAAGAAAAGTGTCAAATACTAAACAATGAGCCCTGCATGCTGTTACTAGTGAACTCGCTATTACTAAACATGAAAGGTCTACAAGCTGTTACCTTTTTTGGTCGATTTGGAGGCGCTGGGCTGGAAGGGAAACAGAGGGCGAGGAAGTGAGTCAGATCTGGAGGACGAGGACGCGCCGGTCGATGCGGAGGCGCTGGAGAGGCTCGACGACGAGGGGGGCTGTTGGACGTCGAAGGGGCGGCGCTGGAAGCGCCGGTCGATGCGGAGGCGCTGGAGAGGCTCGACGACGAGGGAGACTGTTGGACGTCGAAGGGCGTAGACTGAAGCGCCGGTCGATGGGGATCGAAGCGGCGCCAGATCGCGAATCTGCGAGGGGAGCCGGTCGTCGGGGATGAAGGCGCCGCTGGAATGGTTGGAGGGCGCGCAAGGGGAGGCTGGCCGGCAAGGGAGGCGAGTGGATGGACGTTGACGGGGCAGCGTTGGCCGGTGAGGGAGGCTCGTGGTCGGACGGCTACGAGGCGGCCGTCGACGGGGAGGTAGACGACGCTGGAGGAGTGGGGGAGCAGCGGTGTGGGGTCATCCGCCGACGGTGGAGTGCGGCGTCGCCGGATGGGAGGCGGCGGCCATAGGGGACTGGGAGCAGGGCGGCGTGATGCAAGGGGGTGGTTGGAGGATTCGGGGGCCAGCAGAGTTGTTTTAGGGATTTTGACCGGTCGTTCCTGACGTTTGGCCCCTCCACGCCAGCCATGAGGTGCACAACCGCGCGAAATCCTGTACCGAAGCGGAAAAATCACGCAGCGCGTTGTTCGCTTCCTAGCCAAAAATCGCGCTTTCTTTCCATCGCACGTTCACGAAGGTGGTGCACCGTCACACGTACGCGCAAGCAGTTATTCCCACGTGGATTGCCTCCCTTCACGAGTGTACGTCCACATTCCTGAAGGTTTCTTGTATTCGTGAAGGTAATCACCGGCCCCTTAAGGATTGACTTGATTCATTTGCGTCGGGGCAACATCCACGTCAGGAACGTGGTATGTTCCTGAAGGAGACCCTACAACCATCAGGAATTACACAAACCGTCCGTGAAAAAGTGCGTTTGGGGTAGTGTCAGGTCAATGCCGTGGAAGAGGAGAGAACACGCACATCGGTAGGGGCATACTACGTACTAGCAGGCCAGGGAAGGAATCACATATCTCATAGCCGTAGCCTTGAAGATCGATCCGCTGCCGAGGTTCATCTAGAACTGTAGCATCGGCAACAGTTTCTCTGACGGGTCGTCTTGCAACAGTTGGGGACTTGGAGTAGCCGTGGTGGTGGTGGCGTCTCTCTGACCGGGAGCTGCAGCGTGCAGCTTCTTCTAGAATTCTACGCATTTTTTTTTTTCTTCATCGAGTAGAATATTACAGCCACTCGCCGGAAAGTTTATACAGTAAAAACTTTGGAGCGAGTGGCCAAAGATGCGACTTACTACGACTTGAGCAATCACGTAGGGCCGATGAGAGACATCTGCGGAGTCGAAGCCATGTCACGGCATGGCGAAGTTCTTGCTCGGGCCATTTACTCTGCCGCAGCGCGGCTGCTGCATTAACGCTGCTCACCAACTCATTCGCTTCCGCGATTACTCCTCCCACTTCCCCGCCATCCGTCTCCGGTATCCACTCTCCCTGCCGCTCTCCGTCCGCCGCCCGCTCATCCTCTTCTTCCTCTGCGCGCGCTAACAACGTCGCTGCCGCAGCAGTAGTTTACTACCGCGTGCCATGTCGTATTAAACCGTCGGCATCGCAGCGCAGCGCAACAGCAGGAGTGGGCACGGCCTCAGGCGCCGGATGCTCTTTGCCCGCCGCGCCACGAAATCAGTCCGCCCGGACCCTGCTCATATAATGCGCATGCGCCAACCTTCTGGTCTGTTGCCATGTAGCTAGGTTGGTGGCGCTGGCATGGCGGCAGTCCAACAAGGGAACATGGAGCAGGCTGTGAATGGAGCGCAAGAACCGGGCAAGGTCGACGACGAGGCTCCCGAGGCGGCGCTTCAACCAAGCACATGTGCTGCCTTCATGAGTGGAGATTGCTGATCAAGCAAGCACAGGTGCTGCCGTTGCGAATTACTGATCGGATTCCGTGAAAATTTCCATGGCAGAACCCGCCGGACCCGAGGAAGTCTTCTTGCTCCACGGATGGTTCCCGATTCACCGGGCACCGCCGAGGATCAACGGACGGCGCGGCCACGGCGTCGCCGAACCACCACGTCTCGCCGGAGAACGACGTGAGTAAAAAGAACAATTAGCTGTGTTCTCCCGACGCTATAGTGCGCCATGGCTTTTTTTCCGTCTGAGTAATTGGTGTTGGCAATTGCTGGATTGTGGCAGGTCTCGCAGCTGCAGCTGCATCTGCATCAGAGAGGTCCATCCGGATCATGCTTGACCAAGGCGATTGGCCGGGCTTCCAAAGACTGCCTCCTGGTCATAGGCACTTTCCAGCTCGTGTACCGTTCATCTCCTACAGTTCTACTGCACAATGACAACGACAAAATTCCTCCAAAAATTGTTTACATTTCCTTCCATGAAAAACAAAATTTACTTGCGATCGTCAAGCTAGTGCACTTTTAGTATTTTAGTGAATAGAAGCAGTGCAAGTGACAGGTGAAGATAGCACACAAGGGAAAGTGTCACCTCACTCCATGCTGTTCCAAGTACAATTTCAGATATTCGCAAAAAGAAGTACAATTTCAGATGGTTGATTAAAAAATGAGTACGATTTCAATTGTGTGCTGAAGAGTGTGATTCTTGTTGTTATTCCTGCAGACAAAGGAACTGATAGCAGAGATTGAATTGCTCGAAGAGGAAATCACAAATCACGAGCAGCACGTCCTCTCACTCTCTGTAAGTATATTTGATCATGCGTGTCCGGGCCATCATCGTGGCAGAGTTCCGGTATTTCATCCCCTGCTCATGCCAAGAGCATAAGTTCAAGGACGAGACGACGACAATCGAGCATAATATCAAGTGCATTCTGCTCATCTAAGAAGCTGCCTCTCCAACCTTTTCATATCATGACATCAGTGTCAGAGTCGGGTAGAACGAAGAACATGCTCAAGTCCAAGATCAAGCATGAATCTTTCTTGAGCGAAACGTTGGATGTCCGTCCTGCCTCCTTTGCATCAGATCCACGGAAGGTAAAACAAACTCCCTCGGTCCATAATGTAGGATGTTTTTTAACACTAGTACATGATGGGGAGAGGGAGTACAAAAGAAATATAGTTTCAATAAATCCATACAGACATTTAATGTAGTGCATTACGCTTGCTAATATTTACAAACAGACATATGTATGCCCTTTTTATACTATAATGCAAATTCTCTGCATTGTGGTACTTTCAGGAGCATACATTTTGTCCCAATTTCATATATTTTTTCAAAAAAGATTGAAAATGAATTTTCTAAAAGTGGCAGAAACAATTTCAATTTATATTGAAAAATCTATTTCAATACATATCTCATTCATATAACATGTTACAGATATATGAAATAGCAATTTCATATATTTCAGGGAAGTAATTTCATATTTCCAAAGAGTGAAACTTAGATTTCAAAAGAGTGGCATTCATTTTTTTACCAAGTGATTTCAGTTATTCCAATGCCAACGCATATATTTCACAACCAATGAAACTCATTATCTCAATCATCAAAGAACTGATTTCAATCCTTTCAAAAACAAATTTCACTAACATATTTTTACAAAAGACAGTAACTTCATATTTCAAAAGAGTGCCAAAAGCATTTTTAATTTTTTACAAAGTGATTTCAATTATTCCAACTCAAATTTCATATTTAGCAACAAGTGAAACTGATTACTTACACTATCAAAGAGTAACTAATTTCAGTTCTTTAAAATGTAAATTCAATCAATATAAACATATGTCATTGTGATTCCAACGTCAGTTCATAAACATATCAAAGTTCAAGTATTTCAAATAACACAGACTATCACTTCGCATATGTACACACTATTTTGTACAATTTCAGATCACGAAACCAAATGACACGAAAATTGATTCATTCATCTTCGCAATAATATCAATTGATTCCACTAGATCCCACAATGTATTTCACACACATTCCACAACAATAACCGATGCTATCTGTCACAAACATACAAACACCTGAAATTGAAGGAGCATAGGGAGGCCAGCCATCTGGTAAAGAAGCAAGCACTAGTAGAAAACAGGGCTATGGTTCCGGCCAAATTTCACATTAGTCTCAGTTCAATCACGAACCGGGACTAATGTGAGCATTTATCCCGGTTCGATGCGGCTAAGGCATTAGTCCCGGTTCACTGTGCCCTTTAGTCGGTTTGTGCCTCAAACCGGGACTAAAAATGCGATGTCCATTAGTCCCGGTTCATGCCTCAAACCGGGACTAAAGATAAGACCTTTAGTCCCGGTTTGAGGCACGAACCGGGACTAATGGGTTTGAGACCTTTAGTCCCGGTTCGTGCCACGAACTGGTAGTAAAGGTCCCATTTTCAAACTCCCCCCCCCGGTGGATCGCCTTTTCAATTTAAAAAAAATAAAAGAAAATGATGGAAACGTCAAAAAAATAAAAGAAAATAAATTTCCCATGTGATATGTGGTCTAGTTGTTGGGAAAATTTGCAAATGTGAATTTCGACTTTATTTGCAAAATCTCTACGGAATTTGTAAATATGGGCATAACTTTTGCATACTAACTCGGATGAAAAAGTTTTTTATATGAAAATCATCTACTCGACATGAAACTTTTCAAACAACCAAGCGTTAGCAATTCAAGACGCAGTTCAAGTCTAGGGCGCTACAAACATTTCACCCCACAACACATACAACAATCTCGAGAATAGAACTGGCGGCTGATTACAGGGCGCTTTCGTAATCATATTCGGAGAATCATGAGCTGAAAAGAACTGGCTCGGTGTGTTTGAGGCCTTGATCGAAGCTCCGCCACTGCCGCCGCCGCCTCGATCACCGGTGACCGCGCTGAGACGAAGACGCGCGAGGCTGTGTCGTAACCACACCCCCATCAATGGCGTCCGGCGATTACTTGCCCATCGGTTTTCCCAATCTTCATTTTTTTCTATGGCGGGGCAGACGATTGGCCTCCCGTTAGTTTTAGGTCATCAAGCTCTCTGTCGTACTCCTCCCGCCCCTTCCACCGATTAACTACTGACCGGGTATATCAGAGGGCAAAGTTTCGAGCCCGGCCACCCCTCCATGCCGCTACCCGTCCAAATCGATTAGCCTACAACGCACACTGCTCCCTCCGCGGGCACAAGGCAAGGTACGAGAACGAGCCACTCCTCTGTTTCAGGCCTCGGCTCATGAACTGATTTTTTGTGTAAAATATAGCTATATGCATTGATGGGCATAGTTAACTAGCCGATTAATGGTCGGCCGATTATTTCAGTTAATAATCGGATTTGCCGATTAATCCCTACTCCCCAACCGACCGAGCAGCTACCAGTTACCGATATCCCAAATATTTGATGAGGACTAGGTTCCTTTCTTTTGTCGATTCATGGCAGTAGTACTTCAGGAAGTTTTTTCTTAGAACTAGTACTTCAGGATATAAGTGGCATTGGATCCCACTTGTCCCACGAGTGCCACCCATCAAAAAGAGTCTAAATGTCGCAAATAGACATCCAGTAAATATATGTGCCGCAAATGGACAGCCCAACAAAGGCCACCAACGGCCCAAAACACTTGATTCTGCCATGCCCTAGGCGCCGCCGCCGCCGTCTGCCCCCCCCAATCCTCTCTGTGCTCCTTGGCTCCTCCTCGTCTCCCCACAGTAAGCAAAGATCCCCGCCCTGCCCCTCTGAATTCTTTTGTCTCCACTACTGATTATATTATCCACTAATGTGTTCGGCCCTTTCGGTAGTGATGAGAATATTACAATAACTGTACTGTATTGGTCATTTAGTGTAATAACCAGCTCCTGTACTGCTGAAAACCTTGCTGGTAGTGCTAGTACTGCAGATGTTAATGAGTAATTTCCGTTAGCTTGCTCCTCTGAGGTCATGATTCTTCTAATTTTTAATATGGTTTGCATGCAGTGTATGAAAATTTCTGTTGTAGTGAAACTTGTTATTAGTGTACAAATTCTGTTTAGTAGGGTAGACTTATTATACCACTCATCAGTTGATTTACTATGAGTCCAACCACTATACATTCACTCACGCTCGCCATTCAATAATGTTGTTATTGCACAATATGGAATATATAACAGTTAATGATCTAACGCGGCAATGAAGAAATTACATAAACAAGTATAGAGACGTGGAAGAGTGGACATTTGACCTGTCAATGGAGAGGGTTATGTGCAACACTATCACTCCTCAAGCTTGGCCTTCGAGAAGTACACCGTCCTGATTTTGCCTTACGTACATAGACATATGGGAACTAAAATATCAATTCCTTTAATTGGAATCATAAAACAAATTATTTAAAACTGAATCATATACTAATCACAGTCTCTAGTGATGCTGCAGCCAATCTTTTCAAAAGAAGAACAAAAATAGCATCTTTTACCTCAAGAAAAGTGTCAAATACTAAACAATGAGCCCTGCATGCTGTTACTAGTGAACTCTGCTATTACTAAACATGAAAGGTCTACAAGCTGTTACCTTTTTTGATCGATTTGGAGGGGCTGGGCTGGAAGGGAAACAGAGGGCGAGGAAGTGAGTCATATCTGGAGGACGAGGACGCGCCGGTCGATGCGGAGGCGCTGGAGAGGCTCGACGACGAGGGGGGCTGTAGGACGTCGAAGGGGCGGCGCCGAAGCGCCGGTCGATGCGGAGGCGCTGGAGAGGCTCGACGACGAGGGAGACTGTTGGACGTCGAAGGGGCGGCGCTGGAAGCGCCGGTCGATGGGGATCGAAGCGGCGCTGTACTGCGAATCTGCGAGGGGAGCCGGTCGTCGGGGATGAAGGCGCCGCTGGAATGGTTGGAGGGCGCGCAAGGGGAGGCTGGCCGGCAAGGGAGGCGAGTGGCTGGACGTTGACGGGGCAGCGCGGGCGGTGAGGGAGGCGAGTGGTCGGACGGCTACGAGGGCGGCCGACGGGGAGGTAGACGGCGCTGGAGGAGTGGGGGGGCAGCGGTGTGGGGTCATCCGCCGGCGGTGGAGTGCGGCGTCGCCGGATGGGAAGCGGCGGCCATAGGGGATTGGGAGCAGGGCGGCGTGATGCAAGGGGGGGGGGGTTTGAGGATTCGGGGGCCAGCAGAGTCGTTTTAGGGATTTTGACCGTCGTTCTGACGTTTGGCCCGTCCCACGCCAGCCATGAGGTGCACAACCGCGCGAAATCCTGTACCGAAGCGGAAAAATCACGCGTTGTTCGCTCCTAGCCAAAAATCGCGCCTTTTCTTTCCACCGCACGTTCCTGAATGTGGTGCACCGTCACGCTCGCGGCGCGAAGCAGTTATTCCCCACGTGGATTGCCTCCCTTCACGAGTGTACGCCCACATTCTGAAGGTTTCTTGTATTCGTGAAGGTAATCACCGGCCCCTTCAGGATTGACTTGATTCATTTGCGTCGGGGCAACATCCACGTCAGGAACGTGGTATGTTCCTGAAGGAGACCCTACAACCATCAAGAATTACACAAACCGTCAGGAAAAAGTGCGTTTGGGGTAGTGTCAGGTCAATGCCGTGGAAGAGGAGAGAACACGCACATCGGTAGGGGCATACTACGTACTAGCAGGCCAGGGAAGGAATCACATATCTTGTAGCCGTAGCCATGAAGATCGATCCGCTGCCGAGGTTCATCTAGAACTGTAGCATCGGCAACAGTTTCTCTGACGGGTCGTCTTGCAACAGTTGGAGACTTGGAGTAGCCGTGGTGGTGGTGGCGTCTCGACCGGGAGCTGCAGCGTGCAGCTTCTTTTAGAATTCTACGATTTATTTTTTTTCTTCACCGAGTAGAATATTACAGCCACTCGCTCGGAAAGTTTATACAAGAAAAACTTTGGAGCGAGTGGCCAGCAGTCTGACTTTCATCGCGACTTGAGCAATCACGTAGGGGCGGTGAGAGACACTGCGGAGTCGAAGCCATGTCACGGCATGGCGAGTTCTTGCTCGCCATTTACTCTGCCGCGGCGCGCTGGCGCTGCATTAACGCCGCTCACCAACTCATTCGCTTGCCAGCTATTCTCCTCCCACTTCCCCGCCATCCGTCTCCGGTCTCCACTCTCCTCGCCGCTCTCCGTCGCCGGCCCGCTCATCCTCTTCCTCTGCGGCTGTGCAGCGCAACAACGTCGCTGCCGCGGCAGCAGCAGTTTACTACCGCGTGCCATGTCGTATTAAACCGTCGGCGTCGCAGCGTAGCGCAGCGCAGGGAGTGGGCACGGCCCTGTGCGCCGGATGCTCTTTGCCCGCCTCGCCACGAAATCAGTCCGACCGGACCCTGCTCATATAATGCTCATGTGCCAAACTTCTGGACTGTTGCCATGTAGCTAGGTTGGTGGCGCTGGCATGGCGGCAGTCCAACAAGGGAACATGGAGCAGGCTGTGAACGGAGCGCAAGAACCGGGCAAGGTCTACGGCGAGGCTCCCAAGGCAGCGTCGACGACCAAGGCCGCGGCGGCCGCCACCGATGCTGCGCCACATCACCGGCGATCCAAGAGGTCTATGCCGCGTCTCTGCCGATTTTTTCTCCTTCTTGGTTTTGCTTGCCGCTCATCTCAAACCTGGTTCTATTTTTTCGTTCGTATCCACTGTCCGGTGCTTCTTCGGCAGGAACTCGGAGACTTGCAAGCATGTCGGCAGGAGCAACGCTTCAACCAAGCACAGGTGCTGCCTTCATGAGTGGAGATTGCTGATCAAGCAAGCACAGGTGCTGCCGCTGAATTACTGGTCGGATTCCGTGAAAATTTCCATGGCAGAACCCGCCGGACCCGAGGAAGTCTTCTTGCTCCACGGATGGTTCCACAGTTCACCGGCACCGCCGAGGATCAACGGACGGCGCTGCCACGGCGTCGCCGAACCACCACGCCTCGCCGGAGAACGACGTGAGTAAAAAGAACAATTAGCCACTTTGTTCTCCGACGCTTATGGTGCGCCATGGCTTCTTTTTTTCCGTCTGAGTAATTGGTGTTGGCAATTGCTGGATTGTGGCAGGTCTCGCAGCTGCAGCTGCATCTGCATCAGAGAGGTCCATCCGGATCATGCTTGACCGGGCGATCGTCGGGCTTCCAAAGACTGCCTCTCTGGTCATGGGCACATTCCAGCTCAGGTACCATTCATCTCCTACAGTTCTACTCCACAATGACAACGACAAAATTCCTCCAAAAAATTGTTTACATTTCCTTCCATGAAAAACAAAATTTACTTGCGATCGTCAGGCTAGTGCACTTTTAGTATTTTAGTGAATAGAAGCAGTGCAAGTGATAGGTGGAGATAGCACACAAGGGAAAGTGTCACCTCACTCCATGCTGTTCCAAGTACAATTTCAGATATTCGCAAAAAGAAGTACAATTTCAGATGGTTGATTAAAAAATGAGTACGATTTCAATTGTGTGCTGAAGAGTGTGATTCTTGTTGTTATTCCTGCAGACAAAGGAACTGATAGCAGAGATTGAATTGCTCGAAGAGGAAATCACGAATCGCGAGCAGCACGTCCTCTCACTCTACAGAAGTATATTTGATCAGTGCGTGTCCGGGCCATCATCAGGGCAGAGTTCCGGTATTTCATCCCCTGCTCATGCCAAGAGCATAAGTTCAAGGACGAGACGACGACAATCGGAAAGCATAATATCAAGTGCATTCTGCTCATCTAAGAAGCTGCCTCTCCAACCTTTCCATATCATGACATCGATGTCGAGTCGGGTAGAACGAAGAACATGCTCAAGTCCAAGATCAAGCATGAATCTTTCTCGAGCGAAAGCGTTGGATGTCCGGCCCTGCCTCCTTTGCATCAGATCCACGGAAGGTAAAACATACTCCCTCGGTCCATAATGTAGGATGTTTTTAACACTAGTACATGATGGGGCGGAGGGAGTACAAAAGAAATATAGTTTCAATAAATCCATACAGACATTAAATGTAGTGCATTCTGCTTGCTAATATTTACAAGCAGACATATGTATGCCCTTTTTATACTATAATGCAAATTCTCTGCATTGTGGTACTTTCAGAGCATACATTTTGTCCCAATTTCATATATTTTTTCAAAAAAGATTGAAAATGAATTTTCTAAAAGTGGCAGAAACAATTTCAATTTATATTGAAAAATCTATTTCAATACATATCTCAATCATATAACATGTTATATATATATGAAATAGCAATTTCATATATTTCAGGAAGTAATTTCATATTTCCAAAGAGTGAAACTTAGATTTCAAAAGAGTGGCATTCATTTTTTTACCAAGTGATTTCAGTTATTCCAATGCCAACGCCTATATTTCACAACCAATGAAACTCATTATCTCAATCATCAAAGAACTGATTTCAATCCTTTCAAAAACAAATTTCACTAACATATTTTTACAAAAGACAGTAACTTCATATTTCAAAAGAGTGCCAAAAGCATTTTTAATTTTTACAAAGTGATTTCAATTATTCCAACTCAAATTTCATATTTCGCAACAAGTGAAACTGATTACTTACACTATCGAAGAGTAACTAATTTCAGTTCTTTAAAATGTAAATTCAATCAATATAAACATATGTCATTGTGATTCCAATGTCAGTTCATAAACATATCAAAGTTCAAGTATTTCAAATAACATGACTATCACTTCGCATATGTACACACTATTTTGTACAATTTCAGATCACGAAACCAAATGACACGAAAATTGATTCATTCATCTTCGCATTAATATCAATTGATTCCACTAGATCCCACAATGTATTTCACACACATTCCACAACAATAACCGATGCTATCTGTCACAAACATACAAACACCTGAAATTGAAGGAGCATAGGGAGGCCAGCCATCCGGTAAAGAAGCAAGCACTAGTAGAAAACAGGGCTATGGTTCCGGGCCAAATTTCACATTAGTCCGGTTCAATCACGAACCGGGACTAATGTGAGCATTTATCGGTTCGTGCGGCTAAGGCATTAGTCCCGGTTCACTGTGCCCTTTAGTCCCGGTTTGTGCCTCAAACCGGGACTAAGCAGGCGATATCCATTAGTCGGTTCATGCCTCAAACCAGGACTAAAGATAAGACCTTTAGTCCCGGTTTGAGGCACGAACCGACTAATGGTTGAGACTTTTAGTCCGGTTCGTGCCACGAACCGTACTAAAGGTCCCATTTTCAAACTCCCCCCCCCGGTGGATCGCCTTTTCAATTTAAAAAAAATAAAAGAAAATGATGGAAACGTCAAAAAAATAAAAGAAAATAAATTTCCCATGTGATATGTGGTCTAGTTGTTGGGAAAATTTGCAAATGTGAATTTCGACTTTATTTGCAAAATCTCTCTGGAATTTGTAAATATGGGCATAACTTTTGCATACTAACTCGGATGAAAAAGTTTTTATATGAAAAATCATCTACTCGACATGAAACTTTTCAAACAACCAAGCGTTAGCAATTCAAGACGCAGTTCAAGTCTAGGGCGCTACAAACATTTCACCCCACAACACATACAACAATCTCGTAATAGAAGCTGGCGGCTGATTACGTAGGCGCTTTCGTAATCATATTCGGAGAATCATGAGCTGAAAAGAACTGGCTCGGTGTGTTTCAGAGCGCAATCGAAGCTCCGCCATCGCCGCCGCCGCCTCGATCCACCGGTGATCAGCTGCGAGGGACGAAGACGCAGGGCTGTGTGTGTCGTAACCACACCCCCATCAATGGCGTCCGACAGTTACTTGCCCATTGGTTTTCCCAATCTTTATTTTTTCTATGGCGGGGCAGACGATTGGCCTCCCTGTTAGTTTTAGGTCATCAAGCTCTCTCTGTCAGATTCTCCCGCCCCTTCCACCGATTAACTACTGCACTTGGGTATATCGAGGGCAAAGTTTCGAGCCAGCCACCCTCCATGCCGCTACCCGTCCAAATCGATTAGCCTACACACGCACACTGCTCCCTCCGCGGGCACAAGGCAAGGTACGAGAACGAGCCACTCCTCTGTTTCAGGCCTCGGCTCATGAACTGATTTTTTGTGTAAAATATAGCTATATGCATAGATGGGCATAGTTAACTAGCCGATTAATGGTCGGCCGATTATTTCAGTTAATCAACGGATTTGCCGATTAATCCCTACTCCCCAACCGACCGAGCAGCTACCAGCCATCGATATCCCAAATATTTGATGAGGACTAGGTTCCTTTCTTTTGTCGATTCATGGCAGTAGTACTTCAGGAAGTTTTTTCTTAGAACTAGTACTTCAGGATATAAGTGGCATTGGATCCCACTTGTCCCACGAGTGCCACCCATCAAAAGAGTCTAAATGTCGCAAATAGACATCCAAGAAAAATATGTGCCGCAAATGGACAGCCCAACAACGGCCACCACCGGCCCAAAACACTTGATTCTGCCAGGCCCTAGGCGGCGCCGCCGCCGTCTGCCCCCCCCCCCCCCCCAATCCTCTCTGTGCTCCTTGGCTCCTCCTCTTCGCCCCACAGGTAAGCAAAGATCCCCCGACCTGCCCCTCTGAATTCTTTTGTCTCCACTACTGATTATATTATCCACTAATGTGTTCTGGCCCTTTCGGTAGTGATGAGAATATTACAATAACTGTCTTGTATTGGTCATTTAGTGTAATAACCAGCTCATGTACTGCTGAAAACCTTCTTTGGTAGTGCTAGTACTGCAGATGTTAATGAGTAATTTCAGTTAGCTTGCTCCTCTGAGGTCATGGGTCTTCTAATTTTTAATATGGTTTGCATGCAGTGTATGAAAATTTCTGTTGTAGTGAAACTGGTTGTTAGTGTACAAATTCTGTTTAGTAGGGTAGACTTATTATACCACTCATCAGTTGATTTACTATGAGTCCAACCACTATACATTCACTCATGTTCTGCCATTCAATAATGTTGTTATTGCACAATATGGAATATATAACAGTTAATGATCTAACGCGGCAATGAAGAAATTACATAAACAAGTATAGAGACGTGGAAGAGTGGACATTTGAACTGTCAAGGGAGAGGTTATGTGCAACACTATCACTCCTCAAGCTTGGCCTTCGTAGAAGTACACCGTCCCTGATTTTGCCTTACGTACATAGACATATGGGAACTAAAATATCAATTCCTTTGCCTTTGGAATCATAAAACGAATAATTATTTAAAACTGAATCATATACTAATCACAGTCTCTAGTGATCTTGCAGCCAATCTTTTCAAAAGAAGAACAAAAAATAGCATCTTTTACCTCAAGAAAAGTGTCAAATACTAAACAATGAGCCCTGCATGCTGTTACTAGTGAACTCTGCTATTACTAAACATGAAAGGTCTACAAGCTGTTACCTTTTTTGGTCGATTTGGAGGCGCTGGGCTGGAAGGGAAACAGAGGGCGAGGAAGTGAGTCATATCTGGAGGACGAGGACGCGCCGGTCGATGCGGAGGCGCTGGAGAGGCTCGACGACGAGGGGGGCTGTAGGACGTCGAAGGGGCGGCACTGGAAGCGCCGGTCGATGCGGAGGCGCTGGAGAGGCTCGGCGACGAGGGAGACTGTTGGACGTCGAAGGGGCGGCGCTGGAAGCGCCAGTCGATGGGGATCGAAGCGGCGCTGTACTGCGAATCTGCGAGGGGAGCCGGTCGTCGGGGATGAAGGCGCCGCTGGAATGGTTGGAGGGCGCTCAAGGGGAGGCTGGCCGGCAAGGGAGGCGAGTGGCTGGACGTTGACGGGGCAGCGTTGGCCGGTGAGGGAGGCGAGTGGTCGGACGGCTACGAGGCGGCCGTCGACGGGGAGGTAGACGGCGCTGGAGGAGTGGGGGAGCAGCGGTGTGGGGTCATCCGCCGGCGGTGGAGTGCGGCGTCGCCGGATGGGAGGCGGCGGCCATAGGGGATTGGGAGCAGGGCGGCGTGATGCAGGGGGGGGGGGGGTTTGAGGATTCGGGGGCCAACAGAGTTGTTTTAGGGATTTTGACCGGTCGTTCCTGACGTTTGGCCCGTCCACGTCAGCCATGAGGTGCACAACCGGCGCGAAATCCTGTACCGAGCGGAAAAATCACGCGCGTTGTTCGCTCCTAGCCAAAAATCGCGCGCCTTTCTTTCCACTGCACGTTCCTGAAGGTGGTGCACCGTCACGTACGTGCGCAAGCAGTTATTCCCCACGTGGATTGCCTCCCTTCACGAGTGTACGTCCACATTCCTGAAGGTTTCTTGTATTCGTGAAGGTAATCACCGCCCTTCAGGATTGACTTGATTCATTTGCGTCGGGCAACATCCACGCCAGAACGTGGTATGTTCCTGAAGGAGACCCTACAACCATCAGGAATTACACAAACCGTCGGGAAAAAGTGCGTTTGGGGTAGTGTCGGTCAATGCCGTGGAAGAGGAGAGAACACGCACATCGGTAGGGGCATACTACGTACTAGCAGGCCAGGGAAGGAATCACATATCTTGTAGCCGTAGCCATGAAGATCGATCCGCTGCCGAGGTTCATCTAGAACTGTAGCATCGGCAACAGTTTCTCTGACGGGTCGTCTTGCAACAGTTGGAGACTTGGAGTAGCCGTGGTGGTGGTGGCGTCTCTCGACCGGAGCTGCAGCGTGCAGCTTCTTCTAGAATTCTACGTACTTTTTTTTTTCTTCATCGAGTAGAATATTACAGCCACTCACTCGGAAAGTTTATACAAGAAAAAACTTTGGAGCGAGTGGCCAGCAAGACGACTTTCATCGCGACTTGAGCAATCACGTAGGGCCATTGAGAGACACTGCGGAGTCGAAGCCATGTCACGGCATGGCGAGTTCTTGCTCGGGCCATTTACTCTGCCGCAGTGCGCGCGTCAGTGCATTAACGCGGCTCACCAACTCATTCGCTTCCGCGCAGTTACTCCTCCCACTTCCCCCCGCCATCCGTCTCCAGTCTCCACTCTCCCTGTCGCTCTCCGTCGCCGGCCCGCTCATCCTCTTCCTCTGCGGCTGCGCAGCGCAACAACGTCGCTGCCGCGGCAGCAGCAGTTTACTACCGCGTGCCATGTCGTATTAAACCGTCGGCGTCGTAGCGCAGCGCAGCGCAGGGAGTGGCACGCCCTCGCGCCGGATGCTCTTTGCCCGCCTCGCCACGAAATCAGTCCGCCCGGACCCTGCTCATATAATGCTCATGTGCCAACCTTCTGGATTGTTGCCATGTAGCTAGGTTGGTGGCGCTGGCATGGCGGCAGTCCAACAAGGGAACATGGAGCAGGCTGTGAATGGAGCGCAAGAACCGGGCAAGGTCTACGGCGAGGCTCCCAAGGCGGCGTCGACGACCAAGGTCATGGGCGGCCGCCACCGATCTTGCGCCACATCACCGGCGATCCAAGAGGTCTATGCCGCGTCTCGCCGATTTTTTCTCCTTCTTGGTTTTGCTTGCCGCTCATCTCAAACCTGGTTCTATTTTTTACGTACGTGTATCCACTGTCCAAAGTGCTTCTTCGGCAGGAACTCGGAGACTTGCAAGCATGTCGGCGGAGCAACGCTTCAACCAAGCACAGTGCTGCCTTCATGAGTGGAGATTGCTGATCAAGCAAGCACGAGTGCTGCCGTCGCGAATTACTGGTCGGATTCCGTGAAAATTTCCATGGCGTAACCCGCCGACCCGAGGAAGTCTTCTTGCTCCACGGATGGTTCCACAGTTCACCGGGCACCGCCGAGGATCAACAGACGAAGGGCCACGGCGTCGCCGAACCACCACGTCTTTGCCGGAGAACGACGTGAGTAAAAAAGAACAATTAGCCACTATTCTCCGACGCTATGGTGCGCCATGGCTTCTTTTCCGTTCGAGTAATTGGTGTTGGCAATTGCTGGATTGTGGCAGGTCTCGCAGCTGCAGCTGCATCTGCATCGAGAGAGGTCCATCCGGATCATGCTTGACCGGGCGATCGGCCGGGCTTCCTGCACTGCCTCTCCTGGTCATGGGCACTTTCCAGCTCGGTACCATTCATCTCCTACAGTTCTACTGCACAATGACAACGACAAAATTCCTCCAAAAATTGTTTACATTTCCTTCCATGAAAAACAAAATTTACTTATGATCGTCAAAGCTAGTGCACTTTTAGTATTTTAGTGAATAGAAGCGGTGCAAGTGATAGGTGAAGATAGCACACAAGGGAAAGTGTCACCTCACTCCATGCTGTTCCAAGTACAATTTCAGATATTCGCAAAAAGAAGTACAATTTCAGATGGTTGATTAAAAATGAGTACGATTTCAATTGTGTCTTTGAAGAGTGTGATTCTTGTTGTTATTCCTGCAGACAAAGGAACTGATAGCAAAGATTGAATTGCTCAAGAGGAAATCACGAATCGCGAGCAGCACGTCCTCTCACTCTCTGAAGTATATTTGATCGGTGCGTGTCCGGGCCATCATCGTGGCAGAGTTCGGTATTTCATCCCCTGCTCATGCCAAGAGCATAAGTTCAAGGACGAGACGGCGATAATCGAGCATAATATCAAGTGCATTCTGCTCATCTAAGAAGCTGCCTCTCCAACCTTTCCATATCATGACATCGATTGTCGAGTCGGGTAGAACGAAGAACATGCTCAAGTCCAAGAACAAGCATGAATCTTTCTCGGCGAAACGTTGGATGTCCGTCCTGCCTCCTTTGCATCAGATCCACGGAAGGTAAAACATACTCCCTCGGTCCATAATGTAGGATGTTTTTAACACTAGTACATGATGGGGCGGAGGGAGTACAAAAGAAATATAGTTTCAATAAATCCATACAGACATTTAATGTAGTGCATTCTGCTTGCTAATATTTACAAGCAGACATATGTATGCCCTTTTTATACTATAATGCAAATTCTCTGCATTGTGGTACTTTCAGAGCATACATTTTGTCCCAATTTCATATATTTTTTCAAAAAGATTGAAAATGAATTTTCTAAAAGTGGCAGAAACAATTTCAATTTATATTGAAAAATCGATTTCAATACATATCTCATTCATATAACATGTTACAGATATATGAAATAGCAATTTCATATATTTCGTGGAAGTAATTTCATATTTCCAAAGAGTGAAACTTAGATTTCAAAAGAGTGGCATTCATTTTTTTTACCAAGTGATTTCAGTTATTCCAATGCCAACGCCATATTTCACAACCAATGAAACTCATTATCTCAATCATCAAAGAACTGATTTCAATCCTTTCAAAAACAAATTTCACTAACATATTTTTACAAAAGACAAGAACTTCATATTTCAAAAGAGTGCCAAAAGCATTTTTAATTTTTACAAAGTGATTTCAATTATTCCAACTCAAATTTCATATTTCGCAACAAGTGAAACTGATTACTTACACTATCAAAGAGTAACTAATTTCAGTTCTTTAAAATGTAAATTCAATCAATATAAACATATGTCATTGTGATTCCAACGTCAGTTCATAAACATATCAAAGTTAGAGTATTTCAAATAACACAGACTATCACTTCGCATATGTACACACTATTTTGTACAATTTCAGATCACGAAACCAAATGACACAAAAATTGATTCATTCATCTTCTCAATAATATCAATTGATTCCACTGGATCCCACAATGTATTTCACACACATTCCACAACAATAACCGATGCTATCTGTCACAAACATACAAACACCTGAAATTGAAGGAGCATAGGGAGGCCAGCCGTCTGTAAAGAAGCAAGCACTAGTAGAAAACAGGGCTATGGTTCCGGGCCAAATTTCACATTAGTCGGTTCAATCACGAACCGGGACAAATGTGAGCATTTATCCCGGTTCAGGCGGCTAAGGCATTAGTCCCGTTCACTGTGCCCTTTAGTCCCGGTTTGTGCCTCAAACCGGGACTAAAGGGTGCGATGTTTATTAGTCGGTTCATGCCTCAAACCGGACTAAATTTTAGACCTTTAGACCGTGTTTGAGGCACGAACCGGGACTAATGGGGTTGAGACCTTTAGTCCCGGTTCGTGCCACGAACCGGTACTAAAGGACTAATGATGGAAATGTCAAAAAAATAAAAGAAAATAAATTTCCCATGTGATATGTGGTCTAGTTGTTGGGAAAATTTGCAAATGTGAATTTCGACTTTATTTGCAAAATCTCTATGGAATTTGCAAATATGGGCATAACTTTTGCATACTAACTCGGATGAAAAAGTTTTTTATACGAAAAATCATCTACTAGCGGGAGGGGCGCGCGGCCCTTGCCCTGGCCGCCTCTCCTCTTCTCCACTAAGGCCCACTATGGCCCATTAACCCCCGGGGGGTTCCGGTAACCCCTCCGGTACTCCGGTAAAATCCCGATTTCACCCGGAACACTTCCGATATCCAAATATATGCTTCCAATATATCAATCTTCATGTATCGACCATTTCGAGACTCCTCGTCATGTCCGTAATCACATCCTGGACTCCAAACTACCTTCGGTACATCAAAACACATAAACTCATAATATAACCGTCATCAAACTTTAAGCGTGCGGACCCTACGGGTTCGAGAACTATGTAGACATGACCGAGACACGTCTCCGATCAATAACCAATAGCGGAACCTGGATGCTCATATTGGCTCCCACATATTCTACGAAGATCTTTGTCGGTCAAACCGCATAACAACATACGTTGTTCCCTTTGTCATCGGTATGTTACTTGCCCGAGATTCGATCGTTGGTATCTCAATACCTAGTTCAATCTCGTTGCCGACAAGTCCCTTTACTCGTTCCGTAATACATCATCCCGCAACTAACTCATTAGTTGCAATGCTTGCAAGGCTTATAGTGATGTGCATTACCGAGTGGGCCTAGAGATATCTCTCCGACAATCGGAGTGACAAATCCTAATCTCGAAATACGCCAACCCAACAAGTACCTTCAGAGACACCTGTAGAGCACCTTTATAATCACCCAGTTACGTTGTGACGTTTGGTAGCACAAAAAGTGTTCCTTCGGTAAACAGGAGTTGCATAATCTCATAGTCATAGGAACATGTATATGTCATGAAGAAAGCAATAGCAACATACTAAACGATCAAGTGCTAAGCTAACGGAATGGGTCAAGTCAATCACATCATTCTCCTAATGATGTGATCCCGTTAATCAAATGACAACCCATGTCTATGGTTAGGAAACTTAACCATCTTTGATTAACGAGCTAGTCAAGTAGATGCATACTAGTGACACTATGTTTGTCTATGTATTCACATATGTATTATGTTTCCGGTTAATACAATTCTAGCATGAATAATAAACATTTATCATGAAATAAGGAAATAAATAATCACTTTATTATTGCCTCTAGGGCATATTTCCTTCAATCTCCCACTTGCACTAGAGTCAATAATCTAGTTCACATCGCCATATGATTTAACATCAACAGTTCACATCTTTATGTGGTTAACACCCATAGTTCACATCGATATGTGACCAACACCCAAAGGGTTTACTAGAGTCAGTAATCTAGTTCACATCGCTATGTGATTAACACCCAAAGAGTACTAAGGTGTGATCATGTTTTGCTTGTGAGATAATTTTAGTCAACGGGCCTGTCACATTCAGATCCGTAAGTATTTTGCGAATTTCTATGTCTACAATGCTCTGCATGGAGCTACTCTAGCTAATAGCTCCCACTTTCAATATGTATCCAGATTGAGACTTAGAGTCATCTGGATTAGTGTCAAAACTTGCATCGACGTAACCCTTTACGACGAACATTTTGTCACTTCCATAATCGAGAAACATATCCTTATTCCACCAAGGATAATTTTGACCGCTGTCCAGTGATCTACTCCTATATCACTATTGCACTCCCTTGCCAAACTTAGTGGTAGGGTATACAATCACTACTGGAATCAGCTACTTTGCCATCTGCCAGATCTTTGCCGTCTGCTAGCGGACGGCAAAGAAGCCCTTTGCCATCGGCTACCCGAAAGCAGACGGCAAAGAACTGGCTGATGGCAAAGAAAGCCTTTGCCATCAGCCAGTTCTTTGTCGTCCACTAGCTGACGACAAAGATTCTTTGTCGTCCGCTAGCGGACGGCAAAGGGGCCCCATTGAGGAGCTGGTTAAAAAAAACTTAGCGGGCCCCCTCTTTGCCGTCTGCAAGCAGACGACAAAGAGCAAATAAGCGGACGGCAAAGGGGGGCGGACGGCAAAGATTTAACATATCTAACGGCCCGCCCCCCACCCCGCGCCCTCTCTCTCTGTTTCTCTCCTCCCATACGCGCGCCGCCGCCACCACCACTCGCCGCCGCCGCGCCCCGGCCCCCCCGCGCCCCACCGCCCCGCCCCCCCTCCTCCACCGGCCCCCCGCCTCGTCGCCACTGCCGCCGCCCGCCCCCCTCCTCCACCGGCCCCCGTCTCGGCCGCCGCCTGCCCCCGCCTGCGCCCGCCACAGGCAGCGCCGCCTCAGCCGCCCGCCCCCTCCTCCACCGCCACCTCCTCCACTGCCCAGGTGAGCTCTACCTCTCCTCTATTTTACCTTTTTTTTCTGTTTTTTTAGTTTTAGGTTTATGTTTAGTTTAGATTTAGATTAAGTTTTAGTATTAGGTTTAGTTTTAGTTTTAGGTTTAGTCTTAGTTTAGTTATAGGTTGAGATTTAGTTTTTCCTTTTTTATGTTTTTTTAGTTTTAGGTTTATGTTTAGATTAGATTTAGGTTTAGTTTTAGGTTTAGTTCAGTTTTAGGAAAGAAAAAGAAGAAGAAGAAAAAAAAACAGGAGCGGAGGAGAAGAAGAAGAGGAAAAAGGAAAGGAGGAAGAAGAAGAGGAGGAGGAGAAGAAAAAAGAAGAAGAGGAAGAAGAAGAAGAAAAAAACAGGAGAGGAGGAGAAGAAGAAGAGGAAAAAGGAAAGGAGGAAGAAGAAGAAGAAGACGAAGAAGAAGAAGAAGAAGAAGAAGAAGAAGGAAAAAAAGGAAGAAAAGGAAGAAAAGGAAGAAGAGGAAGAAGAAGAAAAGGAAAAAAGACCCCGACCCGGCACCCCGACACGACACCCCGACCCCGAGACCCCGACCCTGACACCCCGAGCCCGAGCCCGACCCCGACACCCCGACCCCGACACCCCGACCCCGACCCCGACCCGCCGAGCCTGATCCGACACCCCGACCCCGACCCGGCACCCCGACACGACACCCCGACCCCGAGACCCCGACCTGACATTTAATTCCCCCGACCACGACTCACCCCGACCACTGACACCCCGACCTTCTGAGCCCGACTCGACACCCCGACCCCGAGCCTGACCTGACACCTCGACTCGACACCACACCCGACCTCAAACAACACCCCGACACCGACACGGCACTACCCCGACATCGACACGACACCCCGACCACCGACTCAAACAGCACCCGACCCGACACGGCACCCGACACCGACAGGACACCCGACCACCGACACCTCCCAAAAGGTGTTCTTTGGCCTTCCAGAGGCCGACGGGTCATATATTTGTGAATTATTAGTTAGGTCATATATTTTTCGATTTTGTTATGAAAAACATCATATATAATTGTGTTGATCGTGTAGTTTTAAATGTGCAGTTGTTTCATCGCTGCGAGGTTTGGTGTTCGATTTACTCGCCAGGCGCTTGACGAGCTCTGCTTCTTCGCTCGTGGGTGAGCTCAAATGACAAGTCCTCCTCCCCATTAATTATTTGATCTATTCCGATGAAACTTGATAGCTAGCTAGATATGTGTCTTGAATCATCGATATGCGTAACCAATATGTGTCTCCTGCTCGAAAGCGTCATAGTTATAAATATGCATGCATTTGCATATTTATAACCTTGATTCTTCAATTGTCCAACGCTATCCATGGACAGCCGGTATGTGTAGATTGGGTTCATTTTCCCATATGCTTTGCTCCGGATCCGACGCATATATTTTCGATTGCCTCCCTGTTGTTCTCGGTACACATCCTCTCTGCTTATTGCGTAGACGTGTATCGTGAGAACAGCGGGAGGTGCTGCCAAATTTTAAGGCCGGATCCGGAGTATAGCATGGGAAAATGAACCCAATCTACACATACACGGGTGGGATTAGGACCTATCATTACCTATTAGAGTGTAGGTTGCATGACGTAATAAAATTGACAAAGTAGATCAACTAATGAATATATACATGGTGAATTACATATATAATTGTTGTGTGTCCAGTAGCTACGAAAGTCAAGATGAGTGACCGTGCTTGGATGTATACCGTCACACCGGTCGTAACAAATGGAGCGTTGAATGGTTCACAAAAACCAAGGGGTTTGTGCAAGCCGCATTTGCAAATGGCCAAAAGAAAACCTGGTGCCCTGTTTCCGGTGCGGCAATTGGGAAAAGAAGATGAGGCTGAAATGGGCAAACACCTGCAGAAGAGTGGTTTTATGCCCGATTATACGGTGTGGACATTTCATGGTGAGTCCGCCTAACGTGACCGAGCTGAGGTGGATCGTTGTCGCACCGACGCAGCATGGTACCGGGATGGAAAACATGGTGCAAGGCTATGATGATGCTCGGGATTCGGACGAGGAGATGGAGGAATCTGCAAAGGCCTTCAATGAAATGTTGGAGTCTTCGAAACGTCCGCTCCACGAGCACACTGAGCTTTGTCAGTTGGATGCCATCTCACAAGTAATGGCTCTGAAGGCTCAGTTCAACTTAGGCAGAGAATGCTATGATGCAATTATGACAGTATTTGGACGCTTTCTACCCGAAGGCCATGTAATGCTTGCAAACCTGTACCAGTCGGTCAAAATCCTCCGTGCACTGAAGATGCCCTATGAGAAGATACATGCCTGTGAGAAAGGATGTGCCTTATTTAGGCTTGACTATGCGGACTTGAACTATTGTCCCATTTGCAAGTCTTCCGGGTATATTGTGGTAGACAACGTTATGGGTGAGAAGACATGCACCAAAATCCCGTTAGTGTTCTTGGTATATGCCAATCGCATTAAGACTTCAACGTCTTTTCATGGTCGAAAAGACGGCCGATGATGACATGGCACAAAACAGGCAAAAGAACCGAACTAGATGCAGATGGGAATCTGATGATGGTACACACATCGGATGGTGTTGCGTGGAAAAAGTTTGATGAATTACATGCTGACAAAGCGGCAGATCCGAGGCATCCTCGAGTCGGCATCAGCTCGGATGGGTTCAGTGTGTTTGCTATGACGGCAGCCCAATACAGTTGTTGGCCCGTATTTGTCTTTCCACTAAATCTCCCCCCCGGACAGATTATGCAAAGAAAGAACATTTTCCTGACGTTGATAATTCCAGGACCCAACTATCCGGGCAAAAATATGAATGTGTACATGCAGCCGCTTAAGGACGAATTGCAAGAAGCCTGGGATAATGGGTTCAAGACATACGACGCCTTTAGCAAACGGAACTTCATAATGCGTGTCCGGTACATGTACTCGACGCATGACTTGCCGGCGTATGCGCTTATTCATTGGCTGGTGTGTGCATGGAAGGTTCCGTGCCCCACATGCAAGGGAGCTCTTGAGTTTCGTTATTTCGGGCCGGTCGCAAGTTTTCTTGCTTCGACATGCATAGACAGTTCACGGATCCTCGCCATAAGTTCAGGAAAGACAAGAAGAACTTCATCAGGGGTAGAGTTGTCAAAACTCTGCACCACCTGCATTGACAGGCCAATGCACTCGGATCGGTTAAACGCTCTCGAGCGGATCCACAACGCCCGTGGTACTTCAAGGGGTATAATACTAAGCACGCGTGGACTCACAAAACATGCTTATGGGATCTGCCTTACTTCAAAGACCTCCTTTGCCCACACAACATCGACGTGATGCACATCGAGAAGAATATCGCCGAGGCACTTTTTGGTACATTGTTCGGCATAGATGGGAAGTCAAAGGATAATACTAAGGCTAGAGTCGATCTGGAGGCGCTATGTGATAGGCCGTTACAAAACATGAAAGAACCGAAAGGAAAGCAGAATCGACGAAGCCAAAGGCATGGTTCAATCTTGGAAGGCCAACTATGAGGGAAATTCTCTTGTGGGTGCAACAGCAGTTGATGTTCCCGATGGGTATGCAGCGAATCTAAAGAGGGGAGCGAATCTTGATAAACTCAAGATATTTGGTCTCAAGGGTCATGATTGGCACATATGGATTGAGCGGGTAATGCGGTGATGTTGCGTGGCTTCATCCCTGAGGATGAATGGCTAGTACTGGCAGAACTCAGCTATTTCTTCCGTGTTCTTTGTGCGAAAGAACTATCGCCTGGCGTGCTAGAAGAAATGGAAGAGCTGGCGCCGGAGTTGATCTGCAAGTTAGAGAAGATCTTTCCACCGGGCTTCTTTAATCCAATGCAGCATTTGATTTTGCATCTCCCGACCAAGGCAAGATTGGGGGGGGGGCCCGTGCAAAATCGTTGGTGCTACCCAACCGAGAGAATGCGTAAGACGCCGAGAAAAATGTAAAAATAAACGAGAATTGAAGCATCGATGGCTGAGGCATTCATCACAGAGGAGGTGGCAAACTTCGTAATAAATAAGACCACTGAAGCCAAAAATCGTCATTTGCATAATCCGAAGCCTCGGTACAATGCCGACGAGCCTAAAAAGGGTGGATCCAACCTCAGCCTATTCAAAGGGAATCTCGCACCAGCTAGTGTTTCACATCCAAAGATCTTTGGATAACGAAGAATGGCGGACCATTTCGTTGTATATCTTCAACAACCTCGATAGAAGTGCGGCCGTACATCGAGTAAGTTCTCGGTACATTGTTTCGCAACTTCTATTTCCTTTGAACTACTCTTATTCCTGGATATGTCATACACTCGATACGTCGCCATATTCTCGTATGGAGCGGAGATCCAAAATGATTCCGTCGAAGAGTATGAGCTTCTCGCAAAGCAAGGAGGTGGCTATCCCGGTTTCATCTCTTGGTTCAAACAAACGGTAATTTCTATTAGACAATTTCATTTCATTCGCTAATTTGTGCATAATGCAACAATCCTTTCATATTAAACTTGTAGGCTAATTCAGAGTCTATGGACGCCGAATTGAGACAAGTCGCTAATGGTTTTGACTATAAGGTCCGTTCATTTGACAAGTACGACATCAACGGGTATCGCTTTCGTACCTATGGCAAAGAGCTATCTATGGTCAATCAAAGTCAACAAATTGTTGTGTATCTGCTATCGGCGAAGGAGGTACCGAGTATTATGCGAGAGTTGAAGCAATTTATGAACTTACATTCGATGGTGAAAACCCACCGAATGTCGTAGTCTTCAAATGTTATTGGTTTCAGCCGAAGGAGACTAGAAGGACTCATGAACATGTAGGGCTAGTTGAAATCAACCAAAGCACTCATTTAGATGTTCCTGATGTCTATATTATGGCTCAACAAAGGCGACTCCAAGTATTCTATCTACCATGGGCCTGCCAAACTAATCCAAATCTGAAAGGTTGGGATGTCGTTTATGAAGTGCCGCCACGTGCTAGACTTTCTCCCCAAAGGAAGAGGATTATGAACCTCACATTAACCTGCACACATACGAAGGAGAATTCTTCCAAGAGACACGTCTTTTCCAAAAAGCGTTTCAAGAACCGCTATACTTCACCCCAAAACATTGAAGTAGACGGTGACAATGAATCCGACATCACCCAGAGGAGGAACAAGAAGAGCCGGAACAAGAAGAGGGTACTGCGGCGGATGACCTGTCCATGCTTGACCGAGTACGTCAAGGTGGCCTTGGACATGTTGATGCCAATGAACCCTATGAGCCCGTCATTGATTATAGTGATGATGATGATTATGCATTTATTGATGATCTTGATCGAGATTATTAGTAGTGTCAGGTATTACATTTTTTATGTTGTACTTGATGATGATACACTTAAGTGATACACATATTATTATTCATGTCGGTCTTTTTTTATGTTGTACTAATTTCATTTACTGTTTGTCATGGCAGGTGTTGAAAGATGGTGGGCGCTGGTCGGGAGCGTGGTCTGAGGTCTTCCATTCCAGACGCACCTCTCCGCCGAGCGTTGCTGGACAGTATGGCCACACCGCCGGGCCCTTCTTCGTCGACCGCGGTGCCCAGCAGGGGACGAGGTAGGAAGAGAGGAGGTGGGGCGCGTGGTCGTGGGAGAGGAGGTAGGGTGACTGCTACGGCGCCTTCCTCGCCGCCACCCCCAGCTGTTTCACCCGAGCACGTGACTGCTAGGGTGGACTCGTCCGAGGAGGAGGCTACACGCACTCCGGTCCACGAGCCTCCGGTCCACGGGTCTTGGGCCCCGAGTTCGGCCCACGTGACCCCGGAGGAGCACACGTCCGGATGGGGTACCTGGCCGGATCAGCCCGAGGAGCCGAGTGGCCATGCTGATGATGGCGGGAAGCCAATCGATCTTGAGGAGGAGGGGGCACCGCTACCAACAGGTGCTACACGGCTCCTGCAAGCCGGTGACCCGCGAGCAGAGGTGGTTGATTTTCCCTGATGGGGAGAGGTACGTAAGTGCATTTAATATTTTTGTACCTTGTGCATTCACGTTTTTTCAAATAACTAATGCGTTGGCCTTGTCATGCTGCAGGGGTTGGGACCACCATCATAGTGTCCGCCGGCCCAACTCCGTCCTTGGAGTTCTTTGCCGGCAAAACTTCCCGGGGTTTGTCACGTTGCCTGGTGAGGGTCGGCTTCCAGAGCTTGGATTGAGCTGGGAGCACTACGTGGCTGCCCGGCCCCGCCGGATGAGATTATCGACGGTGTCGTGTAAAGTACACGAGGGCAGACATGGTGATCAGAAAGTTCTGGGTAATTTCTCCTTTACACATTTAAAAATCTTCAACTAGCTAGTTATTAATTGTACTAATCAATATTGTCTCATTTGATTGCAGACATTCTACACGTGTGAGGAGGGATACGAGGAGGATGCGGCACATGTTATCGAGAACGTGCAGAAGCGCCTACTCGGAACTTACGCACGACGAGGCTCGGGTGCAGGCTGTTCGAGACTACTACGCCTTGTGTGGTATCAAGAAGACCAAGCCAGCGTGTCGCGATAAGTTCCTGAGTAAGGAGCAGTACATGAAGGTAATTCTTAAGGCCTTCTCTACTTAAGTTCCTTCATTTAGTAATTCTTAGTCAGAAGCGCTCAAGTTTCTATTTGCTAACTTAGGCGCCTCCGAGATGGTGTGCGGATCGGATGGATTGTTGGGAGGTGTTGGTCGATGAGTGGTGCTCAAAACAATGGCTAGCCCTCCACAACGAGGCCAAGGACAAACGTGCCCAAATGGAAGGTGTGCCACACCATCAAGGCAGCTCCAACTTATATCAGTTCAAGGCATCGGGTATGTGGTTTGCTTCATGATTCTTGCAATTCATTCATCATGCTAGCTTGAGCCCTTTAATTACTAATTTTCATTGTTTCTCTTTCGTGCACGCTACAATAAGGCGGATAAGGTGCCAGAGGTGTACGACCTGTATGCCATGGCCCACACTGCCTCTTTCAAGAAAGTCAAGGCTTTCTCTCAGTCTGACCTCGATGATGCAAACAAGTTCACCAACATCTCCTCCCACAACAAGCTCGTGAGATATAGAGATGAGGGGAAGGCGAGGAAAGGGAGGACTTTAACCCGAGCTGTGGTCCCATTGATCCAGAGCTGTTGATGATATCTGGTGGCGGGAGGTCCCATGGCTCCATAGCCATTGGAGATGGACTTATCCGTTGTCCTAGCACTCTCCCGGAGATCAAGGCGCGCCAGTCGAGCTCCGCTCCTGAGATAAGGCCTCGTGAACGGCTAGTGCAACTCGCCATCAAGGTTAGTGATACGTACTCAGTTATCTTTCTCCATTCCAATGATTACAAATGGTCATGTGAGTGGTGTTGCAGGCTGCTATACAGAGTGAGAGAGATAGAACGGAGAAACTTCTGGCGGAGGCGGCGGAGAGGCAGCGGGAGTTGGAGGAGAGGACGATAAAGATGATGGACGAGGAGAGGGCACGGAATGACATGCAGGCAAGGGCCATGTACGAGCTCCTTGTGGTAAGTTTCTTCTGCAGATTAGCCAAAACATTCATGTAGTGTTTGTCTCATTACTAACTAGTATGACTGAGTCACAAAACCAAATGTGCAGTCTGTAAAGTAGAAGACAGGTCGACCGCTCCGCCGATGCCGATGATTGCTCCTGGGACCACGGTGAGTTTTATTTGAATGTACATTACTTGCTAGTCTTAACATTTGAGTGTCATCATGCTAACAAGACATTGGAAATGATCTTTGGTGCAGCGTAACTGCATAAGCATCGCACGATCCTTCTCCAGCTACCGACACGAGCCACCCCGCTCCTACACCTCCTGGATCTTGGTAAGTTTATCTAGTGTTTTGCTTAACACATGCATAAAGACCTAGACTTAGCTTTATTTCCTCCAATGCTTACCATAATGACCTAGACTTAGCTTCTTCTCCTCCAAAATGACTTAATAAGCTATCGACCTCCAAAACCATCCATTTTACCTAAGTTAGCTCTAAAATGATCTGTACTTAGCTTACTTATGTCAAAAATTGCATAATTAGCTTAGTTAGCTCATAGACGATCCATTTTACCTAAGTTAGCTCTAAAATGACCCATTTTACCTAGGTTAGCTTATAAATGATCCAGTTCATCCAAGTTAGCTAAAAAATGACCCATTTTACCTAGATTAGCTCCTAAATGATCCATTTTACCTACGTTAGCTTTAAATTGACCCATTTCACCTAGGTTAACTCCAAAATGACCCATCTTACCTAGGTTATCTCATAAACGATCCATTTCAACTAATTTAGCTCATAAACGATCCATTTCACCAAGTTAGCTAAAAAATGATCCATTTCACCTAAATTAGCTTATAAATGATCCATTTCACCTAAGTTAGCTCAAAAAGATCCATTTCAACTAAATTAGCTCATAAATGATCCATTTCACCTAAGTTAGCTCAAAAACGATCCATTTCAACTAAGTTAGCTCATAAATGATCCATTTCACCTAAGTTAGCTAAAAAACGATCCATTTCACCTTAGTTACCTCAAAAACGATCCATTTGACCTTAGTTAGCTCATAAACGACCCATTTCAACTAAGTTAGCTCATAAATGATCCATTTCACCTTAGCTAGCTCATAAACGACCCATTTCAACTTAGTTAGCTCATATATGATCCATTTCACGTAAGTTAGCTCATAAATGGCATACTCTTCTTGTTCTAGTCTTCTTCTTGTTCTACTCTTCTTGTTCTAGTCTTCTTCTTGTTCTACTCTTCTTGTTCTAACTTTCTTATTTTTCATTTTGCAGATTTCATTCACTTGACTTAAAGCTTGCATAGATGGAGTGCTCCTTATCCCTTTCTCTGCTTTCTTTTGTATCGTTGAACTATGCATGTATCGTTGGATGAAACTATTGTAATATATATGGTTGGATGCCTCTATGTTGAACTTGTTATGTATGATGGAACTATGCATGTAATATATATGGTTGGATGATGAAGTTATGTGTTGGATATCTTATATGTTTGCTCTGTAATGGCCTTTTGAAATATATCTATATATGTCATATATATTTGTGATGAAAATTGTTGGATTTAATAAAAAACAGATAAAAGAGCCAATATGCAGGCTCTTTGCCGTCTGCCACCGACGGCAACGGGCTCTTTGCCGTCTGCCGCGGACGGCAAAGAAGACACGTGGCATCTAGCTGTGCTTCCTGGGAGCTGACCCATTTGGTCAGTTTGCCTAAAGTGGCAGACGGCAAAGACTTTGCCATCGCGGCGCATTTACAAAGAACCTGCACTTTGCCATCGATGGCGACGGCAAAGAACCCGCCATGTAGTGACGATGTAGATGACATCAGCGGCGACGGCAAAGACACTAGAAATTTTGCCGTCGGGCGGACGGCAAAGGCCTGCCATTAGCCACTTAACGGACTGACAGCGCAATTATTGCCGTCCGCTCTCTTTGCCGTCCGCCGCAGACGGCAAAGACTTTGCCATCAGTAGCGGATGGCAAGTAGCTGTTCACCGTAGCCTACTTTGCCGGAGCCTGTTGCCGTCCGCGGCTGACGGCAAAGGATTTTGCCGTCCGCCGTTCATGCCTTTGCCGTCCGCCATGGCAGACGGCAAAGTAGCTGATTCCTGTAGTGAATAGATCTGGTACACAGCATGGCATACTTTATAGAACCTATGGCTGAGGCATAGGGAATGACTTTCATTCTCTTTCTATCTTCTGTCGTGGTCGGGCTTTGAGTCTTGCTCAATTTCACACCTTGTAACACAGGCAAGAACTCTTTCTCTGACTGTTCCATTTTGAACTATTTCAAAATCTTGTCAAGGTATGTACTCATTGAAAAAACTTATCAGGCGTCTTGATCTATCTCTATAGATCTTGATGCTCAATATGTAAGCAGCTTCACCGAGGTCTTTATTTGAAAAACTCCTTTCAAACACTCTTTATGCTTTGCAGAATAATTCTACATTACTTCTGATCCACAATATGTCATTCACATATACTTATCAGAAATGTTGTAGTGCTCCCACTCAATTTCTTGTGAATATAGGCTTCACCGCAAGTCTGTATAAAACTATATGCTTGATCAACTCATCAAAGCGTGTATTCCAACTCCGAGATGCTTTCTCCAGTCCATAGATGGATCGCTGGAGCTTGCACATTTTGTTAGCACCTTTAGGATCGACAAAACCTTCTGGTTGCATCATATACAACTCTTCTTTAAGAAATCCATTAAGGAATGTAGTTTTGACATCCATTTGCCAAATTTCATAAAATGTGGCCATTTGCTAACATGATTCAGACAGACTTAAGCATCGCTACGAGTGAGAAAATCTCATCGTAGTCAACACCTTGAACTTTGTCAAAAACCTTTTTTTCGACAAGTCTGGCTTTGTAGATAGTAACACTACTATCAGCGTCCGTCTTCCTCTTGAAGATCCATTTATTTTCTGTGGCTTGCCGATCATCGGGCAAGTCAACCAAAGTCCACACTTTGTTCTCATACATGGATCCCATCTCAGATTTCATGGCCTCAAGCCATTTTTGCGGAATCTGGGCTCATCATCGCTTCCTCATAGTTCATAGGTTCTTCATGGTCAAGTAACATGACCTCCAGAACAGGATTACCGTATCACTCTGGTGCGGATCTCACTCTGGTTTACCTACAAGGTTCGGTAGTACCTTGATCTGAAGTTACATGATCATCATCATTAGCTTCCTCACTAGTTGGTGTAGTAGTCACAGGAACAGATTTCCGTGATGAACTACTTTCCAATAAGGGAGCAGGTACAGTTACCTCATCAAGTTCTACTTTCCTCCCACTCACTTCTTTCGAGAGAAACTCCTTCTCTAGAAAGGATCCATTCTTAGCAACGAATATCTTGCCTTCGGATCTATGATAGAAGGTGTACCCAACAGTCTCCTTTGGGTATCCTATGAAGACACATTTCTCCGATTTGGGTTTGAGCTTATTAGGATGAAACTTTTTCTTATAAGCATCGCAACCCCAAACTTTAAGAAATGACAACTTTGGTTTCTTGCCAAACCACAGTTCATACGGTGTTGTCTCAACAGATTTAGATGGTTCCCTTTTTAATGTGAATGCAACTGTCTCTAATGCATAACCCCAAAACTATAGTGGTAAATCGGTAAGAAACATCATAGATTGCACTATATCCAATAAAGGACGGTTATGACGTTCAGACACACCATTACGCCGTGTTGTTCCAGGTGGCATGAGTTGCGAAACTATTCCGCATTGTTTCAAATGAAGACCAAACTCATAACTCAAATATTCTTCTCCGCGATCAGATCGTAGAAACTTTATTTTCTTGTTACGATGATTTTCCACTTCACTCTGAAATTATATGAACTTTTGAAATGTTTCAGACTTATGTTTCATCAAGTAGATATACCCATATCTGCTCAAATCATCTGTGAAGGTCATAAAATAACGATACCAGCCGCGAGCCTCAACACTCACCGGATCACATACATCAGTATGTATTATTTCCAATAAGTCAGTTGCTCGCTCCATTGTTCCGGAGAACAGAGTCTTAGTCATCTTGCCCATAAGGCATGGTTCGCAAGCATCAATTGATTCATAATCAAGTGATTCCAAAATCCCATCAACATGGAGTTTCTTCATGCGCTTTACACCAATATGACCTAAACGGCAGTGTCACAAATAAGTTGCACTATCATTATTAACTTTGCATCTTTTGGCTTCAATATTATGAATATGTGTATCACTACGATCGAGATCCAACAAACCATTTTCAGTGGGTGTATAACCATAGAAGGTTTTATTCATGAAAATAGAATAACAATTATTCTCTTAATTTAAATGAATAACCATATTGAAATAAACATGATCAAATCATATTCATGCTCAACGCAAACACCAAATAACATTTATTTAGGTTCAACACTAATCCCGAAAGTATAGGGAGTGTGCGATGATGATCATATCAATCTTGGAACTGCTTCCAACACGCATCGTCACTTCATCCTTAACTAGTTTCTGTTCATTCTGCAACTCCTGTTTTGAGTTACTACTCTTAGCAACTGAACTAGTATCAAATACCGCGGTGTTGCTATAAACACTAGTAAAGTACACATCAATAACATGTATATCAAATATAGCTTTGTTCACTTTGCCATCCTTCTTATCCACCAAATACTTGGGGTAGTTCCGCTTCCAGTGACCAGTCTTTTTGCAGTAGAAGCACTTAGTCTCAGGCTTAGGTCCAGATTTGGGCTTCTTCACTTGAGCAGCAACTTGCTTGCCGTTCTTCTTGAAGTTCCCCTTCTTCCCTTTCCCCTTTTCTTGAAACTAGTGGTCTTGTCAACCATCAACACTTGATGCTTTTATTGATTTCTACCTTCGTCGATTTCATCATCACGAAGAGCTCAGGAATTATTTTCGTCATCCCTTGCATATTATAGTTCATCATGAAGTTCTACTAACTTGGTGATGGTGACTAGAGAATTCTGTCAATCACTATTTTATCTGGAAGATTAACTCCCACTTGATTCAAGCGATTGTAGTACCCAGACAATCTGAGCATATGCTCACTGCTTGAGCTATGCTCCTCCATCTTTTAGCTATAGAACTTGTTGGAGACCTCATATCTCTCAACTCGGGTATTTGCTTGAAATATTAACTTCAACTCCTGGAACATCTCATATGGTCCATGACGTTCAAAACGTCTTTGAAGTCCTGATTCTAAGCCGTTAAGCATGGCGCACTAAACTATCAAGTAGTCATCATATTGAGCTAGCCAAACGTTCATAACGTCTGCATCTGGTCCTGCAATAGGTCTGTCACCTAGAGGTGCATCAAGGACATAATTCTTCTGTGCAGCAATGAGGATAAACCTCAGATCATGGATCCAATCCGCATCATTGCTACCAACATCTTTCAATTTAGTTTTGTCTCGGAACACATATAAAACATAGGGAAGCAACAACGCGATCTATTGATCTATAATATTGTTTGCAAAATACTATCAGGACTAAGTTCATGATAAATTAAAGTTCAATTAATCATATTACTTAAGAACTCCCACTTAGATAGACTTCCCTCTAATCATCTAAGTGATCACGTGATCCAAATCAACTAAACCATAACCGATCATCACGTGAAATGGAGTAGTTTTCAATGGTGAACATCACTATGTTGATCATATCTACTATATGATTCACGCTCGACCTTCCGGTCTCAGTGTTCCGAGGCCATATCTGCATATGCTAGGCTCGTCAAGTTTAACCTGAGTATTCTGCGTGTGCAAAACTGGCTTCTACCTGTTGTAGATGGACGTAGAGCTTATCACACCCGATCATCACGTGGTGTCTGAGCACGACGAACTTTGGCAATGGTGCATACTCAGGGAGAACACTTTTATCTTGAAATTTAGTGAGATAAAATCTTATAAAGCTACCGTCGAACTAAGCAAAATAAGATGTATAAAAGATAAACATCACATGCAATCAAAATATGTGACATGATATGGCCATGATCATCTTGCGCCTTTGATCTCCATCTCCAAAGTACCGTCATGATCTCTATCGTCACCGGCATGACACCATGATCTCCATCATCTTGATCTATATCAATGTGTCGTCTTATGCAACTATTGCTCTTGCAACTATTGCTAACGCATAGCGATAAAGTAAAGCAATTATTTGGTGCTTGCATCTTATGCAATAAAGAGACAACCATAAGGCTTCTACCAGTTGCCGATAACTTCAACAAAACATGATCATCTCATACAACAACTTATATCTCATCACGTCTTGACCATATCACATCACAACATGCCCTGCAAAAACAAGTTAGACGTCCTCTACTTTGTTGTTGCAAATTTTACGTGGCTGCTACGGGCTTAGCAAGAACCGTTCTTACCTACGCATCAAAACCACAACGATAGTTTGTCAAGTTGGTGTTGTTTTAACCTTCGCAAGGACCGGGCGTAGCCACACTCGGTTCAACTAAAGTTGGAGAAACTGA
This sequence comes from Aegilops bicornis, assembly GCA_021605145.1. Taxonomy (NCBI): domain Eukaryota; kingdom Viridiplantae; phylum Streptophyta; class Magnoliopsida; order Poales; family Poaceae; genus Aegilops; species Aegilops bicornis. Next base: position 42,740,479 of record CM038671.1, on the reverse strand, counting down.
CACCCGCCAGCCACCTATGTGCAAAGCACGTTGGTAGAACCAGTCTCGCGTAAGCGTACGCGTAATGTCGGTCCGGGCCGCTTCATCCAACAATACCACCGAACCAAAGTATGACATGCTGGTAAGCAGTATGACTTGTATAGCCCACAACTCACTTGTGTTCTACTCGTGCATATAACATCTACGCATAAAACCTGGCTCGGATGCCACTGTTGGGGAACGTAGTAATTTCAAAATTTTCCTACGCACACGCAAGATCATGGTGATGCATAGAAACGAGAGGGGAGAGTGTTGTCCATGTACCCTCGTAGACCGAAAAACGGAAGCGTTAGCACACCACGGTTGATGTAGTCGTACGTCTTCACGATCCGACCGATCAAGTACTGAACGCACGGCACCTCCGAGTTCAGCACACGTTCAGCCCGATGACGTCCCTCGAACTCCGATCCAGCCGAGTGTTGAGGGAGAGTTTCGTCAGCATGATGGCGTGGTGACGATGATGATGTTCTACCGATGCAGGGCTTCGCCTAAGCACCGCTACAGTATTATCGAGGTGGACTATGGTGGAGGGGGGCACCGCACACGGCTAAAAGATCAAACGATCAATTGTTGTCCCTGGGGTGCCCCTTGCCCCCGGCTCTAAAGGAGCAAGGGGAGGTGCGGCCGGCCGGGAGGCGCGCCAGGAGGAGTCCTACTCCCACCGGGAGTAGGACTCCCTCCCTTCCTTGTTGGAATAGGAGAAGGGGGGAAGGAAGTGGAGGAGAAGAAGGAAAGGGGGGGGGGGCGTCGCCCCCCTCTCCTTGTTTTATTCGGAGTAGGGGGGAGGGGCTCGCGGCCCTTGCCCTGGCCGCCTCTCCTCTTCTCCACTAAGGCCCACTATGGCCCATTAACCCCCGGGGGGTTCCGGTAACCCCTCCGGTACTCCGGTAAAATCCCGATTTCACCCGGAACACTTCCGATATCCAAATATAGGCTTCCAATATATCAATCTTCATGTCTCGACCATTTCGAGACTCCTCGTCATGTCCGTGATCACATCCAGGACTCTAAACTACCTTCGGTACATCAAAACACATAAACTCATAATATAACTGTCATCAAACTTTAAGCGTGCGGACCCTACGGGTTCGAGAACTATGTAGACATGACCGAGACACGTCTCCGGACAATAACCAATAGCAGAACCTGGATGCTCATATTGGCTCCCACATATTCTACAAAGATCTTTATCGGTCAAACCGCATAACAACATACGTTGCTCCCTTTGTCATCGGTATGTTACTTGCCCGAGGTTCGATCGTTGGTATCTCAATACCTAGTTCAATCTCGTTACCGGCAAGTATCTTTACTCGTTCGGTAATACATCATCCCGCAACTAACTCATTAGTTGCAATGCTTGCAAGGCTTATAGTGATGTGCATTACCAAGTGGGCCCAGAGATACCTCTCCGACAATCGGAGTGACAAATCCTAATCTCGAAATACGCCAACCCAACAAGTACCTTCGGAGACACCTGTAGAGCACCTTTATAATCACCCAGTTACGTTGTGACGTTTGTTAGCACACAAAGTGTTCCTCCGGTAAACGGGAGTTGCATAATCTCATAGTCGTAGGAACATGTATTTGTCATGAAGAAAGCAATAGCAACATACTAAACGATCAAGTGCTAAGCTAACGGAATTGGTCAACTCAATCACATCATTCTCCTAATGATGTGATCCCGTTAATCAAATGATAACTCATGTCTATGGTTAGGAAACTTAACCATCTTTGATTAACGAGCTAGTCAAGTAGAGGCATACTAGTGACACTATGTTTGTCTATGTATTCACACATGTATTATGTTTCTGATTAATACAATTCTATCATGAATAATAAACATTTATCATGAAATAAGGAAATAAATAATAACTTTATTATTGCCTCTAGGGCATATTTCCTTCAGCGGCGACCGAACCTTTACTAAAAACAAGGTTGGGGCAATCTCCACAACTTAATTGGAGGCTCCCAACGACACCACAAAGCTTCACCGCAATGGAATATGGCTCTGCGGTGTCCTCAACCGTCTCGGGATTAGTCGGTGGAATCAAATTTCTCTTGGTGGAAGTTTAGATCGGGGCCTTCTCAACCAATCCCTAGAAAATCAACAAGTTTGATTGGCTAGGGAGAGAGATCGGGTGAAATTGGAGCTTTGAGCAACAATGGAGCTTAGGAAGGGAAGAGGTAGTCAACTTGGGGAAGAAGACCCCCCTTATATAGTGTGAGGAAAAATCCAACCGTTACCTGTTGGGGAACGTAGCATGCAATTTAAAAAATTTCCTACGATCACGCAAGATCTATCTAGGAGATGCATAGCAACGATAGGGGGAGAGTATGTCCACGTACCCTCGTAGACCGAAAGCGGAAGCATTAGGTTAACGCGGTTGATCTAGTCGAACGTCTTCACGATCCAACCGATCTAGTACCGAACGTACGTCACCTCCGAGTTCAGCACACGTTCAGCTCGATGACATCCCTCGAACTCTTGATCCAGCAGAGGGTCGAGGGAGAGTACCATCAGCATGACGGCGTGGTGACGGTGATGGTGATGTGATCCGCGCAGGGCTTCGCCTAAGCACTACAACGCTATGACCGGAGGAGTAAACTATGGAGGGGGGCATCGCACACGGCTAAGAGAACAACTGTTGTGCTTTGGGGTGCCCCCTGCCCCCGTATATAAAGGAGGGGAGGAGGAGGCCGACCACCAAGGGGCGCGCCAGTGAGAGGGGAGTCCTACTAGGACTCCAGTCCTAGTAGGATTCGCCCCCCTTTTTCCTTCTTCCGGAGGGGGAAAGGAGAGGGAGTAGGAGAAGGAAAGGGGGGCGCCGCCCCCTTCCCTAATCCAATTCGTCCTCCTCCTTTGTTGGGGGCGTGCCAGCCCCTTGTGGGATGGTTAGCCTCCCTCCTATGGCCCATATGGCCCATATCTTTCCCCGGGGGCTTCCGGTAATCCCTCCGGTACTCCGGTATGTACCCGATACACTCCGGAACCCTTCCGGGGTCCGAATACTACCTTCCAATATATCAATCTTTACCTCTCAGCCATTTCAAGAGTCCTCGTCATGTACGTGATCTCATCCAGGACTCCGAACAAACTTAGGTCACCAAAACACGTAACTCATAATACAAATCGTCATCAAACGTTAAGCGTGCGGACCCTACAGGTTCGAGAACTATGCAGACATGACCAAGACACATCTCCGGTCAATAACCAATAGCAGAACCTGGATGCTCATATTGGCTCCTACATATTCTATGAAGATCTTTATCGGTCAAACTGCATAACAGCATACCTTGTTCCCTTTGTCATCGGTATGTTACTTACTCGAGATTCGATCGTTGGTATCAACATACCTAGTTCAATCTCGTTACCGGAAAGTCTCTTTACTCATTCCGTAATGCATCATCCCGCAACTAACTCATTAGTCACATTGCTTGCAAGGCTTATAGTGATGTGCATTATCGAGAGGGCCTAGAGATACCTCTCCGATACTCGGAGTGACAAATCCTAATCTTGATCTATGCCAACCCAACAAACACCTTTGGAGACACTTGTAGAGCATATTTATAATCACCCAGTTACGTTGTGACGTTTGATATTACACAAGGTGTTCCTCCGGTATTCGGGAGTTGCATAATCTCATAGTCAGAGGAACATGTATAAGTCATGAAGAAAGCAATAACAATAAAACTTAATGATCATTATGCTAAGCTAACGAATGGGTCTTGTCCATCACATCATTCTCTAATGATGTGATCCCGTTCATCAAATGACAACACATGTCTATGGCTAGGAAACATAACCATCTTTGATTAACGTGCTAGTCAAGTAGAGGCATACTAGGGACACTCTGTCATAGCCCTAGAATACCTGAGTGTATTAGTTGCATCGAGCATCCATGCATCATTTTAATTTCAAGGAAGTTGAATTGAGGGAATTTTCAAATCCTCAGAAACCTTTAAAAATGATCAACATTAAAATCTTTTCTAATGAGCCCAAGAAAATGTTCTTGCTAATCTCTGAAAATACTGGCAAGAGCTAAAACTCAAACCAATATTTTTGGAATATCAGAAACGATTATTTTGGGACTTTGAATTAAATCAATAATAATTTGAACTGGATTTATATTTGCTATGTATACAATATAAATCCAATAACCCTGAGAACCTATGAGTGGCTTTGAATATTTAGTATCAAGCCACATAAATCTTTTCAGAAGCTACTAAAATGATTTGATATTTTAAATCAAATCAAAACAAACTTCAGAAAATAGAAAACAAAAAGAAATAGAAAGACAGAAGAGAGGGAAAACCTACCTGGCCCCAAACCTACCTGGCGGCCCACTTACCTGGCCCAGCCCACCAGAGCCGCCACCGTCTCCCACCTCGCGCCAAAAGGACGTGAGGCGTGCGGCCATCACGCGTGGGCACGCGCCCGGCCACCTCCACCCTGTCTGCATGTGCTTCGACCCACAAGGACGTCGCCACGCCCGTCCCCGAACACAACCCGCTCACTCCCATCCTCTCTCCCCTCCTCTGTTTCTCGCACGCAGCCACCGAGCGGAGCTCGTCGCCGCCGTCCACTACCACCACGGCCACCGGCCCTCCCTCGCCTTGCCGACCCGCCCAGAAGAAATGCAGCATCGTCTTCATCATCTATGAAGAGCCATGCGATGCCAGGCGCCCCGCATCGCCGGCTACCTCGTCATCTTCCTCCTCTGCCGCCGGAGATCGCCACCAATGTTCCGTCGTCTCCAAGCCGTCCCCGAGCGCGCTGAGATCACCGACGACCTCGCTGTGAGATCCTACGTTGAATCTCTCTCTCCCCTGCCTCGTTTGCATTGCGTAGCCGTCAAATTTGCCAGAGCCGTGAGCTTCCGCCTGCCGTCCATGGCGCCGCCGCGGCCACAGCTGCCGCCACCCACGTCTGAGCCCGTAAGCGCGCTCAGTGCACCACCAGGAGCACGTTGCACCCACCAGCTTCTCCTCCCGTGCACCGTAGCGCCAAACCCGAGCCCGCCCGCACTCCGGCCACCGCCACGAGCTCGCTTCCGGTGAACTCCGGCCACCCCACGCCCTCCCGTTGCTTTCTCTGGATGCGCGCGGGCACGGGCTACTACGGTTCCCTCGGTAGCATAGATCCGTCGCCTCTGATGCAACTCCGGCGAACCCCCACCGTGGGCTGTGGTCGTCGCCGGCTAATCTCCAGCCGACTGATGTGGCCTAATTAGTTATGCACTAACAACCCCACTAGTTACTGATAGTGGGCCCTGCCCGACTATCTAAGTTAGATTAGTATTAACTAAGCTTGGTTAGTTTTGTTAGACACTGACACGCGGGACCCACCGGTCAGGTTTGACCTGGACCGGGTCAGTTGACCGCCGATGTCACACTGACGGCAGGCTGATGCAGTAAATCCTTTTCTGGATTTATTCTAATTCAAAATAACCAGGAAATTTCAATAATTACCCTAAACTTCTAAAATTCATAGTAAATAATCTGTAACTTAGATTGAAAATGTTTATATATGAAAAATGATCAGAAAAATCCAAAGAATCTGAATATGGTATTTTCATGCATGTTTGAACAAGTTAACCTCATAGAATAGGACAATTCATGATTATGGAATAAATGGTAATTAGTTTTGGAGTTGGAATTTGCTATAGGTTTGAATTCCACTTCAATGAATATGACTAACTGTTGCACTAGGTCAATTCAGTACTTTAATATGACATATCATTCATATGAATGTGCATTGCATTGATTGTGGTTCCTTTTGTGTTTGCCGGTGGTTGTTCCCTCTTAGTAGACGATGTTTCCGACGACGTGATCGATGACAACGATGAAGAGCTATACTATCTTTAGAAGTGCCAGGCAAGCAAAACCCCCTTGTTCATTCCGATACAATCCCACTCTCTCGCTCCTGCTCTCTTTTACTGCATTAGAACTGTTGGAAATATGCCCTAGAGGCAATAATAAAAGGATTATAATTATATTTCCTTGTTCGTGATAATTGTCTTTTATTCATGCTATAATTGTATTATCCGGAAATCGTAATACACGTGGGAATAGATAGACCACAACATGTCCCTAGTGAGCCTCTAGTTGACTAGCTTGTTGATCAATAGATAGTCATGGTTTCCTTACTATGGACATTGGATGTCATTGATAACGGGATCACATCATTAGGAGAATGATGTGATGGACAAGACCCAATCCTAAGCATAGCACAAGATAGTGTAGTTCGTTTTGCTAGAGCTTTTCCAATGTCAAGTATCTTTTCCTTAAACCATGAGATCGTGTAACTCCCAGATACCGTAGGAGTGCTTTGGGTGTACCAAACGTCACAACGTAACTGGGTGACTATAAAGGTGCACTACAGGTATCTTCGAAAGTATCTGTTGGGTTGACACGGATCGAGACTGGGATTTGTCACTCAGTATTACGGAGAGGTATCACTAGGCCCACTCGGTAGTGCATCATCATAATGAGCTCAAAGTGACCAAGTGTCTGGTCACGGGATCATGCATTACGGTACGAGTAAAGTGATTTGCCGGTAACGAGATTGAACGAGGTATTGGGATACCGACGATCGAATCTCGGGCAAGTAACATACCGTCTGACAAAGGGAATAGTATACGGGGTTACTTGAACCCTCGACATCGTGGTTCATCCGATGAGATCATCGAGGAGTATGTGGGAGCCAACATGGGTGTCCAGATCCCGCTGTTGGTTATTGACTGAAGAGCCGTCTCGGTCATGTCTGCATGTCTCCCGAACCCGTAGGGTCTACACACTTAAGGTTCGGTGACGCTAGGGTTGTATGAATATGAGTATGCAGCAAACCGAAAGTTGTTTGGAGGCCCGGATGAGATCCCGGACCTCACGAGGAGTTCCGGAATGGTCCGGAGGTAAAGAATTATATATAGGAAGTGCTGTTTCGGCCATCGGGAAAGTTTCAGGGTCACCCGGTATTGTACCGGACCACCGGAAGGGTCCCGGGGGTCCACCGGGTGGGGCCACCTATCCCGGAGGGCCCCGTGGGCTGAAGTGGGGAGGGAACCAGCCCCTGGTGGGCTGGTGCGCCCCCCACTTGGGCCCCCCCTGCGCCTAGGGTTGGAAACCCTAGGGTGGGGGGCGCACCACTTGCCTTGGGGGGCACTCCACCCCCCTGGCCGCCGCCCCCCCTTGGAGATTCAATCTCCAGGGCCGGAGCCCCCCCTGGGGGCCTATATAAAGGAGGGGGGAGGGAGGGCAGCCGCACCCTGAAGTCTTGGCGCCTCCCTCCCCCTGCTACACCTCTTCCTCCTCCCGCAGTTGCTTGGCGAAGCCCTGCCGGAGTCCTGCTGCATCCACCACCACGCCATCGTGCTGCTGGATCTTCATCAACCTTTCCTTCCCCCTTGCTTGATCAAGACGGAGGAGACGTCACGCTGACCGTACATGTGTTGAACGCGGAGGTGCCGTCCGTTCGGCGCTAGGATCTCCGGTGATAGGATCACGACGAGAACGACTACCTCAACCCCGTTCTCTTGAACGCTTCCGCACGCGATCTACAAGGCTATGTAGATGCATCTCTCTCTCTCTCGTTGCTAGATGAACTCATAGATGGATCTTGGTGAACGTAGAATTTTTTTTATTTTATGCAACGTTCCCCAAGAGTGGTATCAGAGCTAGGTCTATGCGTAGTTCTCTAATGCATGAGTAGAACACAATTTGTTGTGGGCGTAGATGTTGTCAACTTTCTTGCCGCTACTAGTCTTATCTTGCTTCAACGGTATTGTGGGATGAAGCGGCCCGGACCCACCTTACACGTACGCTTACGTGAGACAGGTTCCACCGACTGACATGCACTAGTTGCATAAGGTGGCTAGCGGGTGTCTGTCTCTCCCACTTTAGTTGGAGCGGATTCGATGAAAAGGGTCCTTATGAAGGGTAAATAGAAGTTGACAAATCACGTTGTGGCTTTCACGTAGGTAAGAAAACGTTCTTGCTAGAACCCTATTGCAGCCACGTAAAAACTTGCAACAACAATTAGATGACGTCTAACTTGTTTTTGCAGCAAGTGTTTTGTGATGTGATATGGCCAAAGTTCTGATGAATGATGAATGATATATATGTGATGTATGAGATCATGTTCTTATAATAGGAATCACGACTTGCATGTCGATGAGTATGACAACCGGCAGGAGCCATAGGAGTTGTCTTTATTTTTCGTATGACCTGCGTGTCATTGAGAAACGCCATGTAAATTACTTTACTTTATTGCTAAACGCGTTAGCCATAGTAGTAGAAGTAGTAGTTGGCAAGCAACTTCATGGAGACACGATGATGAAGATCATGATGATGGAGATCATGGTGTCATGCCGGTGACAAGATGATCATGGAGCCCCGAAGATGAAGATCAAAGGAGCTATATGATATTGGCCATATCATGTCACTACTATATAATTGCATGAGATGTTTATTATGTTTTTGCATCTTGTTTACTTAGAACGACGGTAGTAAATAAGATGATCCCTTATAATAATTTCAAGAAAGTGTTCTCCTAATCGTGCGCCGTTGCTAAAGTTAAATGCGTTCGAAGCACCACGTGATGATCGGGTGTGATAGATTCTTACGTTCACATATAACGGGTGTAAGACAGTTTTACACATGCAAAACACTTAGGTTAACTTGACGAGCCTAGAATGTACAAACATGGCCTCGGAACACAAGAGACCGAAAGGTCGAACATGAGTCGTATGGAAGATACGATCAACATGGAGATGTTCACAGACGATGACTAGTCCGTCTCACGTGATGATCGGACACGGCCTAGTCGACTCGGATCATGTAACACTTAGATGACTAGAGGGATGTCGAATCTGAGTAGGATTTCATTAAATAATTTGATTAGATGAACTTAATTATCATGAACATTAGTCAATCTTTGCAAAATGTCTTGTAGATCAAATGGCCAACTCTCATGTCACCATGAACTTCAACGCGCTCCTAGAGAAAACCAAGCTGAAAGACGATGGCAACAACTATTCGGACTGGGTCCGGAACCTGAGGATCATCCTCATAGCAGCCAAGAAACAATATGTCCTAGAAGCACCGCTAGGTGAAGCACCCATCCCAGAGAACCAAGACGTTATGAACGCTTGGCAGTCTCGTGTTGATGATTACTCCCTCGTTCAGTGCGGCATGCTTTACAGCTTAGAACCGGGGCTCCAAAAGTGTTTTGAGCAACACGGAGCATATGAGATGTTCGAGGAGCTGAAAATGGTTTTCCAAGCTCATGCCCGGTCGAGAGATATGAAGTCTCCGACCAGTTCTATAGTTGTAAGATGGAGGAAAACAGTTACATCGGTGAGCACATACTCAAAATGTGGGTTACACAACCGCTTTGTCCCAGCTGGACATTAACCTCCCGGACGAGGCGGTCATTGACAGAATCCTTCAGTCGCTCCCATCGAGCTACAAGAGCTTTGTGATGAACTACAATATGCAGGGGATGGTGAAGACCATTCCTGAAGTATTATCTATGCTGAAGTCAGCAGAGGTTGAAATCAAGAAAGAACATCAAGTGTTGATGGTAAATAAAACCACTAGGTTCAAGAAGGGCAAGGGTAAGAAGAACGTCAAGAAGGACGGCAAAGATGTTGCCGCGCCCGGTAAGCCAGTTGCCGGGAAGAAGTCAAAGAACGGACCCAAGCCTGAGACCGAGTGCTTTTATTGCAAAGGGAAGGGCCACTGGAAGCGGAACTGCCCCAAATACTTAGCGGACAAATAGGCCGGCAACACTAAAGGTATATTTGATATACATGTAATTGATGTGTACCTTACCAGTACTCGTAGTAACTCCTGGGTATTTGATACCGGTGCCGTTGCTCACATTTGTAACTCACAGCAGGAGCTGCGGAATAAACGGAGACTGGCGAAGGACGAGGTGACGATGCGCGTCGGGAATGGTTCCAAGGTCGATGTGATCGCCGTCGGCACGCTACCTCTACATTTACCTACGGGATTAGTTTTAAACCTCAATAATTGTTATTTAGTGCCAAGTTTGAGCATGAACATTGTATCAAGGATCTCGTTTAATGCGAGATGGCTACTCATTTAAATCCGAGAATAATGGTTGTTCTATTTATATGAGAGATATGTTTTATGGTCATGCTCCGATGGTCAATGGTTTATTCTTAATGAATCTCGAACGTAATATTACACATATTCATAGTGTCAATACCAAAAGATGTAAAGTTGATAACGATAGTCCCACATACTTGTGGCACTGCCGCCTTGGTCACATTGGTGTCAAGCGCATGAAGAAGCTCCATTCTGATGGACTTTTAGAGTCTCTCGATTATGAATCATTTGACACATGCGAACCATGCCTCATGGGCAAAATGACCAAGACTCCGTTCTCCGGAACAATGGAGCGAGCAACCAACTTATTGCAAATCATACATACCGATGTGTGCGGTCCAATGAGCGTTGAGGCTCGCGGAGGATATCGTTATGTTCTCACTCTCACTGATGACTTGAGTAGATATGGGTATGTCTACTTGATGAAACACAAGTCTGAGACCTTTGAAAGGTTCATGGAATTTCAGAATGAGGTAGAGAATCAACGTGACCGAAAAATAAAGTTCTTACGATCAGATCGTGGAGGAGAATATTTGAGTCACGAATTTGGTACACACTTAAGGAAATGTGGAATCATTTCACAACTCACGCCGCCTGGAACACCTCAGCGTAACGGTGTGTCCGAACGTCGTAATCGCACTCTATTGGATATGGTGTGATCTATGATGTCTCTTACAGATTTACCGCTATCTTTTTGGGGTTACGCTCTAGAGACAGCTACATTCACTTTAAATAGGGCGCCATCTAAATCCGTTGAGACGACACCGTATGAATTATGGTTTGGGAAGAAACCTAAGCTGTCATTTCTAAAAGTTTGGGGATGCGATGCTTATGTCAAGAAACTTCAACCTGAAAAGCTCGAACCCAAGTCGGAAAATGCGTCTTCATAGGATACCCTAAGGAAACCATTGGGTATACCTTCTACCTTAGATCCGAAGGCAAGATCTTTGTTGCCAAGAACGGATCCTTTCTTGAAAAGTGTTTCTCTCGAAAGGAGTAAGTGGGAGGAAAGTAGAACTCGATGAAGTACTACCTCTTGAACCGGAAAGTAGTGCAGCTCAGAAAATGTTCCTGTGGTGCCTACACCGACCGGAGAGGAAATTAATGATGATGATCAAGGTACTTGAATCAAGTTGCTCTTGAACTTCGTAGGTCCACAAGGACACGTTCCACACCAGAGTGGTATGGCAACCCTGTCCTAGAAATCATGTTGTTAGACAACGGTGAACCTTCGAACTATGAAGAAGCGATGGCGGGCCTAGATTCCAACAAATGGCTTGAAGCCATGCAATCCGAGATAGGATCCATGTATGAAAACAAAGTATGGACTTTGACAGACTTGCCCGATGATCGGCGAGCGATAGAAAACAAATGGATCTTTAAGAAGACGGACGCGGATGGTAATGTTACCATCTATAAAGCTCGACTTGTCGCTAAAGGTTATCGACAAGTTCAAGGGGTTGACTATGATGAGACTTTCTCTCTCATAGCAAAGCTGAAGTCCGTCTGAATCATGTTAGCAATTGCCGGATACTACGATTATGAGATATGGCCGATGGACGTCAAAACGGCATTTCTTAACGGCTATCTTAAGGAAGAACTGTATATGATGCAGTGTAACGCCCCAGATGCAACTTTCCATATTCGTAACTCCAACTCTTGCCTTTTCCGGAGATGCGATATATTATTTCCTCCGTGGTTGGGTTTTTGTCTTTTGTTTTGCATTTTGTTCATGTCGTGCATCTCATCTCATAGCATCATTCACATTGCATTGGCATCGTTTTCATAAAGCTTGCATCCGTTCGTAGTTGCCGCGTTCCCCCCCTTGCCTTTGTTATCCCTTTCGAGAGCAACCGTTCATTGTTGTCCGACCATTTGACCCTCTTGCATAGTGCATCGACCCCTCGCCCGTGTTCGAAACTGCACCGTACCCGAATCGCTCAGTAATCACCGTTGCATTCAGATCATCTCCTAACATCTATAAAACATCTCCGTTTTCTTGTTTGGACTCCCTACCTATTTATTTCTTGATCGTTCGATTTTGATCCAAGGGTTCATTTTGCCCCTAAGCTAGTCCACCTAGCTATTTAAGCATGTCAAACCCTAGTCCAAGCCGTCCCATCCATTTCATCCGTCCCATCCGCCGCAACCTCCTTGTTTCCCTCCCCTGCCCAATCCACCACCGACCAGCCTCCACCTTCATCGGGATCCATGCCCAACCAGCCAATTCCATCGATCCAACCCATCAATCATGGAAGCCCCGCAGCCAACCACCTTCCCCGATACACCCATTGATCCAGTCCCATCAAGCTCCTATGCTCGGCCCCGCCATCGTCCCGCAGCATCTCCCCTCCCTGCCGTCTCTGCCTCCCTCGACCTCGCGGACTGGAGCACCAGGCCATGCTGCAGCTCCCCGTCGCCTCCCTGCCTACCTTCCCTGATCTCACTCTCTCATGCCCCGATCTCTCTCCCTCTCAGGTGACCAGAGGCCTTGCCATGGCCATGGAGCTCCAAGCATCTTGCTGCCGCCGTCCGATCTGCTTCAGCTCCTCCGTCAAGTCCCGCGCTGCCCTCGTCGTCCGGATCCGCCAAGCTCCGACGGCCTCACGACCTCTGCACCCGGGCTTTCATCCCCGTCTTCCCGGCCTCCTTTGCGCCCCTGGTTGCCACTGCCTGCATCGAGCAGGAGTAGCTCGTCGCTCAGTGCCGCGGCCCCCTCCTCTCCTCGTCGGTGCACGCCGTCAGGTCATCGTCTCGTTTTTCTCCTCCTCCCTTCCCTTTATTTTTCTCTCCCGTGCTCTCTATAATCCTTCTCCCTCTCCATGCTTTTGCCTTCTCTACCAGGATCCGCATGGAGCGCCGGCCGGCCTGAGCCGCCCTTCTCCCTCCACCTTGCCCGCTCGCCATGGCCTTGAGCTCCGCCGCACCAAGCCCGTCCCCGCGTCGTCCCTGGACCAGCGCCGTCCAAGCCCGTTCCTGGCCAGATCCGGACGGCCAAGACCTCGCCGCCCCTTTTGCCCCGCTCGCCGGAGCTCTGCTCCCGGTCACCGGCGCCCTGTTCGCCCCTACGCCGCCACAGCCCCTGCCTCGAACTGCTGCTGTTCACGGCCTTGAAACAAGAGCAGCTCGCTCGTCGTCCCGTTGACTGGCGGCCTGCGCCTCCTCGTTCGATCGGTGAGGCCCAGATCCCGCGGCCTTCGCCGGCGCCGCCACGCGCATGGGCCTCCTTGCCTCCCCTGCCTCCTCCATCACCGGGCCTTGGCCCGGGGTGAGCAGCCCCGCCCCCTCTCCTGTGCACTTTCGGGCCAGCCAGATTCGGCCCAGCTCCTGTTTTTATTCCTTTTGCGAATTTAGCATTTATCCAGAGTTTGCAGTTTACAGAAAAACCCTTATGTTCATGCATCTAATAACTCACAGACCATGCATCATATGTAAATAATTTATATATGTAAAATGCTTGGAATTACATCTAGTTTCATATTTGGCCACTTTCATCCATGTTTGAAATGTTTGAAATGCTGTTTGATTAAATTTGCTCAAATGCCATGTTAAAAGGATTTATTTCATAACTAAATAACCGTAGCTCGGTTTTAAATAAACTTTATATGTAAACGGGGTGGAAAAATGCCTAGTTTAACATGGTGCAGTTTATTTTCCTGTTTAACAACAATAAAATATGGTTTAGGGCAGAACAGTACCGAATCTAAAATATGCACATGGGGATTTTCCGGAATTGTTGTTTCTTATTGCCGGCCTCATTTAAACTTGCCTAAATAGTTAGTTTACTTATGCTTCACCCCTTGCCATGTTTAATAACATTTAACATTGTTGAGTAGCTTATAACGAGATCAAACTAAATAAATGCATCTGCTGTTTGTTGATATGCAACTCGTTGCATATTGAGTTCCACTTAACTTGTAGCATTGTTTGTTGCACTTTGCCATGCCATGCTCTTCAAACCGGACATGCATCATACTTGTTTGTGCATCATGCCATGTTTATGCTTGTGCATTTACCATGTTGTTTGTTTCTTTCCGGTGTTGCTTCTCGGTTCCGGTAATGTTGCGATTGTGAGGATTCGTTCGACTACTCCCATTCGTCTTCTTCATGGACTCGTTCTTCTTCCTAGCGGGATTTCAGGCAAGATGACCGCTACCCTGGATCTCATTACTATCATTGCTATGCTAGTTGCTTCGTTCTATCGCTTTGTCGCGCTACCTATCTCTTGTTGCTCAAGCCTCACTAATTGCCATGTCAGCCTCTAACCTTTGTCACCCTTCCTAGCAAACTGTTGTTTGGCTATGTTACCGCTTTGCTCAGCCCCTCCTATAGCGTTGCTAGTTGCAGGTGAAGATGAAGATTGCTCCATGTTGGATTATGTTATGTTGGGATATCACATTATCCCTTATTTAATTATTGTATCTATATACTTGGTAAAGGGTGGAAGGCTCGGCCTTATGCCTGGTGTTTTGTTCCACTCTTGCCGCCCTAGTTTCCATCATATCGGTATTATGTTCCCGGATTTTGCGTCCCTAACGCGGTTGGGTGGTTTATGGGACCCCCTTGACAGTTCGCTTTGAATAAAACTCCTCTAGCAAGGCCCAACCTTGGTTTTACCATTTGCCTCACCACCACCTATACCCTTTCCCTTGGGTCGGCCAACCCGAGGGTCATCTTTATTTAGCCCCCCCGGGCCAGTGCTTCTCTAAGTGCTGGTTCGAACCGAGCTGCCTGCGGGGCCACCTTGGGGAAACTTGAGGCTTGGTTTTACTCGTAGCCTGTCTCATCCGGTGTTGCCCTGAGAACGAGATATGTGCAGCTCCTATCGGGATTGTCGGCGCATCGGGCGGTCTTGCTGGTCTTGTTTTATTACTGTCGAAATGTCTTGTAGCCGGATTCCGAGACTGATCGGCTCTTCCCGGGAGAAGGAATATCCTTCGTTGATCGCGAGAGCTTATCATGGGCTAAGTTGGGACACCCTGCAGGGTATAAACTTTTCGAGAGCCGTGCCCACGGTTATGTGGCAGATGGGAATTTGTTAATATCCGGTTGTAGTAAACTTGAAGTAAACTCTTCTAAAATACACCAACCGTGTGCGTAACCGTGAGTGTCTCTTTTCGGGGTTGATCGAGAGGAGAACACGGTTTCTGTGTTATGATTGGCGTAAGTAGGAGCTCAGGATCACTTCTTGATCATTACTAGCTGACGACTGTTCCTTTGCTTCTCTTCTCGCTCTCATTTGCGTATGTTAGCCACCATTCTTGCTTAGTCGCTGCTGCAGCCTCACCACTTTACCCCTTCCTTACCCATTAAGCTTTGCTAGTCTTGATACCCATGGTAATGGGATTGCTGAGTCCTTGTGGCTCACAGATTACTACACCAACAGTTGCAGGTACAGGTTTGCGATGATCATGACACGAGAGCGATGTTTGCTTGTTTTGGAGTTCTTCTTCTGCTTCTTCTTCGATCAGGGGATAGTTTCCAGGTCGGCAGCCTGGGCTAGCAGGGTGGTGGATATTGTTTGAGTTTCTGTTTATGATTCATCCGTAGTCGGATGTTGATCTTGTATGTTGTATTGTTGTATTCATGTGACATTGTATGTATTGGATGTATCCCCACTATTATGTAATGTTGATGTAATGATATCCACCTTGCAAAAGCGTCTTCAAGATGCGCTTCTATCCTTGTTGGGACCTTGAGTTCCTTTAGGATAGGGTCGCATCTTAGGCGTAATAAGTTGGTATCAGAGCCTCGACCGACCTTAGGAGCCCCCTTGTTTGTTGGCCGTTGTTGAGTCTAGAAGAAAACTATTTTGAGTCTTAGGATTATATATATCGGAGAGTAGGATTCTTTTTACTCCTCAGTCCCTTCGTCGCTCTGGTGAGGCCTCCTGACGTAGATGTTTTGTCTTTCGTCTCCTCAAATTTCACGAAATTTTGTTTTAGGATCACGCGGGTATCTTGGGATCGTTCCGATAGTCTTGTGACGAGAACATTGTTCTTGGTGCCTCCTGACATTTAGGGGTTGTGGCAGTGTCCCGGGGAGTTGATCTCCGAGGTGTTGTCGTCACAATTTTATCGTTGCAGTTCTGGAATACCTGAGTTTTGCCGACATTGAAAATCTCTTTTATGCAGTTGTTGGTGAGATAACCTCGACGACACCCAGTACTGGGGAGTTCGGGAGTATTGGCATAGCTTGTATAACGGATGCTTTTCGAAGGTTGAGGTACACGATTTCCGGAGTTTTCTTGGTTATGTGTTGAAGGATGGATACAGCTGGATCTAGGTATTGTTAGTTTGGGTGATATATTTTGTGTCCCCTGTATCCCCAACACCTGATTGCATAACCAGAAAGTTTCGGGAGTTTACAGGTGGGAATTCAAGTAGCTCCTAGAATATCTTTCCGACAGATGCATGATATGGGATTGGGTAAGTCTCTATCATATGTATTTGTTCCGGCTTATTCTGCAAGCCAAATCCTTTGTTTTGTTTTATTTGTGGTATTCGAGTTGCTTCGATGTCAAATGTTGAATCCATACCTTCCCTAAACGGTGTTCTCATATTACTATGTGAATACTAATCCTTCTTGATCATCGAGGTCGTGATGTTAATTCTTTTCCCAACCGGCGTGCTTCTCTTCAAGTGGATCCGATCATTTCAACATTTGCGAGATCAATTCTAAGTTTTCTCAACGGTGTTTGCTTCAACCGTCCCAAGTCGTCTTTGTTTTCCCGCCCTCCCACCCTTTTCTGCAAGGACTTATATATTTTAATCAAGTATCCATTTATTCATGTGAAGTCTCTTCACTCTTTTCAATCAATGTTCTGATCCAGTGATCCCTCATGAAGATGCTCAACAGCTCCAAGTTCACCATTCTTCATTCTCGTATTCTTTTCCTGTGGATTTAACTCAAGATTTCAGTGTTGATCATATTACTTTCCTTGTTGCAAATGCTTTCTCTTGCCGATGCACCTCTTAATCATTCACTTCTCGCTATTCATTTGTTACGGAGTGTTGAAGATATCTCGGAAGGCTCGTCTTTTCATTCTAGATCCGTTCAAGTTATTTTGAGGTTGTTATCTCATTCAAGCCATTTAATTCTACCGGTGCAATCTTTATTTCAAGCAATCCTTCAACGGTGTTTTCTTTGAGTGGGCCCTAACCCACAGGTCTTTTCCTAGGATCTTACCTGACTCTTCTAATTTTCCCGGAGCTTCTAAAATTCTTTTCAAAGTTTGACGTAAGAATGAGTTATCATCAGTCAAATGTCTTTCTCCAAGATCTTCCAAATTCTTTCAATCGTTGGTTCAACCTTCCCAATTTTCATCCCGGAGTATCTCAACAATTCATGGTGATGTTTCTCATCGTCATTCTCAACATTTGAAGACCGAAGAAGAGTTTCTCTTAAATCTTGCTCCATTCTCTTCAAGATTCATGGTTATAGCTTGATGCCATCCTCTCATAATTGTTTTCGATTGTGGGAATTCTTTCACCCATCCGGAGCATTTCATGAGTTGTTTCCATTTCTTTCCTCCGAAGGCCATCATGTCATAATTCTTCATTCTCAGCGTGTGGCTATCGTTCTCCAAATCTTAATGGTGAATCGTTCAAATATCCTCTAATCAGTTCATGATCTCTTCGTTCTCATGTATCTAAATCCTCTCAAGTACCTTCGTTTTCTTTTTCTCCAATTCTTCCCGGTGAATTGTGCCTTTGCTATGTTTATTTTCAATTCTTATGGTGGTTCGTTCAAGATTTCACTTCCTTAGTTATCATATTAATTCATTCGTTGTTTCCAAATTCCACCGGTGGTTCCATCAATACCTTCTCAAGGTTGCGCTATATCTCTCTTAATCCTTTCCACGGGAATAAGTAGTATGCCAAATCCATTGCTTGTCATCAATTTAATTTGATGAAGGATAAGCATACAATAAATCTTATTCTTATTTCCTCGAGGGGATTCAATGCTTTTCTTCCGGAGATTGTTCATGATGAAGTAATTCTCGGTTCTAGTGTTTCATCTTTTCTTTTCTGGATTTCCAAGTTTTCGGCATTATCTCATCGCGAAGCTCCTTCTAAATCATTTCTAGGCTTGGATCCTATTCTTTTCATCCTTTTGCTTACTGGAGGCTCTACATGGTGGTTCATCAAGGACTCCTTTCATTCTTCAATTGTTCTTCAAGTTTTTCTCTCGGAGTCATGATCCGCCAAGCTACACTCTAAAATAAACATGGTGTTCAACACATGTTTTGTTTTGAGGAGTTCAAGCATTCTTCATCTTGCATTCCGAAGTACAATTCTTTCTACTTTATCTTTTGAGATGGTGTTATGTCATCCTCGACAATTTCTCTTCATGTTTCATGATTCACAAGTTGTCAAGAAGGAGATATTTTAAAACCATCATTTTCTCTTCGATCATGAGTTGTTTCAATCCATCAATCTCTTCTTTGGAGTTATCTTGGTATAGATTTCACCTAAAGCCTTCCCTAAGGAATGTTGCTATTTGTGGTGCTTATCAATGATCCGAGTTTTCTCCTATCCTCTCGGCGAAAGAAGTTTTCATCTTTGATCTCAAACAAGCAATTGTTTTTCGTTAGTGGCATAATTTCACCTCAAGTCTTGAGATGTTTGCCATAAGCCCACAACAAGCTTGTGCTTTTCGTTGTTGATTTTGCAACAACTTCGTTCAATTCTTCTTTGCAAGGATGCTTTCCAAGCTCATTTGTGGCAGAAGTTGGAATTTTCCATACTTTTATTTCAATGATCTATCTTCTATTCTTTCTTCCGGAGGCATGGTGATGTTGCTCTCTTCACTCATCATCTCGAATTGTGAGGATCGTGTTCTTTTCCTTGCTTATCCATTTAACCGGAGTGTTGTGTCATCTCTTCAAGTTCTTTTCATCTTACCAAGTTTTCCTTCTTATTTTAGTCGGAGTGCTGCCCAAATTATATCAATCTCATTCCTTCTCTATCTAGTTTTAACCGGAGTGGTTTCAATATCTATCTTATCACTAAACCTCTTGGTTCTCATCATATTCCTGGTTCCTCTTGTCCAACGAATTGTTTGCAATCTTGGTCGTCTCCGTTGTTTTCTTTCTTTCAATTTGTTCAACCTCTCAAGGTTCGTGGTTTCACTCTTTTGTCGGAGAAGCAACTTAGTTTTACCTCTTCTCTTCCTCTTTCTTTTCCCTCCGGTGCCATCCTAGATCTCGGGACGAGATCCTCTCGTAGTGGTGGAGTGTTGTAACGCCCCGGATGCAACTTTCCATATTCGTAACTCCAACTCTTGCCTTTTCCGGAGATGCGATATATTATTTCCTCCGTGGTTGGGTTTTTGTCTTTTGTTTTGCATTTTGTTCATGTCGTGCATCTCATCTCATAGCATCATTCACATTGCATTGGCATCATTTTCATAAAGCTTGCATCCGTTCGTAGTTGCCGCATTCCCCCCCTTCACTACTGGAATCTGGCACTTTGCCATCTGCTATGGCAGATGGCAAAGGCATGGTCGGCGGATGGCAAAGGCTTTGCCATCTGCCAGCAGATGGCAAACAGTTTGTCTGAAACCCTGCCGGTAAAGGCTTCTTTGCCGTCTGTGCTGATGGCAAAGAGCATGTGCCTTTTCCATCACCGGCAGATGGCAAAGCCTCTTAACGGGCTAGCCCGTTAGAAGGTTAACGGCATACTTTGCCGTCTGCCGCCAGATGGCAAAGGCTGCGAGCTCTTTGTCGTCTGCCGCCAGATGGCAAGGTTGCATGCTTTGCCGTCTGCCAAATAGATGGCAAAGAGCTTTGCCATCTGGCCGGCAGATGGCAAAGAGCCCAAATAGGCCAGCCCAAATTTGACATGTAGATGACACGTGGCCTCTTTGCCATCTGCCGGTGATGGCAAAGCTCTTTGCCATCTGCCAGCAGATGGCAAAGTGACCATATTGCCCCATTTAATTTTGATTTTTCTTATATCAGTTCCTTTTCACAAAAAATCAAACACAAATATATTTATATGACCAATATAGCATATTCAACACATATTACCAATAGTCATGAACACATATATATCCAACACATGTTACCAATAGTAACAAGTTTCATCCGTACATATAGATAGTTTCATCAATATTACACAGTTTCATCCATAGATAGCAAGTTTCACAAGGTCAAAACAACAAGTAAATACAAGCACTCCATCAACCCAAGCTTCCGTGATCTTAAGCAAATCTGTAAAATGGGAAAGAAGAAAGTTAGAAGAAGAAGACTAGAAGAAGAAGATTATTATGATGCGGAAATATGCATGGATTGTCAAAACTTGCATTATCCTACTATCACTAGTACAACAAAGCTGCAGGTTGGCATAGTTCATGAACCATGTACATCATGACAAATACAATATCATCCAATGCTCGACTATGAACAAAATTCAACAATTACACCTCACAAAGGCAGAGCATAGAACCAACAAGCAAGTAGGAGGGGCATAAGAGGACTTGAGGAGCTCACTGGAGGGGGTTCTAGCCTAGGCCGAGCTTCATCACCATGGATGCGGCTAGGGAAATGAGACGAGTCTACCATCATAGGAGCAGCAGCACCACCACCGCCAAAACTGGAATGGCCGGAGCGAATCACCATCATATGTGTACAACTACCAGTGTTGTAGTACTTGAGGAAGATGAATATAACACAGCTCACACACATATGTACAAAGTAATAGAATCTGAGACAATTTACTAAGTGGAGTAGTAGTAGAAGGGACCTAAGCTAGCACCCATGCCAAGAGACATACTACTAGTAAATTGTTGTTATGGGTGAGACAAGAGCACAGGTGGTGCTGCTAGAGAGGGAACTATGGGCACTCGGAATAAATTAACAGAGTATGCATGCATGGGAAAACTAAAGAGTAAAATTAGAAGTAAATTGAGCCATCTAAACAGTAAAAAAATAGCACAAGCAAGAACAGAAGTTCAGCAAACAGCTGGAACCACTACGAACTGACTAGCAGTAAATCCTTCATGGCTAAAATATAATAACAGAGCAAAAGGATCGAGACGGCTCACGCATCACTCGCCAGATTAAATAAGATGTGTCAAGCTCTTAAACTACCTTCAGCTTCTTTGTCAAAGGAGTTCCACCTCTTTCGATCTGCAAATTTATCTCGCTGCCAACACTCTCATCAAGTAAGGACTCCATAGTGAGAAATTGCGTTACAATCTGTAAATAGTTAAGAACATCGTTCAATAAGAAATTAATGTGGTATGACAAATTAACATAACATGAAAAATGCATCATCGAAAAGAAATATAGTGAACAATAAGCAGCCGAGTTTTATAGTTAGGTTACGCACGTGACTACAAGAAACATTTAGTAACTTTCAGAGAACCAACACACCAAATTACAAGAACTGATGGCACGTGGGCTATGGTAAATACTAAATACACCATCTAAAAATGCCTAGGGAGAACACTGCTATGCATGGTGGACCACTTGGAAGGAAAGAAATGCGAGGATCATGAAAAATAAACAAACAACACCAGCCCGGGCTCTCTCTAGGACGTTAGATGGCAGTAATAGGATCACCCGCTTGATCCATGGCCATTAGAACCTCATTAGGCTTTTCGGGCATGGTTTAGTTTTTCCCGTGCGCCATCTCGGCACTTGGACTAAGCCCTGGTTGTAGCTGTATCTCATCGCTCTGCTCTTGTATTTCTACCCCTACCATTTCAATGAAAAGCTGTTGCACAGCCTTTTCATCAAAAAAATGCAGGTTTGGATTGTCCAAGGCATAGCCCCACCTCATGCCTTAACGCTTAATAGTTGGGGCACGGGTAGGGTGCGTCGCCTCTTCTTTACTGCCTTAAAAACCATGGTCAATTGGGTGTGTGCATTGTTCAATAAGTTTCCTGATCTTACATTTGGTGATACAGCAAAACAGAGGGAATCAGGGATATTCGGGAATAGTAAATGCGCAATAGAGCGGGTGTTCCAATTCAAGTCACCGCTAATGTAGCGAGAACAATTTGAAGAATACACACTAATAAACTAGTATACTAAATCTTCATAACTTTCCGAAGGAAAGTCTTTTAACATTCGATAACCTAGAGAAGAGTCCATATACAACAGCAACCAAGCATAATATTTTCTGAAAAATCAAGTACAAGTTCTGAAATATTAATAACTTAAGTTTACAAAATCAAATTTATATCAGGTGCAACTAATATAAATGAACTGTTGAAAGCCATGATGAACACCAACACAGACCTTGTTGATGATAATAGAGGTATCAGCAGTACAATCAATGGAGTCACAAGACATCAGTGTAGTGTCAAAAATTAAGTTGAAATATTATTAGTATACCATTTGAAAACAATCGTACCTCCCCATTCATGCGAATCAGCACGTCACCAGGTTTCAGATGTTTGTCTGCAGGTCCATCTGGCACCTGCAATAACAAAATTACCCAGTTTCCGTATGAGATAGAAAGGTACTACCTCTATAAACAAATATAAGAGTGTTTAATTCGCTACTTTAGTGATCTAAACACTCTTATATTTCTTTATGGAGGGATTACAATGGAAGAAGCAACAGGCTGAGCATAAAAGAAAACATGTTTAGAAATAACAAAACTAAGAAGCAAACATTACGAAAGAATCAACAACCAGCATTCCAGTCTCCCCTGCTGTAGAAACAAGTCGTACCGCCTATCCTAGCAGAAATTTCAAGGTGCAATTAATCATGTAGCACACAGAGCCGTGAAAAGACAAGTGTACATCTTTCTCCAAACTAGAAAAAGGAGCACAGGAGGATCATACCTGCTCGGTTTCATTCCTGCGTCCAAGACGTCGAGTTTCTTCGAAACCTTTGTATTGAAAAGTCACCTTTGAAAAGGACAGAATAAAAAATGGATCATGGATGATCTGAGTTCCCGAATAATAGATAAAACAATTACTCCCCCATCCAAAAATGTAGGTTTCCATGGGATGAGTGCCATTAAACTTCAGTAATTAGCTCTCCAAAATAGAAAACTAAAACGGTAGCATCTAATAGAACAAAAGGATCATCAGACAGAATGCACACCTGAAGTGTACCACGAGGAATATAAGCAGATTCTGGCTTGCTACCAAATGTGTCCCAACAGCCACGTATCAGATTGAGTGCTCTAACTACCTGGAACAATTGAGGCAGATAATGTTAGCAAAGCTAAGAGGGCCCCAAACAATTAATGGATTAAGTAGCAGATGATGATCTGGTTTCTATGATCCCAGAACTTCTTGTGAGCATGAGGAAGTACTATATTAGTGTTGATACATAAACAACTTACACCGTCTAATGGAAGGTAGAAGGCCGAAGCACAGGAACTGCTGCTTCCTGCATTCGGTGCAACAGCTCTTCCTTGGCAATCAACAACAGGGGAACCACTAGAGCCACCTTTAGTACCAGATGCAGCCTAAAGAAAAAAAAATTAACTTATGAGCACTGGCAGCGGAGCAAATCACCAAGCATTATTTTAGATGCATTGGCATCACCAATTGGAACAAAAAATACAGAATATTGGATAGCTGAAAAGAATTGCCTGTATGTAGAATGTATTGAAATTGTTGTAGCCATCCCCTTTTAGAAAAGTAAAACAAGGTTAGGACTTCGAATTTATGCAGAAATACATAATGATCCATGGATTGAATATGCAAGATTTGGTCATGTAAAGCAAGGCATACTTTTGGTAGTTTGGTGCTTCTCTATCAAGTCGAGCCAATGTTCCCGGCAAGATTGAAACCTATATCCAGTCAACATGAATCAACATGCAACCCATTGTATTGGATAACTCTCTAGTAAGTGATGAAATCTCCAATTTTAGGTGTACAACATGCATGTAACTCTATGGGCTACTTGAGCAGAAACTAAGCAACAGATTGAAGTGATTTTAAGGGCAGAGATTTGATTTTCGGCCATCTCGGCCTGGGGAAAAATAAATCCCTTTCGGCCAAATAATTACAGCCCGGTGAATAATCTCTTTCCACCGTCTCCGAGGACACGGTCTCCATCGCCAGCTCGCCGCCAACCTCCGTGATCAATTGAAAGTATAGCGGGGTTTTTACGCCCCAAACTACGGATGTCGTGTTCTCCACAGGGGACTAGGTGGCAGCGACTATGCGCGGCTCAAGCGAGGTAGCACACTTAAGAGATAAATGCAGAAAATAAGAATCTAAACTAACAATGATTGTACCCGAAGATAATCCACCAAGAAAATGCAAAATAGCAAAGGAGGTTAAGATATTACTCACTATCTTTTTGGTATTTTGTTTTATTTGAGGAATTAAAATACTAACACAAACAGGAGTCAATATCAAGTAAAGCTACAAGACAAGGACACATTAGTATCAAACATATAACAATAGGAAGAAGCGACAATATATGACAGAATATAATTGTTTCAAATCAAACACACACACACATTCATATATCACAGGTACATAACGTCACAGGGGACTCTGAACACACAAAACCACACATATGCGAACAGGATACTACACCACGGTTCAGGTTACACAAGTGACAACAGAAATGAAATCTTACAAGCCACAAGATTAGTACCCATAGATCAACACAACAGTATTTAACAACTAAAAATTACTGATAGAATTTAACTAGTACAGCGAGAAGAAATACATAGGGTGAACACACATATATGCTGACAGAACACTAATTACCAAAGTAACAAAATATTACATATTAGTTAGTTCCCAAAGCAACAAGAAATCCACTATTCAGAACATAGAATTTATGACATGATATTTAACAAGTACGAACTGAACAAACTAGTTGGTTGCAAACACTTATCAAAATCTGAACCTTACAAGTGCTACACATCTCAATTCTGAACATTTCAAAGTACTGAACATTACACTACTCAAGATTACAGAAAATTAGAGAATAGAGAGAGGGAGAAGAAGCAGCAGTTTTGAGGTTTCAGAGAAGAGCAGCAGCAAGACATTGAGAGGAGAGCAGCAGCAGTTTTCTGGTTCAGAGAAGATTAGGAGGAGCAGCGGAGCAAGAGAAGGAGGCAGCAGCAGGAGGTTGGAGAAGGGAGAAGCAGCAGTAGAGGCGTGGGGAAGAAGAGAAGCAGCAGGGGCGAAGCAGGAGGGAGGAGCAGCAAGAGAGAGAGGGAGGAGTGGAAGTGGTGGGTGGCGCCGGCGTGGGTTGCTGGTGGTTCAGGGTTCAGGTGGCGGCGCTGATGGTGGATGGTGCAGCGGTGGCGCTGGGTGATGGATGGATGGATGGCGATGGTGAAGTGGCGGAGCAGCGGCTAGTGGTGGGGGGTGCTGTTGGCGCGGTGGCGCGCCACCACGCCGGCCTGGCCGCGGCGGCCGGAGGTGGAGAAGGGGGTGTGAGGGAGAGAGTTGAGTGCGCCGCCGGCCGCAGGCGCCGCGACGGCGGTGGTCCCGCTCATGGAGTCGTCCATGGCCCCGCCGCGTGCATCTCCTCGTTGACCCCGACTATCGACCACCGGAACGCGAAGAGGAGGGAGGGGCTCGCGACGCAGCAGGGCGGGCCGATGGAGGAGTAGTAGCAGGGTAGCGGCAGGGCTCCTAGGGCGCAGAAGGAGGAGGAGGAGGTGGGAGGGAGCGGCGGCGGGTGAGGAAGGAAGGAGCGAGGGGCGTGGGGCTGTGGATTGGGGCTAGGGTGAGGAAGGAAGGAGCGAGCGGCGGCGGATGTTTTTACTCGGATGGGTGGGGAGAGAGGGAGGATAACCCCACAGTTTTTTTACCGAAAAAATAACCCCATCTCTTTGCCATCTGCCGCCAGATGGCAAAGAATCTTTGCCGTCTGTTTGGCAGATGGCAAAGACGTGGGGCTGGTACGCCGTTACACTCGTGACGGCCATAGGATTTGCCAACCTCTTTGCCATCTGCTGGCAGATGGCAAAAATTATTTGCCATCCACTAGCAGATGGCAAAAATTATTTGCCATCCACTAGCAGATGGCAAAGAATTGGCTGATGGCAACCATGTTCTTTGCTGTCTGTCAGTTCTTTGCCATCTGTTTTTTATAAGCAGATGGCAAAGACGTTCTTTGCCATCAGCTGGCAGATGACAAAGAGCTGGCTGATGGCAAATTCCCTGTTTCCAGTAGTGCTTGCCTTTGTTATCCCTTTCGAGAGCAACCGTTCATTGTTGTCCGACCGTTTGACCCTCTTTCACAGTGCATCGACCCCTCGCCCGTGTTCGAAACTGCCCCGTGCCCGAATCGCTCAGTAATCACCGTTGCATTCAGATCATCTCCTAACATCTATAAAACATGTCTGTTTTCTTGCTTGGACTCCCTACCTATTTATTTCTTGATTGTTCGATTTTGATCCAAGGGTTCATTTTGCCCCTAAGCTAGTCCACCTAGCTATTTAAGCATGTCAAACCCTAGTCCGAGCCGTCCCATCCATTTCATCCGTCCCATCCGCCGCCACCTCCTTGTTTTCCTCCCCTGCCCAATCCACCACCGACCAGCCTCCACCTTCATCGGGATCCATGCCCAACCAGCCAATTCCATCGATCCAACCCATCAATCATGGAAGCCCCGCAACCAACCACCTTCCCCGATACACACATCGATCCAGTCCCGTCGAGCTCCTCTGCTCGGCCCCGCCGTCGTCCCGCAACATCTCCCCTCCCTGCCGTCTCTGCCTCCATCGACCTCGCCGACCGGAGCACCAGGTCATGCTGCAGCTCCCCGTCGCCTCCCTGCCTTCCTTCCCCGATCTCACTCTCTCATGCCCCGATCTCTCTCCCTCTCAGGTGACCAGAGGCCTTGCCATGGCCATGGAGCTCCAAGCATGTTGCTGCCGCCGTCCGATCTTCTTTAGCTCCTCCGTCAAGTCCTGCGCTGCCCTCGTCGTCCGGATCCGCCAAGCTCCGACGGCCTCACGACCTCTGCACCCGGGCTTTCATCCCCGTCTTCCCGGCCTCCTTTCCGCCCCTGGTTGCCGCTGTCTGCATCGAGCAGGAGTAGCTCGTCGATCAGTGCCCCGGCCCCTTCCTCTCCTCGTCGGTGCACGCCGTCAGGTCATCGTCTCGTTTTTCTCCTCCTCCCTTCCCTTTATTTTCTCTCCCGTGCTCTCTCTAATCCTTCTCCCTCTCCATGCTTTTGCCTTCTCTATCAGGATCCGCATGGAGCGCCGGCCGGCCTGAGCCGCCCTTCTCCCTCCACCTTGCCCGCTCGCCATGGCCTTGAGATCCGCCGCACCAAGCCCGTCCCTGCGTCGTCCCTGCACCAGAACCGTCCAAGCCCGTTCCCGGCCAGATCCGGACGGCCAAGACCTCGCCGCCCCTTTTGCCCGCTTCGGGAGCTCTGCTCCAGTCACCGGCGCCTGTTCGCCCCTCTCAGACGCCGCCCCTGCCTCCTCGAACTGCTGTTGTTCCTGGCCTTGAAACAAGAGCAGCTCATTGCCGTCGTCCATTGATGGCGGCCTCAAGGCCTCCTCGTTCGATCCAGCGAGGCTCAGATCCCGCCGGCGCCCGCCACGCGCGCATGGGCCTCCTTGCCTCCCTGCCTCCTCCATCACCGGGCCTTGGCCCAGTGGTGAGCAGCCCCGCCTCTCTCCTCAGGCACTTTCGGGCCAGCCAGATTCGCCCAGCTCCTGCTTTTTTTTTCCTTCTGCGAATTTAGCATTTATCCGAGTTTGCGCTTTCTGAGAAAAACCCTTATGTTCATGCATCTAATAACTCACAGACCATGCATCATATGTAAAAAATTTATATATGTAAAATGCTTGGAATTACATCTAGTTTCATATTTGGCCACTTTCATCCATGTTTGAAATGTTTAAAATGCTGTTTGATTAGATTTGCTCAAATGCCATGTTAAAAGGATTTATTTCATAACTAAATAACCGTAGCTCGGTTTTAAATAAACTTTATATGTAAACGGGGTGGAAAAATGCCTAGTTTAACATGGTGCAGTTTATTTTCCGGTTTAAC
The DNA here is from genome assembly GCA_021605145.1 of Aegilops bicornis. Taxonomy (NCBI): domain Eukaryota; kingdom Viridiplantae; phylum Streptophyta; class Magnoliopsida; order Poales; family Poaceae; genus Aegilops; species Aegilops bicornis. Next base: position 42,712,351 of record CM038671.1, on the reverse strand, counting down.
AACAATAAAATATGGTTTAGGGTAGAACAGTACCGAATCTAAAATATGCACATGGGGATTTTCCGGAATTGTTGTTTCTTATTTCCGGCCTCATTTAAACTTGCCTAAATAGTTAGTTTACTTATGCTTCACCCCTTGCCATGTTTAATAACATTTAACATTGTTGAGTAGCTTATAACGAGATCAAACTAAATAAATGCATGTGGTGTTTCGTCGATATGCAACTCGTTGCATATTGAGTTCCACTTAACTTGTAGCATTGTTTGTTGCACTTTGCCATGCCATGCTCTTCAAACCGGACATGCATCATACTTGTTTGTGCATCATGCCATGTTTATGCTTGTGCATTTACCATGTTGTTTGTTTCTTTCCGGTGTTGCTTCTCGGTTCCGGTAATGTTGCGATTGTGAGGATTAGATTCGACTACTCCCGCTCGTCTTCTTCATGGACTCGTTCTTCTTCCTAGCGGGATTTCAGGCAAGATGACCGCTACCCTGGATCTCACTACTATCATTGCTATGCTAGTTGCTTCGTTCTATCGCTTTGTCGCGCTACCTATCTCTTGTTGCTCAAGCCTCACTAATTGCCATGTCAGCCTCTAACCTTTGTCACCCTTCCTAGCAAACCGTTGTTTGGCTATGTTACCGCTTTGCTCAGCCCCTCCTATAGCGTTGCTAGTTGCAGGTGAAGATGAAGATTGCTCCATGTTGGATTATGTTATGTTGGGATATCACATTATCTCTTATTTAATTAATGCATCTATATACTTGGTAAAGGGTGGAAGGCTCGGCCTTATGCCTGGTGTTTTGTTCCACTCTTGCCGCCCTAGTTTCCGTCATATCGGTATTATGTTCCCGGATTTTGCGTCCCCAACGCGGTTGGGTGATTTATGGGACCCCCTTGACAGTTCGCTTTGAATAAAACTCCTCCAGCAAGGCCCAACCTTGGTTTTACCATTTGCCTCACCACCACCTATACCCTTTCCCTTGGGTCGGCCAACCCGAGGGTCGTCTTTATTTAGCCCCCCCGGGCCAGTGCTTCTCTAAGTGCTGGTTCGAACCAAGCTGCCTGCGGGGCCAACTTGGGGAAACTTGAGGCTTGGTTTTACTCGTAGCCTGTCTCATCCGGTGTTGCCCTGAGAACGAGATATATGCAGCTCCTATCGGGATTGTCGGCGCATCGGGCGGTCTTGCTGGTCTTGTTTTATTACTGTCGAAATGTCTTGTAGCCGGGATTCCGAGACTGATCGGGTCTTCCCGGGGAGAAGGAATATCCTTCGTTGATCGCGAGAGCTTATCATGGGCTAAGTTGGGACACCCCTGCAGGGTATAAACTTTCGAGAGCCGTGCCCGCGGTAATGTGGCAGATGGGAATTTGTTAATATCAGTTGTAGTAAACTTGAAGTAAACTCTTCTAAAATACACCAACCGTGTGCGTAACCGTGAGTGTCTCTTTTCGGGGTTGATCGAGAGGAGAACACGGTTTCTGTGTTATGATTGGCGTAAGTAGGAGCTCAGGATCACTTCTTGATCATTACTAGTTGACGACTGTTCCTTTGCTTCTCTTCTCGCTCTCATTTGCGTATGTTAGCCACCATACTTGCTTAGTCGGTGCTGCAGCCTCACCACTTTACCCCTTCCTTACCCATTAAGCTTTGCTAGTCTTGATACCCATGGTAATGGGATTGCTGAGTCCTTGTGGCTCACAGATTACTACACCAACAGTTGCAGGTACAGGTTTGTGATGATCATGACGCGAGAGCGATGTTTGCTTGTTTTGGAGTTCTTCTTCTGCTTCTTCTTCGATCAGGGGATAGGTTCCAGGTCGGCAGCCTGGGCTAGCCGGGTGGATATTGTTTGAGTTTCTGTTTATGATTCATCCGTAGTCGGATGTTGATCTTGTATGTTGTATTGTTGTATTCATGTGACATTGTATGTATTGGATGTATCCCCACTATTATGTAATGTTGATGTAATGATATCCACCTTGCAAAAGCGTCTTCAAGATGCGCCTCTATCCTTGTTGGGACCTTCGAGTTCCTTTAGGATAGGGTCGCATCTTTGGCGTGACATGCAGCCGGAAGGTTTTGTCGACCCTAAGAATGCTAACAAGGTATGCAAGCTCCAGTGATCCATTTATGGGCTGGTGCAAGCATCTCGGAGTTGGAACATTCGCTTTGATGAGATGATCAAAGCGTTTGGGTTTATGCAGACTTATGGAGAAGCCTGCGTTTACAAGAAAGTGAGTGGGAGCTCTGTAGCATTTCTCATATTATATGTAGATGACATACTTTTGATGGGAAATGATATAGAACTTTTGGACAACATAAAGGCCTACTTGAATAAGAGTTTTTCAATGAAGGACCTTGGAGAAGCTGCTTATATATTAGGCATCAAGATCTATAGACATAGATCGAGACGCCTCATAGGTCTTTCACAAAGCACATACCTTGAAAAGATATTGAAGAAGTTCAAACTGGATCAGTCCAAGAAAGGGTTCTTGCCTGTATTACAAGGTGTGAAATTGAGCTCGGCTCAATGTCCGACCACGGTAGAAGATATAGAAGAGATGAGTGTCATCCCCTATGCATCAGCCATAGGTTCTATTATGTTTGCATGCTGTGTACCAGACCTGATGTAATCCTTGCCGTAAGTTTGGTAGGAAGGTACCAAAGTAATCTCGGCAAGGAACAACTGAACAATGATCGGGGAATAACAGAAGTACCGAAAATGACTAAGGACATGTTTCTTGTTTATGGAGGTGATGAAGAGCTCGTCGTAAAGGGTTACGTCGATGCTAGCTTTGACACAGATCTGGATGACTCTAAGTCACAAACCGGATACGTGTATATGCTGAATGGTGGAGCAGTAAGCTGGTGCGGTACCAAGCGTAGCGTCGTGGCGGGATCTACGTGTGAAGCGGAGTACATGGCAGCCTCGGAGGCAGCGCATGAAGCAATTTGGGTGAAGGAGTTCATCACCGACCTAGGAGTCATACCCAATGCATCGGTGCCGATCAAACTCTTACGTGACAACACCGGAGCTATTGCACTTGCCAAGGAGCCCAGGTTTCACAAGAAGACCAGGCACATCAAGCGTCGCTTCAACTCCATTCGTGAAAATGTTCAAGATGGAGACATAGAAATTTGCAAAGTGCATACGGATCTGAATGCCGCAGATTCGTTGACTAAACCTCTTCCGCGAGCAAAACATGATCAACACCAGAACTCTATGGGTGTTCGATTCATCACAATGTAACTAGATTATTAACTCTAGTGCAAATGGGAGACTGTTGGAAATATGCCCTAGAAGCAATAATAAAAGGATTATTATTATATTTCCTTGTTCGCGATAATTGTCTTTTATTCATGCTATAATTATTCGTGAGCCTCTAGTTGACTAGCTAGTTGATCAATAGATAGTCATGGTTTCCTGACTATGGATATTGGATGTCATTGATAACGGGATCACATCATTAGGAGAATGATGTGATGGACAAGACCCAATCCTAAGCATAGCACAAGATCGTGTAGTTAGTTTTGCTAGAGCTTTTCCAATGTCAAGTATCTTTTCCTTAGACCATGAGATCGTGTAACTCCCGGATACCGTAGGAGTGCTTTGGGTGTACCAAACGTCACAACGTAACTGGGTGACTATAAAGGTGCACTACAGGTATCTCCGAAAGTGTCTGTTGGGTTGACATGGATCGAGACTGGGATTTGTCACTCCGTATTACGGAGAGGTATCACTGGGCCCACTCGGTAGTGCATCATCATAATGAGCTCAAAGTGACCAAGTGTCTGGTCACGGGATCTTGCATTACGGTACGAGTAAAGTGACTTGCCGGTAACGAGATTGAACGAGGTATTGGGATAGCGAAGATCGAATCTCGGGCAAGTAACATACCGTCTGACAAAGGGAATAGTATACGGGGTTGCTTGAATCCTTGACATCGTGGTTCATCCGATGAGATCATCGAGGAGTATGTGGGAGCCAACATGGGTATCCAGATCCCGCTATTGGTTATTGACCGGAGAGCCGTCTCGGTCATGTCTGCATGTCTCCCGAACCCGTAGGGTCTACACACTTAAGGTTCGGTGACGCTAGGGTTGTATGAATATGAGTATGCAGCAAACCAAAAGTTGTTCGGAGTCCCGGATGAGATCCCGGATGTCACGAGGAGTTCCGGAATGGTCCGGAGGTAAAGAATTATATATAGGAAGTGCTGTTTCGGCCATCGGGAAAGTTTCGGGGGTCAGCGTGTTTGTACTGGGACCACCGGAAGGGTCCCGGGGTCCACCGGGTGGGGCCACCTATCCCGGAGGGCCCCGTGGGCTGAAGTGGGGAGGGAACCAGCCCCTGTTGGGCTGGTCCGCCCCCCACTTGGGCCCCTCCTGCGCCTAGGGTTGGAAAACCTAGGGTGGGGGGGAGCACCACTTGCCTTGGGGGGCACTCCACCCCCCTGGCCGCCGCCCCCCCTTGGAGATTCAATCTCCAGGGCCGGCCCCCCCTAGGGGCCTATATAAAGGAGGGGGGAGGGAGGGCAGCCGCACCCTGAAGTCTTGGCACCTCCCTCCCCCTGCTACACCTCTTCCTCCTCCCGTAGTTGCTTGGCGAAGCCCTGCCGGAGTCCTGCTGCATCCACCACCACGCCGTCGTGCTGCTGGATCTTCATCAACATCTCCTTCCCCCTTGCTGGATCAAGATGGAGGAGATGTCACGCTGACCGTACGTGTGTTGAACACGGAGGTGCCGTCCGTTCGGCGCTAGGATCTCCGGTGATAGGATCACGACGAGAACGACTATCTCAACCCCGTTCTCTTGAACGCTTCCGCACGCGATCTACAAGGGTATGTAGATGCATCTCTCTCTCTCTCTCGTTGCTAGATGAACTCATAGATGGATCTTGGTGAACGTAGAATTTTTTTTATTTTATGCAACGTTCCCCAACAAGGACAACACCTTTTCAACTATTACATGCTGCGGTTGCTGAACCCCTTTCCTCTGCATGACCTGTCATTGCCAAAGTAAATAGATGAAACCCACTAGCATGAGTAGGAGTTGTTTGAGCCCTGATGTGCCTACTCATTCATGCTTGTTTTGTCATGCCTGGTACTGCCTAGAGTTGAGTCAGGTCTGATTCATCGGGGATGAATTAGAGGTGTGTGAACATGTCCTACTGTTGTGAGCTAAGTGTGTGAACACAATTTGGTAAAGGTATTGGTGAGAGGCCATGTAGCCATTCTCAGGAACTGAGTTCTGTGTTTGTGATCCATGAACAGTTACTACCACACATTGGGTTCCGGTAACTCGAGCCCTCTCGACTTATTAATCAACATGATCTCTGTCCAGGAGTTGCAACTAGTTTCCGGTGTTTGTAGGTAGTGTTAGTAGTCTACCATGTGGCACCCGGTACAGGTGGGCTTGGGACAGACTAAGCACCGTGGCTGGGTATGCCAAGCATCGCCCGTTTGGTGGGCTTGGAACCCTGTACACATCGTTTGGGGCCGTGAGCGACACCCCGGCCGGATCTCTTTGCAGATGGAACCCGAATAGGCGATAAACCTGGATGAAAGACTTGTGTGGTTAGTCAGGTCGTGGCCGACTCCCTCGCTAGGCTTCCGCTTGAAGGTTGCCGAGATACATGATGTGTACATGGTGGTAAGTGGAAAGAGCATGTGTGAAGAAGTACACCCCTACAGGGTTAACATCATCTATTCGAATAGCCGTGTCCGAGGTAAAGGACTTTTGGGTTGCCTGTACAGTTCATAGACAAGTGAAAGTGGATACTCTAAAATGCGCAAGATAAGCGTGAGTGTTATGGATGGCGTTCTCGTAGGGAGACGGGAGCAGATCCATAGTGGTGTATTGATATGGTGAATATGTGGACTCGTGTGCGCCACCTCAAAAGAGTTACTTGCAGTCGTAGTACAGGATAGCCACTGAGTCAAAGCTGGCTTGCTGCAGTCAAACTCCACCACCCCTTTGTTGATACTGATGCATATGTATCTAGTTCTGATGTAAGTCTTGTTGGGTACATTTGTACTCACGTTTGCTTAATTTATGTTTTTGCCGAGAGACATCAGTCTCGCTAGTAGTTCCATGTGGACTTCGACGTTTAGCTTGTTACCTCAGCTAAGATCTTGTACCCTTGGGAGGGTCTTGTGGATAGTCAAGCTTCTCAGCCTTTTTCATTTGTAGTTGTCTGTACTCAGACATGTTCATGATTCCGCTTGATGCTTGTATGCTCTGTATGTTGGGTCATGAGACCCATGTTTGTAATACTTGGCTCTTCAGAGCCTTATAATTAAATACTTTGAGTCATAGAGTTTTGTTGTGATGCCATGTTGTATTTACACATATCGAGCATATTGTGTGTATGATTTGAAATGCTTGGTATGTGTGGGATCCGACAACCTAGTTGTCTATCCTTGGTAGCCTCTCTTATGGGGAAATGTAGTCTAGTGCTTCCACTGAGCCATGGTAGCCTGCTACAGCCCGGTTTACCGGAGTCCTGTTAGCCCAGTTGCTACTGCTCCGGAACACTTAGACTGGCCGGCATGTGTCCTACTTTGATCCTATGTCTGTCCCTTCGGGGAAATGTCACGCAATGTATACTGGAGTCCTGCTAGCCTGCTACAGTCCGGTTTACCAGAGTCCTGCTAGCCCAGTTGCTACAGCCCAGAATCACTCGCTGATGACCGACACGTTCGATGCTGGGTCATGTATGCCTGTCCCTATAAGTTATGCCACTTTGGGTTCACGACTAGTCATGTCGGCTCGGGTTCTCTGTCATATGGATGCCAGCGACACTATCATATACGTGAGCCAAAAGGCGCAAACGGTCCCGGGCCAGGTAAGGTGGCACCCGTGGGAATACCGTGCGTGAGGCCGCAAAGTGATATGATGTGTTACATGCTAGATCGGTGTGATTTAGAATCGGAGTCCTGACACACTCTGTTTTTTCTATGTATTCACACATGTACTAAGTTTCCGGTTAATACAATTCTAGCATGAATAATAAACATTTATCATGGTATAAGGAAATATAAATAAAAACTTTATTATTGCCTCTAGGGCATATTTCCTTCACTCCCACTTGCACTATAGTCAATAATCTAGTTCACATCGTCATGTGATTCAAACACCAATAGTTCACATCACCATGCGATTAACACCCATAGTTCACATCGCCATGTGACCAACACCCAAAGGGTTTACTAGAGTCAATAATCTAGTTCACATCGCTATGTGATTACCACCCAAAGATTACTAAGGTGTGATCATGTTTTGCTTGTGAGAGAAGTTTAGTGAACGGGTCTGCCACATTCAGAACCATATGTTTTTTGCAAATTTCTATGTCTACAATGCTCTAAATGGAGTTACTCTAGCTAATTGCTCCCACTTTCAATATGTATCCAGATTGAGACTCAGAGTCATCCATATCGGTGTTAATGCTTGCATCGACGTAACTCTTTATGATGAACTCTTTATCACCTCCATAACCGAGAAATATTTCCGTAGTCCTCTAAGGATAATTTTGACCGCTGTCGAGTGACCTACTCCTGGATCACTATTGTACCCCTTTGCCAAACTCATGGTAAGGTACACAATAGATCTGGTATACAACATGGCATACTTTATACAACCTATGGCTGAGGCATAGGGAATGACTTTCATTCTCTCTCTATCTTCTGCCATGGTCGGGTTTTGAGTCTTACTCAACTTCACACCTTACAACTCAGGCAAGAACTCCTTCTTTGACTGATCCAATTTGAACTCCTTCAAAATCTTATCAAGGTATGTACTCATCAAAAGTCTTATCAAGCGTCTTGATCTATCTTTATTGATCTTGATGGCCAATATGTAAGTAGCTTCACCTTTCTTTGAAAATTTCATTTCAAACACTCCTTTATGCTTTGCAGAAAATTCTACATCATTTCCGATCAACAATATGTCATTTACATATACTTATCAGAAATGTTGTAGTGCTCCCACTCACTTTCTTGTAAATACAGGCTTCACCACAAGTCTGTATAAAACTATATGCTTTGATCAACTCATCAAAGAGTATATTCCAACTCTGAGATGCTTGCACCAGTCCATAAATGGATCGCTGGAGCTTGCACACTTTGCTAACACCTTTAGGATCGACAAAACCTTCTGGTTGCATCATATACAACTCTTCTTTAATAAATCCATTAAGGAATGCAGTTTTTACATCCATTTGCCAGATTTCATAAATGCGGCAATTGCTAACATGATTTAGACAGACTTAAGCATCGATACGAGTGAGAAAATCTCATTGTAGTCAACACCTTGAACTTGTCAAGAAACCTTTTTGCAACAAGTCGAGCTTTGTAGACAGTAACATTGCCATCAGCGTCAGTCTTCTGCTTGAAGATCCATTTATTCTCTATGGCTTGTCGATCATCGGGCAAGGCAACCAAAGTCCATACTTTGTTCTCATACATGGATCCCATCTCAGATTTCATGGCCTCAAGCCATTTTGCGGAATCTGGGCTCATCATCGCTTCCTCATAGTTCATAGGTTCATCATGGTCTAGTAACATGACTTCCAGAACAGGATTACCGTACCACTCTGGTGCGGACTATACTCTGTTTGACCTACGAGGTTTGGTAGTAACTTGATCTGAAGTTTCATGATCATCATCATTAACTTCCTCACTAATTGGTGTAGGCATCACTTGAACTGATTTCTGTGATGAACCATTTTCCAATTCGAGAGAAGGTACAATTACCTCATCAAGTTCTATTTTCCTCCCACTCACTTCTTTCGAGAGAAACTCCTTCTCTAGAAAGGATCCATTCTTAGCAACGAATATCTTGCCTTCGGATCTGTGATAGAAGGTGTACCCAACAGTTTCCTTTGGGTATCCTATGAAGACACATTTCTCCGATTTGGGTTCAAGCTTATCAGGTTGAAGCTTTTTCACATAAGCATCGCAGCCCCAAACTTTAAGAAACGACGACTTAGGTTTCTTGACAAACCACAGTTCATATGGTGTCGTCTCAACGGAATTAGATGGTGCCCTATTTAACGTGAATGCAGCCGTCTCTAAAGCATAACCCCAAACGATAGTGGTAAATCGGTAAGAGACATCATAGATCGCACCATATCTAATAAAGTATGGTTACGATGTTCGGACACACCATTACGCTGTGGTGTTCCGGGTGGTGTGAGTTGTGAAACTATTCCACATTATTTCAAATGAAGACCAAGCTCGTAACTCAAATATTCACCTCCACGATCAGATCGTAGAAACTTTATTTTCTTATCACGATGATTTTCTACTTATGTTTCATTAAGTAGATATACCCATATATGCTCAAATCATTTGTGAAGGTCAGAAAATAATGATACCCGCCGCGAGCCTCAACACTCATCGGAACGCATACATCTGTATGTATTATTCCAATAAGTCAGTTGCTCGCTCCATTGTTCCGGAGAACGGAGTCTTAGTCCTCTTGCCCATGAGGCATGGTTCGCAAGTATCAAGTGATTCATAATCAAGTCACCCATCAGCATGGAGTTTCTTCATGTGCTTTACACCAATATGACCCAAACGGTAGTGCCACAAATAAGTTGCACTATATTATTAACTTTGCATCTTTTGGCCTCAATATTATGAATATGTGTATCACTACGATCGAGATTCAATAAAAATAGACCACTCATCAAGGGTGCATGACCATAAAATATATTACTCATATAAATAGAACAACCATTATTCTCGGATTTAAATGATAACCGTCTCGCATCAAACAAGATCCAGATATAATGTTCATGCTCAAGGCTGGCACCAAATAACAATTTTTCAGGTCTAAAACTAATCCTGAAGGTATAAGTAGAGGTAGTGTGCCGACAGCGATCATATCGACCTTGGAACCATTTCTGACACGCATCATCACCTCGTCCTTAGCCAATCTTCGTTTAATCCGTAGCCCCTGTTTCGGGGTTGCAAATATGAGCAACAGAACCAGTATCAAATACCCAGGCGCTACCACGAGCATTAGTAAGGTACACATCAATAACATGTATATGATTGATACCTTTCACTTTGCCATCCTTTTTATCCGCCAAATACTTGGAGCAGTTCCGCTTCCAGTGACCAGTCCCTTTGCAGTAGAAGCACTCGGTTTTAGGCTTAGGTCTAGCTTTAGGTTTCTTCACGGGAGTGGCAAATTGCTTGCCATTCTTTCTTGAAGTTCCCTTTCTTTTCCTTTGCCCCTTTTCTTGAAACTAGTGGTCTTGTTAACCATCAACCCTTGATGCTTTTTCTTGATTCCTACCTTCGCCAATTTTAGCATCACAAAGAGCTCGGGAATCATTTCGTCATCCCTTGCATATTATAGTTTATCACGAAGTTCCAGTAACTTGGTGATAGTGAGTAGAGAACTCTGTCAATCACTATCTTATATGGAAGATTAACTCCCACTTGATTCAAGCGATTGTAGTACTCAGACATTCTGAGCACATGCTCACTGGTTGAGCTATTCTCCTCCATCTTGTAGGCAAATTACTTGCCAGAGGTCTCATACCTCTCGACTCGGGCATGAGTTTGAAATACCAATTTCAGCTCTTGGAACATCTTATATGCTCCGTGGCATTCAAAACATTTTTGAAGTCCCGGTTCTAAGCCGTAAAGCATGGCGCACTAAACTATCAAGTAGTCATCATACCGAGCTTGCCAAACGTTCATAACGTCTGCATCTGCTCCTGCAATAGGTCTGTCACCTAACGGTGCATCAAGGACATAGTTCTTCTGTGCAGCAACGAGGATAATCCTCGGATCACGGACCCAGTCCGCATCATTGCTACTATCATCTTTCAAGTTAGTTTTATCTAGGAACATATCAAAAACATAGGGGAGATACAACGCGAGCTATTGATCTACAATATAATTTGCAAATACTATCAGGACTAAGTTCATGATAAATTAAGTTCAATTAATCATAGTACTTAAGAACTCCCACTTAGATAGACATCCCTCGAGTCATCTAAATGATCACGTGATCACATGGTTTAGTTGATATGGATCACGTGATCACTTAGATGATTAGAGGGATGTCTATCTAAATGGAAGTTCTTAAGTAATATGATTAATTGAACTTTAATTTATCATGAACTTAGTCCTGATAGTATTTGCATAACTATGTTGTAGATCAATAGCTCATGATGTAGCTCCCCATTTATTTTTGATATGTTCCTAGAGAAAAACTATGTTGAAAGATAATAGTAGCAATGATGCGGACTAGGTATGTGATCTGAGGATTATCATCATTGCTGCACAGAAGAATTATGTCCTTGATGCACCGCTAGGTGACGGACCTATTGCAGGAGCAAATGCAGACGTTATGAACATTTGGAAAGCTCGGTATGATAACTACTTGATAGTTTAGTGCACATGCTTTACGGCTTAGAACTGGGACTTCAAAAACGTTTTGAACGCCACAGAGCATGTAAGATGTTCCAGGAGCTGAAATTGGTATTTTAGACTCATGCCCGAGTCGAGAGGTATGAGACCTCTGACAAGTACTTTGCCTACAAGATGGAGGAGAATAGCTCAACCAGTGAGCATGTGCTCAGATTGTCTGAGTACTACAATCGCTTGAATCAAGTGGGAGTTAATCTTCCAGATAAAATAGTGATTGACAGAGTTCTCTAGTCACTATCACCAAGTTACTAGAACTTCGTGATGAACTATAATATGCAAGGGATGACAAAAATGATTCCCGATCTCTTTGTGATGTTGAAATCGATGAAGGTAGAAATCAAGACAAGCATCAAATGTTGATGGTTGACAAGACCACTAGTTTCAAGTAAAAGGGCAAGGGAAAAAAAGGGAACTTCAAGAAGAATGGCAAGCAAGTTGCCACTCCCATGAAGAAGCCCAAAGATAGACCCAAGCCTGAAACTGAGTGCTTCTACTTCAAAAGAAATGGTCACTTGAAGTGGAATTGCCCTAGATTCTTGGCAGATAATAAGGATGGCAAAGTGAACAAAGGTATATCTAATATACATGTTATTGATGTGTACTTTACTAGTGTTTATAGCAACGCCTCAGTATTTGATACTGGTTCAGTTGCTAAGAGTAGTAACTCGAAACCTGAGTTGCAAAATAAACAGAGACTAGTTAAGGGCGAGGTGATGATGTGAGTTGGAAGTGATTCCAAGGTTGATATGATCACCATCGGACACTCCCTTTACCTTCGGGATTAGTGTGGAACCTAAACTAAATGTTATTTGGTGTTTGCGTTGAGCATGTATATGATTTGATCATGTTTATTGAAATATGGTTATTCATTTAAGTCAAAGAATAATTGTTGTTCTATTTACATGAATAAAACCTTCTATGGTCATACACTCAATATAAATGGTTTATTGAATCTCGATCGTAGTAATACACATATTCATAATATTGAAGCCAAAAGATGCAAAGTCAATAATGATAGTGCAACTTATATGTGGCACTGCCGTTTAGGTCATATTGGTGTAAACTGCATGAAGAAACTCCATGTTGAAGGGCTTTTGGAATCACATTATAATGAAAGACTTGTTGCATTCGAACCATGCCACATGGGCAAGATGACTAAGACTCCGCTTCTCCTAACAATGGAGCGAGCAACTGACTTATTGGTAATAATACATACTGATGTATGCGATTCGATGAGTGTTGAGGCTCGCGGCGGGTATCGTTATTTTCTAACCTTCATAGATGATTTGAGAAGATATGGGTATATCTACTTGATGAAACATAAGTCTGGTACATTTGAAAAGTTCAAAGAATTTCAGAGTGAAGTGGAAAATCATCGTAACAAGAAAATACAGTTTCTACAATCTGATCGTGGAGGTAATATTTGAGCTATGAGTTTGGTCTTCATTTGAAACAATGTGGAATAGTTTCGCAAATCACGCCACATGGAACACCACAGCGTAATGGTGTGTCCGAACGTCGTAACCGCACTTTATCAGATATGGTGTGATCTATGATGTCTCTTACTGATTTACCACTATAGTTTTGGGGTTATGCATTAGAGACAGCTGCATTCACGTTAAATAGGGCATCATCTAAATCCGTTGAGATGACACCGTTTGGCAAGAAACCTAAGCTGGCGTTTCTTAAAGTTTGAGGTACCGATGCTTATGTGAAAAAGTTTCAGCCTGATAAGCTCAAACCCAAATCGGAGAAGTGCTTCTTCATAGGATACCCAAAAGAAACTATTGTGTTCACCTTATTTCACATATACGATTGCAAGATCTTTGTTGCAAAGAGTGGATCCTTTCTAGAGAAGGAGTTTCTCTCGAAATAAGTGAGTGGGAGGAACGTAGAACTTGATGAGGTAATTGTACCTTCTCCCAAGTTGGAAAGTAGTTCATCACAGAAATCAGTTCCAGCGATGCCTACACCAATTAGTGAGGAAGTTAATGATGATGATCTTGAAACTTCAGATCAAATTACTACCGAACCTCGTAGGTCAAACAGAGTAAGATCCGCACCAGAGTGGTACGGTAATCCTATTCTGGGAGTCATGTTACTTGACCATGACAAACCTACGAACTGTGAGGAAGTGATGATGAGCCCAGATTCCGCGAAATGGCTTGAGAACAAGAAATCTGAGATGGAATCCATGTATGAGAACAAAGTATGGACTTTGATTGACTTGCCCGATGATCGGTGAGCCATTAAAGAATAAATGGATCTTCAAGAGGAAGACAGATGCTGATAGTAGTGTTACTATCTACAAAGCTCCAATTGCCGCAAACAGTTTTTCACAAGTTCAAGTTGTTGACTACGATGAGATTTTTCTCACCAGATCGATGCTTAGAGTTTGTCTGAATCATGTTAGAAATTGCCGCATTTTATGAAATTTGGCAAATGGATGTCAAAGCTGCATTCCTTAATGGATATCTCAAAGAAGAGTTGTATATGATGCAACCAGAAGGTTTTATCGATCCTAAAGGTGCTAACAAAGTGTGCAAGCTCCAGCGATCCATCTATGGACTGGTGCAAGCATCTCGGAGTTGGAATATACACTTTGATGAGTTGATCAAAGCATATAGTTTTATACAAACTTGCAGTGAAGCCAGTATTTACAAGAAAGTGAGTGGGAGCACTACAGCCTTTCTGATAAGTAAATGTGAATGACATATTGTTGATCAAAAATGATGTAGAATTTTTCTGGAAAGCATAAAGGAGTGTTTGAAAGTTGTTTTTCAAAGAAAGACCTCAGTGAAGCTGCTTACATATTGAGCATCAAGATCTATAGAGATAGATCAAGACGCTTGATAAGATTTTTTCAATGAGTACATACCTTGACAAGATTTTGAAGTAGTTCAAAATGGAACAGTCAAAGAAGGATTTCTTGCCTGTGTTGCAAGGTGTAAAGTTGAGTAACACTCAAAACCCGACCACGGCAGAAAATAGAAAGAGAATGAAAGTCATTCCCTATGCCTCAGTCATAGGTTCTATAAAGTATGCTATGCTGTGTGCCAGACCTATTGTGTACCTCACCATGAGTTTGGCAAGAGGGTACAATAGTGATCCAGGAGTGGATCACTGGACAGCGATCAAAATTATCCATAGTGGTATAAGGATATGTTTCTCGGTTATGGAGGTGACAAAGAGTTCGTCGTAAAGGGTTACGTCGATGCAAGCTTTGATATTGATCCAGATGACTCTGAGTCTCAATCTGGATACATATTGAAAGTGGGAGCAATTAGCTAGAGTGGCTCCGTCTAGAGCATTTTAGACATAGAAATTTGCAAAATACATGCGGATCTGAATGTGGCAGACCCGTTGACTAAACTCCTCTCACAAGAAAAACATGATCACACCTTAGTACTCTTTGGGTGTTAATCACATGGCGATAAGAACTAGATTATTGACTCTAGTAAACCCTTTGGGTATTGGTCACATGGCGATGTGAACTATAGAGTGTTAAATCACATGACGATGTGAACTATTGGTGTTAAATCACATGGCGACTTGAACTAGATTATTGACTCTAGTGCAAGTGGGAGACTGAAGGAAATATGCCCTAGAGGCAATACTAAAGTTGTTATTTATATTTCCTTATATCATGATAAATGTTTATTATTCATGCTAGAATTGTATTAACCGGAAACTTGATACATGTGTGAATACATAGACAAAACAGAGTGTCCCTAGTATGCGTCTACTTGACTAGCTCGTTAATCAAAGATGGTTAACTTTCCTAGCGATAGACATGTGTTGTCATTTGATGAACGGGGTCACATCATTAGAGAATGATGTGATGGACAAGACCCATCTGTTAGCTTAGCATAATGATCATTTAATTTTATTGCTATTGCTTTCTTCATGACTTATACATGTTCATCTGACTATGAGATTATGCAACTCCTGAATACTGGAGGAACACCTTGTGTGCTATCAAATGTCACAACATAACTGGGTGATTATAAAGATGCTCTACAGGTGTCTCCGAAGGTGTTTATTGGGTTGGCATAGATCAAGATTAGGATTTGTCACTCCATGTATCGGAGAGGTATCTCTGGGCCCTCTTGGTAATGCACATCATTGTAAGCCTTGCAAGCAATGTGACTAATGAGTTAGTTACGGGATGATGCATTACGGAAGGACTAAAGAGACTTGCCGGTAATGAGATTGAACTAGGTATGATGATACCGACGATCGAATCTCAGGCAAGTAACATACCGATGACAAAGGAAACAACGTATGTTGTTATGCGGTTTGACCGATAAATATCTTGGTAGAATATGTAGGAGCCAATATGAGCATCCAGGTTCCGTTATTGGTTTTTGATGGGAGATGTTTCTTGGTCATGTCTACATAGTTCTCGAACCCGTAGGGTCCGCACGCTTAACGTTCGATGATGATTTGTATTATGAGTTATGTGATTTGATGTGCCGAAGGTTGTTCGGAGTCCCGGATGAGATCACGGACATGACGAGGAGTCTCGAAATGGTCGAGACATAAATATCGATATATTGGAAGGCTATATTCGGACATCGGAAAGGCTCCGAGTGATTCGGGTATTTTTCGGAGTACCGGAGAGTTACGGGAATTCGCCGGGGGAAGTAGTGGGCCTTAATGGGCCATACGGGAAAGGAGAGAAGGGCCTCAAGGGGTGCCCCCCCCCCCATGGCAAGTCCGAATTGGACTAGGGAGGGGGCGGCACATCCCTCTCTTTTCTTCTCCCTCTCCTACTCCTTCCCTCTCTCCCCTCTTGGAAAAGGAAGGGGACTCCAACTAGGATTGGGAATCCTAGTTGGACTCCTCCTATAGGTGCGCCCCTCCTAGGCCGGCCTCTTCCTCCTCCCCCCTTTATATACGTGGCCAAGGGGGCACCCCAAAGCACAACAAACAATCTCTTAGCCATGTGCGGTGCCCCCTCCACAGTTACACACCTCGGTCATATCGTCGTAGTGCTTAGGCGAAGCCCTGCGCCGGTAGCTTCATCATCACCGTCACCACGCCGTTGTGCTGACGGAACTCTCCCTCGACCTCAACTGGATCAAGAGTACGAGGGACTTCATCGAGCTGAACATGTGCTGAACAGGGAGGTGCCGTACGTTCGATGCTTGGATCAGTCGGATCATGAAGACGTACGACTACATCAACCGTGTTGATATAACGCTTCCGCTTTCAGGTCTTTAGGGTACATGGACACACTCTCCCCGCTCGTTGTTATTCTTCTCCTAGATAGATCTTGCGTGATCACAGGCAATTTTTTTGAAATACTACGTCCCCCTACAACAACATTCTATCAACAAATATTACCTTTTCTAGCTTGCCAACCCGTACCCTTTGCCGTGTTTATCTGTATTTGGTTGTTAGGTTGGTTGGAACTGTGCCGTGTTGTGTGGTGCTTTAACTGTGCCGTGTTTAATTATTTCAGTTATGCAAAAATGTATTGTTCAATAGGTCTATGTGATGTTTAAGTATGAATTGTCCACTTTAGTTTCACGAATGGCTATATTTGGTTGTTTATAGTGAGTAGATGCCTTGTTTATCTGTATTTGGTTGTTAGGTTGGTTGGAATGAGCATTTTTTCAGTTATCTTGCAGATGCCTAGTTTATCTGTATTTGGTTCTTAGTTTGGTTGCAGTGAGTATTTGTCCAGTTTATCAAGCAGATGCCTTGTTTATCTATATTTGGTTTTTAGGTTGCTTTTTTTAGCATTTGTCTAGTTATCTAGCAGATGCGTTGTTTATCTGTATTTGGTTGTTAGGTTGCTTTTTAGCATTTGTCCAGTTTTCAAGCATATGCCTTGTTTATCTGTATTTGCTTGTTAGCACTACAAAAAAAAGACACATCCGTGACATTTTGGGCCGAACGAATTTTTTTCTGTCATACATATGACATTTCTATGACGATAATTGTGACAAAACCCGGTATCATCATAGATGTGGTGGGCTCCTACTTCTATGACAAAAATCATGACAGAAAATGGGCTTTTCGTCTGGGCGGGCCGGAGACGCAGCTGCATGACATTCTTTGGGCCGTCCATGACGGAAAAACCGTGGTAGAAGCGAGGGGAGGAAAATTTCCGGGAGTTGCGGTTATGGTGGGAGGTCGGGGCGAGCGATGCGTGTTTCTCTCGTGACACGTCGCGTAGGCGTTGGCTCTAATCGAACCCGAAGCGAGGCGTTGGGATCTAATCAACCCGGCGATTGCAATCGCAGGCTACACGTTATCGAACCCGGCGATCGATCGATGGCTGTTAATCGAACCCGATGGAGCGATTCTTCGCCATCTGCTGCTAATCAAGCCGATCGATTGGATGAGCGATGAGCGTTGCGGGGGGTTGGATGAACAGTGAGCGGTGGCGTTGCCTGCGGATGAACAATGTCGGCGTTCGGGAACAGGGGTACCCAGACTTGCACTGCGCGCTGCGGCGTGGCTCAAGGGCTGGCCCAAGACGGCCCATCTTCACCGACAAGCTCAAGACCCTCGCGAGGGCCAAGCCTCATGAGGCGGGCGGACGACAGAAGCTTCCTCGAGCACGGCCTCGTCCAGCCGGCTCGCGAGGAGGCGGAGAGATCAAGGCGGGTACCTCACGAGGTGCCCATGACGCAAGCCATGACGACCAAGGGCACCAGCGGCGCCAGCCCAGCATGATGTCCTCGCTTCCTCTTTGGTGCAAAGGGGCAAGCGCAGCGAGAGCATCAAGCAAAGGCACCCGTTTCGTGCAACATGACCAAGTCCGTCGCAACGGCAGGAAGGAAGTCATCGTGGGGCCCAAGCCGGCGTCACCACCAGAGCCTTTGATAGGCGAGGACCAACTTTAGTTAGGATAAGTGTACTAGATGTTCCCCTTCAAAATGGCCGATTGTTGGCGCCCTTCCCGCTCAATATTTCGGAAGAGGCCCAGGGCCTCTGCCTATAAATAGGACTAGCCACACACAGAGCTGAGGGCATCTTGAATCTGAGAGAGGAGACATCTCGCCTCATCTTAGCCTCGATCCAATCCGATCGAGAGCCTAGCCACAAGAACACCTCACCCTCATGAGGCTGTTCTTCCTTGTATTGTTCATCATCAGCCCAAGAGGCAATCCACCACACCACACCTTTGGAGTAGGGTGTTACACCACAATGGTGGCCCAAACAAAGATAAACCTTGTGTCTCTTGTGTTGTTCCTTTGGTAGTTTAGATCCTAGCGAGGCGACGAGGTGCAGGTAGGTAGGGGCGAGATCTCCGTGGCGCACCCGAGTTCGAACCTAGAGGGTCTGCGGAACCCGAAATCCGACATTTGGCGCGCCCGGTAGGGGTGCGCCGAATTCGTCTTCCCCGCCTTTGTTCTTCGCCGACCATCGTGATCCATGTCGACGCTTGCCGGGCCTGCGCCGAGCCGCTCGCTGCCGCTTCGCCCAGACGGCCCCCGTCGGCGTCGCCGCCGTTCCCCGCCGCCGCTTTGCCGTCAATGCCGCCACCGGCCCGGTGGGAACGAGCAGCAAGCATCGCCCCAAAGATCCGTCGTGAGGCGAGACGCCGTCGCTACTCCTTCACTCGCCTACCTGGTTCTTTGTCTCGCGTTCCGCGCTACCATGGAGGCTCGAGCAGCGCTCATCACGGCAAGCGAGCTCCTGCGTTACCGCTCTGTCGACGGCGTCACGAAGAGTGGCTCGACAGCGTCGCTGAAGCTTCAAGCGCTGCAGGGGGCTCCCCCGCGCCGTCCTTCTCGCTGCACCGTGCCCCGCCCTGCGCGAGCGATGAAGCTCCAGGGGAGCCTTAGCCGCCTCCCCCTCAAGAAGGCGCCTTGGCCCCAAGGCGCGTGGCCCCTAGGCGGAACACACTCCGTCCGGCACCAGGACAGCAAGAGCAGAGCTGTCAAGAGGTCCCTCGCCCCCAAGAAGTTGCCCGAGTGCTCCCTGGACCGGCTCGTCACGACCGCGCTCCTGCTCCAGCACGCCAAGACCCCGCGCTGCTCCCAGCGGCAGCGCATGGGGACCCGCAAGACCAGGCTCCCGTGGCCAGAGCAGGCTGCCACGCCTTCACCACCGAGCTGCGCAGCGTCGCGTGGCCCGGCAAGTTCAAGCCAGACCTGCCTCCTCGCTACGACGGCACGGCCGACCCTGCGGAGTTCCTTCAGCTCTACGAGCTGGGCATCGAAGCCGCCAACGGGAAAGAGAAGGTCATGGTGAACTGGTTTCCCATGGCACTCAGGGACGGGCCCTTTTGGCTCTGGCATGATCTCCTCACAGGGGCCGAGATGCGCACCGGTTCATCGCCAACTTCCAAGGTACTCGTGACCGGCCTCCTGCCGTGGCGACATCGCGCCGCATCAAGTAGCAGCAGGGAGACCTGCAGAAATACATCCAGCGCTTCAACAACGCACGCCTCAAGATTCCCAAGGTGACCGAGGAGGCCATCATCTCAGCCTTCTCCGACGGTGTGCGTGACGTCAAGAAGAAGGAGGAGCTGGCGATGCATGAAGATCTGTGCACGTCCTTGGAGTTGTTCAACTTGGCGACCAAGTGCGCCAGGGCTGAGGAAGGACGCCTTTGCCTCCTCGAGCTGCCAGCCGCATACCCAGAAGAGAAGAAGCCCAAGGCCAAGGACGTGAAGCGCAAGGGGGCTGCCGTGCTCGCGGCAGAACCAGATACCAAGCGAGGCAGAGATCAGCCCGAGTCTTCCAAGGGCAGCCGGTACTGTGTGTACCACGACCTCCACACCCACAACACCAATGAATGTCAAGAGCTCAGAGCCGTGCGAGAAGGGAGAATCGGTCGATGCCCCGACCGCAACGATCGAGGCTACGACCGAGGAGGAGGAAGAAACGCAGGAGACTGGGAAGACCGTGGCCCTCGCCAAGGGTGGCGTGACCGACCTCGCGAGGATCGCTGGCAGGATCAGCCTCGCGAGGGAGGCTGGAGGGATCTGCCTCGCGAGGATCGCCCGCAAGGAAACGCATGCCTCCCTCCTCTGCCGCCGCAGCCAAGGAGAAATGAGGACCATCATTAGGACGAGGGGGCTGGAGGCTTCTAGGAGCCGCGCGCGATTGCTTGCTTCCTGGGCGGAGCTCAAGCCCCAGCCTCTAAACGGATCTTCAAGCAGTTCGCCCGCGAAGTGAGTGCAGTCCTCCCCAAGCTCGAGGCCACGCGCCCTCTCAGGTGGTCAGCGTGCGCCATCATGTTCAGCTCAGCGGATCAGCTCAAGTGCGCGGCCACAGCCGGAGTCCTCCCGATGCTTTGTTCCCCAATCATCAGCAACGTGCAAGTCACCAGGACCCTCATCGATGGCGGAGCAGGACTCAATGTCCTGTCCGTAGAGACATTCAACAATCTCCAAGTGACTTACAATCAGCTTCAACCAACCAAGCCTTTCTCCGGAGTCACCGATGGCTCCACGGTTCTGATTGGGCAGGTCCGCCTCCCCGTCACCTTCGGCGTAGCGACAACTACCGCACCGAGCTCATCGACTTTGATGTCGCCCACATTCGCCTACCGTACAATGCCATCCTCGGGTACCCAGCTCTGGCCAAGTTCATGGCCGTGACTCATCACGGCTACAACGTCCTCAAGATGCCAGGAAGCGGCGGAGTCATCTCGGTGCCTTGTGAAGAAAGAGACGCAGTGTGCTCCCTGGAGCGAGCTTTTCAAGCCGCTTGAAGACCCAGATCGCAGGAGCGGGAGGCTCCCCGAGACCGCTCCCAAGAAGAAGAAGACATCGCCAGGCCCGACCCCTTGGGAGGTAGGCCCCTCAGGGTCCGCGCCTGTTTAGGGGGCACCACCTTCTGTCGCATAGGAAGGCGCGCCCGATGCCCTCCTCAAGCAAAGCTCGGGGGCTCTCTCCTGGAGGGCCACCGACCTTGCTAAGGTCACGAGGGAGGCGCTTGGGCACCACTTGGAGGCGTGTTTCAAAGCACGTTTCCCTCAGGAAGGAGCAAGGCAAGGAGGGCCAAACCCTTAGGAGTTCGTCAGCTAGATCATTCAGGAGCTGCAGGAGTCAAGAGTCATGATTGGTAGCCGCCGCTTACCGGCCGTAGCTCCCCATCCAAGCGAGGATGGTGGGCTGCGCGTTGCATCGACATACCAGGGCTCAACCGTGCCGCCTCTCAGGAGAGCTTCTGGCCCTCACGCGTGGGGCGCTGCGAAGGCCCACCCCACAGCTACGTTCGCATGCCCTACGGCGTGCCGAACGCGGCCGCCACGCGCCAGCGCCTCATGGGGAGCATCCTGGAGGCTCAAGAGGCCAGGCGTTCCGCAGTCCTGGCGGAGATGGAGACGGTCCGCGAGGAGCCACCAGCACCTCCGGAGCCTCCCGAGGCTCCTGGGCTCGGGGGCTCGTGAAGATCGGCTTCCGCAGCCCACGACGTCCGCTACTTCAGCATCCCTCCGTCTTCAACGTTATCAGGTGACATCCTTCAAGTTTCATTTCCAGCTGGGAGCGCCCCCCAGGGCTGCATCATTCCCAGGCCGCATGGGTCCGTCCCTGCGGCGTGTATCTGTCGGCGTTCTGGGAACGGGGGTCCCCAGACTTGCCTGCCTGCGGCCTGCGGCGTGGCTCAAAGGAGGCCCAGGACAACCCATCTTCATCAACACAAGCTTAAGACCCTCGCGAGGGGCCAAGCCTCGCGGGGCGGACGACCAAGAGCTTCCTCAGGCACGGCCTCGTCAGGCTGGCTCACGAGGAGGCGGAGAGTTCAAGGCAGGGTACCTCGCGAGGTGCCCATGACGCATAAGCCATGGCGACCAAGGGCGCCCGGTCGAGCGCCAGCCAGCAGCGTCCTCCTTTCCTCTTTGGTGCAAAGGAGCAAGCGCAGCGAGCATCAAGCAAAGGCATCCGTTTGATTGCAACAAGACCGAGACCAGCCCCAACGGCTGGAATGCAGTCATCGTGGAGCCCAAGCAAAGGGCGTCATCACGAGCCTTTGGCAGGCGAGGACCAACTTTAGTCAGGATAAGTGTACCCGCTGTTCCCCTTCGAAATGGCCAATTGTTGGCGCCCTTCCCACTCAATATTTGGGAAGAGGCCCAGGGCCTTCGTCTATATAAGTAGAACTAGCCACCATAGTAGAGCCGGCTCTCCCCCCGGGCTTGCATTTTGGAATCCAGAGAGAGAGAGATAGAGACCCGATCCTCAAGCTAGAACGACGGGACACCACTTAGCAGTTCATCGCTTCCACCAAGAACAGACCCTCGCGAGGCTGTTCTTCCCTGTACTGTTCTTCATCAGCCCCAGAGGCAATCCACCACACCACAAACTAGAGTAGGGTATTACACCACAACGGTGGCCCGAACTAGTAGAAATCTTGCATCTCTTGTGTTGTTCTTGCTAGTAGTTTAGGTCCCTGCGATTCGGCGAGGTACGAGGCGGTGGAGGGTTGGATCTCCGCGCGCACCCCAGAGTTCGAACCTTAAGGGTCTGCCGGAACCCGAAATCCGACATTTGGCGCGCCAGGTAGGGGTGCGCCGGAATCTGCCTTTCGTCGCCTCGTTCTTCCCCGATCACCGCAACCATATCGACGCTCGCCGGGCTCGCGCCAGCGCCAAGCCACCTCGCCTCTATGTCGCCCAGACGGCCCCATCGGCGGGCGTCCTCGTCGTTCCCCGTCACCTGCTGTCAACGCCGCCACCGGCCCGGCGGGGAACGAGCAGCAAGCGTCGTCCCAGCACCCGTCCATGAGGCGGGACGGCCGCACCGCCACGCCTTCGCTCACCCCCGCTGGTTCTTCGTCGCGCGCGCCCCGCGCGGCCATGCAGGCCCGAGCTGCACTCATCGCGGCCAACGAGCTCCTGCGCTACCGCCCCGTCGACGACGTCTACGAAGAATGGCTCATCCGCGTCATCGAGCTCGTCCGTGCTGCGGGAGGCGACCCCGCGCCGTCCGTCTCGCTGCACCACACCCCGCCCAGCGCGGGCGATGAAGCTCCCGGGGCGCCTCAGGCGCCTCCACCTCAAGACGGCGCCCTGGCCCCAAGCCGCGCGGCCCCTGGGCGGAACACGTTCCGCCAGGCACCGGCGCCGCAAGAGCAGAGCTGCCAAGAAGTCCCTCGCCCGCAAGAAGCTGCCCGAGCGCTCCCCGCTCCAGCACGTCAAGACCCTGCGCTGCCCCCAGCCGCG
Source organism: Aegilops bicornis (assembly GCA_021605145.1). Classification (NCBI taxonomy): domain Eukaryota; kingdom Viridiplantae; phylum Streptophyta; class Magnoliopsida; order Poales; family Poaceae; genus Aegilops; species Aegilops bicornis. The sequence continues at coordinate 42,688,758 of CM038671.1, read as the reverse complement.
GCGCAGGGAGGCCTGCAAGACCAAGCTCTCTGCCGTCCGAGACCCCCCGCGGCCACGGCGGGCTGCCGCGCCTTCACCACCGAGCTGCGCAGCGTCGCGTGGCCCGCCAAGTTCAAGCCAGACCTGCCTCCACGCTACGACGGCACGGCTGACCCTACGGAGTTCCTCCAGCTCTACGAGCTCGGCATCGAGGCTGCCAACGGAGATGAAAAGGTCATGGCGAACTGGATTCCCATGGCGCTCAAGGACGGAGCCCGCACCTGGCTCCTAAATCTGGCCCCAGGCACGATCTCTTCCTGGGCCGAGATGCGCACCCGCTTCATCGCCAACTTCCAGGGTACTCCCGACCGGCCACCAGCCGTGAGCGACATGCGCCAGATCAACCAGCAGCCAGGGGCAACCCTGCAAAAGTACATCCAACGCTTCAACAACGCGCGCCTCAAGATCCCCAGGGTAACGGAGGAGGCCATCATCTCTGCCTTCTCCGACGGCGTGCGCAACGTCAAGATGAAGGAGGAGGCTGGCGATGCATGAAGATCTGTGCACCTCCACGAGCTGTTCAACTTGGCGACCAAGTGCGCGCCAGGCTGAGGAGGCGCCTCTCCCTCCTCGAGCTGCTGCCGCGGATCCCGAAGCAAGAAGTCCAAGGCCAAGGGCGTGAAGTGCAAGGGGCTGCCGTGCTCGCGGCGAACCAGGACACCAAGCGAGGCAAAGATCAGCCCGAGTCCTCTAAGGGCAGCCGATGCTGCGTGTACCACGACCTCCACACCCACAACACCAATGAATGCCAAGAACTCCGGCCGCGTGCGCGAAGGAAGGGTCGGTAGACGCCCGAGCGCAGCGGGCTCTGGCCGAGGAGGAGGAAGGAATGCAGACGCTGGAAGACCGCGGCCAGCGCCAAGGGTGGCGCGACCAACCTCGCGAGGACCGCTGGCAAGACCCACCTCGCGAGGGGGCTGGAGGATCAGCCTCGTGAGGATCGCCCATGAAGGCATGAGCCTCCCTCCGCCGCCGCCGCCCGCCAAGGAGAGTCGAAGACCGTCATCGACGACGGGCTGGGGGCTTCAGAAGCGCGCGTGCGATCGCTGCATCTGGGTGGAGCTCAAGCCCCAGCCTCTCACCGCATCTTCAAGCAGTTCGCCCATGAAGTGAATGCAGTCCTCCCCGAGCTCGAGTCCACGCGCCCTCTCGGTGGTCGGCGTGCGCCATCACGTTCGGCTCAGCCGGATCAGCTCAAGTCTTGCCAGCCCTGGCCGGAGTTCTTCTGATGCTTTGCTCCCCAATCATCAGCAATGTGCTAGTCACCAAGACCCTCATTGACGGCGGAGCAGGGCTCAACGTCTTGTCCGTGGAGACATTCAAAAATCTTCAAGTGCCTTACAGCCAGCTTCAGCCAACCAAGCCCTTCTCCGGAGTCACCGACGGCTCCACGGTCCCGATCGGGCAGGTCCGCCTTCCTGTCACCTTCGGGGCCCACGACAACTACCACACCGAGCTCATCGACTTCGACGTCGCCCACATTACGCTGTCAGACAACGCCATCCTCGGGTACCCAGCGTTGGCCAAGTTCATGGCCGTAACTCCACCATGGCTACAACATCCTCAAGATGCCAGAAGCGGCGGGGTCATCACGGTGCCTGTGAAGAGAGAGATGCAGTGTGCTCCTGGGCGAGCTTTTCAGCCGCATCACTTGGAAGACCCAGACCACGGCAAAGATGCCTCCCGAGGCAGCACCCAAGAAGAAGAAGACATCAACCGGCCCGGCTCTTCAAGAGACAGGCCCCTCGAGAACCCTTGCCGGGCCAGGAAACCTCCTTCCATCGCATAGGAAAGCGCGCCCGGCGCCCTCCTCGGCAGGGGCTGGGGGCTCTCCCTGGAGGGCCTCCGACCTCGCCAAGGTCTCGAGGGAGGCGCTTGGGCACCACGTGGGCGTGTTTGAAGCACGTTTCCATAGCAGGAGCAAGACCAGGAGGACAGAACCCTCAAGAGTTCATTAGCAAGGCCATTCAGGAGTTACAGGAGTCAAGGGTCATGAGGGGCAGCCGCCGCCTACCCGCTGTGGCCCCCCATCCAGGCAAGGATGGTGGGCTGCGCGTCTGCGTCGACATACCAGGGCTCAACCGAGCCGCATCTCAAGAGCGCCTCTGGCCCTCACGAGTGGGACGTTGCGAGGGTCCGCCCCACAGCTACGTACGCAGGCCTTATGGCCTGCCAAATGCGGCTGCTGCGCACCAGCGTCTCATGAGGACCATCCTGGAGGCTCAAGAGGTCGGGCACGCCGCGGCCCTGGCGGAGATGGAGATGGCCCATGAGGAGCCACCAGCGCCTCCGGAGCCTCCCGAGGCCCCTGGGCCTGGGGGCTCGTGAGGATCGACTCCCGCAGCCCACCGAGTCTGCTACATCAACAACCCTTCATCCCTAACATCACCAGGTGATATCTTTAAGTTTTATTTCCGGCTGGGAGCGCCTTCAGGGCCGCGTGATGCGCGTTTGCAACGTCTGCACCTCCATCTGGGACCCCCAGTCAAGGCCCTTAGCGGTCCATGAAGTGAGCCTCGTAGGGGGTCCGGATCTGATCTCCGGAATTGCCCCCACTTGGTATGGCGCGGCTCGGTGATGTAGAACCACATTTATTGCCAGACCTTGACGGTCATAAATGAAGGCCCCCTTGGGCCATGTGGTATTGGGCAGCTTGCTAATCATGGCCCCGCCGCAGCCCGCATGCTGCCCGTCGACCACCTTCGGCTTCACATTGAATATTTTTAGCCATAGGCCAAAGTGTGGTGGGGGTGCGGAGTAAAGCCTCGCACATGAAGATAAACGACGAGGTGTGGAGGAAAGAGTTCGGAGCTAGATCATGGAAATCTAGCCCGTAATAAAACATGAAGGGGTGGAGTGGAAAACCTAACCCTCTAAGGAAATGGGGGAGGAAAACGACCCTATCGTAGGCCGCCGGAGTAGGGATGATTTGGCCCTCATCGGGGAGCCTGTGCGCAATGTTTACACTGTCAGGACCCCGATTCCAAGTCACATCGATCTAGCTGGTAACACCTCATATCACTTTGCGGCCTCACGCACGGTATTCCCACGGGTGTCGCTTTACCATGGCCCGGGACCGTTTGCGCCTTTTGGCTCACGTATATGATAGTGTCGCTAGCATCCATATGACAGAGAACCCGGGCCGACATGGCTAGTCGTGAACCCAAAGCGGCGCTAACCCATGGGGACAGGCATACATGAATCACATCGAGCATGTCGGTCATCAACGTATGTATTCGGGCTGCAGCACTGGGCTAACAGGACTCCGGTATCCCGGGCTGTAGCAGGCTAGGCAGGACTCCGAATAACACCGCGTGACATTTCCCCGAAGGGACAGACATAGGAACGAAGTGAAACACATGCCGGCCAGTCAAGTGTCCAAGCAGAAGTGCTGGGCTAGCAGGACACCGGTGAACCGGGCTGTAGCGGACTACTATCGCTCAGAAGCACGAGACTACATTTCCCCATATGAGAGGCTGCCAAGGATAAACAACTAGTTTGTCGGATCCCACACATACCAAGCATTTCAACATACACACATTATGTTCAATATGCGTAGATACAACATGGCATCACAACATAACTCTACGACTCAAATATTTATTCAATAGGCTCCGAGGAGCGAGATATTACAAACATGGGTCTCATGACCCAACACTCGAGCATCTGAGTCAAAGCACAAGCGGAAGCTAAACATGTCGAGTACGAGACAACTATAAATGAAAAGGGCTGAGAAGCCTGACTATCTACCAGATCCTGCCGAGGCACAAGATCGTAGCTGAGGTATCAAGCTAACCATCGAAGTCCAAGCGAAACTACTAGCGAGACTGAAGTCTCTCTGCAAAACATAAAATAAGCAAACGTGAGTACAAACGTACTCAGCAAGACTTACATCAGAACTAACTACATATGCATCATTATCAAAAGGGGGTGGTGGAGTTTGATCAGCAAGCCAGCTTTGACTCGGTGGCTATCCCGAACTACGTTCGCAAGTAACTCTTTTGAGGTGGCGCACGAGTCCACATATTCACCATATCAATACACCACTATGGATCCGCTCCGTCTCCCTCTGAGAACGCCATCCATAGCACTCCACGCTTATCTTGCGCATTTTAGAGTATCCACTTTCACTTGTCTATGAACTGAGATAGGCAACCCAGAAGTCCTTCTCCGTGGACACGGCTATTCGAATAGATCATATTAACCCTGCAGGGTGTACTTCTTCACACGCTCTCACCACTTACCGCGTTTACACGACATGTACTCGGCAACCTTCAAGCGGAAGCCCAACGTGGGTGTCGGCCACGGCCTACCTAAACACTCAAGTCCCAAGTCCGGTTTTATCGCCTATTCGGGTTCCATCCGCAGGAGTCCGGCCGAGGTTTCCCATACAGCCCCGAACGATGTGTACAGGGTTCCCGAGACACCAAGCAGGCGAATTGGTACAAGACCCACGGTGCCTACCGCAACACAACCCACCCCTACGGTCAGCGCTATGCGGCCCCCAGCATACTACAAACACCAGAAACTACTTGCAACTCCCGGACTGAGGACAAGGGTGGTTAAGAAGTCGAGAGGGTCAATTAAGGATCCCAATGCGTGGTAGTAACTGTTTCATGGATCACAAACACAGAACTCAGTTCCTGAGGACGGCTGCAATGAGACAACCCACCATGTACTCCTACATGGCCTCTCACCGCTACCTTTACCAAATCGTGTTCACACACTTAGCTCACACACGCAGTAGGACATGCTCACACAACCATTCCAATTCATTCCCGATGAATCAGACCTGACTCAACTCTAAGCAGTAGCAGGCATGACAACAAGCATGAATGAGTAGGCACAACATGGCTCAAACAACTCCTACTCATGCTAGTGGGTTTCATCTAATTCTTGTGGAATGACAGGTCATGCGAGAGGATAAAGGGGTTCAGCTACGCAGCAAGTAACGCATGAGTCGTTGTTGTCCTAATGCAGTAAAATAGAGCAGGAGCGAGAGTGGGATTATATCGGAATGAACAAGGGGTTTTGCTTGCCCGGCACTTCGAAGATAATATAGTTCTTCATCGGTGTCATCGAATTCATCGTCGATGACGTCGCTCACCGAGAGGGCGATTCTTGGCAACAAGAGAGAACACAATCAATGCAATGCACATTCACATGAATGACATGTCATGTTAAGGTACTGAATTCACCTAATGCAATATCTAGCCAAGTTAATTGAAGTGGAACTCAAACAAGAACAGATTCCAACTCCAAATGTTATTTCATAATTTGCCCTAATCATCATTTGTCCTATTCAGTGAGGTTAACTTGTTCAAACATGCATGAAAGTGCCATAAACAGATTCTTCATATTTTTCTGATCATTTTTCATTTATAAATTATTTCCATTGGAGTTACGGTTGAATTACTATGAATTTTAGAAGTTTAGGTAAATTCCTGGAATTTCCTGAATTATTTAAATTCCAGAAAATCAATAACTGCGTCAGCACTGCGTCTGGGTGACGTCAGCAGAGTCAACAGGGCTGCCCCGGGTCAAACCTGACCAGTGGGGTCCACTGTCGATGACTCGAAGCTAAAAGAGTTAGTTTTAGCACTAACTAAAATTAGCAGGACCGGGGCCCACATGTCGCTGACCACAGGGGGGTAATTAGTCCTAAACTAAACTAGTCAAGGCGGGGCCCACACGTCGCACGACCGGGGTGGTCAAACCCCGTCAGTGGGTCAACGCCACCGGCTTGACGCCGGCGACGGCGAACGCGGCGGAGCGCTACGGGGTTGCTCCTCCGGTGGCTAAAAACGCGGCGGAGGGCACCAGGGGGGAGCCCTTCCTCCTGCGCATCCAATCAGAGGCAGCAGGGGGGCGCAGGGTCGCCGGAGTTGGCGACGGCGTCGTGTTTGGCGGCGGCCGGAGCTCGGGCGAGCTCGGGCACGTCGCTAGGAGGCACGGCAGGAGGTGTGGAGGGGTGCTGGGTGCTCCTGCAAACGTGCTGAGCACGGTGACGCTCTCAGACGCGGTGGAGGTGGGCTCTAGCCACGGCGACGAAGCGTTAACGGCGGCGAAGCCGCCGGGTGGCCAAAGGCGCTAGAGGAGAAAAATCGGCGAGGGGAGAGAGGGGTTGGGTAGAGGAGCTCACGGTGAGGTCGTCGGTGCTCTCAGCGTGCTCGGGGGCGGCTCGATGACGGCGGAAAGTCTCCGGCGATCTCTGTGGCTGAAGGGGGAAGAAGGGGGCGGGGACGGCGCGTTGGGGCTCTTCTGGTCGCCTGAGATGACGAGGAGGACGATGGCGGAACGGCGGATCTCGGGGGCGTGTCGGAGAGGAGAGGGGGTGGCGGTGGCCGCGGCGGTGCACGTCGGCGGCGGCGGGCGTGTTCGGGTGCGAGAGAGAATGAGGCAGAGGAGGGAACGAGGGAGAGGGAGAGAGCGAGGGGGTCCAGGGTTGGGCGGCGCCGAGGAGAAGGCGCGAGGCGTCTCGGTGAGGCGCGAGCAGGAGGAGGCGTGGCGAGCTCGGCGGCGCCGTGTCCCTCCTCCGCCTCTTGGCGAGAGGTAGGCGACAATGGCGAGGTGGTTGGTGGGCTGGGCCAACTGGGCCAGCGAGGGGAAGCTGGGCGGTTGGGGCGCCAGGGTAAGTTATTCTCTCTCTCTCTTATTTCTGTTTTTCTATTTTACGTAATTATGTTTGGCTTTAATAAAATGCGGGGCATTTCCAAAAATCATGAAACTGGTCAATGTCACTATTTGGAATATTTCCAACAACAAACATTTCAGTTCATGATTATTTGAACATTTAAACTATTTATTAGCATTAAATGCCCAAATGCAAATAATATATGATTTAATTCAAAAATCCAAATGTCATGGAAAAATGTGCAACATCTCAGTTCTTGTTTCGACATTTTCCAAAAATGGTGAACATTTTTGAAGGCCATTTGGTTCATTGAAAAATATTTCTTAGTTGAACCTATTTGAATTGTTTTTGGTGCTAGGGCTTGGTCATCCCCATTTCAAATTTAAAAGAAATTTAGACATGATGCATGGATGCAAGAAAATCAAGCTAGGGCTGATCTGGGGCTGTGACAGTTTGCGGCTAGGTACCCCGCGCTCCGGAGATCCTTTATCTCCTTCTCCGTGACGGAGGAGGCCTCCCACTTGCCCTTAGAACGAGATCCGGCCATGGTCGGAGGAGGTGGCGTCAGTGAGGAAGACGAAAGCTTTCTTTCAGGCGCTAGAACTTGGGAGATTTGTAGGCTGATGCTGGAAGAAGGCGTGGGGGAGAAAGGAGGAACCTGTTTCCCTCTTATAGGCGGTAAAAATGCCAACCATCCCCCCACTTATGCCTTGAAACTCGCCTGTTCCCGATGTGAGTGTGCCTTTGTAAGCGGTTGGGTTACCCAAATCTCATTGAGGAGCAATCCCGTATTAAGTGGGCACGATCTCTGTTTTGATGGGACGGGCCAATGAGGCTGGGCCTCGAAACACGAAACCCGGGGGTGTGAAAACGGTTCAAAACATCGAAGGGTCAAGTCTGACGCTTTGCCGAAAACAGTTCAAAACGCTAAGGGTTGTGTTAATTATACAAAGCCGAATACAGTCCTTTTGTGAAGAAAAAACTGATATATGTTATTCAAGGAGAGGAACCCGCCTCGCAATGCCGAAGAAAATCTACGCGCCGAACACATCATCATTGAAGACTGGTTCAGGGGCTACTAAGGGAGTCCTGGATTAAGGGGTCCTCGGGCGTTCGGTCTATTCGATATGGGTTGTCCAGATACAAGGAAGAAGACCACTTCTCATGTCCGGTTGGGATTCCCGTATACGTGAACAGCAATTTTACACTACTGGAATCCACTTCTTTGTCGTCTGCGACTTCTTTGCCGTCAACAAGATGACGACAAAGAGCTTCTTTGTCGTCGGTTTCTCCAAAGCAGACGACAAAGAAATGGCTGATGGCACAGCTTATTTTGCCATCAGCCAGTACTTTGACGTCAGCTCGCGGACGGCAAAGAGTTCTTTGTCGTCAGCTGGCCGATGGCAAAGAACCTTGTGGGCCCACAGACGGAAGGCTGTGGCTAGGTCAGCTCTTTGCCGTCTGCCATTTCTTTGTCGTCCGCTGGCTGACGACAAACAATTCTTTGCCGTCCGCTAGGCTGACGACAAAGAGGGTAGGGGGCCTACCCAGGCACGGTGTTGAATCGCTAACCTCCCCCCACCGTGAAAGCATGCGCTCTCTCTCTCTCTCTCTCTCTCTCTCTCTCTCTCTCTCTCTCTCTCTCTCTCTCTCTCACCCACCAGCCTGCTGCCGCTGCCACGTCCCCTGTGCCCGTCGCCGCCCCTCCCCGCCGTCCTGCCGCCCCGTCGCCGCCCCTCCCCACCGTCTTGCCGCCCGTCGCCGCCCCTCTCGCCTGTCGCCGCCCCTTCCATCCTGCCGCCCGTAACCGCCCTTCCTCGGCGTCCTGCCGCCTCGTCGCCGTCCCCCTCCCGCCCGTCGCCGCCCCTCCCCGCCATCCTACTGCCCCGTCACTGCCCATCGCCGCCCCCCTCCCGCCCGTCGCCGCCGCCCTCCCGACCCTCCACAGCCGTGACCAACCTCTTCCACCTCCCACGGTGAGCCCCTCTTCCACTTCACACCCCTTTTCTTTTTTCTTTTTTCTTTTCTGTTTTAGATATTATATGTAGTTTTAGATAATAAATAGTTTTAGATAGTCTACATATTAGAAAAGAAGAAGGAAAAAAAGGAAAAATAAAAAAGGGAAAGGAAGAAGAAGAGGGAATGGAAGAAGAGGAGGAGAAAAGAAGAAGAAAAGGAAGAAGAAGACGAAGAAGAAGAGGAAGAGGAAGAAGAAGAAGAAGAAGAAGAAGAAGAAGAAGAAGAAGAAGAAGAAGAAGAAGAAGAAGAAGAAGAAGAAGAAGAAGAAGAAGAGGAAGAAGAAGAAGAAGAGGAAGAAGAGGAAGAAGAAGAAGAAGAAGAAGAAGAAGAAGAAGAAGAAGAAGAAGAAGAAGAAGAAGAAGAAGAAGAAGAAGAAGAAGAAGAAGAAGAAGAGGAAGAAGAAGAAGCAGAGGAAGAAGAAGCGAAGAAGAAGAAGCGAGAAGAAGAAGAAGCAGAAGAAGAAGAAGAAGAAGAAGAAGAAGAAGAAGAAGAAGAAGAAGAAGAAGAAGAAGAAGAAGAAGAAGAAGAAGAAGAAGAAGAAGAAGAAAAAAAAGACACGTTTTTATACTTTCTTATTTAGGGTTCCGCCATGTTTTGCAGTTTCTTTATTTTCTTTAGTTGAATGTTTTTATACTGCTAGCTAGTTGCCTAGTTTGCTGACCGAAAGAGGTTAAAATAGTTATTATATGAAATTCAACTAAAGTCAACAATTTTTACGACTAGTGCTACTAAGAAATTCAACTAGAGCCATCATAGGTCCACAAGTGCATTGTTTTTTGAATGAGAAATGATAACTTGGTGTAGTTGATTATCTTCTGCTCAAAATTTCTTATGTTTTAATGTTGTATGATAATGTTGTAAGGGTACTAGTTGGTCTCTTCTACTGCTTATCAGGGATGGGGGTAAGCCGCCACCGCAGACTCCGCTCTGCCACACCGGAGTACGAGTTGTATGCTTTCGAGTTCTTCAGTGTCATACTTGGGACTTCAGTATCATCCATGAGGCAAGTATATGAAAGGAGATATCTCCCCTTCACCCATCTCATTATGATAACTCTTTTGTTTGCTACATCACTCATTGTCCCCAAACAGCAAAGGCTGCCTGACACTTTTTGAACATGCTGGGTGAAGATCCGCCAAATAATGTGAAGTTGCGACAGGCCGGCAGCAGGTTTCGCAGGCTGCGGGATGTGGAGTTGGTGATCAAGGAGGGCCACATGTACCTGTGTCATGGCTGGGAGAAGTTCTACCGTGCCTACGAACTGCGGCAGGGGTACTTCCTTCTCTTCAGGTACGACGACGACGCCACAATGCTAATCGTGAAGGTGTTCAACGTGACTATGTGTCGCATGCGCTACGCTGACGACGATGATGCCAGTACGTTTTGCCTCTTCTTATTCCTGTACATTTGGCTTTGTCTCGCGTCGATTGTTAACGGTCATTGTTGCATTTAGACACGCAGTGGGAGCAGTAGCAGCGACACTGGCTATAGCCAAAGCAGGAGCGATTCTGGCTGTAGCAAAACCAACAGCGATTCTGGCTGCAGCAAAGACAGCAAGGAGGATGAGTGGGGAAGAAGAGGAGCAGAGTGGGCATCAGGCTGAGGATGACCTAGCGATGGTGGTGGCTGACCAAGGGCAAGAGATGGTGGTGGCTGACCATGGGCAAGAGATGGTGGTGGCTGAGGATGACCTAGCGATGGTCGTGCTTGTCCTGCCTGAAGATGGCCTCACGGTGGTGGTGGTGCCTGACAATGACCTCGCACCGGTGGTGGCGCCGACGATCCCACAGCTAGGCGACATGACCACGCCAATTGTGGTAGAAGACTACATCGCACTGCCTCCACCGCCTCGCCGCTCTTGGCACATCAGGCTGAGGAAGGAGAATGATAAGAACAATGAGAACTGAACTATGTCAGGTATGTCAGATATCCAAAATGATCTATATATACTTAGCTTTGTTTCCTTCGAAATGACATAAGTTAGCTCTAATATGCTTAGTTACCTATGTTAGCTCTAATATGCTTAGTTACATATGTTAGCTTTAATATGCTAAGTTATCTCTACTATGCTTAGTTTCCTATAGGTTAGCTCCAAAATTACTTATGTTAGCACAAAATGACCAAGTTTACATAATAAGCTTCTCCAAAAGGACATAAGTTAGCTCTAAGTTAGCTCTAATATGCTTAGTTCAGTCAAAGATGGCATAATTAGCTAGGTTGGCTCCATTTTACCTAAGTTGGCTCTAATATGCTAAGTTATCTCTAATATGCTTAGTTTCCTATCGGTTAGCTCCAAACTTACTTATGTTAGCACAAAATGACCAAGTTTACATAATAAGCTTATAGTCTTCTTCTTCTTCTTCTTCTTCTTCTTCTTCTTCTTCTTCTTCTTCTTCTTCTCCAAATGACATAAGTTAGCTCTAAGTTAGCTCTAATATACTTAGTTTCCTATAGGTTAACTCCAAAATTACTTATGTTAGCACAAAATGACCAAGTTTACATAATAAGCTTATAGTCTTCTTCTTCTTATTCTTCTAGTTTTCTTCTAGTTTCCTTCTAGTCTTCTTCTTCTTCTTCTTCTTCTTCTTCTTCTTCTTCTTCTTTTTCTTCTAGATTAGCTCCATTTTACTTAAGTATGCTTACTTCTTATAGTCTTATTCTTCTTCTTCATCTTCATCTTCTTCTTCTAACATCTTGTTTATCATTTTTCAGATTTGATTTAATCACTAGTAGAAAAAGGGCCTATAGTCCCGGTTCATAAGGGCCTTTAGTCCCGGTTCGTGAACCGGGACTAAAGGGTCGGTACTAATACCCTCACCCTTTAGTCCCGGTTCTATCCAGAACCGGGACAGATGGGCCTCCACGTGGCCTGTCCGCTGAGCCCAGGCAGGAGGGCCTTTGGTCCCGGTTGGTGGCACCAACCGGGACCAATAGGCATCCACGTGTCAGCATTTCTTTGGCTCTGGTTTTTGTTTTTTTTTTCAAAAGAGGGGGTTTGGGGGTTTTGGGGGTTAATTTAGGTGTTTCATATATTGTGCTATAGCTAGCTAATTAATAGAGAAAAGTGTCCTTTCTTTTGTCCGTGCTTGGTCGACGCTACATACTATACATACGTATAGAGAGGACTAACTAGACATGCTAGCTAGCTAGTAATTAAGCAAACAGAAGATCGTCATGAACATATATATGCATACAGAGAGAAGTGATATCGACCACCTCTCCTTCTCCGAGAGATTGGTCGAACAACAAGTTCTCGTATATCTATCCGACGCTACCGGCTACATATATACAATAATTATCTTTTAAAATACGGACGCTAGCGTGGTCCACATGGTATTCCCGTCTTCAGCGATCACATAGTCAAGAAAGAATGCCGCCAATTCCTCTTGAATTGCTCGCATGCGATCTGGTGCTAGGAGTTCATCCGCTGCCGAAACATCTAATTTTAAGAAAGGGGTAAATACATATATATATATATATATATATATATATATATATATATATATATGAATGAATGAAACTCAACACAAATGATGGTAATAAAATAAAATTGTGAATATTTTTATTTACGCACTTCAAATTGTTTGTCGGAGTAGCCCCTCTCACAGGTCGTGTGGCGGGTGGACTCGCATAAGCGTAGTATCCACAGAAATCATTCCCTTGTTCCTGCCACAACCACTTTACAAGAAACAGAGGTCAATCAAACTGATAATTATATATAGCAAGCACATGCTAAATGGTATTGATGAAACTAGCGTTTGAATCACTAGGAGATGCGCGTGGAATATGCTACTATATAGTACTTACTTTCGGGTGTCTAAATTGCAGCTTCTTCGGTAGTCCCGGAGCTTTTTTGGTGAATTTTCCCCAAGCCCTGCCATACAAAGAAAACAATTACTTGATATCAGAAATGAACAAAGTTGCTGATATGGTGGATAATGATCGATTTTTTCTATTTTTTCTTCTTCTCTTCTATTCCTTTCTTCTTCTCCTCTTCTTTTTCTTCTTTTTTCCTCTTCTTATTTATTTCTCCTCTTCTTCCTCTCCTCTTCTTCTCCTTTCTTCCTCTTCTTATTTTCCTTTTTATATGAAGATATCATCATATATATGAACATACATTTTCTTTGCATATGCATATGAACATACATACATACATTTTTCTTTCATATGAACATACATACATACATTTTCTTTGCATATGACCATACATACATTTTTCTTTGCATATGACCATTCATACATTTTCTTTGCATATGCTTTGCATATAAACATACATACATATGAACATACATACATACATATAAACATAACATACATACACAAAAAATTCTAAAAATCTGCCTAAAAATCTAAAAATCTGCCTAAAATTATCCATCCATCCATCCATCCATATAATGAACATATATAATGAACATATAAAAAGCATGCATCGTCATCCATATTATGTTCATATAATGAACATATATACATGAACATAAATCTGCCTAAAAAATTATATGAATTTTTTTATGAAGAGGACGAGGGGACAGGGAGGAAAGGGGGTCGCGGAGCCGGACCGAACGGGGAGGAGGCGGCGTCGAGGCAGGGGCGGTGGGAGGCGGGCGTCGGCGGCAGCGAGGTGAGGCGGGCAGGCGCGGGGGCGCAGGCGGCGGCGGCGTGGGCGCGAGCGGCGTGCGTGCTCGTGGGCAGGGGCACGGGCGGCGGCCAGCGTAAGCGGCGCGGACCGTGCGTGCTTTCGAGGGACGGGGCAGGGAACGCAGGCGGCGGCGGCGTGGGGGGCGGAGAAGCGCTGACGTGCGTGCTCAAGGGCGGGGCAGGGGCAGGCGGCGGCGGCGGCGTGGGCTCAGGCGGGGAGCCGCAGGGGAGGCGGGGGATGGCGGCGGGCGGCGGCGGCGACGAGGAGCGCTGATTTGGGCAGCCTGGCGGCGGGGGCAAGCTGGGGGAGGCGAGGGAGATGTGAAAATTTCACAAGTCTTGCTTATATAGAAAGAGCATTGGTCCCGGTTCGTGGCACGACCGGGACTAATGCCCTTTAGTCGGTTGGTGCCACCAACGGGACCAAAGGCCAAATTTCAGCAGCCCAAGGGGCGGGAAGCGTGACCTTTGGTCCCGGTTGGTGGCACCAACCGGGACTAAAGGGCATTAGTCCCGGGTCGTGCCACGAACCGACTAAACCCACCTTTAGTCTCGGTTGGTGCCACCAACCGGGACCAAACTGTGCTGCCCAGCTAAATGTTTAGTCCCACCTCGCTAGTTGAAGGCGCGGCCTTTGGTTTATAAGCGCTGGTGTGCGTCCCCTTCGAGCTCCTCTCAAATGCAGGCTTTCGGGCCTAATCATGCCTCTTGCTGTGGGCCTATTGGGCCTCTGCAGGCTGAATCTGGCCCATGTAGGGTTTCTAGTCGTATTCAGGCCGTGGGGGCCTAGTAGGTGGTAGTTTTTTTTGCTTTATATTTTATTTCTTTTTGCTTTTAGTTTTAGAAAAATATAAACTTTCTATTAGTACCATTAGTTTTAAAATTTGAAAACACTTTTTTGTTTTCTTTGTTGCTTTATTTATTTTATTTTGTTTCTACTTACAACAAAATACTTATTGTTGCTATTTTTATTTTTTCAAGTTTTTTGTTTTGTTTTCTGCATTATTTATTTTCTTTTGGTTTTTGCTTTATTTTTTAATTCTTTTTGCTTTTAGGTCAGCAAAATTATAAACTTTCTGTTAGTGCTTTTAGTTTTAGAAAAAATATAAACTTTCTGTTTGTGCCATTAGTTTTAAAATTCAAAAACACTTTTTTGTTTTCTTTGTTGCTTTATTTATTTTATTTTGTTTCTACTTACAACAAAATGCTTATTGTTGCTATTATTATTATTTTTTCAAGTTTTTTGTTTTGTTTCCTGCATTATTTATTTTCTTTTGGTTTTTGCTTTATTTTTAATTCTTTTTGCTTTTAGGTCAGCAAAATTATAAACTTTCTGTTAGTGCCATTTGTTTTAGAACAATTATAAACTTTCTGTTTGTGCCATTAGTTTTATAAAATTTGAATTCTTTGAAATTTGTGTGAATCACAAGTTTGTGAGCTCAACAAGGCGTAGAGGACGGGCTTATAAACGGTGTGAGCGCCCTTCGGTTGGCGAGGTTCTCAAAGTTGGCATAGTATGTTCATGAACAAAGCGGACAATGGTATCATACTCGTGTGTTACAAAGTTGGCATGGTATCATCATAATAGTTGCGGAGAAAGTCTTTACTTTTTCTTCGCTTGTGTCGTTTGCTTATTGCGCCCGTAACCATGGATAATCTTCATCATTTATCGGGATGCTTGGGTCAGCCTTGACTTTGAAGGGGGAATTTCATGAAACTTTTCATACTCTTGAGACATGTACATCTTGCCCTCCACTCCCAGGATGTCCCTTTTTCCTGAAAGAACTATGTGGCGCTTTGGCTCGTTGTATGATGTATTCGCTTCCTTATCTTTTCTTTTCCTCGGTCTGGTAGACATGTCCTTCACATAGATAACCTGTGCCACATCATTGGCTAGGACGAACGGTTCGTCGATGTACCCAAGATTTTTCAGATCCACTTTGTTGTCATTCCGTCTTGTGGGTCTACCTGCACCCGCCTCTGACAGATTGACCCACTTGCACTTAAACAAAGGGACCTTAAAATCTACTCCGTAGTCAAGTTCCCATATGTCTACTATGTAACCATAATATGTGTCATTTCCTTGTCGGTTGCTGCATCAAAGCGGACACCGCTGTTTTGGTTGGTGCTCTTTTCATCTTGGTCAATCGTGTAAAATGTATTCCCATTTATCTCGTATCCTTTCCAAATCATTACAGATCGAAGATGGTCCCTGGACAACAAGTACAACTCATCACAAACAGTGTTGTCACCTCACGAGACGTGTTTCCAACCAACTGCTGAAAGTCCCGATGTGTTCACATGTAATCCGATCGTCGACCGCCTCCGGGTGTTTGGAGCGCAGATCGTTCTTGTGTTCATCGACATACGGGTCACCAAGGTAGAGTTCTCAGAACTGTGTAGTGTGCTTGAGACCAAGAATATCCGTCCCTGCATATTATTGAGTCTCTTCCAAGCGTGCCTTTTTCGATCAGTCTCCCCTCATACCGCTGGAGACCTATCTTATTAAGGCCAGGAATGAAGTCAACACAAAACCCGATGACATCCTCTGTTTGATGACCCATGGAGATGCTTCCTTCTGGCCTAGCACGGTTATTTAACATATTTCTTTAGGAATCCCATGAACCTCTCAAAGGGGTACATATTGTGTAGAAATACGGGCCCCGTAATGACAATCTCGTCGACTAGATGAACTAGGACGTGCGTCATGATATCGAAGAAGGATGGTGGGAACACCAGCTCGAAATCGACAAGACATTGCGCCACATCACTCCTTAGCATTGCTACGATTTCTGGATCGATCACCTTACGAGATATTGCATTGAGGAATGCACATAGCTTCACAATGGCTAATCGGACGTTTTCGGTAGAAGCCCTCTCAATGCAACCGGAAGCGATTTGCGTCATAATCACGTGGCAGTCATGAGACTTTAGGTTCTGGAACTTTTTCTCGACATATTTATTATTCCCTTTATATTGACGAGAAGCCAGTCGGGACCTTCATCTTGAGCAGGCATTGAAAGAATATTTCTTTCTCTTCTTTCGTAAGAGCGTGGTGGCAGGACCTTCATACTGCTTTGGAGGCATGCCCTCTTTTACGTGCAAGCGTTGCAGGTCCTCTCGTGCCTCATGTGTATCTTTTGTCTTCCCATACACGCCCAAGAAGCCTAGCAGGTTCACGCAAAGGTTCTTCGTCACGTGCATCACGTCGATCGAAGAGCGGACCTCTAGGTCTTTCCAGTAGGGTAGGTCCCAAAATATAGATTTCTTCTTCCACATGGGTGCGTGATTCTCGGCGTCATTCGGAACAGCTAGTCCGCGGGACCCTTTCCAAAGATTACGTGTAAATCATTGACCATAGCAAATGCGTGATCACCGGTACGCATGGCGGGCTTCTTCCGGTGATCTGCCTCGCTTTTGAAATGCTTGCCTTTCTTTCGACATTGATGGTTGGTCGGAAGAAATCGACGGCGGCCCGGTACACATTCTTCCTGCAGCTTCGGTATATACTATCGGTGTCAAGTAAACAGTGCGATGCGTGCATGCGTGGTATCCCTTGTTTGTCTGTCACGAAAGGTTATCGAGAGCGGGCCAATCGTTGATTGTCACGAACAGCAACGCCTTCAGGTCAAATTCCTCCTTTTGTGCTCATCCCACGACGTACACCGTTTCCATTCCACAGCTGTAAAGTTCCTCAACTAATGGCCTTAGGTACACATCAATGTCGTTGCCGGGTTGCTTAGGGCCTTGGATGAGAACTGGCATCATAATGAACTTCCGCTTCATGCACATCCAAGGAGGAAGGTTATACATACATAGAGTCACGGGCCAGGTGCTGTGATTGCTGCTCTGCTCCCCAAAAGGATTAATGCCATCCGCGCTTAAAGCAAACCATACGTTCCTTCTGTCCTTTGCAAACTCATCCCAGTACTATCTCTCGATTTTTCTCCACTGCGACCCGTTAGCGGGTGCTCTCAACTTCCTGTCTTTCTTACGGTCCTCACTGTGCCATCGCATCAACTTGGCATGCTCTCCGTTTCTGAACAGACGTTTCAACCGTGGTATTATAGGAGCATACCACATCACCTTCGCAGAACCCTCTTCACGGGAGGCTCGCCATCAACATCACCAGGGGTCATCTCGTGCGATCTTATACCGCAATGCACCGCATACCGGGCATGCGTTCAGATCCTTGTAGGCACCACGGTAGAGGATGCGATCATTAGGGCATGCATGTATCTTCTCCACCTCCAATCCTAGAGGGCATACCACCTTCTTTGCTGCGTATGTACTGTCGGGCAATTCGTTATCCTTTGGAAGCTTCTTCTTCATTATTTTCAGGTAGCTTCTCAAATCCTTTATCGAGCCTGACATTCTCTGCCTTCCACTGCAGCAATTCGAGTACGGTACCGAGCTTTGTGTTGCCATCTTACGCAATTGGGGTACAACCCTTTTTGTGATCCTCTAACATGCGATCGAACTTCAGCTTCTCCTTTTGACTTTCGCATTGTGTCCTTGCATCGACAATGACCCGCGGAGATCATCATCATGGGGCACATCGTCTGGTTCATCTTGATCTTCAGCAGACCGCCCGTTGCAGCACCATCGTGCACATCGTGCAGTGCAACTTGATGTTCAAGAGCATCACCGTATTCAGGGGGCACATAGTTGTCATCGTACTCTTCTTCCTCGCCGTCTTCCATCATAACCCCTATTTCTCCATGCCTCGTCCAAACATTATAGTGTGGCATGAAACCCTTGTAAAGCAGGTGGGTGTGAAGGATTTTCCGGTCAGAGTAAGACTTCGTATTCCCACATATAGGGCATGGACAACACATAAAACCATTCTGCTTGTTTGCCTCAGCCACTTGAGAAAAGCATGCACGCCTTAATGTACTCGGAGGTGTGTACATCACCGTACATCCATTGTCGGTTCATCTGTGCATTATATATATTTAAGTGTGTCAAAAATCATTACAGAACATCATGAATAGATAATTAAATGACCAAATTAATAGAAGTTCATCATCACATAAAAACCAAAGTACATACATAGTTCTCATCTAACAACATAAAGCTCTGCAGAGCATCTAAATTAATTAAACCATACATTGAAACTATGTAAAACATTTCAATGTGAAAACAAATACGATCATAATCGCAACCAAGGTAACAACTGATCCAACGGCATAATGATACCAAGCCTCGGTATGAATAACATATTTTCTAATCTTTCTCATCTTCAAGCGCATTGCATCCATCTTGATCTTGTGATCATCGACGACATCCGCAAACATGCAACTCCAATATCATCTTCTCCTCCTCAAGTTTTTTCCTTCAAGAAATTGTTTTCTTCTTCAACTAAATTTAACCTCTCGACAATAGGGTCGGTTGGAATTTCCGGTTCAACAACCTCCTAGATAAATAAAATCTATGTCACGTTGGTCGGCTTAATTTTCATAAACAATAAATGAACCAATAGTTATGAAAAGATAATATATACCACATCCGAATCATAGACAGGATTTAGGGCCGACGGGGCGGATACCAAAACCATCGCACTATATAAGATACAATAATAAAAGTAAGAAAATAATACAAGTAAGAATATTTTTCCTTTCGGAAAGAAGATAAGAACAAGAGGCTCACCACGGTGGTGCTGGCGATGAGATCGCCCATGGGTGATCGGCCCGGTGAAGACAGGGGGCCAGGCGTGACGGACCGCTAAACCTAGACAAATATTGAGGAAAATGGAGGTTAGAGGTCGAGCTTGGAGAGGAGAAAGCTTAAGTAGTGTGGCTCGGGCATTCCATCGAACACCTTGTGTGCATAGGAGGTGAGCTAGAGCACCACCAAGCCCCCTCCCCCTCGGCCGTAAAAAAGCAGAGCAGTGTGCTCTGCTCTTGCGCCGAGGGGCTATATATACGCAGCACCATTAGCCCGGTTGGTGGCATGAGCCGGGACTAAAGGGAAGCCTTTGGTCCCCGTACATGCCACGAAACGGGACCAAAAGTGGTGGGCCAGGAGCCAGGACCATTGGTCCCGGTTCGTCCCACCAACCGGGACCAAAAGGTCCGGACGAACCGGGACCAAAGGCCCACGTGGCCCGGCCGGCCCCCTGGGCTCACGAACCGGGATAAATGCTCGCATTAGTCCCGGTTCTGGATTGAACCGGGACTAATGGGCAAAACAGGCCTCAACGATAGCCCCTTTTTCTACTAGTGAATTCACGGAAGCTTGCATGGATGGAGTGCTTCTTTTCCATTTGTGCTTTTATTTTGTATCAATGAACTTGCATGGTTGGAACTTGTTATATGGATGGATGGATAACGGTGTTGGATGAACAATGTGAAACTTTTGTAATATGTAAGGATGGAACTATATATGTGTTGGTTATGTATGTATATATGATGAAACTTGTGTGTTGGATATGCTTGTTGTGTATATATGTATAGCTGTGTATATCTGTGAATTACTGTGTTGGTTATGTATGTATTCACGGAAGCTTGACAGGGATGTACAGGCTCTTTGCCGTCAGCTAGCTGACGGCAACGTTCTTTGTCGTCAGCTAGCTGACGGCAAACATGCCATGTGGCAGCTACCTGTGATTCCTGGGACTGGCATGTTTGAGCACTTTGCCGTCTGCCAGCGGACGACAAAGACCTTAGCCTCTTTTGTCGTCCGCTGGGCAAAGCACGCCGTTAACCCCTAACGACTATCACCCCACCTCACTGCCGTCCATGATCTTTGCCGTCTGCTGGCCACCAACGGCGGATGACACAATCCTTTGTCGTCTGTTTCCAGGAAGCGGACGGCAAAGAAGGCCTTTGCTGGCACGTGTTCAGACGGACAGTTTGCCGTCTGCTGGCGGACGGCAAAGATGTTTGCCGTCTGTGATCCATGCCTTTACCGTCTGCCATGGTGGACGGCATAGAAGCTGATTCCAGTAGTGTTAGGTGTCCGGGTATATTATTTCCTTTTTTTGTATCCGACTTTGTACAACCCTAGGCCCCTCCGGTATCTACATAAACCGGAGGGATTAGACCGAAGGCAGGATCATAACATTGACGGGCTAGCCAAGTTAGGGTTTAGCCACTACGATCTCGAGGTAGATCAACTCTTGTAACCCATATACCCATCGAATATAATCAAGCAGGAGTAGGGTTTTACCTCCGTTAAGAGGGCCCGAACCTGGATAAACATTGTGTCCCTTTTGATTATTGTTACCATCTATCCGCAGACATACAATTTGGGCCCCCTACCCGAGATCTGCCGGTTTTTGACACCGACACTGGGGCCGATGCCAAATACCACTAGGCGTAGGAGTAGTCCAATGCCAAATTGATTTGACAATAAAAGCTCACATGCTCTCCAATTTAATAGCGTCACGGACTCACGGCTCACCAGATCCATATATATGTTGATTATTTGGTACCCATAGATTCCAATCTGGAGCTCCTGATTTAACCATATATTGATCACATTGCCCATTTCTTATTTTTGCTTCAACCGAAATGATACACATGTAAAATCTTATTGAGGAAGAGGAAGATTGCCTTCTTTCTGTTTCTATATTTAGTTGAGCTTAAAGTAATTGTGTGGATGGTCATCCGATGTGAATTTGATCTTTGTAATTGGTGACATAAGTAATCACGAAGAATTAGGAAGAGCAATTCGATAAACCACAATGAATATTTTACATAGTAGTGACCAGGAGATCACAAAATATTCGCTTTTGTTAAAGAAAATACTATATGGTGTATTTAACACGCTATCTGCAACTACTTTAGGAAATAAATGGTGAACTTTGGAAGGGAGTTCCAAGTAATATGCAGCTAGTCTTGCTTTTTAGAAAGATGGTGCCACCATGATGAAGACATAAAGATTTTTTAATTATGCAAATCAACTTCAAGACACTGTAACATGGAGCGGGGATCACATGCTTTGAGGCCGAACCGATCTTCCTTGGTTGATTACCCGCAACATCTGGCCGCTAACACAATCCACAACCCTCCGATCAAGGTGTATCACGATCATATGACTGTAAATATAAGCGTTGTTTTTATCAAGGTAAAGGCACTTGTTTTTTTTAGGGAAAAGGGCACTAGTTTAGGTCGTCGGCAGATAGTTTACGAAAAATACGGTTGTACATATTCCATGTGCAAGAGACTAACCTAGACCTACACCTGTATTGATTTTCAGTTGTTGCAACCACGTGTTGCGACCAAGAGGCAGAGAAAATTACCAAATGATTAAACATGCAAAAGTCAGATGGCCACTCGGAAAATCCACAGTCATCCGATCAAGGATGTAGCAAATGTATTTAACAATCCACACCATGAGTCACATCAAAGTTTTCTGTTAGGTTTGATTCCACGTGTCTTGCAACAATTAATTTATAGGATAATTTACCAAATGATTAAATATAAGATGGTCGGTGCGTGCGGCAAGTTGCGTCTCGACTAGTCAAGGGAAAAGTTGTCGCATGCCGCTCAATGAGCCTTGCACGTGCATACAACCAAACATGTTCTGACTCATTCAGCGCTAATAGATGAATGGCTATTTGCTTGTACGTAGATACTGGCTTCGTTTTCTCTTATATATATATTCATAGATCAACATCCCATATTCACCAAATGGACCCCCATCTCATTTATCCTTAATTTACATTGTGGTAACACACATCTTTCTTTTGCATTTATGTTTGTCAATGTAGATGGCAAATTCAAATCAACATACGAGAGAATTATCAGAAAACAAAACAATACATGTTGACAACATGTAGGAATAGGAGGCATATAGAGAAACAACCACAAAATATCCATGCTGTCTACCCATTATTTCCATTCCATCCGAAAAATGAATCGCTTCCGCTATCAAAAGATAACGGAACAAAACAAAGAATAATAGAAGCATCCGTGTGCGAAACCAAAAACAAAAACGAACAGCTGAGAGACATGACAAGAAGCTAAGTCCTACAATATTTCTTTAGAAGGGTGGCTGCACTCACACCCCCACAAAAAACAACATCAAGATCGTGAGATTTCTACCCTGAAAAAATACTGGAAAAAAACGATGTTCGGTCCTGTGGCATATTAGAAATAAGAGAGTACTATTGTGGCTAAATTCCTGAAGCATCTCACTGACTGTATCTTCAGAGCAATTATTTTCTTAGACTTTGGAGGACAAAAGTCAAGCTGTTGAACAGGATCCCATATATGGCGATGCTAAAATCAGTTAAAGGACTTCATGCGGAAAACTGGAGCAGTTCATCATTGAATCTTCGTGAATTTTTTTAATAGAAGTACTCGCCAAGGATGAGGAGGAACAAGATAAACTATTAGGAGCATATTACTAATATGGGTGTTGGTCCTAAGGGGCACGTGCACGAAGACTTTTCAACTGTCATCGACAAGGTCAAGCCGACTCTAGTAGGGGAGCGGCGACAACTGCGCATCAGTGGCTCGTTCTGGCAGCAGTAGTGGTCGTTCGATGGTCTCAGAATCTCGATGTTATTATGTTTGAGATGCTTTTTGTACCTCCAGTGAACTTTTATAATAGATCTGATCCTTTTCACACAAAAATTATGTGCTTCTGTACTTAAATGATGAGCTTTGGAAGGGAGCGCACGACCTTGCCAAGCAAAGATGCAACAAGTCTTGCTTTTAAAAGGATGCAACCACCATGATCAAGACATAAACTTTGTTTATTATAAATCAACTTCATGTCACTGTAATATGGAGCGGAATTAGATGCTTTGGATAGCGTGGTTATAAGCTAGGCCAAACAGTATAAGCTGTTTTCATCAACTGAAAGCACTACTATTAGTTTTAAGCCACTCAGCACTCGGACTAAACACTGTTGTAGCCTTGTAGGTACTGCATATGTAGTCTACCCAAAACCTACATCTATATTTTAGTCTTTGCAAAGGTGCTACCCAAAACCACACGGCAGGCATGATCAGCGCTTTCAAGTTGATGAGTATCTGAATGATGTTGAAAGGGAGAAGAGAAAGATGCCAAGCGAAGAAGAAAAAGGTGCTACCCCAAACCTACATCTGTATTTTAGTCTTTGCAAAGGTGCTGCAACGCGGAGGAAACGATGCTTTGCTTTGCAAATCCCTTGTTAATTGCCATACTGATAGGTTATATTATATGTGGATGTAGTTGTATGCATACAGTAGTATAGTGCGGGCTCATCCTCCACTAGATCGATCCATGGAGAAGGTGCCTCCTTGGAGACTGTAAGGGGCAGATCGCTACTCCAAATGAAAATGATATAACACTATAACAGCGATCAATTAATTAATTAAGCATGTCTGACGACCAACGAGATGAACACACAAATTACTTTGGTGGTGAGGAATCGACTCAGTTGATACTCACAAAGAGTAACAATGGTCTGAACAGAAGGAACTCAACACTTGCATTAACAGCTGCGCTCCATCTAGAACAAATGCTAACAGGGCCCATGGCAGCTTAGGGCATGTGCTTGATATGCCCAGCGGCGGTTGATTCAGTTGGAAATCCACGATAGGACTTGAACATGTTAGAATATATGTATAGGATAGAGATATGTTTCTCATTCAAATTGTACTCTATCTCTATCCCTTCTTCTCTCTCTCGGTTTCTCCTCTCTGTACCGAACTCCTCCTTCTAGAGATCTTCCTTGATCTCTTCTTGTACTCCAAGGCATTGCCAATATATATACAATGCGCCCGAGACCAAAGGGTTTAACGCTTCCAACCAAACTTACATGGTAATCAGAGCATCTTCCTCTTAGATCGAAGATCGCATCTAGCTACCTACCTCGCGGCCGAGATCATGTCTACCTCCGCAGCCCTGTCTTCCACCACGAACGCACTTTCTACCTCTATGTCGTCCACCTTCGCACCATCGTCTAGTAGCAGCTCTGTCTCTCTCGGACCGCCACCACAAGAGAAGCTATCAAGGGGAAACTTCCTTCTATGGAAGGCCGTCGTGCTCCCGCAGATCAGAGGGGCACAGATGGAGCACCACCTTGACGGGAAGAGTCCGGAACCACCGGCCACCCTCACCATCACCAAAGAAGGTAAAGAAGAGCAGATCGCCAACTTTGCCAGAACCCTCTGGTACGCGCAGCAGCAGCAACTCCAGGGGTACTTGATGGGGTCTCTGTCACGTGAGATCCTCGCCCAAGTCACCACGCCCCAGACGCCGGCTGAAGTATGGAGCGCCATCAACGCCATGTTCGCCGCCCAGAGCCAGAGTCAAGCCATCAACACCCGCATCGAGCTCACAAACCTGAAGAAAGGTAACATGTCCATGGCTGAATATCTTGGCAAAATCAAAACTCTTACATATGAGATCGCGTGTTGCACCGGAGTTCCTCTTCCCGACCCCGAGATCGTCTCCAAGATCATGGCTGGCCTTGATCTGGATTATAATCCAGTCGTGTCCGCTCTGTCTGCTCGGGTTGAGCCAGTTTTGGTTCAGGAGCTATACAGCCAGCTCTTGAGCTTCGACGCTCGCCTCGCTCTCCTCCACGGCACCAACATCAGGCAATCTTCTGTCAACTCGGCGGCTCGCGGGCTCGGGCGTGGACGCGGTCGCCAGGGCCAGAGCCGCAACTCCAGCGGCGGTGGCCGTGGTCGCGGCAACTACCAGGGCGAGGGCGCATGCTCTGGTGGTGGCAGCAACTCAGGAGGTGGCGGCTTCAACCACAACGCGGGAGGAGGCGTCGGTTTCAACAACAACAACAACCGTCGCGCGTCCTCATCCTCAAATCGTCGCCCTCGCTGTCAACTTTGCAAGAAGTCGGGCCATGAGGTCCTGGATTGCTGGCAGAGATACGATGAAGACTTCGTCCCCGACTCTCGTCACGTTGCTGCAGCCATCCGCGAAGGAGGAGGAGGAGACGGAGTTTGGTATGTGGACTCGGGTGCAACAGACCATGTCACCAGCGAGTTAGAGCAACTTGCGCTCAGAGAGAGGTACCACGGTGGAGACCAGATTCACACCGCGGCTAGTGGTGGAGGTATGGATATTTGTCACATTGGACAAGCTTACATTAATTCCCCTAATCTTAAACGTGATCTAGTCCTTAAGGATGTTCTTCATGTCCCACAAGCTGTCAAAAACCTTGCCTCTATGTCTCGTCTAGCAAATGATAATAATGTCTTCTTTGAAACTCACCCTTGTTACTTTTTTATAAAGGACCGGGCAACGAGGGAACTTCTTCATCACAGTAGATGCATTGGAGGGCTCTACCCCATCACATCCGGAGCACTTAGTCGCAAGAGTCGTCAAGTTTACTCTGCCATCAAACCCTCTTTGAAAAGGTGGCATCAAAGATTAGGACATCCATCATCGATCATAGTTAAACAAGTAGTCAATAAAGACAAACTCTCGTTGTCACATAGTCAAAATAGTGAGTCAGTTTGTGAAGCTTGTCAGTGTGCCAAGAGCCACCAACTTCCTTATCCCAAGTCTAATAGTGTGTCTCATGCTCCTTTGGATCTTATTTTCAGTGATGTGTGGGGTCATGCAAGAGATTCTTTTGGAAGAAATAAATATTATGTTAGTTTTATTGATGATTATAGCAAGTTTACTTGGATTTATCTACTCAAGTATAAATCTGAAGTTTTCTCTATCTTCCAAGAATTTCAGAAACTTGTTGAAAGGCACTTTAACAAGAAAATTCTCACAGTTCAAAGTGACTGGGGAGGGGAGTACGAAAAACTCAACTCCTTTTTCCGTAGCATAGGCATTCAACATCATGTTTCCTGCCCACATGCTCATCAACAGAACGGTTCTGCCGAGCGCAAACACCGTCACATTGTTGAAGTTGGTCTCTCACTTCTTGCTCATGCATCTATGCCACTAAAATATTAGGATGAGGCGTTTCTTACAGCTACATATCTCATTAATCGTCTTCCAAGCAAAGTTATTGGCAACTCTACTCCATTGGAACGTCTCTATCATCAAAAACCTGACTACAACTCTCTCAAAATATTTGGGTGTGCTTGCTATCCAAATTTACGTCCATATAATCATCATAAGCTTGAATTCCGCTCCACTCAATGTGTGTTTCTAGGATACAGTAACCTTCACAAAGGATACAAGTGCCTAGAAATTTCAACTGGACGTATATATATTTCTCGAGATGTAGTTTTTGATGAAACCCTCTTTCCATTTGCCAAACTTCATCCCAATGCAGGCACTTCTCCGTGCTGAAATAGCACTCCTCCCGGACCTTGACACTATCTCTGATCACGGGGGTGAATTAACTAAAGCTGACCATGTGGAAAAATCCACCGAAAATTGTGTCTCTAATGATGTTTGTACAGGTACAGTTCGTGATTTCATGTGCACAGAAACAGCCAACACAGCCGCCGTCGCTAGCTCCGAGGAGGATCCCAGCAGATCCGGCGCGCGATCCCATGACGATCCTGGCGTCAGCGCAGGCGCCCGATCCGAGGAGGATCTCCCCTCACGTGAGGACGTGGCGCGTGGCTCAGTGGCCGACAGCGACGGCGCGGAGCCCACCAGCCCAGGCGGGGGTGGGGGCGACTCCTTGCTTGCCATGACTTCACGGCCCGCGCGGGTGGCCGACCAGCCGACAACCGCTGGGCCCAGCCCACGGGCTTCGACGCGCACGGACTCAGCGGGCGATACAGCGGAAGCCACGCGGCGCGTTTCGGCTGGCGGCTCGATCCCGAGGCCGATCTCGTCTGCTGGAGATTCGGCGCGTGATCCCGTGTCGCCTGAACAGGATCAGATGGCTGGATCTTCTGTGACAGTTCCTGCACCGATAATTCCACGGCACCACACGAGGTCTCAGTCAGGTATTACTAAGGAGAAAGAATACAAAGATGGTACTATCAGGTATGACAAAAAAAGAGCCTTTCTCACTACTACTGGAGAACCAGTTAATCTTGTTGATGCCCTTGCCCACAAAAATTGGAAAGAGGCTATGGATAGTGAGTATGATGCACTAATGAAAAATAAAACATGGCACCTAGTACCATCAAAAAGTGGAATGAATGTCATTGATTGTAAATGGGTATACAAGATAAAGAGAAAGTCAGATGGAAGTATAGACAGGTATAAGGCCAGACTAGTTGCTAAAGGTTTTAAGCAAAGGTTTGG
This sequence comes from Aegilops bicornis, assembly GCA_021605145.1. Lineage (NCBI taxonomy): Eukaryota > Viridiplantae > Streptophyta > Magnoliopsida > Poales > Poaceae > Aegilops > Aegilops bicornis. The sequence continues at coordinate 42,661,302 of CM038671.1, read as the reverse complement.
GATTGATTATGAGGATACTTTTAGTCCAGTTGTCAAATCAGCTACCATTCGACTTGTCTTGTCTATTGCTGTTTTCAGAGGTTGGAGCTTAAGACAGCTAGATGTTCAGAACGCGTTTCTCCATGGTGTTCTTGAGGAAGAGGTTTTCATGCGGCAGCCACCAGGTTATGAAAAACAAAGGTACACCAAATTATGTTTGCAAATTGGATAAGGCTCTATATGGTTTAAAACAAGCTCCAAGAGCTTGGTATTCACGGTTGAGCATGCAACTACAACAACTTGGATTTGAATCATCATTTATACTGGGAATGCCTTCCTCTACCAAAAGAGAAAGAGTTGAAGATAACGAAGTACCATCCAAGGCAGACACATCCTTGTTCTTTTACAATAAAGGAAATGTCACTATTTTTGTACTAGTCTATGTTGATGATATTATTGTTGCTAGTTCAAGTTCAAGTGCCACCACTTGTTTGCTTAAGGATCTTAAGTTGGAATTTTCCCTTAAGGATTTGGGAGACCTTCATTATTTTCTTGGCATTGAGGTCAAACAGATAAGAGATGGTATACTTTTGACACAAGAAAAATACACGGCTGATATACTCAGAAGAGTAGGTTTAGAAAAATGTAAACCTGTAAGTACACCCATCTCGACTTCTGAAAAACTTTCTGTTGAAAGTGGAGAGTCACTTGGATCAGAGGATGCAACCAATTACAGAAGTGTTGTAGGTGCTTTGCAATACTTGACACTTACACGTCCTGATATTTCTTATGCTGTCAACAAGGTATGTCAGTACTTGCATGCTCCTAGCACTACTCATTGGACTGCAGTTAAGAGAATTTTGAGGTACCTTAAGTTTTCAGAAGGGCTTGGACTTCAAATTACCAAGTCCTCTTCTATGCTTGTTACTGCCTACTCTGATGTAGACTGGGCAGGATGTATTGATGATAGAAGGTCAACTGGTGGATTTGCTGTATTTCTGGGATCCAATCTTTTATCATGGAGTGCAAGGAAGCAGGCTACAGTTTCTAGATCAAGCACAGAGGCTGAATACAAGGCTTTGGCAAATGCCACAGCTGAAGTAATGTGGATACAAACACTACTCTATGAGCTTGGAATTAAGGTTCCAAAAGCTGCCAGATTATGGTGTGATAATATTGGTGCAACCTATCTGTCAGCTAATCCTGTTTTTCATGCACGCACAAAGCATATTGAAGTTGATTTCCATTTTGTCAGAGAAAGAGTAGCTAGAAAGCTTCTTAACATTCAGTTCATTCCTACTGGAGATCAACTTGCTGATGGTTTCACCAAGCCTCTTACTATGAGGAGGTTAGAGGAGTTCAAATACAATCTTAACCTTGGCCGAAGTTCATGAGGTTTAGATTGAGGGGGAGTGTTAGAATATATGTATAGGATAGAGATATGTTTCTCATTCAAATTGTACTCTATCTCTATCCCTTCTTCTCTCTCTCGGTTTCTCCTCTCTGTACCGAACTCCTCCTTCTAGAGATCTTCCTTGATCTCTTCTTGTACTCCATGGCATTGCCAATATATATACAATGCGGCCCGAGACCAAAGGGTTTAACGCTTCCAACCAAACTTACAGAACAACCGATCATTGCGATCGTCCGCGCCATCCTCCCCAGGGCGGCTCGGCCGACGACCCCTCCCCCCGGCCGAACCCCCCTCCCGCTACTCCCTCTCCCTCCCGCCGCCGCAAAAAGCTCCTGCCGGGCAAAGCCCGCTCAGATCTGGCGGCGGCGGCGCCGTTTCTTGCGCAGAGCGCCCACGAGCCGGGAGCTCATGTGGCGGGCGGCGCTTGGCGTGACTCAGCGCGCGTCACTTCTTCGAGCACGGTGGCCGGGGGCGGTGGGGGTGGGTGCGCTTGCGGCTCCTCCCGCTGGCCTCCCTCGAACCGGCGACTCCCGCTGCGTTGGCGCCCGGTGCTTTAGAGGCGTCGGGGATCTGCTGGTTTCGGTTGGGGTCCGCGGAGGTGCTCTGTGAGGCGCAGGTGGTGGTGCTCGCCCCTTGCACAGGCGGCGTGCCTGCCGGCATGATTTGGCTTCGATCCGATGGGGGGTGGGCGGGGCATGTCGGATCCTGCCGGATCTGGCCTGCGGTGGACCGGATCCGGTCATGTGTGGCAGCGGGGCTGCAGTGGGCCTTCTCTGTGGCAATGTGCAGGTCGATGCTTCTAGGAGGTGGTATTCTCACTTAGGCGAAAGCTCTGCTCGTGCTGGAGCTGGCGACGGCGACGCCTGCGGGCGCCGTGTAGCTCCGTGGAGGCGGCGCTGTCATGGTGAGTGCTCCTCCGAAAACCTGGGGAAACCCATGTTCTAGGTTCTCCTGGAACGGGTGATGGCAGCGCATTTTGTGTCGCATCCCTTCTTGAAGGCATCATCTAGGTTCGGCTCGGTTTGTCTATGTGGGGGCTGCTCGCTGTGGGTTCGATGGTGGTGGTGGTGCGGCCAATTTGGGGTCGACGGTGGTGTGTGCCTTGTTTGTGAGGAGGTGGTGCTCTGTCTGCGAGATCGTGGCTCAGCCATGCGCCGGAATGGGTCTGATTTTCATCCGAAGCCGGGTTAGCGGGGTCGTTATCCTACTCAATGGATCACCTCGTTCCCATATGGCACCTCTACCTCTGCGGGGTGCTGTTGGGTGGCAACCAGCCGGCCAACGCGTTCAAGGCTCTTCTCCTTGCTAGGTCAGAGGAAGGTGTAATTTGAGGTCCTCCTCCTTGCTGGTTGTGCTGATGATATTTGGAATGGAGGTCCGTGGTGCTGGTGCGTCCAGCTTCGGATCTTCGAAAGGCCTTCTTCTGTGCCCTTTCCTCGGCGGGTCTTCCAGAGGTTCGGCTGGATGTGTGCGTGCGTGTGTCTGTTTTTTTGGTTGTGTCTCCTCTTGTTTCCCCCGTGTGTTCACTTGAACCTATCTTGTATGGAGCTGCGAGGCTTCTAGGCAAATTCGATGGAATATATTCAGGTGGTTGAGGGCCCCCCCACCTCCCCGTGAAAAGTTCAAAAAAAAATGTCCAGCGGCCAGGGCAGCACATATACGGGCCCTCTGGCTAGCTTCAGTCCATGACGAACGGTTGCTGAACGTGCAGGTCCATCCATGTCAGCGGGGCCCAACCATCTTACCTAGTTAGTGCTTTCGCTTCCTCCTATATATATATCCCGTCTTCTTTTGAGCAAGCAATACACTCCCGCATCTCCTTTGTCCATATTTTACTCTTTGGTAACACATATATTTATCTGCATTTATGAGGGTCAATGTAGATGATAAATCCACGATATGCGCCAACGAAAGGTAGGAATAAGAGAGATAGGGAAAGAAACATGCACAAGATTTTCCATTAGGGCGATCACAATATATAGACCAAGCAGCATTACTAGATGCTAATTTTGGCCCTGCCACCGGTGGCAAACATGTACAAGGTTGGTGCCAGGCCCAACTAGGCATACGACTGCTTTACTACGATGCCGAATAGGTTCAGCAATACAAACTTACATGGTCTCCAATTCCACAACGCATTAGCTTACCTATCACATGTATTCTCCGATACCGAGCGCCTGCTTTAACCATATAATGATCATATTGCCCGTTTTCTGATTTTGTGTTACAACAGAAGTGAAATCTTATGGGAGTAACAAGAAGAGTATCATTTTTATTTGCTTAGTTGAGTTTAAAGTAATTGCGTGGATGACCATCTAATGTGAATTTCATCTTTGCAAGTTGTAATAGAAGTAATCGCCAAGAACGAGGAGGAACCATTTGATAAACCATCATGAACAATTTACAAATGTGCATGTGTTTCCGCCGATGCGTACCGCCGGTCTAGATGTAGCGACCAAAATATCAACAAAATCTTTCTTTTATGAAAGAAAATATTTTATGATGCATTTAAGGTCTTATGTCCATGTGCCTTAGAGATATATTATGAACCGGACGGGTGTGTGCATGAGCTTATCAAGCAAGATGCAGCTAGTATTTGTTTTTAAAATGACGAAACCACCATGATGAAGACAGAAAACTTCCTTGGTTATACCGATCAACTTCAAGACATTGTATCATGGAGAAGGCATCACATACATGGACGGTGAACCACTTAAAATTTTGGCATCTGTTTCTCTTGATGGACTACCCGTTCCGACCATTTGGAAAATCCACAGCCCTCCGATCTAGGATGTGGAATGATCGGATGTCCAATGGGGTGAAATTGGTTTGAAAACATACAATTACATGGCCTCCAATTCCATAGTGCATTGGTTTACCTATTGCACATGTTGAAAATTTGATACCGACCGACTTCAGAAGAGCATGCTTTAGCCATATATGATCATATCGCCTGTGGATTGTCCTTTCTTTACTCTATTTGCTTATTAGTTGTATTTAAACTATGTGGATGGATTTCTATTGTGAATAATAATCATGGGAATTTGTAACATAAGTAATCTCCAAGAATGAGGAACCATTTGATAAGCTAGCGTGAACAATTTACCGCCTGTCTAGATGCAGCAACCAAAATATTTTCTTTTATAAAAATAATAATAATACCACATGATTCATTTAACGTGATATGCCCAAGTGCCTCAGGAGATAAATGATGGACTTTGGAAGCACACGCGCGACCTTTCCATGCAAGAAAATAGCTAGTCTTGCTTTCAAAAGTATGCAATCGCCATGATGAAGACATAAAGTTATTATTTATATATGCAAATCTACATGCTTCGACTGTGAACCATTTCAAATTTCCGCATCGATCCTTCTAGCTGGATTACCGTTCCCGACCACTCAGACAATCCACAGACATCTGATCAAGGATGTTGCATGATCAGATGGCTCTAAATACACAAGTTGTTTATTATCAAGTTAACACACTAGTTTTAGGCGGCCTGCAGGCAATGGATTTTTCACCAAAAATAATCTTGTATCTATTCCATGCGCACAAGGCTAATCTACATATCTGTATCCGTCTTAATTTTAGTTGTTGCATGGGACGCAGAAAAAAACGATACTTTGCTTTTCTAAATCCTACATATGTGGATGTAATTTTCATGCATAGTACGGAATAGTGTGAGCTTATCATCAAGTTTTTTTCCGTTTGAAAAGGAGCTTTATTAATAAATAATAGGAATACAATCAGTAGCTAACAAGCTAATCGGAGCCTCTGGTCATCTGCAACCACAAGTTGGTTCAATACTCCGCTCGTGACATATAGGCTAGCCGATCTGCAGCCCTATTCTGCAGATGATCGATATATAAAAACAGATGCTCCCTCTCACTCAACAACTTCTTTATCTCTTCTACCAAATGGCCTAGATATTCTTGATGCATGTAGCTAGATGGTCAGCAGGCTGTTAGCGGCGCCCGTTGGAGCTGGCCGCGTCGTCCGTGTGGCGCGCGCGTCGTGCATCCGTGCATGCATCGGATGGATGAGGTAGCTATTTGCATGGGCCGGTCAAGTTTGTTAGTGCATGCAAGTAGCTAGCTAGGAGGTAAGTGCGCACAAGGAAACTTGGGGCTGCATTGCTGTGCTACTACAAAGCCATGGCCACTTCTGTGTATTAGGTGGCAGTTTTGTACTGAATATAAAGGAGGCGTTTTGTGCACCGGGGCGTTCATCGCCGGGGCGTTGGTCGCTAGAAAAACTGTCCAGCTTGTCGTAGTCTACCTCTAGTCCGGTGAGAGAGAGCGGCAACAACAGGTATTACTTGTTTCGTCCAGCCCCCCCCCCCCCCCCCTCGCGTCATGCTCCGCCCATGTGGTTTAAGGGAAAACCCTAGCCGCCGCCATCAGGTCACTCCACCAGCGCCACCTCTCCTCCGCCGCCGACAACGGCCCCCCTGCTTTCAAAGGAGGCTCGGAGAGAGCTCGCGTTGGACGCATGTGCTGGTCCGGCGGTGGTATTCCATTGGGCGGCAGCGGCCATTGTGCTCGGTGCTTATAAAGTGGTCCGTCATGTTTGGTTTTCGATCTGGTTTTTTTTTATAAACTGCATCAGTTTCTTTTTAAAAAAAATGACTCCATAGTCAGTTTGAATGATAAGTGGCAAGGAAGTGTGCTCCAGCACCAAGTGCGAGCTTATCATCAAGTTAACTGGATCAACAGAGAAGGCGCCTCCGTGGAGGGACCGCAAGTTATCATCATTGTGCTCCAAATGATGGCGAGGATCAATTATTAACTTAACTTGTCCGGCGTCCCACAAGCAAATTACTCGCCTCGATGATACATATTAATTGAGGCTGGTCTAGTACAAAGCCGCATCAATTAATATGAATCGAAGGGAGTACTGGTAGTAATTACTTTGATTGTGGACAATCGACTCAGTTGACAGTGATGGCTGATTAACAGTAGTCTGAACGGTACGCGCGGACTTAACACTGAACAGCTGGTCTCAGTCACTCACAAATGTTACAAGCTAGGGCCCAGCGGCAGCTAAGCTAAGCTAGGCTAGGACATTTACCCCAATAGGAGTCGTGCAAGGGGTGGATGCTCGCGCATGCCATGCTGGCAAGCTGTACTGTTGAGCGCGCACGCGTATTGGCCAGAAAAGAATAGGGAGAGGCAGATATATTTTCCTCAGATTAGCCTGTCCGTATACGGCCGCCCCCTCTCCTCACTTTCGTCTTCCTCTCCTCGCACACGCAACCTTTGCCTCCACTCCCTCGCCTCTTCCCCTTCTTCTCCTCGACATCTCCACGAGTGGGGGAATGATGAACTCGAGCTTGGCGACAGGGATTCGAGCGCCAGCACTCCATATCCGGCGGAGGGGTTGCGCGCGGGTGGCGGCGATTTCGATCTGTGTGTGCCTCGTTGCTGGAGGCGGCTGCCCGATCCAGCAATTGGTGAAGCAACTCCCGACCAGCGACCATCCCTCCTCGCCCGCGTCTCTGCCCCGCACTCGTTTCGCCAGCAACCTCGACTAGATCGGCATCTGGTGCAGGAGGCTCGGGGTGGTTGTGGGCCTCGTGGCGGCGGCCTCCTCAGCGGCGTCGCCGGACAACCTCCACGCGCGGAGGAGGCATCTCCACGGGTTCCCTGAGGTGAGCACCCTTTTCTCTCTCTTCACCAGCCCAACCATGGAGGCTGGGACGAGAATGTTTGTGGCCAGCTAGTGGATGTGGGTCGGAGCAGCGAGACTCCTGCCTATGCCTCGCGCGGCTCGGAGAGACGCTAAGCTCCAATGACCCATGGACGCGCCGGCGAGTGCGGGTGGCCCGCTCGATGCTTTCAGCCAGATATTCACAGGAAGCTCGCGACGTTGCTACCCTCCATCTCCCTCACACACGACTTACGCCATCGCCAGGATCCCCATTTTCTTCCTGTACTGTACTGGTGCTGCTAGCTCGTTGGCGACGGTTATGACGCCATATGTGGCTTCACTCGGCCCCTCCTCCCCGGCAGCAGCCTTCTTGACGGTATGGTCTTCCAATTCTCCCTCTCCCTTAATTTCTAGGGTTTTGAAGTTGGTTTAGTAGCTGAATCATGGTCCATGAATCTGTCTAAAATGAAAAATTGCTACTGAATTGAAATTCTACCTGTTGATACTGTTGCCCAGTGACCATCTGAAAGGTTCTATTTCGACACTGCAGCTGTAATCGGATTGTTACAGTTCAGATTAAGGGGATCAAGAATTGAAGATTAGTCATCTGTTAGCTCTAAACACGATTACGTATGATTGGATGGTTGATCTTAGTTGACTATGATAAAACTGTGGAGCATACACAGGATTTTCTAGCAAGGACCTTCTTTAACTTGAGTTCTGATGATGAAAATTGAACTATAAGATTTTGTTCATCGATTAGAAATAAGCAAGAATCAACCAATTCCTGATTGTACTTACCACAATGCAAAATAATGTAAAAATCTACATGCAATGCTCAGTTGGAGTTTGATTTTCACATCGACATGATTTAATTTCAGTCTTGTAGAGTGTAGACTGTGGCAGATCCTGTTCATGTCCATGCGGACGATCCAACTCTGCCTCTGCTTGAACTCGATAATGTGTTCCTTCCATTTGATGTTTGTATTGATCATAACACTGATTTGTTGCAAATGGATGGAAGACTGCTATTGTGACTTGATGTAGTTTTGGACTGAATATTCCTCACTTCGAGGAATGATGTTTGCTGAAATCAATGGTTTTTTTTCAGTACCCCAACAATTTTATTCTGTGGTACCCCATGGACTGGATCAAGTTTTTCTTCCAAAAATCTATTCAATCTACTATGAGGTTACTTATTTGATAGAGAAAAATGTTCTCTGTATAGTGGGTACAAGTACTCATGATAGATCCTTTATTTAATTCATGTTATCATGTTGATGTATCAGTTTTATGTACCGCCGTGATGTGATGTTAATGATAATACTTGTCTTGAGAGTTATATCAGGTTCCAGCCATCCTTTGAGCTTGACATGGCATTTTTTGCACCCAGGATTAAATCATGTTATCTTGCTATTTGCTTCCAAGCCTAAATATTTCTCATCCATACATGATTTTATCTATAAGTTTGGTCGCGACATCGATTGCCTATCTTGACAACATTTGTGCTGAAGTTATCGAGCCTCCAAAGAATGGGATATTCAAATGTCACAGAACTCGTCGCTGATGTTATCGAGCATTCAGGGAAACCAAATGTCATAGTTTCTACAAATGTGCATGAGCTATTGGAATGCCCTGTGTGTTTGGTTCCCATGTATCCTCCAAAATATCAGGTATGTCTTCTTGCTGAACTAATCACATTTAACTATAGCATCTCGGTTGCATCATACTAGCCTTATTCTAGGCTTTTGGCTTTCTATGTGTATGCCGATATATTAGAATATCCAGTTGCAAAAGAATATGAAATTGCCGACCAAGGTAGGCAAAGCTAAAATAGGGTTTTGGTTTGTAACCTTTTTCTATGAATCACTTTCACACTAATAGGTGACATCCCTTCCTTTCTATTAACCACCCCATGCATCACGCCAACCTCTGACTAGCTCCCTGCAAACATTTTGGACTTACATATTGCAGCACTCTCCTTTTTTATTTTCAATGTTGTTGAGAGTGTTCCTTGTGAAATTATTCTAATAGGAGGGTCTGATATCTCATGACTATTTTGAATTTACACTACATATTCTTAAGCTCAGAAAGAAAGTTCTGAATGTGTTTAGACTCTAGAGGTACTTTAACTATTTTGTCACATTTCTGCATGCAGTGCTCCAATGGTCAAACCATTTGTTCTGAATGCAAGCCAAGGGTTCATAATGGCCGCCCAACTTGCAGGAGTGAATTGGGTAACATAAGATGCCTTGCTTTGGAGAAGGTTGGCGCCTCTCTAGAGTTTATGTCCAAGTTCTAGAACTTTGGATGCTTGGGAATGTATCCTTATTATTGCAAGTTAAAACATGAATCAGAGTGCCAATACAGACCCTATACTGGCCCATATGCAGGTTCTGTATGCACTGTCGCTGATGACATTCCATATCAATTTTCAGAGTGTTCTCCGAACTAATTATGCTTGATCTTTCTGTAGGTTTTAGGTTTTGTTGATTTATGTGATGGAATCTTGATATGTAGCATGACTTCCGTCCTGGACAGTTGCCGGGAATGCGTCGCGAAAATGCAACATGACTTGATGTTTGAAGTTACACCCTTACAGGAGCATCAACACAAATTTGCAACGACGAAGTTTATACCATGCTTGTGTAGTCAGTCTGGTATTTTCCTTTCTTGAACATATGAATTGCTTTACTCATTCTATATCTTTCTTTGACAAAACCAATTTTTTTTGCTTGGTATTTAGGGAAACTTGCAAATCCATTATTTGATATGGGAATTGCAGCTTCAAATGCATATGATCCTTTTAATCTTTAGATTGCATACGTATACATGATCCATTCTCGGAGATGGATGGGATTGCTGGTGCTAAAACTGGTCCTGACCATCCTATGGCCTACGCATCCTATGCCCATTTATGTTCCTTTTTTCCTTGTTCTTGCTGTACACACTACAAATTAGTTTCACGAATTTATGATATGATTGCTTCAATGATATTTTTTTGCAGAAGCATTTGCCTTTGGAATTAAAGAAGATCAGAGTATGACACTGACCTGAGATCATACGAAGCGGTGAGATAATTATGTTGTATTGTGCTTCATGCTTTTCTGTCATAGTCTGCGTCATAAAATTTTCCCTATAGATTTCAGTGCTAGCAAATATGCTAAAGACATACAGAGAAGGCAATCAGTGCAGTGGATTCCAATATTGCTGCGAGAAAAATGCCTTTGGGTTGAAGCCCACTTACTGATATTCTCATGGTCTCTCTGTGTGTGTGTAGCTATTCCTATTTGTGATTATCATCTTGTAGGATGTTAATCAGTACCTTACCTTTGACTTCCATTCAAAGTTGAAGCGATTATTACTTATCTATTTATCTTTTTCAATGAATAAGCCCACTTACTAATATTCTCATGGTGTTTTAACAAATATATATACCATCAGCTTGACGGCGAGGAGGGAAGCCCCGCAGATCGAGGAGGACGGCGCGACGACTATGCTGTAGGTGAAGAGCATGGTCATGTCATGGTACCGCATATCGGTGGTGGTCCGCTTGCCTGCTATGGCATCCAACACGACTACACCCTTTTACTTGGCCTGCTGTAAGATATGGTTCCTGGCCTAATTAATTTGTTCGTTCTTCCAAGTTCTTACATAGTGTATGTTCCTTTCTGCTGTAGCAGATTTGATTGGGAGGGTGCTCTTTTGCTTTAAAGACATGATTGGTGGATGTATTTGGTTTTATGATGGCCAGGTTGAGCAAAATCACATGTTTTTTTTCAAGTTTGAGAAGAAAAAGACAACGAAACAGGTGATTGATCACAACCATACTTTCAGAGCAGAGCTTTTTCAGTTACAATTAAAGGCAGAAGGTAGCAGTTGACATTATTGGTAAATTAATTCTCTCCATGTATGTATGTGCTAATGTAACTAGCATACATCTATACATGGCTTTACTGAGCATGATTTTGCATTTGCTACGACCTACTAACCTAAACATATGCTACTACAGTACCTAGGTTTCTCTATAGAAAAGGTCAAGTGTAATCCTAATTTGGGCTACTGAATTTTAGCCCCTTCAGTGGTTAAACCATGGTCGTCTACATGTTTATGACTGATGTTTCACCTGTCCACTATTTAGTCTAGCTACCACCTGTCCACTATTTAGGAATGCATACAAGCAATTCCTGTATGGAGCAACACCACACAAGTTCTATGTTTCAGAACAAGCATTCTGCATTTTCACAGATTAACAACTGAAAAATTGTTCAGTCTGATAAAGTATATCTATGCTAGCAACTAGCATCATCATTCTTTGTGCTGGATTGGTCAAACGTTGGACATTTGAAGAGAACACTACAAGAAAGTTGTTAATACATGACGGACATAGTCCGTCACAGATCAACCAAAAACTGTCATGCGTGCCCACCCATGAAGGATTTGAAATTCGTCATGTATATCGCGTCATAACCGCCCGGCCCAAACTAGGATATGACTGAACAAGCCGTCACCGATTTTCATGACGTGGAAGCAACATGGACCTAACTTGACGTCTACGTGGATCTGACATGGAGGCGAGCATCAATTAGGGTTTTGGCCTAATAATTTCATTCCAGTCCGCCCCATTAACCACCTTTTTTAGTCCAGCCTGTTTTCTCGATGCATCACAATTTACAACAAGACAACCAATTATATTCATTCAAAAAATAGCATTTGTTCACAAGACAATACAAGTCTGATTCAAAAAACAAAATTAATATCAAAACATCACAAGCATATCTAGAAGGCGCTATAAGCATTTAAAAAATCGAGTAACATAACTTCGTTGAAAATGCACCACTAGGTGATTTTAATCTCCAACACTACATAGCCAATTCCACGCAGCTATTTGGACCCAAGTAATCCTACTGAAAAACTTCAATCTCCAGACTACCTGCAAAACCTGCAAAGAATCCAAAACACATACAAAATTATAATAAGTTATAACAGCCAGCTCCCAAATGAATACAAAGAGCAATAATTAGTTGATTTTCCAAGCAATCATCCGATGCACACACCACTACTATACTAAGGTAGCATAAAAAATGTGGGCAACGCACGCTAAGAAAAAGCATAATAGTAATATTGGAGGCATACTTTGTTCATCAATTAAAAGTAATTATGTCAATAAACTTGCCTTTTGCATGCAATTGTAAAATAAAACCACTCAAAGGAAAGACCATTTTAGCCAATTAAATGATCCACTTAGTACGATAACCTTCACATCTAGATTAACTACACCTGGGAATTATGAAGAACAGTAACATATGTTGGAATAAAAAAACATGCATTCTCCAATTTACTGATTAGCCTTCATGGCATACAACGTATAATTATCTCTGCCCACACTTCAATATGAGATGGGATAAAGAATTGAGACAGAACATATGTCGAAATTGTATACATGCCACTTCCTGATTATTATCTTTACAACAAAATGAATACAAGGGAAAGTATAATAAAAAAGGATTACTAGCATATTCTCTATTCCTGATTATTATTTCAGTTGCTTTCTATAAACAGCCCTCACATGAAAATGTATGTAGTAAATAATTCAAGGGAATATACCTAGATCTTTTTTTTTTGTATGTAGCAGATCGAACACTCTTAAATCTGAAGCAAAAGTAATATATCATCTATTAGATATCTTAAAGAAAAAGCACACAATTAGATTATCTTAAAGAAAAAGCACGCAATTAGATTATCTTGAAGAAAAAGCACGCAGCCTTCACTTCCATCGCTCCTTCAGATTGCAATTCAGTGTACACGCATTTCCAGAAATACAATAGTATAAAATCCATCACTGCATTTCCAGAAATACAATAGTATAAAATCCATCACTTCTGCTGTAATAAGCAAAAAAACTCAGCATCATTTAAACTGTTGATTGCAAACACAAAAAAGAAGGGAAAACAGAAGGATTATTCATCCAAGTATATTGAGAAGTTAGGTAATAATTGAACAAGACATCAAGGCGGTAATGAAGAAGTCAGGTAATCAATTCTTCTTTCTTTCATTGTTACTTACAATTTTCCTGTCTTTTTGGAGCAGAAGTATGGACAGACAAAGTATACTCCAGAGACAAAAGAAGGTAAACAAACTACAAAAGTTAATTATTGTTTCCAAGTAACTGGGTCGGCCCCTTTTTCGCCATTTTGACTTTTGACCCATACTCTATGCAGAGAAGAAAACATTCATGGACATTAAAGAGGTACAACCAGGTAGTAGTGAAAGTGAACTGTTGCTAAAGAAAGCTGAGCATGGTTTTCTCGCATTTTTAATTGTAGTTCTGAACATATCCTACTCTACTTTTGATGTAAATATTTTTGGTATTTTGTAGTGATTGTAACAGTAGCAGCGGGAAAGTAAATAAGCGAGAACCAGTATATGGAAAGCTCGTAGGCACCGGATCAGTGATGGATAATTATGCCGGATGCGGTTCGTCATGTAACAGTCATAACATAGGGTGACACAGAACTAGCTCCAATTCATCAATGTAATGTAGGCATGTATTTCGTATATAGTCATACGTGCTTATGGAAAAGAACTTGCATGCCATCTTTTGTCCTACCCTCCCGTGGCAGCGGGGTCCTATTGGAAACTAAGGATATTAAGGCCTCCTTTTAATAGAGAACGGAACAAAGCATTAGCACATAGTGAATGCATGAACTCCTCAAACTATGGTCATCACCGGAGTGGTCCCGATTATTGTCACTTGGGGTTGCCGGATCATAACACATAGTAGGTGACTATAGACTTGCAAGATAGGATCAAGAACACACATATATTCATGAAAACATAATATGTTCAGATCTGAAATCATGGCACTCGGGCCCTAGTGACAAGAATTAAGCATAGCAAAGTCATAGCAACATCAATCTCAGAACATAGTGGATACTAGGGATCAAACCCTAACAAGACTAACTCGATTACATGATAAATCTCATCCAACCCATCACCGTCCAGCAAGCCTACGATGGAATTACTCACGCACGGCGGTGAGCGTCATGAGATTGGTGATGGAGGACGGTTGATGATGACGACGACGACGAATCCCCCTCTCCGGAGCCCCGCATGGACTCCAGATCAGCCCTCCCGAGAGGTTTTAGGGCGTGGCGGCGGCTCCTTATCATAAAACGGATGATTTCTTCTCTCTAATTATTTTCTCCCCGAAAGCCAATATATAGAGTTGGAGTTGGCGTTGAAGGGTTTCCAGGGGGCCCACGAGGTAGGGGGCGCGCCCAGGAGGGGGGTGGGGTGCGCCCCCCACCCTCGTGGACAGGATATGGGCCCCCTGGTCTTATCTTTGTCGAGGATTTTTTATTATTTATTCTAAGATATTCTGTGTAGTTTCAGGTCATTCCGAGAACTTTTGTTTTCTGCACATAAAACAACATTATGGCAATTCTGCTGAAAACAGCATCAGTCCGGGTTATTTCCATTCAAATCATACAAGTTAGAGTCCAAAAAAAAGGGCAAAAGTGTTAGGAAAAGTAGATACAACGGAGATGTATCAACTCCCCCAAGCTTAAACCCTTGCTTGTCCTCAAGCAATTCAGTTGTCAAACTGAAAGAGAAAAAGAAAAAAATTACAAACTCTGTTTGCTCTTGTTGTTGTACCTATGTCAAGCCAGCATTCAGGTTTTCAGCAAAGATCATAACTAACCACATTTGCAATAACTCCTAGGTCTCATGTTTACTCATATCAATAACATAATCAGCTAGCAAGCCATAATAATAAATCTCGGATGACAACACTTTCTCAAAATAATCATAATATGATATAACAAGATGATATCTCGCTAGCCCTTTTTGAGACCGCAAAACATAAATGCAGAGAACCTTCAAAGATCAAGGACTGATTAGACATTGTAATTCATGGTAAAAGAGATCCAATCATAGTCATACCTGATATAAATTAACAATAATGAATGTAAATGACAGCTGTGCTCTCCAGCTAGTGCTTTAAATAAGAGGGTGATGACTCAACATAAAAGTAAATAGATAGGCCCTTCGCAGAGGAAAGCAGGGACACTAGTGCAGAACCGGGCAATAGCACCGGTTCGTAAGGCCCTTTAGTGCCGGTTCCATAACCGGCACTAAAGTGTGGGCACTAAAGCCCCCCCCCTTTAGTACCGGTTCAGCACGAACCGGTGCTAAAGGGAAACCACGTGGCACGAGCCAGCTCCAGGGGCCTGGAGCCCTTTAGTACCGGTTGGTAAGACCAACCGGTACTATAAGGTTTGGGGGTAATATCATCAGTGTCTCACAAACCATCATATTAATTAATTCACACATACACACATGTATAGCTATATACAATTTCTTCTACATATGCATGTTGCCTTCGGAGCCAGTGGCATTAGCCTAATTGGTGCCTTGAGCACGATGACAATTGGAAGTGGTTTTCATGGGGTGGTAGCGGTTAATAGTATTCTCCTTCGATTTATGACCTGGTCGAGCAAAATCCCGCTATTTCCTCTTGAAGTGCTTCTACGCGCTCCGTTTCTAGGAGCTTCTCCCGCACCTATGTGAACTGTTAAGAAGGAGATCAATATGCATGTGTATTAGTTATGTGACTAGATATCGATAATGGTGTAAAAATTGTGAATAGTGTTTTGACAAGCGTACCCATTCCTGTCTTTGAGATCTGCTCCTTCGGACGCCATCATGCGAATGTTCTCGCAAACGCAGAATGCACACAGATCAGTCCCCTGCGCTACCGCTTGTGGCCTTTACGAGAATGGAATTTGATCAGATAATAATTAATCAAGCATGATAATTAAAGAGATGGCAGCTAGCTAGCTAGCTAGTACTACTTAATTACTTACCTTGGGTGAAACCATTTAAGCTTTTTCCATTCTCCGGGTCACGTTGATGAACCTTGCCCAAGCCCTGCCAGCCGACAAAGAAAATGAATAAAGGGTTATTAAATAGTTAATATCATGAAAAATGACGAACTAAATAGGCAGAGATAGATCGTTAATAATGATTGAAATTACCTGTTGACTATCCCAAACAAGATGTTATAGTCAGTTTTTTCTTTGAGTAGTGAGTCCAGTATTTCAACTGTTCCGGCATCAACTTTAATGATATACAAGACCCAGTGAAATCTGCATGCACACACGTTTGCATGTCTTAATTAAGCGGGCATAGGTAAGCAAAAACATGTAGCTAGCTAGTAGGCAAAAACAGAGAATTTGTAGTACAAGACAGTGTGACTCACTGGAAGTTATAAGGAAGTAGTATATCTTCATTGTATTTGAGGCGCTTCAAGAACTCTAGCATGTTGTCCTCACGGCCTTTTGATGACGTGGATTTATTTTCCATGTGTATTCATTAACGGTGTTTGGGTCAATGAACCCAATGCCAAAGCGTCCATCTTTTCTCATTTCATACATCTTCATCCTGCATATAATACCACAGAAAAGAATATAGTGAGGATAATTACAGGTAATGATTGATCAAAAGGATCACTACAGCTATCTTGAGACTTAAATTACAGAAAGAAATCACTTACAGACAATAGCAACTGACAATAGATTTGTCGAGTGCGTCTTGATTGTATAACTAAAACATTTCAGAATACTCAACAGACACAGCTTTCTCATGGAAGTAATGCTCCTCCTTGACATTCACCATGAGGGACAATCGATCGGAAATCTTGGTAATGTTCATGTACCATTGATGCAATTCATACATTCTCGTTGGGAGGTTCTTGACCTTGTCCTGCTCGACCAAAGGTTGGCCCCGGACATATTTCCGCTTTATTTCATCCTCTCTAAGCACAGGCATGGGCTCGATCTCGAGGAGTTGTCCAACAGTGATTTTGAGAACTTCAGCCTGCATTATATGGTCCTCCGTTATTACCACATTGCCCACCTCAGAAGCGTAAACTATTTGCCCACAATAATATTGGAGTGCAGCGTCTTTATCACGTGTTGTTGGCACAACAAGCGAGAGGATCGATTGCACCGCCTGTTCTCCCATTTGGGAATGGTTTTCCGCATTTTTGACGATTGCTTCTTGTTTGCTCGATCCCGAGCTCGCCTCCTTACGTAGGCGTGCTCGATTTAACTTCCTGATGTGGCGCTCATAGTCTGTGTCAACAGGCTTGGGAGCTGGTGGTTGAGCCATACGAATGAAGTGGTCAATCGTTTCCTCGTGCACTTTCTCCCTTGGCGGCGGTGGCGGTTTCGGTGCAAAATTGGCTTCCACCTCGGACTTCGATATGGCTGCGATTTCCTCCTCGGACCTGTCATAAGACCTCTGCGAAGAGGCGTGAGGCTTGGACCATATTTATATCGCTTGCCTCCGCCTGCATTTCCTGTACTACCTCGACTCGTGCCACGCACCATAGTTGCGGGTGTCTCTTCTGCGATTGCCGAGGCGGCGAGACGCCGGATGACGGGCTCAGTTGGACGAGGAGGAGTGGCCGCCTGAAGCTGTGCCGGACTTGGAGGAGGAGTGGCCTGAGGTTGTGCCGGACTTGGAGGAGGAGTGGACGTCTGACGCTGTGGCGGACTTGGAGGAGGAGGAGTGGCATGACACTTTGCCGGACTTGGTGGACTTGCAGGAGCGGGAGACCGCTGACTCGGTGGCGGACTTCGACGAGGAGTCGGATGACGCGGTGTCGGTGGCCATCGTAAGATGATGCAATCCTTTTTCGATAGGATGATACGATGGTTGGCGTCTCCGAGAAAGCGCTCGTCGTCACCTCCAGGAATGTCAAGCTCTAGCCCCGAATATGGGTGCACCACCTCGTCAACCATGACACGAGCATAGCCCTCTCGAATCGGGATGCAATGGTAGGTTGCTTTGGGGGTAATGGAAAAGCAACGCCGTCCGCCACCTTCATGGATATGTTCTTCATTTTGACGTGTAGCTCGCAGCTAGTGTTCTCCATGATGTCATCCACGGGTATCTACCCGGCATTGCGTCGTCTGGGCGGAATCCACGCTGCTTCTCGGCATGGATGGGGCGGTGCTATCCAATGCCGGATCATTCGCTAGCTGCTGCAGCTGCCGAGACCCCCTTTGCTGGGTAAGTGAGTCGATTCGCTTCCTGCCGCCGCTGGAATTTGACTACCAATTCCGCTTGACTTGCTTCTAGGCCTTGACGGCGTTCATAGTCCCGCTTCCTCTGCTCCTCCTCCATCTTCCTCTTCTTCTCCTCTCGCAATCTTCTTTCTCGCACGGGTTCTCGTAGTCGGTGTTCCAAATCGAAAACCCTCATACCACGGAATAGCGCCCTTGCCTCGTGTTCTTCCCGTGTTCAGGATTTCCCAGAACGCAGCGTAAGCTCGTCGTTCTCTCTGTTGGGCTGGAACACCCCGATCGTGCCTCTTCTATTGCAACAAGTATCGCATCGTCGACTCCTTCAGACTTGCCCTCGTCGAAACATTGCCTGCCTTCGGGTCCAACTCCCCCATGCGCATAGAACCAAGTCCACGACCTCGGGGCCAGCTCTTAGTAACCGGAGTGGCTTTGCATCCTCCATCTCTTTCTCAAACTTATCCCACTTAGGCATTGCCACCGCAGCCACCTGGCCCCAAATTTTATGGAACTTATCCTTTTTTGGGCATTCTTCTTGTTTATTCTCGACCGTTCCTTAGCTAATTCCGAATCCTTGAATTTCACGAAATCGTCCCAATGAGCACGTTGGTTCTCTAGTGTTCCCTCGAATCTGGAGTCTTCCTTCCTCCCTTGACGTACTTGTCCCATTCACGATTCTTGTGGTTCTTGAATGCAACCGCCATCTTCCTAAGAACAGCGTCCTTGACTTTCTCGCACATCTCGCTTACGTGGAAATGATCTAGTAAGGTGAAATGTTCCATGAGAGTATCCCAAAGCAGATCTTTTTGATTCTTGTCGACAAAAGTAACATCCGGACGTGGAGCAGCGTCCTCTTTGCCTTTTGTCCTTTGTCTTTTGCTGGCTCTCTCCATTCTTGAAGGGAGATCGGAGTTGGTCCTTCACAAGAACTCCTTGACCGACGAATGAACTTGTCCACAATCTTCTTAGGCGCTAATGGTTCGCCATTAGGTCCGACCGCCTCGATATTGTACTTTACGCCCTCCTTCAACTTTTTGTTCGGGCCTTGTTTCGTCCTTTTGCACGAAGATTTGCTCGATCCGGATGGCTGAAAGAACAAAGATCGATTCGTTAATATATCTTCAAGTCATTTAAAACATGTGATGATCACCAGATACCTGCTTATATAAATATATATACCTCGCCGGTCTTTGTTGTTTCAGGATCAACATGTTCTTCGTCATCGCCATAATCGTAGTTCATGACTTCATCAATTCGGTCGTCGCGATCGAATATCATATCACCCTCTCCGGTGTTGTTTAGAAATTGAGCCGTCATAATCTTCTTCATTCTCGATCATCATCGGCCCGCGTATCATATCGAACATGGTCTGTTCTCCTCTCTCTGTCGGTATTGTGCGCCATAGCTTTTATTTAACTAATTCAAAAGAAATATAAAACAATTTAGTATTCAAATTACATCGTCTCGAATAATAGATATAATCTAGAATACTTCGTCTAGAATAATAGATATAATCTCGAATACGTCGTCTCGAATAATATATAATATTGAATAGTACATCACTGGCTAGCTAATTAAAGATCGAATACTACAGAAGAATCTAGGACACTCGCAGGTTCCTACGTCATGGCGGTGGACACCCAAAGAGAAGGAACCTCACAGGATCATAGCTGAAGTGAGATCCTCAAGATCTTGCCGGTATTGGAGAACCTGCCGCCCTCTAACGCAACCATGTAGCGATGGACGTGCTCGTCCTCCTCCCTGACACGGCGACGTACCTCCTCCGGCGGGGCCGGGTCCCTCCGCACCAAAACTGGCCCACGCGAACACTGCCAAACGAGATCAGGGTCGACGACGGGACCCGGGGCCGGGTTCCTCATCAAGCGGCGCGCCCCTCCAGGCAGCACCTCCCAGTGCCAGCCAGTGAGCCCGATCCCGGACACGGTCGGCTGGACGTCGTCATGGACGGGTCGATGGCGAGGATGCGGGCCGGGCATCGTCGAGAACAAATACTAGCTATATGCCCGCAAATGTAATATTTTTTTAATGATTGGATTTTGATAACTAAAATTTCTAACATTTCTACTATTTCAAAAATCTATATACTATTTCATACTAATTAAGCATCTAACACTAAAAACAGAAAACACAACTTCTATACATCCATTAAAAACTGAAAAACAACATTATATAAAAAATTCCATACTAATTAAACACTAATTATATCCATCTAACATGCATTCATACATATATAATAGTGAAAAATAATAATCTAAATAATCTAAACTAATTAAACATACAAAATACGTATATACTAATATATACATGCATTAATTCATACTTATGTGTGTGTGTGTATGGGCTCGGGGAGGGGCGGCGCCCTTGGTGGCCGCCGGGGGCGAGGGAGAGGGGTTAGAGGGGGAGAGCTCACAGCGGGGCGACGGGGACGGCGAGGCGACGGCCGGGCGGTGACGGGCCGGGCGGCGACGCTGGGACGGCGACGGGACGGGCCCGGGCGGCGACGGAGACGAGGGCGGCGACGGGACGGGGGGCGACGGGACGGGCGGCGGAGACAAGGGCGGCGACGGGGACGGGGGCGGCGACGGAGACGAGGGCGGCGACGGGGACGGGGGCGGCGACGGAGACGACGGAAACAGAGGAAGAAACAGAGGGGGAATGAAATTTTCGAAGTGTTGTATATATAGAAGGCACCTTTAGTACCGGTTGGAGCCACCAACCGGTACTAAAGGCCAGTTTTGGCCAGCCCAAGCGGCGGGAAGCGACCCCCTTTAGTACCGGGTGGTGGCACAAACCGGTACTAAAGGCTCCCTTTAGTACCGGGTTTGTGCCACGACCGGTACTAAAGGCCTCACATGCCACCCCAAAGTTTAGTCCCACTCGCCGGGCGAAGGGCAGCCGCACTGGTTTATAAACCCAGCCGCGGCTACCACTTCGAACTCCTCTGTATAGCAGGCTTGTGGGCCTAAACTCTGCGCGCTGCCCTGTGAGTCTGCTGGGCCCTTCAGGCCTGTAATTACACACCTGTGGCCTATCAGGCCCACAGGGCAGCGCCTAATTTTTTATAGTTTTTTCTTTTCTGCTTTATTTTCTTCTATTTATTTTTATGTAGTTTTTTGTATAGTTTTTTCTTTTCTGTTATATTTATTTTCTTCTATTTATTTGTGAGTAGTTTTTCATCTAGTTTGCCAAAATTCAACATTTTCAGAGTTCATTTTGTAGTGATTTCCAATTCCACGGTCATTTTGTAAACGATTGAAAAATAGCAAATATAATTTTTTTTCTTTTCTGCTTTATTTTTTCTTCTATTTATTTCTGAGTAGTTTTTTCTTTTCTTCTATATTTATTTTCTTCTATTTATTTTTGAGTAGTTTTTTTATATAGTTTTTTTCTTTTCAGCTATAGTTTTTCTTTCTTTTCTAATATTTTTCTTTTCTCGCAAAACTTGATGGTCAAAGTCTGGAGTTATAACTTAAAAAAGAAATGTCGACGTCCAATTAGTTTTTGCCATAATGTAAGAAGTCCTGAGTTGTAATAAGTTATTAAAAATAAAAAGAGGTGCAATGTTCGTTAATTTGCTTCAAGCCTTTCGGAATAGTGTAAACTGCACTACGCATAGCTCCGTGCAGTCTACCGTATTCCTAGGCTTGAAGCTAAGCAACGTGAGCATTGATCCTCTTCTTCATCGTCTCTGCACTCAGGGCTTATAAACCGTTCCTAGTCCCTCTCACTTCGTGAGGTGGGACTAAAAAACAGCTTACGTCTGGTTCATCCATGAACCGGTACTAAAGGTGCTCGTGAGGCCCAGCCTTACCTGACACAACCTCATTAGTACCGGTTCGTGGTACGAACCGGCACTAAATGGTGATGGTGGGGCCATAGTTCGACCGGAGGTCGACACAGCCTCTTTAGGTACAAAAATTACAAACTTTCTGTTAGTGCCCGTAGTTTTCAAATTTGAATAGTTTAAATTTTGAATTATTTGAAATTAGTGTGAATTTTTTGCACATAAAATTTCTTCGGCGTTTCAAATGCCAAAACACATAACTACCCTAACTATTACAGAGATTCCCTCTCGGTGCGAAACACGTAAGAAAGTGATGATAGCTAGTGAAGCCGATCACATCCCAGATCTTTGGTTGTGAAACTTTTTCTTCGTGTGTCCCTTTGCGCCAGAACCATGGAAAATCTTCATCATTTAACGGGATGCTCGGGTCAATATTCACCGTGAATGGAGCAATTTCATCAAACTTTTCATAATCTTCTGACTTGTCTGTCTTGTCATCCACTCCCACGATGTTTTTCTTCCCGTAAAGAACTATGTGCCGCTTTGGCTCATCGTGACGATGCATTCGCTTCCTTATCTTTTCTTTTCTTGGCTTGGTAGACATGTCCTTCACATAGAAAACCTGTGCCACATCATTGGCTAGGACGAATGGTCTGTCTGCATACACGCAAGATTGTTGAGATCCATCGTTGTCATTCCGCATCAAGGGTCTTCCGTTACCCGCCTCGCCGTGTCATATTGACCCATTTGCACCGAAACAAAGGGACCTTTAAACCACGCCGATAGTCAAGTTCCCATATGTCCTGTATATAACCATAATATGTTTCCTTTCCGCCTTGGTTTCTGCATCAAAGCGGACACCACTGCTTTTGGTTGGTGCTCTTCTTATCTTGGGCGATCGTGTAAAATATATTACCATTTATCTCGTACCCTTTGAAAGTCATTATATTCAAGATGGTAACTGGGACAGCAAGTACAGGTCATCTTCAATAGAGGTGTCATGCATGGTACGTGTTCGCAACCACCGGGCGAAACTCCTGGTTTGTTCACGTGTACTCCGGTCATCGACCGCTCCGGTGTTTGGAGCGTAGCAAATTCTTGTGTTCATCCATATACGGAGCCACCAAGGCGGAATTCTGTAGAACTGTAGTGTGCTTCAAAGTGAGAGAATGTCCGTCCATACATATTATTTGTTCCTCCTAGCGTGCCTTTTTCCATCCAGTCTGCCTTATGCCGCGATTCAGGAACACCAATCGGCTTAAGGTCAGGAATAAAGTCAATACAAAACTCAATGACCTCCTCATTTTGAGTGCCCTTGGAGATGCTTCCTTCCGCCTAGCACGGTTATGAACATATTTCTTTAAGACTCCCATGAACCTCTCAAAGGGGAACATATTGTGTAGAAATACAGGACCCAAAACGTTAATCTCTTCGCATAGGTGAACTAGGATGTGCGTCATGATGTTGAAGAAGGATGGTGGGAACACCAACTCGAAACTGACAAGACATTGCACCAAATCATTCTGTAACCTTGGTATGATTTCTGGATCGATTACCTTCTGAGAGATTGCATTGAGAAATGCGCATAGCTTCACAATGGCTAATCGAACATTTTCCGTAGAAGCCCCTCAATGCAAGCGAAGCAGTTGCGTCATAATCACGTGGCAGTCATGAGACTTTAGGTTCGGAACTTTTTCTCGCCATGTTTATTATTCCCTTTATATTCGACGAAGCCGACGGTACCTTAATATCGAGCAGGCATTCAAAGAAGATTTCCTTCTCTTCTTTGGTAAGAGCATAGCTTGCATGACCTCGATGTATGCCGCCTTCTCCGTGCATACGTTGCTGGTCCTCCTGTGCCTCGTGTGTATCTTTTGTCTTCCCATACACGCCCAAGAAGCCAAGCAGGGTCACGCATAAAGATTCTTCGTCACGTGCATCACGTCGATTATGGAGCGGACCTCTAGGTCTTTCCAATATGGCAGGTCCCAAAATATAGATTTCTTCTTCCACATGGGTGCACTTCCTTCAGCGTCCTTCGGATCAGGTTGTCCGGCTTGACCCTTTCCAAATCTCACCTTCAAATCCTTGACCATATCATTTACATCAGCACCAAAGATGGTGGCGAGGCTTCGTC
This sequence comes from Aegilops bicornis, assembly GCA_021605145.1. Classification (NCBI taxonomy): domain Eukaryota; kingdom Viridiplantae; phylum Streptophyta; class Magnoliopsida; order Poales; family Poaceae; genus Aegilops; species Aegilops bicornis. Next base: position 42,637,224 of record CM038671.1, on the reverse strand, counting down.
CGTGATCCGCCTCACCTTTGAAATGCTTGCCTTTCTTTCTACGGGATGCCTGCTCTAAGAAATTGACGATGTCCTGTGTACACATTCTTCATACAACTATTCAAATATATATTGTCGGTATCATCCAAACAAAGTGCGTGCATCCGCGGTATCCCTTGTTTGTCTATCCCGAAAGGTTACCGAGAGCAGGCCAATCATTGATGGTCACGAACAGCAACGCCTTTTAGGTCAAATTCTTCCCCCATGTTCTCATCCCATGCACGTACACCTGTTCCATTCCACAGTTGTAAGAGTTCTTCAACTAATGGCCTTAGGTACACATCAATGTCGTTGCCGGGTTGCTTAGGGCCTTGGATGAGCCTAGCATCATAATGAACTTCCGCTTCATGCACAACCAAGGAGGAAGGTTATACAAACATAGAGTCACAGGCCAGGTGCTATGGTTGCTGCTCTGCTCCCCAAAAGGATTAATGCCATCCGCGCTTAGACCAAACCATACGCCTTGCGCCATCTTCAAACTCCTTCCCGTACTTTCTTTCAATTTTTCTCCATCACACCCATCACCGGGTACTCTCAACTTTCCGCCTTTCTTACGGTCTTCTTCGTGCCATCGTGACGCTTTGGCATGCTCTTTGTTTTGGAACAACGTTTCAACCGTGGTATTATAGGAGAATACCACATCACCTTGGCAGGAATCTTCTTCCCGGGCGCCGCCCTCGACATCACCATGCTCATCACGGCTGATCTTATAGCGCAATGCACCACATACCGGACAAGCGTTCAAATCCTCGTACTCACCGCGGTAGAGGATGCAATCATTAGGGCATGCATGTATCTTCTGCACCTCTAACCCTAGAGGGCAGACAGCCTTCTTCGCTTCGTACGTACTCTCGGGCAATTCGTTGTCCTTTGGAAGCATATCCTTTATCATTACCAAGCAACTTTCCAAATCCCTTGTCGATACACCATTCTTCGCCTTCCATTGCAGCAATTCCAGCAGTGGTGCCCAGCTTTTTCTTGTCACCTACGCAATTCGGGTACAACAATTTTTGTGATCCTCTAACATGCGCTGCAACTTCTTCTCCAAATCACTTGCTAGTTTCTCTTTGCATCGGCAATGGCCCGACCTAGATCATCAACGGGCTCATCTGATGCCTCTTCTTCACTTCTTCCCGCATTGCCGCCCAGCTTCTTCCCGCATTACCGGCTCAGCTTCTTCCCCCATTGTTGTATCATCGTATTCAGGGAACCCATGGCCAGGATAGCTGTCGCCGTCCTCTTCTTCTTCATTGTCTTCCATCATAACCCCTCTTTCTCCGTGCTTGGTCCAAACATTATAGTGGGGCATGAAACCGGACTCAAACAGGTGGACGTGAATGGTTCTTGACGAGAGTAATTGCGCCATTCTTACAGCCAGCACATGGACAAGGCATAAAACCATCCGCCCGCTTGTTTGCCTCAGCCATAGCAGAAAAGTATGCACGCCCTCAACGAACTGGGAGAGCATCGGTCATCGTGACATCCATTGCGGCTCATCTTCATTACACAACACCGAATAGACCAAATTAATACAAGTTCATACATAAAGTTCATACAACACTTAAATGCAACAAACAAATAACTCTCTAGCTAAAGCATTTAAATGCAACAACAAATGCGATCAAGATCGCAACTAAGGTAACAATTGATCCAACAGCATAATGATACCAAGCCTCACTATCGATGGCATATTTTCTAATCTTTCTAATCTTCAAGCGCATTTTCTCCATCTTGATCTTGTGATCATCATTTACATCGGCAACATGCAACTCCAATTCCATCTTCTCCCCTCAATTCTTTTAAATTTTTCTTTCAAGTACTCGCTTTCTCTTTCAACTAAATTTAACCTCTCGACAATAGGGTCGGTTGGAATTTCCGGTTCACATACCTCCTAGATAAAAATATCTATGTTAACTTGATGGGCATAATTTGTCATAAACACGAAATGCAACAAATAGTTTTAAAAGAGAATATAGCACATCCGAATCATAACAAGGACGAGGGCTGACGGGGACGGATATCAAAACCATGGCACTATGTATAACAAACAACGTACGGGTAAGATAATTATTATACGAGTAACTATATATCCAATGTTGGGGAACGTAGCATAAATTCAAAATTTTCCTACGTGTCACCAAGATCTATCTATGGAGAAACCAGCAACGAGGGGAAGGAGAGTGCATCTACATACCCTTGTAGATCGTTAAGCGGAAGCGTTCATGAGAACGGGGTTGAAGGAGTCGTACTTGCCGTGATCCAAATCACCGGAAATCCTAGTGCCGAACGGACGGCACCTCCGCTGCTCAACACACGTACAGCCCGGTGACGCCTCCCATGCCTTGATCCAGCAAGGAGAGAGGGAGAGGTTGAGGAAGACTCCATCCAGCAGCAAAGACAACGGTGTGGTGGTGGTGGAGGAGCGTGGCAATCCTGCAGGACTTCGCCAAGCACCTACGGGAGAGGAGGAGGTGTCACGGAGGGAGGGAGGCGCCAGGGGCTCAGTGTGGATGCCTCCCTCCCTCCACTATATATAGGGGCAAGGGAGAGGGGAGGCGCAGCCTGCCCCTTCCTCCAAGGAAGGGTGCGGCCAAGAGGGGGAGGAGTCCATCCTCCCAAGGCACCTCGGAGGTGCCTTCCCCTTGAGGACTCTTCCCTCCCAAGTTTCCTTGGCGCATGGGCCTCTTGGGGCTGGTGCCCTTGGCCCATATAGGCCAAGGCGCACCCCCTACAGCCCATGTGGCCCCCCGGGGCAGGTGGACCCCCCCGGTGGACCCCCGGACCCCTTTCGGCACTCCCGGTACAATTTTTTGTGATCCTCTAACATGCGCTGCAAAATAGGACTTCCCATATATAAATCTTTACCTCCGGACCATTCCGGAACTCCTCGTGACGTCCGGGATCTCATCCGGGACTCCGAACAACATTCGGTAACCACATACAAACTTCCTTTATAACCCTAGCGCCATCGAACCTTATGTGTAGACCCTACGGGTTCGGGAACCATGCGCACATGACCGAGACGTTCTCCGGTCAATAACCAACAGCGGGATCTGGATACCCATGTTGGCTCCCACATGTTCCACGATGATCTGATCGGATGAACACGATGTCAAGGACTCAATCGATCTCGTATACAATTCCCTTTGTCTAGCGGTATTGTACTTGCCCGAGATTCGATCTTGGTATCCCGATACCTTGTTCAATCTGCTATCGCAAGAAGTCTCTTTACTCGCTCCGTAACACATCATCCCGTGATCAACCCCTTGGTCACATTGTGCACATTATGATGATGTCCTACCGAGTGGGCCCAGAGATACCTCTCCGTCACACGGAGTGACAAATCCCAGTCTCGATTCGTGCCAACCCAACAGACACTTTCGGAAATACCTGTAATGCACCTTTATAGTCACCCAGTTAGGTTGTGACATTTGGTACACCCAAAGCATTCCTACGGTATCCGGGAGTTGCACAATCTCATGGTCTAAGGAAAAGATACTTGACATTAGAAAAGCTTTAGCATACGAACTACGATCTTTGTGCTAGGCTTAGGATTGGGTCTTGTCCATCACATCATTCTCCTAATGATGTGATCCCGTTATCAACGACATCCAATGTCCATGGTCAGGAAATCGTAGCCATCTATTGATTTAACGAGCTAGTCAACTAGAGGCTTACTAGGGACATGGTGTTGTCTATGTACCCACACATGTATCTGAGTTTCCTATCAATACAATTATAGCATGGATAATAAACGATTATCATGAACAAGGAAATATAATAATAACTAATATTATTATTGCCTCTAGGGCATATTTCCAACAGTCTCCCACTTGCACTAGAGTCAATAATCTAGTTCACATCGCCATGTGATTAACACTCACAGGTCACATCGCCATGTGACCAACATCCAAAGAGTTTACTAGTGTCTGTAAACTAGTTCACATCATTATGTGATTTAGACTCAATGATTTCTGAGGTTTGATCATGTTTTGCTTGTGAGAGAGGTTTTAGTCAACGGGTATTAGTCAACGGGTCTGAACCTTTCAGATCCATGTGTGCTTTGCAAATTTCCAGGTCATATTATAAATGCTGCTTCCACGCTCCACTTGGATCTATTCCAAACGGTTGCTCCACTATACGTATCCGGTTTGCTACTCAGAGTCACTCGGATAGGTGTTAAAGCTTGCATTGACGTAACGCTTACGCCGAACTCTTTATCTCCTCCATAATCGAGAAACATGTCCTTATTTACTCCAAGGACAATTTTGATCATGTCCAATGATCCATTCTCGGATCATTCTTGTACCCTTGATCGACTCATGGCATGGCACACTTCCGTGCGGTACACAAGATAGCATACGTAGAGCCTATGTCTAAGGCATAGGGACGATCTTCGCCCTTTCTCTCTTCTCGCCGTGGTCGAGCTTTAAGTCTTAACTTCATACCTTACATCTCGTGCAAGAACTCCTTCTTTGATCGATCCATCTTGAACACCTTCAAGATCATGTCAAGGTACATGCTCATTTGAAAGTATTATTAAACATTTTGATCTATCTTATAGATCTTTGATGCTTATTGTTCAAGTAGCCTAATCCAGGTTTTCTATTGAAAAACACTTTTCAAACATCCCTATATGCTTTCTAGAAATTCTACATCATTTCTGATCATCAATATGTCAACAACATATTGTTATCAGAAATTCTCCCACTCACTTCTTTGGAAATACAAGTTTCTCATAAACTTTGTATAAACCCAAAATCTTTGATCATCCTATCAAAGTGCATATTCCAACTCCGAGATGCTTACTCCAGTCCTTAGAAAGGATTGCTGGAGTCAAGATACCTTTTAGCATCCTTAGGATCGACAAAACTTTACGATTGTATCACATACAACCTTTCCTTACGAAAACTGGTAAGGAAACTCATTTTGACATCCATCTGCCAGATTTCATAAATGCAGCTTATGCTAACATGACTCCGACGGACTTAAGCATCGCTACGGATGAGAAAATCTCATCGTAGTCAACTCCTTGAACTTGTGAAAAAATCTTTGCCACAAGTCGAGCTTCATAGACGGTGACATTACCGTCCACGTCCGTCTTCTTCTTAAAGATCCATTTATTTCAATAGCTTGCCGATCATCGGCAAGTCCACCAAAGTCCATGCTTTGTTCGATATATGGATACTATCTCGGATTTCATGGCCTCTAACCATTTGCCGGAATTTGGGCCCACCATCGCTTCTCCATAGCTCGTAGGTTCATTGTTGTCTAGCAACATGACCTTCAAGACAGGATCACCGTACCACTCTAACGCAGTACGCGTCCTTGTCGTCCTACGAGGTTCGGTAGTGATTTGATCCGAAACTTCATGATTACTGTCATAAGCTTCTACTTCAATTGGTGTAGGTGCCACGGGAACAACTTCCTGTGCCCTGCTACACACTAGTTGAAGTGACGGTTCAATAACCTCATCAAGTCTCCACCATCCTCCCACTCAACTTTTCGAGACGAACTTTTCCTCGAGAAAGGACCCGATTCAAGAAACAATCCCTATTGCTTCCGGATCTGAATTAGGAGGTATACCCAACTGTTTTGGGTGTCCTATGAAGATGCATTTGTCCGCTTTGGGTTCGAGCTTATCAACCTGAAACTTTTCCACATAAGCGCCGCAGCCCCAAACTTTTAAGAAATGACAGCTTAGGTTTCTCTAAACCATAGTTCATACGGTGTCATCTCAACGGAATTACGTGGTACCCTATTAAAGTGAGTGCGGTTGTCTCTAATGCCTAACCCATGAACGATAGTGGTAATTCGATAGGAGACATCATGGTACGCACCATATCCAATAGGGTGCAACTATGATGTTCGGACACACCATCACACTATGGTGTTCCAGCGGTATTAATTGTGAAACAATTTGCACAATGTCTTAATTGTGTGTCAAATCGTAACTCAGATATTCATCTCTATGATCATATCATAGACATTCTATCCTCTTGTCACGAAGATCTTAAACTTCACTCTGAAATTACTTGAACCATTCAATAATTCAGACTTGTGTTTCATCAAGTAAATATACTCAACATCTACTCGAATCATCTCGTGAAGTAAGAACATAACGATATTCATCGCATGCCTCAAAGCACTCATTGGACTGCACATTTCAAAATGTGTTACTTCCAACAAGTTGCTATTTTGTTCCATCTTACTGAAACCGAGGCTTTTCAGTCATCTTGCCCATGTGGTATGTTTTGCATATCTCAAGTGATTCTAAATCAAGTGAGTCCAAACGATCCATCTGCATGGAGTTTCTTCATGCGTACACACCAATAGACATGGTTTGCATGTCTCAAACTTTTCTTATACGTGCGAGTCCTAAGATCCATGAACATGGTGCTTCTTCATGCTTTCACACCAATATGACTTACATGGCAAAGGCCACAAGTAAGTGGTACTATCATTACTATCTTATATCTTTTGGCATGAAAATGTGTATCACTACAATCGAGATTCAGTAAACCATTCCTTTAGGTGCAAGACCATTGAAGGTATTTATTCAAATAAATATAGTAACCATTATTCTCCTTAAATGAATAACCGTATTGCGATAGACATAATCCAATCATGTCTATGCTCAACGCAAACACCAAATGACAATTATTTAGGTTTAACACCAATCTCGATGGTAGAGGGAGTGTGCGATGCTTGATCATATCAACCTTGGAAACACTTCCAACACGATCGTCAACTCACCTTTAGCTAGTCTCCGCTTATTCCGTAGCTTTTATTTCGAGTTACTAACACTTAGCAACCGAACCGGTATCTTAATACCCTGGTGCTACTAGGAGTACTAGTAAAGTACACATTAACATAATGTATATCCAATATACTTCTATCGACCTTGCCATCCTTCTTATCTACCAAGTATCTAGGGTAATGCTGCTCCAGTGGCTGTTCCCCTAATTACAGAAGAACTAAGACTCGGGTTTGGGTTCAACCTTGGGTTTCTTCACTAGAGCAGCAGCTGATTTGCCGCTTTCATGAAGTATCCCTTCTTGCCCTTGCCCTTCTTGAAACTAGTGGTTTCACCAACCATCAACAATTGATGCTCCTTCTTGATTTCTACTTTCGTGATGTCAAACAATGCGAATACCTCAAGGATCATCATCTCTATCCTTGATATGTTATAGTTCATCACGAAGCTCTAGCAGCTTGGTGGCAATGACTTTGGAGAAACATCACTATCTCATCCGGAAGATCAACTCCCACTCGATTCAAGTGATTGTTGTGCTCGGACAATCTGAGCACAAGCTCAACGATTGAGCTTTTCTCCCTTAGTTTGCAGGCTAAGAAGATTGTCGGAGGTCTTATACCTTTTGACGTGGCACGAGCTTGAAATCCCAATTTCAGCCCTCGAAACATCTCATATGTTCCGCGACGCTTCGAAAACGCCTTTGGTGCCTCAACTCTAAACCGCTTAACCGAACTATCATGTAGTTATCAAAACGTGTATGTCCGATGTTCGCAACATCCATGCACGACGCTTGGGGTTCAGCACATCGAGCGGTGCATTAAGGACATAAGCTATTTATCGTCCGCATAATCGCCATCACAACTTTCAACTATATTTTCTCTAGGAACATATCTAAACAAGTGGAACTAAAGCGCGAGCTATTTAAATAATTTGCAAAAGGTCTTTTGACTATGTTCAAGATAATTAAGTTCATCTTATGAACTCCCACTCAGATAGACATCCTCCGGTCATCTAAGTGATTACATGATCCGAGTCAACTAGGCCGTGTCCGATCATCACGTGAGACGGACTAGTCATCACCGGTGAACATCTTCATGTTGATCGTATCTACTATACGACTCATGCTCGACCTTTCGGTCTCCGTGTTCCGAGGCCATGTCTGCACATGCTAGGCTCGTCAAGTTAACCCCAAGTGTTTCGCTGTGTAAATCTGTCTTACACCCGTTGTATGTGAACGTAAGAATCCATCACACCCGATCATCACGTGGTGCTTAGAAGTTTACGTAACTGTAGCAACGGTGCACGCCGGGGAGAACACTTCTTGAAATTTGTGTAAGGGATCATCTTATTTACTACCGTCGTTCTAAGTAAACAAGATGCATAAACATAATAAACATCACATGCAATTATATAGTGACATGATATGGCCAATATCATTTTGCACCTTTTGATCTCCATCTGGGGCTCCACGATCATCATCATCGTCACCGCATGACACCATGATCTCCATCATCATGATCTCCATCATCGTGTCTTCATGAAGTTGTCTCGCCAATTATTACTTCTACTACTATGGCTACCGGTTAGCAATAAAGTAAAGTAATTACATGGCGTTGTTTAATGACACGCAGGTCATACAATAAATAAAGACAACTCCTATATTCTCGCCGTTGTCATACTCATCGACATGCAAGTCGTGAATCCTAATACAAGAACATGATCAATCTCATACATCACATATCATTCATCACATTCTTCTTGGCCATATCACATCACATAGCATACCCTGCAAAAACAAGTTAGACGTCCTCTAATTGTTGTTTGCATGTTTTACGTGGCTGCTTTGGGTTTCTAGTGCCGAACGGACGGCACCTCCGCGTTCAACACACGTACAGCCCGGTGACGTCTCCCATGCCTTGATCCAGCAAGGAGAGAGGGAGAGGTTGAGGAAGACTCCATCCAGCAGCAGCACAACGGCGTGGTGGTGGTGGAGGAGCGTGGCAATCCTGCAGGACTTCGCCAAGCACCTACGGGAGAGGAGGAGGTGTCACGGAGGGAGGGAGGCGCCAGGGCTCAGTGTGGATGCCCTCCCTCCCTCCACTATATATAGGGGCAAGGGAGAGGGGAAGGCGCAGCCTTGCCCCTTCCTCCAAGGAAGGGGTGCGGCCAAGAGGGGGAGGAGTCCATCCTCCCAAGGCACCTCGGAGGTGCCTTCCCCTTGAGGACTCTTCCCTCCCCAAGTTTCCTTGGCGCATGGGCCTCTTGGGGCTGGTGCCCTTGGCCCATATAGGCCAAGGCGCACCCCTACAGCCCATGTGGCCCCCGGGCAGGTGGACCCCAGTGGACCCCAGGACCCCTTTCTAAGACTCCCAGACAATACCGATAAAGTGCGAAACTTTTTCGGCGACCAAAATAGGACTTCCCATATATAAATCTTTACCCCCGGACCATTCCGGAACTCCTCGTGACGTCCGGGATCTCATCCGGGACTCCGAACAACATTCGGTAACCACATAAAAACTTCCTTTATAACCCTAGCGTCATCGAACCTTAAGTGTAGACCCTACGGGTTCGGGAACCATGCGCATATGACCGAGACGTTCTCCGTCAATAACCAACAGCGGATCTGGATACCCATGTTGGCTCCCACATGTTCCACGATGATCTCATCGGATGAACCACGATGTCAAGGACTCAATCGATCTCGTATACAATTCCCTTTGTCTAGCGGTATTGTACTTGCCCGAGATTCGATCGTCGGTATCCCGATACCTTGTTCAATCTCGTTACCGGCAAGTCTCTTTACTCGTTCCGTAACACATCATCCCGTGATCAACCCCTTGGTCACATTGTGCACATTATGATGATGTCCTACCGAGTGGGCCCAGAGATACCTCTCCGTCACACGGAGTGACAAATCCTGCCTCGGTTCGTGCCAACCCAATGGACACTTTCGTAAATACCTGTAATGCACCTTTATAGTCACCCAGTTACGTTGTGACTTTTGGTACACCCAAAGCATTCCTACGGTATCCGGGAGTTGCACAATCTCATGGTCTAAGGAAAAGATACTTGACATTAGAAAAGCTTTAGCATACGAACTACGATCTTTGTGCTAGGCTTAGGATTGGGTCTTGTCCATCACATCATTCTCCTAATGATGTGATCCCGTTATCAACGACATCCAATGTCCATGGTCGTGAAACCGTAACCATCTATTGATTTAACGAGCTAGTCAACTAGAGGCTTACTAGGGACATGGTGTTGTCTATGTACCCACACATGTATCTGAGTTTCCTATCAATACAATTATAGCATGGATAATAAACGATTATCATGAACAAGGAAATATAATAATAACTAATATTATTATTGCCTCTAGGGCATATTTCCAACAGTCTCCCACTTGCACTAGAGTCAATAATCTAGTTCACATCGCCATGTGATTAACACTCACAGGTCACATCGCCATGTGACCAACATCCAAAGAGTTTACTAGTGTCTCAGAAACTAGTTCACATCATTATGTGATTTAGACTCAATGATTTCGAGGTTTGATCATGTTTTGCTTGTGAGAGAGGTTTTAGTCAACTGCATTAGTCATCGGGTCTGAACCTTTCAGATCCATGTGTGCTTTGCAAATTTCTAGGTCATATTATAAATGCTGCTTCCACGCTCCACTTGGATCTATTCCAAACGGTTGCTCCACTATACGTATCCGGTTTGCTACTCAGAGTCACTCGGATAGGTGTTAAAGCTTGCATTGACGTAACGCTTTACGCCGAACTCTTTATCTCCTCCATAATCGAGAAACATGTCCTTATTTACTCCAAGGACAATTTTGATCATGTCCAATGATCCATTCCTGGTTCATTCTTGTACCCCTTGACGGACTCATGGCATGGTACACTTCCGGTGCGGTACAGAGCTTAGCATACTTTAGAGCCTATGTCTAAGGCATAGTGGACGATCTTCGTCCTTTCTCTGCTCTGCCGTGGTCGAGCTTTTAAGTCTTAACTTCATACCTTACATCTCGTGCAAGAACTCCTTCTTTGATCGATCCATCTTGAACACCTTCAAGATCATGTCAAGGTACATGCTCATTTGAAAGTATTATTAAACATTTTGATCTATCTTATAGATCTTTGATGCTTATTGTTCAAGTAGCCTAATCCAGGTTTTCTATTGAAAACACTTTTCAAACATCCCTATATGCTTTCTAGAAATTCTACATCATTTCTCGATCATCAATATGTCAACAACATATTGTTATCGTAAATTCTCCCACTCACTTCTTTGGAAATACAAGTTTCTCATAAACTTTGTATAAACCCAAAATCTTTGATCATCCTATCAAAGTGCATATTCCAACTCCGAGATGCTTACTCCAGTCCTTAGAAAGGATTGCTGGAGTCAGCATACCTTTTAGCATCCTTAGGATCGACAAAACTTTCTGATTGTATCACATACAACCTTTCCTTACGAAAACTGGTAAGGAAACTCATTTTGACATCCATCTGCCAGATTTCATAAATGCAGCTTATGCTAACATGACTGACGGACTTAAGCATCGCTACGGATGAGAAAATCTCATCGTAGTCAACTCCTTGAACTTGTGAAAAACTCTTTGCCACAAGTCGAGCTTCATAGACGGTGACATTACCGTCCACGTCCGTCTTCTTCTTAAAGATCCATTTATTTCAATAGCTTGCCGATCATCGGGCAAGTCCACCAAAGTCCATGCTTTGTTCTGATATATGGATACTATCTCGGATTTCATGGCCTCTAACCATTTGCCGGAATTTGGGCCCACCATCGCTTCTCCATAGCTCGTAGGTTCATTGTTGTCTAGCAACATGACCTTCAAGACAGGATCACCGCATTCACTCTAACGCAAAGACGCGCCCTTGTCGCCCCACGAGGTTCGGTAGTGATTTGATCCAAACTTCATGATTACTGTCATAAGCTTCTACTTCAATTGGTGTAGGTGCCACGGAACAACTTCCCGTGCTCCTGCTACACACTAGTTGAAGTGACGGTTCAATAACCTCATCAAGTCTCCACCATCCTCCCACTCAACTTTTCGAGACGAACTTTTCCTCGAGAAAGGACCCGATTCAAGAAACAATCCCTATTGCTTCCGGATCTGAATTAGGAGGTATACCCAACTGTTTTGGGTGTCCTATGAAGATGCATTTGTCCGCTTTGGGTTCGAGCTTATCAACCTGAAACTTTTCCACATAAGCGCCGCAGCCCCAAACTTTTAAGAAATGACAGCTTAGGTTTCTCTAAACCATAGTTCATACGGTGTCATCTCAACGGAATTACGTGGTACCCTATTAAAGTGAGTGCGGTTGTCTCTAATGCCTAACCCATGAACGATAGTGGTAATTCGATAGGAGACATCATGGTACGCACCATATCCAATAGGGTGCAACTATGATGTTCGGACACACCATCACACTATGGTGTTCCAAAGGTATTAATTGTGAAACAATTTGCACAATGTCTTAATTGTGTGTCAAACTTCGTAACTCAGATATTCATCTCTATGATCATATCATAGACATTCTATCCTCTTGTCACGAAGATCTTAAACTTCACTCTGAAATTACTTGAACCATTCAATAATTCAGACTTGTGTTTCATCAAGTAAATATACTCAACATCTACTCGAATCATCTGTGAAGTAAGAACATAACGGTATTCACTGCATGCCTCAGCACTCATTGGACTGCACATTTCAAAATGTGTTACTTCCAACAAGTTGCTATTTTGTTCCATCTTACTGAAACCGAGGCTTTTCAGTCATCTTGCCCATGTGGTATGTTTTGCATATCTCAAGTGATTCAAAATCAAGTGAGTCCAAACGATCCATCTGCATGGAGTGTCTTCATGCAGACACACCAATAGACATGGTTTGCATGTCTCAAACTTTTCAAAACGAGTGAGTCCAAAGATCCATCAACATGGAGCTTCTTCATGCGTTTCACACCAATATGACTTACATGGCAGTGCCACAAGTAAGTGGTACTATCATTACTATCTTATATCTTTTGGCATGAAAATGTGTATCACTACAATCGAGATTCAAGAACCATTCCTTTAGGTGCAAGACCATTGAAGGTATCTATTCAAATAAATATAGTAACCATTATTCTCCTTAAATGAATAACCGACATTGCGATAGACATAATCCAATCATGTCTATGCTCAACGCAAACACCAAATGACAATTATTTAGGTTTAACACCAATCTCGATGGTAGAGGGAGTGTGCGATGCTTGATCATATCAACCTTGGAAACACTTCCAACACGTATCGTCAACTCACCTTTAGCTAGTCTCCGCTTATTCCGTAGCTTTTATTTCGAGTTACTAACACTTAGCAACCGAACCGGTATCTTAATACCACGGTGCTACTAGGAGTACTAGTAAAGTACACATTAACATAATGTATATCCAATATACTTCTATCGACCTTGCCAGCCTTCTTATCTACCAAGTATCTAGGGTAATGCTGCTCCAAAGGCTGTTCCCCTTATTACGTAAGCACTTAGTCTCGGGTTTGGGTTCAACCTTGGGTTTCTTCACTAGAGCAGCAGCTGATTTGCCGTTTCATGAAGTATCCCTTCTTGCCCTTGCCCTTCTTGAAACTAGTGGTTTCACCAACCATCAACAATTGATGCTCCTTCTTGATTTCTACTTTCGTGATGTCAAACAATGCGAATACCTCAAGGATCATCATCTCTATCCTTGATATGTTATAGTTCATCACGAAGCTCTAGCAGCTTGGTGGCAATGACTTTGGAGAAACATCACTATCTCATCCTAAGATCAACTCCCACTCGATTCAAGTGATTGTTGTGCTCGGACAATCTGAGCACAAGCTCAACGATTGAGCTTTTCTCCCTTAGTTTGCAGGCTAAGAAGATTGTCGGAGGTCTTATACCTTTTGACGTGGGCACGAGCTTGAAATCCCAATTTCAGCCCTCGAAACATCTCATATGTTCCGCGACGTTTCGGAAAACGTCTTTGGTGCCTCAACTCTAAACCGTTTAACTGAACTATCATGTAGTTATCAAAACGTGTATGTCCGATGTTCGCAACATCCACAGACGACATTTGGGGTTCAGCACACTGAGCGGTGCATTAAGGACATAAGCTATTTACTGTCCGCATAATCGCCATCACAACTTTCAACTATATTTTCTCTAGGAACATATCTAAACATTGGAACTAAAGCGCGAAGCCACGTAAATAATTTGCAAAAGGTCTTTGACTATGTTCAAGATAATTAAGTTCATCTTATGAACTCCCACTCAGATAGACATCCCTCCGGTCATCTAAGTGATTACATGATCCGAGTCAACTAGGCCGTGTCCGATCATCACGTGAGACGGACTAGTCATCACCGTGAACATCTTCATGTTGATCGTATCTACTATACGACTCATGCTCGACCTTTCGGTCTCCGTGTTCCGAGGCCATGTCTGCACATGCTAGGCTCGTCAAGTTAACCCCAAGTGTTTCGCTGTGTAAATCTGTCTTACACCCGTTGTATGTGAACGTAAGAATCCATCACACCCGATCATCACGTGGTGCTTAGAAGTTTACTTAACTGTAGCAACGGTGCACAGTCCGTGGGAGAACACTTCTTGAAATTTGTGTAAGGGATCATCTTATTTACTACCGTCGTTCTAAGTAAACAAGATGCATAAACATAATAAACATCACATGCAATTATATAGTGACATGATATGGCCAATATCATTTTGCACCTTTTGATCTCCATCTTCGGGGCTCCACGATCATCATCGTCACCGGCATGACACCATGATCTCCATCATCATGATCTCCATCATCGTGTCTTCATGAAGTTGTCTCGCCAATTATTACTTCTACTACTATGGCTACCGGTTAGCAATAAAGTAAAGTAATTACATGGCGTTGTTTAATGACACGCAGGTCATACAATAAATAAAGACAACTCCTATATTCTCGCCGGTTGTCATACTCATCGACATGAAAGTCGTGGAATCCTATTACAAGAACATGATCAATCTCATACATCACATATCATTCATCACATTCTTCTTGGCCATATCACATCACATAGCATACCCTGCAAAAACAAGTTAGACGTCCTCTAATTGTTGTTTGCATGTTTTACGTGGCTGCTTTGGGTTTCTAGTGCCGAACGGACGGCACCTCCGCGTTCAACACACGTACAGCCCGGTGACGTCTCCCATGCCTTGATCCAGCAAGGAGAGAGGGAGAGGTTGAGGAAGACTCCATCCAGCAGAAGCACAACGGCGTGGTGGTGGTGGAGGAGCGTGGCAATCCTGCAGGACTTCGCCAAGCACCTACGGGAGAGGAGGAGGTGTCACGGGAGGGAGGGAGGCGCCAGGGCTCGGTGTGGATGCCCTCCTCCCTCCACTATATATAGGGGCAAGGGAGAGGGGAAGGCGCAGCCTTGCCCCTTCCTCCAAGGAAGGGGTGCGGCCAAGAGGGGGAGGAGTCCATCCTCCCAAGGCACCCCTGAGGTGCCTTCCCCTTGAGGACTCTTCCCTCCCAAGTTTCCTTGGCGCATGGGCCTCTTGGGCCTGGTGCCCTTGGCCCATATAGGCCAAGGCGCACCCCTACAGCCCATGTGGCCCCCGGCAGGTGGACCCCGGTGGACCCCGGACCCCTTTCGGCACTCCTGGTACAATACCGATAAAGTGCGAAACTTTTGGCGACCAAAATAGGACTTCCCATATATAAATCTTTACCTCCGGACCATTCCGAACTCCTCGTGACGTCCGGGATCTCATCCGGGACTCAACAACATTCGGTAACCACATACAAACTTCCTTTATAACCCTAGCGCCATCGAACCTTATGTGTAGACCCTACGGGTTCGGCAACCATGCACACATGACCGAGACGTTCTCCGGTCAATAACCAACAGCGGGATCTGGATACCCATGTTGGCTCCCACATGTTCCACGATGATCTCATCGGATGAACCACGATGTCAAGGACTCAATCGATCTCGTATACAATTCCCTTTGTCTAGCGGTATTGTACTTGCCCGAGATTCGATCGTCGGTATCCCGATACCTTGTTCAATCTCGTTACCGGCAAGTCTCTTTACTCGTTCCATAACACATCATCCCGTGATCAACCCCTTGGTCACATTGTGCACATTATGATGATGTCCTACTGAGTGGGCCCAGAGATACCTCTCCGTCACACGGAGTGACAAATCCCAGTCTCGATTCGTGCCAACCCAACGGACACTTTCAGAAATACCTGTAATGCACCTTTATAGTCACCCAGTTACGTTGTGACTTTTGGTACACCCAAAGCATTCCTACGGTATCCGGGAGTTGCACAATCTCATGGTCTAAGGAAAAGATACTTGACATTAGAAAAGCTTTAGCATACGAACCACGATCTTTGTGCTTGGCTTAGGATTGGGTCTTCTCCATCACATCATTCTCCTAATGATGTGATCCCGTTATCAACGACATCCAATGTCCATGGTCGTGAAACCGTAACCATCTATTGATTTAACGAGCTAGTCAACTAGAGGCTTACTAGGGACATGGTGTTGTCTATGTACCCACACATGTATCTGAGTTTCCTATCAATACAATTATAGCATGGATAATAAACGATTATCATGAACAAGGAAATATAATAATAAATAATATTATTATTGCCTCTAGGGCATATTTCCAACATCCAAATCACACAAACATCAATTTTTTATATAAAATTTCATGAACAAGAGGCTCACCACAAGGCGGTGCCGGCGACGGGACGGTGCGGGCGATCGACGGTGGTTACGATAGAGATTTAGAAGGCACTAAGTAAACCACACCTACATATGCAAACTAAGTGTTATTTTGACCTCAAATTGCATATAAATCAAATACTACCACATATAATTCCTCCCAAATTACTAAAACCCACAATTAATCACTATATAAACCAATGCAAGAGCTAATCTAGCAATGAGAGATGAAAGGACAAAGTTGCTAACCTTGGTGATCATTTGAATGGATGAGGGCCTGCAAATCTTGACAAATTTGGGGCAAATTTTGTGATGAACTTCGAGAGGAAGAAGGGAAGAACAGAGGAGAGGGAGAGGGGAAAGGGGAAGAACAGAAAAGGGTGGACGAAGGATTTATATAGAATGACATTTAGTACCGGTTCGTACCACGAACCGGTACTAAAAAGGTGCTGAAAGGGCCCCATTCTCGACAACATCCTGCCACCACTCTAATTAGTACCGGTTCGTGGCACGAACCGATGCTAAAGGTTTGCCACGAACCGGTACTAAAGAGCTCCTCCCGGCTAGCCGTTGGAACCGGCACTAATGGCCACATTAGTGCCGGTTCTGTTACAAACCGGGACTAATGTGTCTCACATTTGACCCTTTTTCTACTAGTGGGATTTGTAGAGGTGCCAGAGCTCGGTTTTGAAATAGAGATAAATTATATTTTGAGCGGCATACTTTCATTGTCAACATAACAACTTAAGAGATGACGATATCTTCCATGCTAAAAAAATTATAGGTGGTTCCCAAACAGAATGGTAAAGTTTATACTCCCCCTCCTCCACAAGCATCAATCCATGGCTTGCTCGAAACAACGAGTGCCTCCAACATTCAACGGGTCCTGTGGGGAGTTTTGTTTGCAATTATTTTGATTTAGTTTGCATAAAGCATGGGACTGGGCATCCCGGTGACCTGCCATTTTCTCGTGAGTGAGGAGCGGAGTCCACTCCTCTTGAGAATAACCCGCCTAACACGGAAGATAAGGGCAACCCTAGTTGATATATGAGCTATTCGAGCATGGAAAATAGAATGTTTATTTGAAGGTTTAGAGTTTGTCACATACAAATTTACTTGGAACGGCATGTAGATACCGCATATAGGAAGGTATGGTGGACTCATATGGAATAACTTTGGGGTTTAAGGGATTGGATACACAAACAGTATTCCCGCTTAGTACAAGTGAAGGCCAGCAAAAGACTGGGAAGCGACCAACTAGAGAGCGACAACAGTCATGAGCATGCACTAAAATTAATAAACATTCAATACAAGCATGAGTAGGATATAATCCACCATGAACATAAATATCGTGAAGGCTATGTTGATTTGTTTCAACTACATGCGTGAACATGTGCCAAGTCAAGTCACTTAAATCATTCAAAGGAGGATACCACCCCATCATACCACATCACAACCATTTTAATAGCATGTTGGCACGCAAGGTAAACCATTATAACTCATAGCTAATCAAGCATGGCACGAGCAACTATGATATCTAATTGTCATTGCAAACATATTTATTCATAATAAGCTGAATCAAGAACGATGGACTCATCATATTTACAAAAACAAAAGAGGTCGAGTTCATACCAGCTTTTCCCATCTCAGTCAGTCCATCATATGTCATCATAATTGCCTTTCACTTGCACGACCAAACGATGTGAATAATAATAAGAGTGCACGTGCATTGGACTAAGCTGGAATCTGTGAGCATTCAATAAACAGGAGAAGACAAGGCAATATGGGCTCTTGGTTAAATCAACAATGATGCATATAAGAGCCACTACAACAATTTAATCATGGTCTTCTCCTACTGACCCCCAAAGAAAAGAAATAAAAACTATTTACACGGGAAAGCTCCCAACAAGCAAAAGAAGAACGGGAAATATTTTTTTGGGTTTTCTTTTTAATTATTACTACTACAGCAGGAAAAATAAACTACTACTAATTTTTTTTGTTTTTCTTAAGGTTTATTAAACACACAAGAAGAAAGCAGGAAAAAGAAAATAAACTAGCATGGATATTACAGTGAAAGAGTATGAGCACCGACATCTAGCAATGAGTGTGTGTGAACATAAATGTAATGTCGGTGAGAAATACGTACCCCCCTAAGCTTTTGGCCGAAGTTGGTCTATTGCCAGGGATAGCCTGGCGGATACCCGTAGGTGTAGCCGGGTCGCATCTGCGATGAAGAATAGTTGGGATCATCTGTGATGAAGAGGACTCATCGCCATCGCTGGCAACCGCCTCCGGATCGCAAGAATAAACAGACTGTCGTGGGGGCTCATCTTGTGGTTCTGGTTCCGGGGCTGGTGCAGGATTCCGATAGGCTTGAACGGCCGCCCACGGAACGATGTGAGGGCCTGCAGACAAGTTAAACAAAGAGGGAGCAGGCAAAGTAATAGTCTCAGGGTGATGTTTATCAAAGTACAATTTATATTTAAGCTCCCCTTCCTTGCCCTTAACAAGAAAGTCATGCGCTAGCATACTCTTATAATCTAAATAAGCACGGGGCAACAATGTTTCTTCTTTCTCCAAATGCCTAATAGGTATCTCAAAATATTCAGCTAGGCGTCAAGCATAAATGCCTCCAAAGATGGGGCCCTTAGTACGGTTCAGACTTAACCGTCTAGCAACAATTCCACCCATACTAACAGAGTTATTGCGGTATAAACCATGGAACAAAATGATAATATCAGGAACACTAAGGTTTCCACAGTTCCCGCGACCAATCAAGCAACGACTAGCAAATGAGGCAAAGTAGCGTAAAACAGGAAAATGTATGCTAGTAATTCTTGCATCAGAAACCTTCCTGGTTTCTCCCACAGTGATGGTGTTAATAAAAGCTTCTACTTTGTTACGGTGTGGTTCATCTAAGGTACCCTCAAAGGGTATTTTGCAAACCTCGCAAAATTCAGCTAATGGCATCTCCTTAACAACGTCATATAAATGAAACTCTACTGATGGAGGTGATTTCTTAGGGAAAAAGTAGAAGTTTTGCACAAAAGTATTTGTGAGTAAGAGATACTGATGACGTTGGTCGCGGAGGAAGTTGGTGAGGCCAGCATTCTCAATCAATAAATAGAAATCCTCATAAATCCCGGCTCTCCTCAAGAAGTCATCGGAAGGCCATTCACACGGCCGGACCTCCGCAGTGCGAGGCAAATTAAATTTGGGCTTCTGCTCTTCTTCCTTTTGTTTTTCCTTCAAACTTCGGCTCGAAGAGCCCCTCAAAAATCTGTTCATTATTTTCTGAAACAATCTGAAATTTTAGTAACTTCAAACAAAAGTGAACCAACTTCAATAAAATTGATAGCAACTACTCCTACAAGTGCCTAGAGCCTATATCAAGCATTAGAACTACTTGGAACCATATAAATTAGACATGCAAGCTCAAGAACATGGTCACCTATGCAACACAAATTGCAATGAATAAAGCACTAGAACAAAAACTAATTGGACCAATGGAGGAGTCACATACCAAGGAACAATCTCCCCAAGCAGTTCTGCGAGAGGTTCTTTGAGCAAGGAGATCGAAAATCATAGCAAAAGTGGATGGAACTCGTGCTTGAGTTGGTTTTTCGGGTTTGTGTGAGGCAGAGGAAGAAGATGGGTGCAGGGATAAGTGGAGGAGGGCCACCATGGGCCCACGAGGCAGGGGGCGCGCCCAGGTGGGGTAGGGCGCGCCCTCCACCCTCTTGGCAGTGTGGCAGCTCCCTCATGTAATTTTTGCACTAAAAATCCTCAAATATTCCCGAAAAAATCATATTAAATTGGCACGGCATTCTGAGGACTTTTATTTTCGGGATATTTTTATATTGCACGGATAAGGAGACAGAAAGAAAATAATACTATTTTACTTTATTTCTACTAAATAACAGAAAATATAAAGAGGGTATAGAAGGTTGTGCTTCTAGTTTCATCCATCTCATGCTCATCAAAAGGAATCCACTAACAAGGTTGATCAGGTTTTGTGAGCAAACTCATTCCGACTGACATGGAACCGGAGAAATTTCGAATAACACTATGTTACCTCAACGGGATATGGACATCCCCAATAATAAGTATATCATATTTCTTGTTGATGAGGGAGAGGAAATTCAAAACCTCCAAATATAACCGATGGAAATTTTCCAATAGAGTTGATACTATAAACTTGAGGTTGTTTCCTCGGAAAGTGTACCATGTGCTCATTACCATTAATATGAAAAGTGACATTGCCTTTGTTGCAATCAATAACGGCCTCTGCAGTATTAAGGAAAGGTCTTCCAAGAATAATAGACATACTGTCATCCTCGGGAATATCAAGGATAACAAAGTCCGTTAAAATAGTAACGTTTGCAACAACAACAGGCACATCCTCACAAATACCGACAGGTATAGCAGTTGATTTATCAGCCATTTGCAAAGATATTTCAGTACGTGTCAACTTATTCAAATCAAGTCTACGGTATAAAGAGAGAGGCATAACACTAACACCGGCTCCAAGATCACATAAAGCAGTTTTAACATAATTTTTCTTAATGGAGCATGGTATAGTAGGTACTCCTGGATCTCCAAGTTTCTTTGGTATTCCACCCTTAAAAGTATAATTAGAAAGCATGGTGGAAATTTCAGCTTCCGGTATCTTTCTTTTATTTGTAACAATATCTTTTATATATTTAGCATAAGGATTCATTTTGAGCATATCACCAATCGCACGCAAAAAAGATAGGTCTAATCATTTCAGAAAAGCGCTCAAAATCCTCGTCATCCTTTTTCTTGGATGGTTTCGGAGGAAAAGGCATGGGTTTCTGAACCCATGGTTCCCTTTCTTTACCATGTTTCCTAGCAACGAAGTCTCTTTTATCATAACGTTGATTCTTTCATTGTGGGTTATGAAGATCAACAAAGAGGTTCAACTTCTACATCATTATCATTACTAGGTTGAGCATCATCATGAACATCATCATTAACATTTTCACTAGGTTCATGTTCATTACCGCAGTTGTGTTTCAAAGATCGGACATAGAGATATCATTTGGATTCTCGGTGGTTCGGCAATAGGTTCACTAGAAGTTTGCAAAGTCCTATCATTTTTCTTTTCTTCCTTTTAGAAGAACTAGGTACATCAATATTATTTCTCCGAGAATCTTGCTCGATTCTCTTAGGGTGGCCTTCAGGATACAAAGGTTCTGAGTCATTCTACCAGTTCTAGTAGCCACTCTAACAGCATAATCATTTTTCTTACTATTCATTTCATCAAGCACTTCTTTCTGAGCTTTAAGTACTTGTTCTACTTGAGTGGTAACCATAGAAACATGTTTGCTAACAAGTTTAAGTTCACCTCTAATATTAGCCATATAATCACCCAAGTGTTTAATAATATCGGAATCATATTTCAACTGTCTACCAAAATAAGCATTAAAGTTTTCTTGTTTGACAATAAATTTATCAGACTCATCGAAGCATTGCCTAGCAGACTTATAATGAGGAATATCACCTTCATCAAATCTATAGAGAGAATTTACCTTTACTACCTATGTCGGGTTATCGGGATCAGGAGGTTCTTCAATAAGTAATGGATCATTATCATAAGTTTCTTCAACAGGCGGTAGATTAAGACCAGGTATTTCTTCAATAGGTGGTAAATTCTTAACATCTTCAGCTTTAATACCTTTTTCTTTCATAGATTTCTTTGCCTCTTGCATATCTTCAGGACTGAAAAATAGAACACCTCTCTTCTTTGGAGTTGGTTTAGGAATAGGCTCAGTAATTGGCTCAGGAGCTGGCTCGGGAGTTGGCTCAGGAGGTGCCTAATTATTTGCATTTGTCAACATATTATTCAATAAAATTTCAGCTTCATCCGGTGTTCTTTCCCTGAAAAGAGAACCAGCACAACTATCCAACTATCCAGGTAATCTCTGGAAGCATCAGTTAGTCCATTATAAAAGATATCAAGTATTTCAGGTTTCTTAAGAGGATGATCAGGCAAAGCATTAAGTAACTTGAGAAGCCTCCCCCAAGCTTGTGGGAGACTCTCTTCTTTAATTTGCACGAAGTTGTATATTTCCCTCAAAGCAACTTGTTTGTTATGAGCAGGGAAATATTTAGCAGAGAAGTAATAAATCATATCCTGGGGACTATGCACACAACCAGGATCAAGAGAATTAAACCATATCTTAGCATCACCCATTAACGAGAACAGAAATATTTTGAGTATATAAAAGTAGCGCGATCTCTCATCATTAGTAAACAGGGCGGCTATATCATTTAACTTAGTAAGATGTGCCACAACAGTTTCAGATTCATAGCCATAAAAAGGATAAGATTCAACCAAAGTAATTATATCTGGATCAACAGAAAATTCATAATCCTTATCGGGAACACAAATAGGTGAAGTAGCAAAAGCAGGATCAGGTTTCATTCTGTCTCTAAGAGATTCTTTACTCCATTTAACTAGCAGCCTCTTAAGTTCGTATCTATCCTGGCAAGAAAAAATAGCTGCAGAAGATTCCATATCAAAAAGATAACCCTCGTGAATAAAGGTGCATATCTTCATCATCACTTTCATCAATATTATCAGTTTGAATAGTTTCTCTCTCTCTAGACCTAGAAATTTGTTCATCTAGAAATTCACCAAGGGACACAGTAGTATCAAGCATAGAAGTAGTTTCATCATAAGTATCATGCATAGCAGAAGTGGCATCATCAATAACATGCGACATATCGGAACGAATAGCAGAAACGGGTTTAGGTGTCGCTAGCTTACTCATAACAGAAGGTGAATCAAGTGCAGCGCTAGATGGCAGTTCCTTACCTCCCCTCGTAGTTGAGGGATAAATTTTTATCTTAGGGTCTCTCAAGTTCTTCATAGTGTCCAGCAGATATAAATCTCAAGTGACTCAAAGAATAGAGCTATGCTCTAAGAACGGGCGCCAGAAAAAGGTCTTGATAACCCACAAGTATAGGGGATCGCAACAGTTTTCGAGGGTAGAGTATTCAACCCAAATTTATTGATTCGACACAAGGGGAGCCAAAGAATATTCTCAAGTATTAGCAGCTGAGTTGTCAATTCAACCACACCTGGAAACTTAGTATCTGCAGCAAAGTGTTTAGTAGCAAAGTAATATGATAGTGGTGGCAACGGTAACAAAAGAGTAGTGCAAGCAATAGTAAATATTTTTGGTATTTTGTAGTGATTGTAACAATAGCAACGGGATAGTAAATAAGCGAGAAACAGTATATGGAAAGCTTGTAGGCACCGGATTAGTGATGGATAATTATGCCGGATGCGGTTCATCATGTAACAGTCATAACATAGGGTGACACGGAACTAGCTCCAATTCATCAATGTAATGTAGGCATGTATTCCGTATATAGTCATACGTGCTTATGGAAAAGAACTTGCATGACATCTTTTGTCCTACCCTCCCGTGGCAGCGGGGTCCTATTGGAAACTAAGGGATATTAAGGCCTCCTTTTAATTTAGAGCCGGAACAAATCATTAGCACATAGTGAATACATGAACTCCTCAAACTATGGTCATCACCAGGAGTGGTCCCGATTATTGTCACTTCGGGGTTGCCGGATCATAACACATAGTAGGTGACTATAGACTTGCAAGATAGGATCAAGAACACACATATATTCATGAAAACATAATAGGTTCAGATCTGAAATCATGGCACTCGGGCCCTAGTGACAAGCATTAAGCATAGCAAAGTCATAACAACATCAATCTAAGAACATAGTGGATACTAGGGATCAAACCCTAACAAGACTAACTCGATTACATGATAAATCTCATCCAACCCATCACCGTCCAGCAAGCCTACGATGGAATTACTCACGCACGGCGGCGAGCATCATGAAATTGGTGATGGAGGATGGTTGATGATGACGACGACGACGAATCCCCTCTCCTGAGCCCCGAGCGGACTCCAGATCAGCCTCCCGAGAGGTTTTAGGGCTTGGCGGCTCCGTGATCGTAAAAAAACGCGATGATTTCTTCTCTCTGATTTTTTTTCTCCCGAAAGCCAATAAATAGAGTTGGAGTTGGCGTCCGAGGGTTTCCAAGGGGCCCACGAGGTAGGGGGCGCGCCCAGGAGGGGGGGCGCCCCCCACCTTCGTGGACAGGGTGTGGGCCCCCTGGTCTTCCTTTGGCGAGGATTTATTATTATTTATTCTAAGATATTCCGTGGAGTTTCAGGTCATTCCGAGAACTTTTGTTTTCTGCACATAAAACAACATCATGGCAATTCTGCTGAAAACAGCGCCAGTCCGGGTTAGTTCCATTCAAATCATACAAGTTAGAGTCCAAAACAAGGGCAAAAGTGTTTGGAAAAGTAGATACGACGGAGACGTATCAGCGGAGTGCCGCCACGCGCCGGAGAAGGAGGCCGACTGCCCTGATCGACACTCGCCGGAGGAGGAGGTGGTGGAGGAGGCGGAGTGCCCTGACTCGCCGGAGGAGGAGGCGGTGGAGGAAGCGGCGTGCCCTGACTCTCCGGAGGAGGAGGAGGAGGCGTCCAGTTTGGAAACTTGATGAACTCCTTCCGCCATAGGCATGGAGTCTTCAGAGCATAACCCAGCTGAGTCTCCCCTTCACCGGTAGGGTGGTCAAGCTGGAGGTCCTCAAATCCCTCTGTTATTTCGTCCACCGTCACCCTAGGATATCCTTCTGGAATCGGACGACAGTGAAAAGTTGCGCCGGGTTCAGAAGGTCGAACTTGGCCGACATCCGCCTTGACTTTTAAGTTCTGCCATTGCACCATAAGGTGGCAATTTTGAGACTCCGTGATAAAATCCACGGGGTAGCTAGCAGGAGCCGTCAAGACATGCTCCGGCTGAAGCAGCTCGGTGGAAGCCACGCTGCTTCTCCACTGAGATGGCGGGGTAGCTTCGGGGGAAGCTTCGGCAGGTCGTTTGCTGCGATCTGTTTCTCATTCCTCTAGCCCTTGTACCCTTTCGTGCAGTGCCTGCAGTTGGCTCTGCTTCAGTTTCTTCCTCCTCTCCTGGGTTTTGTAACCCCCTGCGTCCGGAAAACCAACCTTCCATGGAATGGAGCTGGCGTGCCTCGTGGTCCGTCCAGGGTGCTCAGATTCCCGAGGGCCATTGTGAGCTCGTCCTTCTCCTGTTCGAACGAACGTCCCTTGCTGCGCTGCATCGATATAGTGCCGAAGCCTCTTGGTGGTATTTTCAGTTGCTCGTCCGTCAATGGCACTTCCTCGATGAGGTCCAAGGTTCCGCCAGCCCGAAGAACCAAGTCCGGCAACGGTCTGGCCAGTTCATTATCTCTCGTTCGATCCCTTTATCAAGCAGATCATTCTCAGCCTTGGACCACTTAGGCCGGGCTTTGAGGTAGCCAGCTGACCCCGTGCGATGGTGAAACTTCTTCTTCGCAGCATTTTGCTTGTTTGTCACCGACATCTTCTTACTCTTTTCTGATGTCTTGTGGGCCACAAATGCGGGCCAGTGATCTCTGATCTTCTCATATTTGCCGATGAATTCTGGTGTCTCTTATTTGTCGACAAACTTGTTCAGCTCTTTCCTCCACCTCCTGAATAGGCTTGCCATCTTCTTAAGAGCACAAGACTTGATTAATTGCTCTTTAACTGGCTTCTCCGGATCCTCCTCTGGCGGTAGGGTGAAATTTTCCTTCAGCTCAGTCCAAAGATCATCTTTCTGCATATCATTGACATAAGACACCTCAGGGTCTTCCTCCTTAGGCTTAGACCATTGGTGGATGCTGATCGGGATCTTGTCCCTAACAAGAACCCCACACTGAGCAGCAAATGTGTTCTTTGTCTGGATGGGTTCATTCGGTTCGCTGTCGGGCGCGATTGTTGTGATCTCAAACCTTTCATCCGAGGTCAACTTTTTCTTCGGGCCTCGTCTCCTTACCGAAGTTGTGCTCGATCCGGAGGGCTAGAAAAGAGAAGAAAGACGAGAGTTAATTAATATGTGTACATATACCAAGACAATGAATGCATCAATTAACTAGTCAGCACGGGCTTAACTAATATATATATACCTGGCCGGACTCGGTTCGGTCACCGAGCAACAAGACGGTCTCCTTCTTGTACCTACTTTGGGTCACCGGAGCCATCATGAACATAGCCCTCTTCTTGTACCGACATTAATGGGCCGGAGCCATCATGAACATAGCCCTCTTCTTCACCCAGTCCTTCTTGACCATCGGTGTCGTTGAGAAATGACGCAACTACATCACTTCCTTGTGCGATTATGTCCCCCAACATCGCTTACATTTGCTTCGTCCTCGGAGTGCTCCATAGTTTCTGCAAATATTTACAACATGTCAATTATTATTCAAACATGGTACATATGGATATATATTAGTGGCAAACGTAGAACTAGCTAGCTAATCACAATAAGGAATCATATTAATTAGTGGCCTCGACGCTGCTTCTCTAGGGTTTGGGGTGGCCTCGAGAACGCTTCAAGGAGGGGGTAATATCGACAACCCATTTAGATACATACACGGAAAATAATCTTATCGGGAGGGGGTATATCAATTTCCCCCCATGTTTTAAAGTTATCGGGAGGGGTTTATATCGACAACGCATTTACATAATGCATATGGGAAAATAATATTACCGGGGAGGTATATCGACCCCCACATGTTGAAGTTATCGAGAGGGGGTATATCGACCCCCACGTGTTGAAGTTATCGAGGGGTATATCCCCCACGTGTTGAAGTTATCGGGAGGTATATCGACCCCCTCGTGTTGAAGTTATCGAGGGGGTATATCGACCCCCCACGTGTTGAAGTTATCGGGAGTTTATATCGACACGACATAATGCTCATGAAAATAATATTATCGGGAGGGGGTATATCAATTTCCCCCACGTGTTGAAGTTATCGGAGGGGTATATGGACTATTTACGCACCGATAAAACATAAGAAAACGAAGAAGAAATAAAAAGAGGAGAAGAAGAAAGGAATAGAGGACAAGATCGAAGAAAAAAAAGAAGAACAAAAAAGAGGAGAAGAAGAAAAAATAGAAATTTTTTCTATTTTTTCTTCTTCTTCTCCTCTTCCTTTTCTTCCTCTCCTCTTCTTCTCCTCTTCCTTTTCTTCCTCTCCTCTTCTTCTCCTTTTTCTTCTTCATATTTTCCTTTTTCCACTCCTAAATAAATAAAACTTTTCTAAAAATGAAATTAACCTAAAATGTACTAAATCAGAGAACATATATAGGTAATCCTTTTCTAAATATATAAATCTAACTTTTGCATATATGAACATATATACACAGAGAACATACAAACATATATACATTTTTATAAAAAGCAAAATACAAATCATCATATATATGAAAAAAATCTGAAAAGAAGCAATATACACAATACATATACTCACATATATACATATATATATAATCTGAAAAAAACAAGCATGTAATATAAGAAAAAAAACAGGGGAGGGGCGCCGGCCGGACCAACGGAGGGGCAGGGGCGCGGGTTCGGCGGCGAGGACGGCAACGGGGCAGGGGGCGCGCGTTCGGCGGCGAGGACGGCGACGGGGCCTTCACGACGACTGGCGAGGAAGGGGGCGGAGCAGGGCGACGGCGATGACGGAAGGGGCGGGCAGACGGCCGGGCAGGGCGGCGAGCGATGAAGGCTGGCGAGGGCACGGGCGACGGCGAAGGCGGGCGGCGCACCTCGGGCGGCTAGGGAGGTGACGGCGACGGGGCAGGCAAGGCCGAGGAGCAGCGCAGCAGCCTGGCGGCGTTGGAGAGAAGAATGGCGGGTGGGGGGAAATTTCCCAAGTGTTTGGTTATATAGCAAAGGCTTTAGTCCCTGTTCGTGGAAAAAACCGGGACCAATGCCCCCCTTTAGTCCCGGTTGGTGCCACCAACCGGGAGCAAATGCCTCTTTTCAGCAGCCCAAAGGGTGAGAAGGCGTTTTGCCCCGGTTGGTGGCAACAACCGGGACCAAAGGCCTTGTGCTGGAACTGGCGCTATGCGATGGGATGTTTAGTCCCACCTCGCTAGCCGAGAGGGCTCGACAGTGGTTTATAAGCGCTGCCGCGCTGACCACTTCGAGCTCCTCTCAAATGCAGGCTTATGGGCCTAGAGCAACTTATTTGCACAGGCTCACTGGGCCTCTGCGGGCCTGAATCTCGGCCCATGGTAGGGTTTCTAGTCGTATTCAGGCCATGGGGGCCCAGTAGGAGTCACTTTTTTTTGTTTCTTTGTTTTCTTTATTAATTGTTGCTATTTTTATTTTTTCAGTTTTTTTGTTTTGTTTTCTGCATTATTTATTTTCTTTTGTTTTTTGCTTTATTTTTTTAATTCTTTTTCTTTTTAGTTTTAGAAAAATTATAAACTTTCAGTTAGTGCCATTAGTTTTCAAATTTGAAAACACTTTTTTTGTTTTTTGTTTTCTTTGTTGCTTTATTTATTTTATTTTGTTTCTACTTACAACAAAATACTTATTGTTGCTATTTTTATTTTGTTTCCAGTTTTTTGTTTTGTTTTCTCCATTATTTATTTTCTTTTGTTTTTTGCATTATTTATTTGGTTTCTGAATTATTTATTTATTTTCGTGCGTGGAACCGGGACCAAAAGGTCTGCATTTAACCGGGACCAATGGCCCACGTGGCTGCCCTCTTGAGAGTGTTCTTGGTGAGAACATAGTTGACAAGGAGTGAACCGGGATTAATGGTATTACGAGGGCCGAACCATAAGACATTAAATCATTTCAAATGAACTCTGAAAAATTTGAAAGTTGGCATGGTATCATAATTTCACCCACATAGCATGTGCATGTACAAAACGAACAATGGTATCATACTCGTCTGTTACAAAGTTGGCATGGTATCATCATAATAGTTATGGAGAAAGCCTTCACTTTTTCTTCGCTTGTGTCATTTGCTTATTGCGCCGTAACCATGGATAATCTTCATCGTTTATCAGGATGCTGGGGTCAGCCTTGACTTTGAAGGGAGGAATTTCATGAAACTTTTCATAATCTTCAGACCTGTCTATCTTGCCCTCCACTCCCACGATGTCCCTTTTTCCTGAAAGAACTATGTGGCGCTTTGGCTCATTGTATGATGTATTCACTTCCTTATCTTTTCTTTTTCTCGGTCTGGTAGACATGTCCTTCACATAGATAACCTGTGCCACATCATTGGCTAGGACGAACAGTTCTTCAAAGGTACCCAAGATTTTTCAGATCCACTGTTGTCATTCCGCATCGTGGGTCTACCTGCACTCCCACCTCTGACAGATGACCCAGTTGCATTTAAACAAAGGGACCTCAAAATCTACTCCGTAGTCAAGTTCCCATATGTCCACTATGTAACCATAATATGTGTCCTTTCCCCTCTCGGTGGCTGCATCAAAGCGGACACCGCTGTTTTGGTTAGTGCTCTTTTGATCTTGGTTGATCATGTAAAATGTATTCCAATTTATCTCGTATCCTTTGCAAATCATTACAGTCGAAGATGGTCCCCTGGACAACAAGTACAGCTCATCACAAACAGTGTTGTCACCTCTGAGACGTGTTTCCAACCAACTGCTGAAAGTCCTGATGTGTTCACATGTAATCTAGTCGTCGCACTGCTCCGGGTGTTTGGAGCACAGACTGTTCTTGTGTTCATCGACATACGGGGTCACCAAGGTAGAGTTCTGTAGAACTGTGTAGTGTGCTTGAGACCAAGAATATCCGTCCCTGCATATAATTGAGTCCCTTCCAAGCGTGCCTTTTCCAGTCAGTCTCCCCTCATACCGCGATTTAGGGAGACCTATCTTCTTAAGGCCAGGAATGAAGTCAACACAAAACCCGATGACATCCTTTGTTTGATGGCCCATGGAGATGCTTCCTTCCGGCCTAGCAGTTACGGACATATTTCTTTGGGACTCCATGAACCTCTCAAAGGGGAACATATTGTGTAGAAATACGGGCCCCGTAATGACAATCTCGCCGACTAGATGAACTAGGACGCAAGGCGTCATGATATTGAAGAAGGATGGTGGGAACACCAGCTCGAAACTGACAAGACATTGCGCCACATCACTCCTTAGCATTGGTACGATTTCTGGATCGATCACCTTCTGAGATATTGCATTGAGGAATGGACTTAGCTTCACAATGGCTAATCGGACGTTTTCCAGTAGAAGCCCCGTCAATGCAACTGGAAGCAGTTGCGTCATAATCACGTGGCAGTCATGAGACTTTAGGTTCTGGAACTTTTTCTCTGGCATATTTATTATTCCCTTTATATTCGACGAGAAGCCAGTCGGGACCTTCATACTGAGCAGGCATTCAAAGAAGAATTCTTTCTCTTCTTTCGTAAGAGCATAGCTGGCAGGACCTTCATACTGCTTCAGAGGCATGTCGTCTTTTTCGTGCAAGAGTTGCAGGTCCTCCCGTGCCTCAGGTGTATCTTTTGTCTTCCCATACACGCCCAAGAAGCCTAGCAGGTTCACGCAAAGGTTCTTTGTCACGTGCATCACGTTGATCGAAGAGTGGACCTCTAGGTCTTTCAAGTAGGATAGGTCCCAAAATATAGATTTCTTCTTCCACATGGGTGCGTGTCCCTCAGCGTCATTCGGAACAGCTAGTCCGCCGGGACCCTTTCCAAAGATTACGTGTAAATCATTGACCATAGCAAGTACGTGATCGCCGGTACGCATGGCGGGCTTCTTCCGGTGATCTGCCTCGCCTTTGAAATGCTTGCCTTTCTTTCGACATTGATGGTTGGTCGGAAGAAATCGACGATGGCCTGTACACGCGTTCTTCCTGCAGCTTCCCAGGTATATACTATCAGTGTCAAGTAAACAGTGCGTGCATGCGTGGTATCCCTTGTTTGTCTGTCCTGAAAGGTTACTCAGAGCGGGCCAAACGTTGATGGTCACGAACAGCAATGCCTTTAGGTCAAATTCCTCCTATTTGTGCTCATCCCACGTACGTACACCGGTTCAATGCCACAGCTGTAGAAGTTCTTCAACTAATGGCCTTAGGTACACATCAATGTCGTTGCCGGGTTGCTTAGGGCCTTGGATGAGAACTGGCATCATAATGAACTTCCGCTTCATGCACATCCAAGGAGGATGGTTATACTGTTGGGGAACGTAGTAATTTCAAAAAATTTCCTACGCACACGCAAGATCATGGTGATGCATAGCAACGAGAGGGGAGAGTGTGTCCACGTATCCTCGTAGACCAAAAGCGGAAGCGTTATGACAACGCGGTTGATGTAGTCGTACGTCTTCACGATCTGACCGATCCAAGTACCGAACGTACGGCACCTCCGTGTTCAGCACACGTTCAGCTCGATGACGATCCCCGGACTCCGATCCAGCAGGGTGTCGGGGATGAGTTCCACAAGACGACGGTGTGGTGACGATGATGATGCTTCATCGGCGCAGGGCTTCGCCTAAACTCCGTGACGATATGACCGAGGTGGAATATGGTGGAGGGGGGCACCGCACACGGCTAAGGAACAATCCGTAGATCAACTTGTGTGTTCTAGGGTGCCCCCCTGCCCCCGTATATAAAGGAGCAAGGGGGGGTGCGGCCGGCCCTAGGAGGAGGCGCGCCGGAGGAGTCCTACTCCCACCGGGAGTAGGACTCCCCCCTTTTCCTAGTTGGATTAGGACTTGGGGGGAGGGAAAGAGGAAAGGGGGGCGCCGCCCCCCCTTCCTTGTCCTATTCGGACTAGGGGGAGGGGACGCGCGGCCTGCCCTGGCCGGCCCTCCTCTTCTCCCTCATGGCCCACTAAGGCCCATTAACCCCTGGGAGGGTTCCGGTAACCCCGTGTTAGGTAAAATCCCGATTTCACCCTAACTATTCCGAAGTCCAAACATAGGCTTCCAATATATCAATCTTCATGTCTCGACCATTTCGAGACTCCTCGTCATGTCCATGATCACATCCGGGACTCCGAACAAACTTCAGTACATCAAAACTCATAAAACTGTCATCGTAACGTTAAGCGTGCGGACCCTACGGGTTCGAGAACTATGTAGACATGACCTAGAACTATTCTCGGTCAATAACCAATAGTGGAACCTGGATGTTCATATTGGTTCCTACATTTTCTACGAAGATCTTTATCGGTCAAACCGCATAACAACATACGTTGTTCCCTTTGTCATCGGTATGTTACTTACCCGAGATTCGATCGTCGGTATCCAATACCTAGTTCAATCTCGCTATCGCAAGTCTTTTACTCGTTCCGTAATACATCATTTCATAACTAACTCATTAGTTACAATGCTTGCAAGGCTTAGGTGATGAGTATTACCGAGAAGGCCCAGAGATACCTCTCCGACAATCGGAGTGACAAAACCTAATCTCAAATTATGCCAACTCAACATATACTTTTGGAGACACACAGAGAGTACCTTTATAATCACCCGATTACGCCAGGACGTTTGGTAGCACACAAATTG
The DNA here is from genome assembly GCA_021605145.1 of Aegilops bicornis. Classification (NCBI taxonomy): domain Eukaryota; kingdom Viridiplantae; phylum Streptophyta; class Magnoliopsida; order Poales; family Poaceae; genus Aegilops; species Aegilops bicornis. The sequence goes on along the minus strand of CM038671.1, from coordinate 42,604,197 downwards.
TTCCTCCGGTAAACGGGAGTTGCATAATCTCATAGTTGCAGGAACTTTGTATAAGTCATGAAGAAAGCAATAGCAACATACTAAACGATCAAGTGCTAAGCTAACGGAATGGGTCAAGTCAATCACATCATTCTCCTAATGATGTGATCCCGTTAATCAAATGACAACTCATGTCTATGGTTAGGAAACATAACCATCTTCGATTAACGAGCTAGTCAAGTAGAGGCATACTAGTGACACTATGTTTGTCTATGTATTCACACATGTATTATGTTTCCGGTTAATACAATTCTAGCATGAATAATAAACATTTATCATGATATAAGGAAATAAATAATATCTTTATTATTGCCTCTAGGGCATATTTCCTTCAGTCTCCCACTTGCACTAGAGTCAATAATCTAGATTACACAGTAATGATTCTAACACCCATGGAGTCTTGGTGATGATCATGTTTTGCTCGTGAGAGAGGCTTAGTCAACGGGTCTGCAACATTCAGATCCGTATGTATCTTGCAAATCTCTATGTCTCCCACTTGGACTTGGTCCCGAATGGAATTGAAGCGTCTCTTGATGTGCTTGGTCCTCTTGTGAAATCTGGATTCCTTTGCCATGTCAATTGCAACAGAATTGTCACAGAAGATCTTCATTGTCCTGATGCACTAGGTATAACACCTAGATCGGAAATGAACTCCTTCATCCGCACTCCTTCATTTGCTGCTTCCAAGCAGCTATGTACTCCGCTTCACATGTAGATCCCGCCACGACGCTTTGTTTAGAACTGCACCAACTTACAGCTCCACCGTTTAATAAAAATACGTATCCGGTTTGCGATTTAGAATCGTCCGGATCAGTGTCAAAGCTTGCATCGACGTAACCCTTTACGACAAGCTCTTTGTCACCTCCATAAACGAGAAACATATCCTTAGTCCTTTTCAGGTATTTCAGGATATTCGTGACCGCTGTCCAAAGGATCCACTCTGGATTACTTTGGTACCTCCCTGCTAAGCTAATAGCAAGGCACACATCAGGTCTGGTACACAGCATTGCATACATGATAGAGCCTATGGCTGAAGCATAGGGAACTCCTTTCATTTTCTCTCTATCTTCTGCAGTGGTCGGGCATTGAGTCTGACTCAATCTTACACCTTGTAATACAGGCAAAAACCATTTCTTTGCCTGATCCATATTGAACTTTTTCAAGACTTTATCAAGGTATGTGCATTGTGAAATTCCAATCAAGCGTCTTGATCTATCTCTACAGATCTTGATGCCCAATATGTAAGCAGCTTCACCGAGGTCCTTCATTGAAAAACTTTTATTCAAGTATCCTTTTATGCTATCCAGAAATTCTATATCATTTCCAATCAACAATATGTCGTCCACATATAATATTAGAAATGCTACAGAGCTCCCACTCACTTTCTTGTAAATACAAAGCTTCTCCAAAAGTCTCAGATAAAACCATATGCTTTGATCACACTATCAAAGCGTTTATTCCAACTCCGAGAGGCTTGCACCGGACAATAGATTGATCGTTGGAGCTTGCACACTTTTTTAGCTCCTTAGGATCGATAAAACCTTCCGGTTGCATCATATACAACTCTTCTTCCGTAAATCCATTCAGAAATGCAGTTTTGACATCCATCCGCCATATTTCATAATCATAAAATGCGGCGATTGCTAACATGATTCAGACAGACTTAAGCATCGCGACGGGTGAGAAGGTCTCATCGTAGTCTACTCCTTGAACTTGTCGAAAACCTTTTGCAACTAGTCGAGCTTTGTAAACAGTAACATTACCGTCGGGCCTTCTTCTTCTTGATTATCAATTTATTCTCTTTTTCTTGCCGACGATGTGGCAAGTCTACCAAAGTACACACTTTGTTCTCATTCATGGATCTCATCTCAGATTTCATGTCTTCATGACATTTTTCGGATTCTGGGCTCACCAACGCTTCTTCATAGTTCGTAGGTTCACCATGATCTAGTAGCATGACTTCAGAATAGGATTACCGTACCACTGCAGTGCGGATTTTATTCTGGTTGATCTCTGAAGTTCAAGAATAACTTGATCTGAAGTTTCATGATCATCATCATTAACTTCCTCATTTACTGGTGTAGGTGTCACAGGAACCGATTTATGTGATGAACTACTTTCCAATAAGGGAGCTGGTACTGTTACCTCATCAAGTTCTACTTTCCTCCCACTCACTTCTTTCGAGAGAAACTCCTTCTCTAGAAAGGATCCATTCTTGGCAACGAATGTCTTGCCTTCAGATCTGTGATAGAAGGTATACCCAATTGTCTCCTTTGGGTATCCTATGAAGACACATTTTTTCGATTTGGGTTCAAGCTTATCAGGTTGAAGCTTTTTCACATAAGCATCGCAACCCCAAACTTTCAGAAACACTAACTTTGGTTTCTTGCCAAACCATAGTTCATAAGGTGTCGTCTCAACGGATTTTGATGGTGCCCTATTTAACGTGAATGCGGCCGTCTCTAAAGCATAACCCCAAAACGATAGCGGTAAATCGGTAAGAGACATCATAGATCGCACCATATCTAGTAAAGTACGATTACGACGTTCGGACACACCATTACGTTGTGGTGTTCCAGGTGGTGTGAGTTGCGAAACTATTCCGCATTGTTTCAAATGTAGACCAAACTCGTAAATCAAATATTCTCCTCCACGATCAGATCGTAGAAACTTTATTTTCTTGTTACGATGATTTTCAACTTCACTCTGAAATTCTTTGAACTTTTCAAATGTTTCAGATTTATGCTTCATTAAGTAGATATTTCCGTATCTTCTTAAATCATCTGTGAAGGTGAGAAAATAACGATATCCGCCACGAGCTTCAACATTCTTCGGACCACATACATCTGTATGTACGATTTCCAACAAATCTGTTGCTCTCTCCATACAACCGGAGAACGGTGTTTTAGTCATCTTGCCCATGAGGCACGGTTCGCAAGTACCAAGTGATTCATAATCAAGTGGTTCCAAAAGTCCATCAGTATGGAGTTTCTTCATGCGCTTTACACCGATATGACCTAAACGGTAGTGCCACAAATAAGTTGCACTATCATTATCAACTCTGCATCTTTTGGCTTCGACATTATGAATATGTGTATCAGTACTATCGAGATTCAATAAGAATAGACCACTCTTCAAGGGTGCATGACCATAAAAGATATTACTCATATAAATAGAACAACCATTATTCTCTGATTTAAATGAATAACCGTCTCGCATTAAACAAGATCCAGATATAATGTTCATGCTCAACGCTGGCACCAAATAACAATTATTTAGGTCTAAAACTAATCCCGAAGGTAGATGTAGAGGTAGCGTGCCGACCGCGATCACATTGACTTTGGAACCGCTTTCCCACACGCAACGCCACCTCGCCCTTTGCTGCTCGCTTATTCCGTAGTCCCTGTTTCGAGTTGCAAATATTAGCAATGTAACCAGTATCAAATACCAGTGCTCTGCGAGCTCTAGTAAGGTACAAATCAATAACATGTATATCACATATACCTTTGTTCACCTTGCCATCCTTCTTATCCGCCAAATACTTGGGGCAGTTCCGCTTCCATGACCAGCTTGCTTTGGCAAGAGAAGCACTCAGTTTCAGGCTTAGGTCCAGACTTGGGTTTCTTTTTCTTGAGCAGCAACTTGCTTGCTGTTCTTCTTAAAATTCCTTCTTCTTTCCTTTGCCCTTTTCTTGAAACTAGTGGTCTTGTTGACCATCAACACTTGATGCTCCTTCTTGATTTCTACCTCCGCAGCTTTTAGCATTGCGAAGAGCTCGGGAAGTGTCTTGTTCATCCCTTGCATATTATAGTTCATCACGAAGCTCTTGTAGCTTGGTGGCAGTGATTGGAGAATTCTGTCAATGACACTATCATCCGGAAGATTAACTCCCAGTTGAATCAAGTGATTATTATACCCCGACATTTTGAGTATATACTCACTAATGTAACTATTCTCCTCCATCTTGCAGCTATAGAACTTATTGGAGACTTCATATCTCTCAATCCGGCATTTGCTTGAAATATTAACTTCAACTCCTGGAACATCTCATATGCTCCATGACGCTCAAAACGTCGTTGAAGACCCGGTTCTAAGCCGTAAAGCATGGCACACTAAACTATAGAGTAGTCATCAGCTTTGCTCGCCAGACGCTCACAACTTCTCGGCGTTGCTCTGCAAAGAGGTCCGGCACCCAGCGGTGCTTCCAGACGTAATTCTTACGTGCAGGCAGCAATGAGGATAATCCTCAAGTTACGGACCCAGTCCGTAATTGCTACCATCATCTTTCAACTTTGCTTTCTCAAGGAACGCATTAAAATTCAACGGAACAACAAAGACGAGCCATCTATCTACAACAAATATAGATAAGCAAAATACTATCAGGTGCTAAGTTCATGATAATTTTAAGTTCAATTAATCATATTATTTAAGAACTCCCACTTAGACAGACATATCTCTAGTCATCTAAGTGAACACGTGATCCAAGTCAACTAAACCATAACCGATCATCACGTGAGATGGAGTAGTTTTCAATGGTGAACATCACTATGTTGATCATATCTACTATATGATTCACGCTCGACCTTTCGGTCTCCGTGTTCCGAGGCCATATCTGCATATGCTAGGCTCATCAAGTTTAACTTGAGTATTCTGCGTGTGCAAAACTGGCTTGCACCCGTTGTAGATGGACGAGAGCTTATCACACCCGATCATCACATGGTGTCTTGGCACTCTGAACTTTGGCAACGGTGCATACTCGTGGAGAACACTTCTTGATAATTTTAGTGAGAGATCATCTTAAAATGCTACCGCCAATCAAAGCAAGATAAGATGCATAAAGGATAAACATCACATGCAATCAATATAAGTGATATGATATGGCCATCATCATCTTGTGCTTGTGATCTCCATCTCCGAAGCACCATCATGATCACCATCGTCACCGACGCGACACCTTGATCTCCATCGTAGCGTCGTTGTCGTCTCGCCAACTATTGCTTCTACGACTATCGCTACCGCTTAGTGATAAAGTAAAGCAATTACATGGCGTTTGCATTTCATACAATAAAGCGACAACCATATGGCTTTCGCCATTGCCGATAACTCGGTTAAGAAACATGATCATCTCATACAATAAAATATAGCATCACGTCTTGACCATATCACATCACAACATGCCCTGCAAAAACAAGTTAGACGTCCTCTACTTTGTTGTTGCAAGTTTTACGTGGCTGCTACGGGCTGAGCAAGAACCGTTCATACCTACGCATCAAAACCACAGCGATAGTTTGTCAAGTTGGTGATGTTTTAACCTTCACAAGGACCGGGCGTAGCCACACTCGGTTCAACTAAAGTGAGAGAGACAGACACCCACCAGTCACCTTTAAGCAACGAGTGCTCGCAGCGGTGAAACCAGTCTCGCGTAAGCGTACGCGTAATGTCGGTCCGGGCCGCTTCATCTCACAATACCGCTGAACCAAAGTATGACATGCTGGTAAGCAGTATGACTTGTATTGCCCACAACTCACTTGTGTTCTACTCGTGCATATAACATCAACGCATAAAACCAGGCTCGGATGCCATTTGTTGGGGAACGTAGTAATTTCAAAAAATTCCTACGCACACGCAAGATCATGGTGATGCATAGCAACGAGGGGAGAGTGTGTCCACGCACTCGTGAGACCGAAAGCGGAAGCGTTATGTAAACGAGGTTGATGTAGTCGCTCGTCTTCACGATCAGAGCGATCCAAGTACCGAACGACGGCACCTCCGTGTTCAGCACACGCTCAGCTCGATGACGATCCCGGACTCCGATCCAGCAGGGTGTCGGGATGAGTTCCACAAGACGACGGCGTGGTGACGATGATGATGCTCATCGCGCAGGCTTCGCCTAAACTCCATGACGATATGACCGAGGTGGAATATGGTGGAGGGGCACCGCACATGGCTAAGGAACGATCCGTAGATCAACTTGTGTGTTCTAGGGTGCCTCCCTGCCTCAGATATAAAGGAGCAAGGGGGTGCGGCCGCCCTAGGAGGAGGTGCGCCGAGGAGTCCTACTCCCACCGAGTAGGACTCCCCCTTTCCTAGTTGGATTAGGACTTGGGGACGGAAAGAGGAAAGGGGCGCCCCCCTTCCTTGTCCTATTCGGACTAGGGGAGGGGCGCGGCCTGCCCTGGCCGCCCTCCTCTTCTCCCTCATGGCCCACTAAGGCCCATTAACCCCGGAGGGTTCCGGTAACCCCGGTGTTCAAGAAAATCGATTTCACCCGGAACTATTCCGAAGTCCAAACTTAGGCTTCCAATATATCAATATTTATGTCTCGACCATTTCGAGACTCCTCGTCATGTCCATGATCACGTCCGGGACTCCGAACAAACTTCGGTACATCAAAACTCATAAAACTGTCATCGTAACGTTAAGCGTGCGGACCCTACGGGTTCGAGAACTATGTAGACATGACCTAGAACTATTCTCGATCAATAACCAATAGTGGAACCTGGATGTTCATATTGGTTCCTACATTTTCTACGAAGATCTTTATCGGTCAAACCGCATAACAACATACGTTGTTCCCTTTGTCATCGGTATGTTACTTGCCCGAGATTCGATCGTCGGTATCCAATACCTAGTTCAATCTCGTTACCGGCAAGACTCTTTACTCGTTCCGTAATACATCATTTCATAACTAACTCATTAGTTACAATGCTTGCAAGGCTTAGGTGATGAGTATTACCGAGAAGGCCCAGAGATACCTCTCCGACAATCGGAGTGACAAAACCTAATCTCGAATTATGCCAACTCAACATATACTTTTGGAGACACCTGAGAGTACCTTTATAATCACCCGATTACGTTGTGACGTTTGGTAGCACACAAAGTGTCCCTCCGATAAACGGGAGTTGCATAATCTCATAGTTGCAGGAACTTTGTATAAGTCATGAAGAAAGCAATAGCAACATACTAAACGATCAAGTGCTAAGCTAACGGAATGGGTCAAGTCAATCACATCATTCTTCTAATGATGTGATCCCGTTAATCAAATGACAACTCATGTCTATGGTTAGGAAACATAACCATCTTCGATTAACGAGCTAGTCAAGTAGAGGCATACTAGTGACACTCTGTTTGTCTATGTATTCACACACGTATTATGTTTCCGGTTAATACAATTCTAGCATGAATAATAAACATTTATCATGATATAAGGAAATAAATAATAACTTTGTTATTGCCTCTAGGGCATATTTCCTTCATATACATGCATAGAGTCACGGGTCAGGTGCTGTGATTGCTGCTCTGCTCCCTGAAAGGATTAATGACATCCGTGCTTAAAGCAAACCATACGTTCCTTGGGTCACTTGCAAACTCATCCCAGTACTTTCTCTCGATTTTTCCCCACTGCGACCCGTCAGCGGGTGCTCTCATCTTCCCGTCTTTCTTACGGTCCTCACTGTGCCATCGCATCAACTTGGCATGCTCTCCGTTTCTGAACAGACGTTTCAACCATGGTATTATAGGAGCATACCACACCACCTTTGCAGGAACCCTCTTCCTGGGGGGCTCGCCGTCAACATCACCAGGGGCATGCGTTCAGATCCTTGTACGCATCGCGGTAGAGGATGCAGTCATTAGGGCGCATGTATCTTCTGCACCTCCAATCCTAGAGGGCATACGACCTTCTTTGCTACGTATGTACTGTTGGGCAATTTGTTATCCTTTGGAAGCTTCTTCTTCAATATTTTCAGTAGCTTCTCAAATCCTTTGTCAGGCACAACATTATATGCCTCCCACTACAGCAATTCTAGTATGGTACCGAGCTTTGTGTTGCCATCTTCGCAATTGGGGTACAACCCTTTTTTGTGATCCTCTAACATGCGATCGAACTTCAGCTTCTCCTTTTGACTTTCGCATTGCGTCCTTGCATCGACAATGACCCGGCGGAGATCATCATCATCGGGCACATCGTCTGGTTCCTCTTGATCTTCAGCAGGTTCACCCGTTGCAGCATCATCGTGCACATCGTCTGGTTCCTCTTAATCTTCAGTAGCATCACCGTATTCAGGGGGCACATAGTTGTCATTGTACTCTTCTTCTTCGCCGTCTTCCATCATAACCCCTATTTCTCCGTGCCTCGTCCAAACATTATAGTGTGGCATGAAACCCTTGTAAAACAGGTGGGTGTGAAGGATTTTTCGGTCAGAGTAAGACTTCAAATTCCCACATATAGGGCATGGACAACACATAAAACCATTATGTTTGCTTGCCTCAGCCACTTCGAGAAAATCATGCACGCCCTTAATGTACTCGGAGGTGTGTCTTTCACGGTACATCCATTGCCGGTTCATCTGTGTGCATTATATATAATTAAGTGTGTCAAAAATCATTACAGAACATCACGAATAGATAATTAAGTGACCAAATTAATAGAAGTTCATCATCACATTAAAACCAAAGTACATACATAGTTCTCATCTAACAACATAAAGATCTGCAGAGCATCTAAATTAATTAAACCATACATTGAAACTATGTAAAACATTTCAATGCGAAAACAAATGCGATCATAATCGCAACCAAGGTAACAACTGATCCAACGGCATAATGATACCAAGCCTCGGTATGAATGGCATGTTTTCTAATCTTTCTAATCTTCAAGCGCATTGCATCCATCTTGATCTTGTGATCATCGATTTACATCCGCAACATGCAACTCCAATATCATCTTCTCCTCCTCAATTTTTCTTATTTTTTCCTTCAAGAAATTGTTTTCTTCTTCAACTAAATTTAACTTCTCGACAATAGGGTCGGTTGGAATTTGCGGTTCAACAACCTCCTAGATAAATAAAATCTATGTCACGTTGGTTGGCATAATTTTCATAAACAATAAATGAACCAATAGTTATGAAAAGATAATATATACCACATCCGAATCATAGACAGGACAAGGGCCGATGGGGGCGAATACCAAAACCATCGCACTATATAAGATGCAATAATAAAAGTAAGAAAATAATACAAGTATCTATCTAAACATACAAGTAAGAATATTTTTCCTTTCAGAAAGAAGATAAGAACAAGAGGATCACCACGGTGGTTCCGGCGATGAGATCGGCGCGGGCGATCGACAGCGGTGAAAACGGAGACGGGACGTGACAGACCGCTAAACCTAGACAAATATTGAGGAAAATGGAGTTTAGAGGTAGAGCTTTGAGAGGAGAAAGTTAAGTAGTGTGGCTCGGGCATTCCATCGAACACCTCGTGGGCATAGGAGGTGAGCTAGAGCACCACAAAGCTCTCCAACGGCCGGGCAGAAAAAACAGAGCAGTGAAGTGCTCGTCATGGGCGAGGGTATATATAGGCAATTCATTGGTCTGGTTCGTGGCATGAACCGGACTAAAGGCAGCCTTTGGTCATTCAAGCCACCAACCAGACCAATGGTGGTGGGCCAGGAGCCAGGCCCATTGGTCCCGGTTCGTCCCACCAACCGGGACCAATAGCCCACGTGGCCCGGCCGGCCCCCGGGGCTCACGAACCGGGTCCAATGCCCCCATGGGTCCCGGTTCTGGACTGAACCGGGACTAATGGGCTGACCCGGCCTGGACCATTGCCTCCTTTTCTACTAGTGCACCGCCCTTCCTGTCCTGATATCGCCTTGCATCTCCTTTAGGTGAGGGTGTTGGATGTGGAGCAGGGAGTAAAAAATTGTGGAGCTGTCAGTCCGTAAACGCTCTTGTAAGAGTTTTACTTATCCACACCCGAAAAGCAGCTAAGCTGCAGTTTGTTAGTGATGTGCTACAGTTTCACTTATATGGAAAGAGACGAGATTCATTTACATTGCTTGTAATGCTTTTCTCTTTGGATCAAAGAGCTCACCATCATCGTGTATATGTGCCAACAAGAGGAGAACAAAGTAGCTGAATGGGCGAAGGCATACCTGGCACCGCAGAGTCACCGCTCAGGCGGCACCACCGATGGCGCCCCAACCTCTAGTGTTCTAAATGTGTTGTGTGTTCGCCCAGTGGCAACTGGCAAGGACACAGAGGACGATTCGCCTCGCTCGCTTCACTTGCTCCACGACGAAAACCTATATCTATATTTTAGTCTTTGCAAGGCACGTGCTGCGTTCTAAATCTTTTGTTGCTTGCTCAACCTACCCATTGAACATACGTGGATGTAGTTTTCACGCACACAGTTAGATTCCTTGTGGTGGAACCAGTCCATCAGGATTTAAGTTCTAAATAAACTTGACACTGATGCTCACATCTTTCTGGATTTAATTCAGTTTTTCAGAAGATCTTCGTTTAGTGGGAAGAGCCAAAGGAGAAAGAGGAAGAGGAAGGAAGCAAGAAGCCAGGTATCGGATCAATAAATCATTAGTACCGGTGATCGTGTTTATTTTCTCATGAGCACTTCAACGACCGTGGATGGTTGCATCATGGACGATCGCACTATCCATGGTTTGTTGAAGGACACCTAATAGAAGAACTCCAAGTGACGCAATAAGTTAATCATTGGTGCATGCACCCTAAACTCTAAACCTTAAACCCTAAACCCTAACCATGCAGCCCCTAGATGAAAGAAGTTTCTTGCATACCCCAACTACACCCCTCATCCTCATCCTCGTGCCATCGATGATCGAGTCCGCAAACTTGAGATATATGCTAACGTTTCGCTAATTTATCGTGAGCTCTTATGTGATCGTATCGAGGAGATGGAGAAGAAGATCGCCAAGGACACTTAGAAGGACTTTGCTACTAGCTTTAAGCTCATAGCAAGATGCAGTGAATCTTGCTTGGACCAAAAGACAGGTGACATTGCCTGTTTTATTTATTTGTGCTACAAACGAAATGATGGGCATGTGAAGTCTTATAAAGCAAGAGGAATGTCACCTCTTTTTTTCCTTCTGTTTCCTTAGTTGAGCTAAATATTTGTGCGGATGGTTATCAGATGTGAATTACATATTTCTAATTTGTAACATAAGTAATCAACAAGAATGAGGGAGAACCATTTGATAAATCGCCATAAACAGTTTACAAATGTAAGTATGTTTCCTCTAATGCGTGAATCCCCTGTCCAGAAGTAGTGACTAGTGACCATAAGATCACAAAATCTTTGCTTTTATGAAAGAAAAAAATATATGGCGCATTGAACGTGTTATCTCCAACTGCTTTAGGATATAAATGGTGAAGTTTTGAAGGGCGCGCGCGACTTTCCTAAGCAAGATGCAGCGATTCTTGCTTTCATAAAGATGCAACCACCATGAGGAAGACATAAAGCTTTCTTAATTATGCAAATCAACTTCAAATCACTGTAACATGAAGCGAGAATCACATGCTTCGACTAAAAATCACTTGAAATCTCCACATATATCATCATTGGTTGATCAACCGCTACCAAGGCACTGTAACATGGAGCGAGAATCTGCTACCCTCTGGCCACTCACACAATCCACAACCCTCCGATGAAGGGTGAATCATGATCGGATGCCTCTAAATATAAAGTTGTTTTTATATCAAGGTAAAGGCACTGGTTTAGGCCAACTACCGACATTTTATTGTTCACGGAATATAATGTTCTGCCTATTCCATGTGCACGAGGCTAACCTAAACCTACGTCTGTATTGGTTTAGTTATTACAGGCACATGCTGCTACGCAGAGGCGGAGAAAATTAGCGATATTTTGTTGTCTACTCCTTGTAATGGGAGTGTCATAACTAGTATCGTACATGCCAACTAGACTATGTTGCTGAGGTGACATAGAATTAAATGAGAAAAGGGATGCTTGAGTATCATATTGTGATACCTTATCATAATATATAAATACTATGCTACTATGCTACTCCCTTTGTCTAGGTGTGTAAGTCACCTTACGAAAACCAAATAGTCCCAAAACACTTAGGCACGGTACATTAACTCCCTCCTTGTTTCTTGTTTTGTGACATATCAACCAATAAGAGATATGGGTCGTGCATGCTTTCAATAACTTGAGACTAACAAACATGACATGCAGTGGTTAATTCATTGCATGCAATGCTATTAATTAGCAAAAAGACATTAAGTTTTCTCGTTTTCCTCTCCGCCTTGGTCGCGGTGCACAACGTAAGATGACTTACACACCTAGACAGAGGGAGTACGAATAAAGTCATCTATAATACTACTACCTCCGTCCTATAATAAATTAGAATTTTTGACACTACACTAATATAAAAAACGCTCTTATATTATGAGACGGAAGGAGTAATATATAACACTATGCATTGCGGAGATAGTATCATATGCATCATACTAAGCTTGTTTGGGACTGCTCCGGTCATCAAAATCAGTTTCACTCCACTAAATTCACTTTGGAGCAGTTTCATACAGAAGTTGTAGCACTATCAAAGAGAATGCCTGGCTTCCATCTAGATCCAACTTCAAGAATGGAAAATTTGATGGAAAGGATCTATTTGATTTGATGAGGGGAGAGAAACGAATGGGTATCCACTTGTTTGTGGCACCGGTGGGTAATTTCCACTCAACTCTGGCTTCTAGAGTTTTTTGGAGCAACCTTGGAGAATTTCAAAAAAAACTAAGAGTTAGGGCTTGTTTGAGACTGCTTCGCTTCACTAAAAACAGTTTCACTCCACCAAGTTCACTTTGGAACAGTTTCATATGGAAGTTGTAGTACTACCAAAGAGAATGTTTGGCTTCCATGTAGCTCCAGCTTCAAGAATGGGAAATTTGGTGGAAATAGTCTATTTGATTAGATGAGGGGAAAGTAACGAAGGGGTATCCACTTATTGGTGGCAGTGGTGGGTAATTTCCCCCAACTCCAGCTTCTAGAGTTTTTTGAAGCATTCCCTGAAGTGCTTCATAAAAAACCGGGAGTTGTACCCTAGATTCTAGTTTTTTTTTTACGGAGCGGCATATCGTGAAGCTACCCTGTTTGAGTTGTGTTTTCTGGAGCGGAGCTGAATTTTAAGGAGCAAAGCAGTCTCAAACAACCTCTAATACTCCAGATTCTAATTTTTTTTGAAGTAGCATATCGTGGAGCTACCCCGTTTGTCTTGTGTTTTCTAAAGCAAAGCAAGATTTTAAGGAGCAAAGCTGTCCCAAATAGTCTTTTAAATTATGATACTACTAGCCATTACGGGCAGCCTAATCCTACATACGTACTCCACCTATGGACTTATTGCATGTTGTTTTCGTGCACACAGTACGAGCTTATCATCAACAACTAGATCCCCGAAAGTGGTGCCTCCTTGGAGGCCGCAAGGGGCAGATCGCTGTGCTCCGGTTGATGACCACAATCAATTAGCATTATTAACTAAGCCTTCCCGGCGGTCACAAGATTGAACAAACAAATTAATTACTTTCACAGTGAGTGAGACAAATGGGTTAGTCCAACTTCACCGCGCGACCCTATCCTGTCCGCCCCCGTCCGTTTGGGGTAAAAGGGACAAAAGAGGCGGCTCAGCGCGCGGCCTCAAACGAACAAATGTCCGGATTCGGTCCATTTTCGACCCATCCCCGGCCCAAACTTGCGCTCGGTTTGGGGTGAAACGGACAGCGCGCGGACGGGCGGGAAGTGCGCGCTTGTCCTTCCCTGGCCCGTCTGTTGGTGGGAGAAACCTTAAACCCCCACGCCCATTTGGCGCCATTTGCTCCAAACCCTCCCACGTCCCTCCCGCCGCCCCCTCTCTCTCCCCTCCATGGCCGACGCCCCGCCGAGTTCCGGCGGCCTGGCCGTCGACCCGCCCGCAAAGGTGAAGAAGAAGGTGCCAAGGAAGCCGCGGTCGGAGTGCACGCCGGAGGAGATCGCCAAGTTGGACGCGGAATCGGCGACGAGGAGGGAACGGAGAGCGGTCGTCAAGGTCAATGCCGCCGCGGCCAAGTTCGCCGCCATGAGCGAGGCTGGAGGTCAGCATGGCGCAAGGCCGCCGACGAGAAGGAGGACCTCGTCAACAAAGCGCACGCCATCCTCATGCTTGGCATGGGCCGTCCTGCCGGGTTCCCTGCAGCGACCGTCAGCCCGGCGAGCACAGGCTCGTTGGTCGCCCGGCCTACGCACTGCCAGTCGCCGACGTCGCGCACCGCGCCCATATCGCCCTGCTTCCCTCCACCAAGGCACGACAGCCAGACCCGTTTCTCGGGGTCGTCGGACGTGTTCGCGCCGTCCACACCACGCCCCGCGGCCGTCATCGACCTCAACGTCACGCCTGGTGAGGGAGTTCCGGACTAGGGGGTGTCCGGATAGCCGAACTATCATCATCGGCCGGACTCCAAGACTATGAAGATACAAGATTGAAGACTTCGTCCCGTGTCGGGATGGGACTTTCCTTGGCGTGGAAGGCAAGCTTGGCGTCTGGATATGCAGATCTCCTACCATTGTAACCGACTGTAACCCTAGCCCTCTCCGGTGTCTATATAAACCGGATGGCTTTAGTCCATAGGACGAACAACAATCATACCATAGGCTAGCTTCTAGGGTTTAGCCTCTTTGATCTCGTGGTAGATCCACTCTTGTAACACACATCATCAATATTAATCAAGCAGGACGTAGGGTTTTACCTCCATCAAGAGGGCCCGAACCTGGGTAAAACATCGTGTCCCTTGTCTCCTGTTACCATCCGCCTAGACGCACAGTTCGGGACCCCCTACCCGAGATCCGCCGGTTTTGACACCGACACCTGGGTCCAGCAGCGGCGGGCGGCCGTCCGTCGACATGCTAAGAAAGCAGGCACGGGCACCGTTCACGGGCACCATGCCGGCCCCCCGCGTCTTGTTTGACGAAATGCCAACCCCAACGCCAGCGGTCGACGACCCCTTCTACAACCGCTACATGGAGGACGTGATCTTCGACGGTGGGCATGGCCGTGCCTACGACCCCGATGAGACCCAAAGTCAGGATGGCCGCGCCGAGTACGTCCCCGATGAAGGTGGGCACGACCGTGCTGACTACGACCATGGTGACTCGTGGCATGAAGACGATGACATCTATGTCTAAGGTGATGAAGAAGAAGAAGAAAGCAGTGACGTTGATATTAGTGGTGCGCCATTGTTCATCGACGAGCTCACCCAAAGAGCGGAGGCACAAAAGAAGAGGAAGAGCATCCGCACGGGTTCATATACACAAGATGAGGACAAGTTGATTTGCCAAGCTTGGATGGAGATTAGCCAAGATCCGAGGACCGGCGCAACAAAAGGGCATTGTTTTTGGACTAGAGTCCACAAAACATTTCATGAAAGGAAGATGTTTGAGCCCTTCCAAATTACAAGCAACCGTGGCATCGGCTCGATTCAAAAAAGATGGTTGTTCATCCAACAAGAGTGCAACAAGTATTGCGCCGCATTTGAGAGCGTTGAAGCACGGCCCGTGAGTGGTCTCGGCGTTGGGGACATGGTATGATCTCCTCTTTCTAGCCCTTTCCTTGCTACGGCCATGAGACTTCGGCCGTGTAATGATTTGCATGTTCTCTTGTTGTTGATCATGTGGTGTAGGCATTCCAATCTTTGGAGGCATTCAAGGCCCGGCACAATGACAAGCCATTCACTCTTACGCATTGTTGGACGCTCATCAACATGTGCCCTAAGTTCAAGGACCAATACCGTGAACTACAAAGAAAGAGAGGACTGAAGACGGCCAAGTTTGCCGGAGGTGGAGATGGCGAGGCGTTGAAGAGGCCGAGGGGCAAGACCAACTTCAAGGTGGACGACATACGTGACGCCTCATCCATGTCCTTGCATGAGACTTTGCATGGCATGACGTCTCAAAAGGATGTGAGGGACGAGAAGAAGCGGCAAAGCAAGGACGAGCAAATGAAGCAATACCTAGACCTTCAAAGACAGAAACTTGAGATGGAGGATGCGGCCAAGAGGAGGAAGATCGACATGGAGGAGGCGGCCCGGCAAAGGCAGCTCGACATCGAGGCCGACAACGTCAAGGCGAGCAGAGGCAACTTCGACATCGAGGCCACCAATGCCGCGACCAAAGCGAAGGAGGTGGCCCTTGCGATCATGAGCGTGGACTTGTCGAAGATGAGCGACAAGACGAGGGCCTGGTTCGAGGTCAGGCAGAAGGAGATGCTCGACGTCGAAGGCCTGAACTAGGCCGTCCGATCGGCGTGGCCGTTCTTTTTTAGGCTGGCATGGGTGCCGCCATCCGGCATTGGCGGTGCCGGCGAGAAAACATTCATTTTGAGGCCGTTGTGTTGCTGCTACCGGTTGTGTTGCCGGCGAGGACACCTATTTATTTTGGAGGCTGGCTGTGTTGCCGACCGCTGGCTGATGCTGGCGATGGACGTGTAGGCTGCTGGCTCTGTTGCCGGCGTGATGAACCGAGGCCGTGGCTGGCACGAACTAGGGCTTGGCTTTGAAATGTTGCTTTTAGTTTTTAAAGTGTACGCGACAGGATAGGGCAAATGGATGCGATCTTGGCGTTGGTCGCATGGCCACCGTGATCCCGCGACGATAGAACCCCAAATCTCTAACCAAAAGGACAGAATCCGGACAAAACGGACATCCGTTTGGGGTCATGCGATGGAGTTGGCCTTACAGTTGTCTGAACGGCACGGACTTGACACTGAAGAGCCCGGTGGCCTTCATCACGAACGAACGCTAGCACGCGGGCACGCGGGCCCATGGCATGTGCTGAATGCGCCCATCATTGTGTGCGCCCATGCCATGCGCCAGGACGCACGAGGACGATTGTCTCGCGACGAAACAAACAGTCTGCCGAACGTGCGTGTGACCATCATCAGGCCCAATCTCGCCGACAGGTGGACGCACGGACTAATAATTCCACCCACGTGATGGCCGCTGCCACGGCGACCACTCAGCAAAACCTAGCACTCTTCTCCTCGACGGCAACACCAGCCCTCCTGTCCCGCTGCACGTGGGCCCCACCGCC
Organism: Aegilops bicornis; assembly: GCA_021605145.1. Lineage (NCBI taxonomy): Eukaryota > Viridiplantae > Streptophyta > Magnoliopsida > Poales > Poaceae > Aegilops > Aegilops bicornis. The sequence continues at coordinate 42,587,268 of CM038671.1, read as the reverse complement.
GCATGCAGCCACGCTCGAGCATCGCGACACCGGACAGCTCCGTGCTCAGCTGCCACTCGACGCACTACCAGATCGGCTGACGCGTGGGCTCGCGACGCATCTCCCACACCCATGCACTGCTCCGCCACCTCCACTTCATCCTCCTCTCCGTCTCGGAGGAGCAGTGGAGATGCCCGCGACGACACCGGCGTGCCACTGACGACGCATACCCACCTTATCAGTCCTCACTGTGCCCGCAAACCACTCTACATAGAAAGCGGCCGGCAGCTCCTCCTCGGCCGGCCTCCCGCGAATCTCTGATCGCTCGTCAACGTCTACCGAGCCACCGCTTCCCAGCGCTCTCGGCCATGGATGCCTCCATTTCCTCCACCACATCCTCCTCATCCCCTCTCCGCTTCGCCCACAAACCTTCCAGCCCGAAGCCACGAGCCCTAAAACCCACACCACGCGTCGCGTGCCTCCCTAGCTTTGCTCATCACGAATGGTGACAGAGGATGCATGTACAACCACATCAGCGGAGTCCGTCCAACTTTACGAAGTTGATGCTTTCTTCACTGCCTTCTATATATATCTGCCACCCTTCAGCTGAGCTATCAACAAAACCCCTCATCTTTTTTTTTAGAACGAAGACGCCAGATACGTCCAACTTTAACTTAATAAAGCCCCCAACAGGCAGCGTAACATGACATAAGTCTTAATACATCACCAACTAAAAGCCTAACTGGCCCAGACACGAATGGGATCGAAACTAAATAAAGCAAAGGTCAAGCCGGCCAGCAACACGATACAAGGCCGAAGCCCGTACAGAGCACACAAGCCCGTCAGGCCGCAAAAGGAACCACCTCGTCGGTAGTGGTCGAAGGCTCCCTAGCCATCGCATACACTTTCATCAGACGGTCTTGGGCATTCTTGAGAATCTCAGCATCCTTGCGCCTCTCCAATGGACTCCACTGCTGCAAGAAGAGGTTGCATTTGTAGATAATATTAGCCGGATGAGTTGGAAAGCAACCCTCAATAGTCAACTTGTTCCTAGTAAGCCATAGTGCCCAAAGCAGTGCCCCTACACAGCTCCAGACTACCCGCTTGGCTGGCCCTTGGATCGCATCTAAAATCTGGACAAGCTCTGCCGCCGATCTAGGGTCCCATTGAACTCTTGCGGCCGTTCGCACCGCACTCCACGCGAATGTCACCAGTGAACATCCAAAGAAGACGTGATTAGCGTCCTCTGGTGTACCACATAGTGCGCAAGGCCCCGAGGCAGGGCCATTGCGCTTGGCTACATTCAAGGAGGTGGGAAGTTTGTCTCAGAACATCTGCCAAAGAAACAGTTTGATCTTCAATGGCAACCGAGCTTTCCACAACCCCCTTATCGCGAGTTGCGCCGGCCCTTGGCACATCTTGTGATAAAGCGACTTCACCGTGAACTTGCCTGAATTCGTGAGTGCCCAACTCACCGTGTCTGGCTGGTCCGAGATAGCTGTTAAGCTGATCATCTGAAGCAAGGTCGCTAGGCTAGCTTGCTCCTGCCCGCTAAGTTCACGTTTGAAATGAATATGCGGAGGCGTTGCCGCAAGCACCTCCGCCACGGACGGGGCCGGGTCCACCACAATGTCGTACAAATCCCGGAATTCGACCCATAAGGGTTGGGTCCCTATCCAGAGATCGGTCCAGAAGCGGGTGGACCGGCCGTTCCCGATTGAGAATTTTGCCCCCATGGCAAATGCTGGTTTGATCTTCTGTAGGTAATTCCAGAAGGAGGATCCCCTTGTCCGGCCCTCGAAAAAAATTCCCGTTGGGGAAGTATTTTGCCCTTAGGAGCTCAACCCAAAGCCCGGGCGCCCTCTGGACAATTTTTCAGATCCATTTACACATCAGCGCGATGTTTAGGATCCTCGTGTTAGTGATCCCAAGACCTCCCAAGCCTTTGGGCCGACACACCCACGCCCATTTAACCATATGGTACTTGCAATTAGGGTCCGTTCCTACCCAAACCCCTCATCTTACTTATCCATATTTATGCTTTGGTAACACATTTCTACATTTTTATCTGTGTATGTCAATATGGACGGCAAATCAACGTTAGATGCCAACAACATGCAAGAATAGGAGGCCTATGGAAAGAAGGACGCACAAGGTCTTCTTGAGGTGCTACCCTCGACGCGAGGCTCAGGATACCCTTGTACGCTCTTCGTGCCACCAAGGCGTTGTGCAAACCAAGTGCTACATGAGTCACTCTTATATTCTAAGGTCACCAACAATGTAGGCAAATAGTGTTGCCAAATGTAACATTTTGCTTCCCCATCGATTTGTGGCACAGTATGACGCTCAAGCAAAATCCCACTAAGGCGTGGGAACAATCTACCTCAATGGCAAATTGGTTCTACCATAAAAACTTGCATGTTCTGCAAGGCCATAGTGTAGCAGCTCACTGAAACCATATGTTAATAATTTGGTACCGATCGATTCCAATGAGGAGGGCCTGCTTTAACCATACATTGATCACATTGCCTATTTTTTATTGTGCTACAACCAAACTGATGAACATGTAAAATCTTGTGGAGCAAGAGGAATATCACCTCTTTTTTTTTCTTTTTCCTTAGTTGAGCTTAAAGTAATTGTGCGGATGGTCATCCGATGTGAATTTCATCTTTGTAATTTGTAACATACGTAATCGCCGAGAATGAGGGAGGACCATTCGATAAATCATGATAAAGAATTTACAAATGTACTATGTATGTTTCCTCTAATGTGTAAACCGCCTGTCCAGAAGTAGTGACCAAAAGATCACAAAATCTTTGCTTTTATGAAAGAAAATAATATATGGTGAACTTTTGAAGTGCGTGCACGACCTCTCCGAGCAAGATGCAGAGAGTCTTGCTTTTGAAAATATTCAACCACCATGATGAGGACTGCAACATGGAGCGGGGATCACATGCTTTGATGACCAACCACCACAAACTTCCACATCCTTGGTTGATCAACCGCTAGGTATGGCTACTCACAAAATCCACAACCCTCCGATCAAGGTTGTATCAAGTTGATGTAATTTTTACTTTTGATGATGAACATATCGAAAGTTTTTCTTGAAACAGAGAACAACAACCATATGTCAAGTGGTGCTCCTTTGAGGCCGCAAGGGGCAGATCGATGTGTGCTCCGGTTGATGAACACTGTAGAGGAATAGGATGCAACTCTCAATGTATTGATAGGTGCATATGCACAAGTATATATAGTACATAGGGCAAGTCATATCCTCAACTATAGACAAGGAGGAGACTTGGGAGTACAAGAATACATGTGCTAAATACATATCTCAACACCCCCCACAGCAAATGGCGACACCGTTCTTGTGACGCAGAGACTTGACCGAATTCCTCGAAGGCGTCGTAGGCAAGCCTTTGGTCATGATGTCGGCAAATTGTTGGGAGGTGGGAACGTGCAGAACACGAACATGGCCAAGAGCCACCTGATCCCGAACAAAATGGGTATCAAGCTCAATGTGCTTGGTGCGATGATGATGAACCGAGTTGGCGGAGAGGTAGACGGCGGAGACGTTGTCGCGATGAGCGATCGTGGCCTTCTCAACAGGACACGAGAGCTCGTGAAGAAGCCGACGGGCCAGGAGCACTCAACAACAACGTTAGCCACAGCGCGGTACTCAGCCTCGGCGCTAGACCGCGAGACGGTGGGCTGCCGCTTGGACGACCACGACACCAGGGATGGTCCAAGAAAGATGCAGTAACCCGAAGTAGAACGACGGGTGTCCGGGCAGCCAGCCCAGTCGGCATCGGAGTAGGCGACCAGATCAGTGGCAGTGGAGGAGCGCAGAGTAAGACCAAGATCCATAGCACCACGGATGTAGCGGAGAATCCGCTTAACAGCAGTCTAGTGAACGTCTCGAGGAGCATGCATATGCAGGAAGACATGCTGAACCGTGTACTGAAGCTCCGGTCGAGTGAGAGTGAGGTACTGGAGAGCACCAACAATGGACTTGTAAAAGCCAGCATCCGGAGCGGGAGTACCATCAGTAGCAGAGAGCTTGGCCTTCGTGTCGACAGGAGTGGCGGACGGTTTGCAGTTAAGCATTCCAGCACGGTCGAGGAGCTCATGAGCGTACTTCCGTTGATGAAGAAAGAAACCATCAGGACGACGCACCACCTCAACACCGAGGAAGTAGTGCAACGGACCCAAGTCCTTGATGGCAAACTCAGCACGGAGACGATCAGTAAGCCGGCGAAGGAGCTCACAAGTGCATGCTGTCAGGATGATGTCGTCAACATAGAGCAGCAAATACACCGTGTCGGTGCCCTGGTGATAAACAAACAGCGAAGCATCGGAGCATGTAGAGCGGAAGCCGAGTTGGTGAAGAAACGCTGCGATGCGCTGGTACCAGGCACGAGGAGCCTGCTTGAGCCCATATAATGAGCGTGAGAGCAGACACACATGATCAGGACACGTCGGGTCAACAAACCCCGTGGGCTCTTGGCGAAGACCTGCTCCTCAAGATGACCATGGAGGAACGCGTTGGAGACGTCCATCTGATGAACCGGCCAGGCACGAGAGACCGCCAACTGTAAAATAGTGCGGATCGTCCCGGGCTTAACAACCGGAGCGAAGGTGTCGGTGAAGTCCACACCAGCGCATTGCCGGAAACCACGAACAACCCAATGCGCCTTGTAGCGATCAAGAGTGCCGTCGGGACGAAGCTTGTGTTTGAACACCCACTTCCCGGTGATCACGTTAGCGTCCCGGGGACGGGGAACAAGCTGCCAAGTCCGGTTCCGCTGCAAAGCGTCGAACTCCTCCTGCATGGCGGCCATCCAAAGAGGGTCGCGGAGAGCGGCCCGAACCGAGGAGGGCAGCGGGGAAGGAGCGGATGTCAACGCGGTGCAGACGTAGTCATCTGCATAGCGGGAGCTCGGGCGGAAGACACCGGTGCGCGAGGGGGTGACGGGCCCGGCCGTCGGAGCAGCCGCGGGTGGCGGCGAGCCCGTGGCATCCACGGCGTCCACGGGAGAGGCGTGCCGAGCTGGGGTCGTGGCCGCGGCGTCGGAAGAACCAGGCGACGACGAGGCGGCGATCGCGCCAAAGAAGCGACCGAGGCGACCGAGGCCGGTCGGTGCGGGCGACCGACGCTGGGTCGAAGCCACGCCAGAGAGGCCGCGCCAGTGGAAGGCGCCAAGAGAGGCCGCCCAGCCGGCGGCCCAACATGCGGCCCAGCATGCATGGTGGGGGACCGGGGCGACGTCGATGCATCTCCAGGCGACGAGGGCGTCGAGCCATAGGAGGGAGCCGCGGATGGCCCCGATCCGGAGGAGGGCGCCGCGGGCGGGGGTCCGGAGCACCCAAGGCCGGCAGCGGGCGGCGGCGCGAAGGAGAACCCGACGCGGGAGGGGAAGACGGCGCCACATGTTCCTGTGCGAAGGGAAACACAAGCTCATCAAAGTACACGTGCCGTGAGGTGATGACACGGTGAGACACGGGGTCATTGCAGCGATAACCCTTAGTGTTGGCTGGGTAACCAAGGAATACACACGGAACGGAACGAGGAGCGAGTTTATGAGAGGTGGTGGCGGTGGTGTTGGGGTAACAACGGCAACCGAAAATACGGAGACCATCGTAGGAGGGAGGAGTGCCATATAAGAGATGGTGAGGCGCATAGTTCCAGCACGGACGGCATGGCCGGAGGTTAAGGAGGAGGGTGTCGGCGGCGAGGGCATCTGACCAAAACCGAGAGGGCATGTAGGCGTGGAAAAGAAGGGTACGCACACATTCATTGAGGGTGCTAGGATGCGCTCGGCACGGCCATTCTGCTGAGAGGTGTATGGACACGTGAGACGAAACACGGTGCCGTGGGAGGAAAGAAGATGGCGGATGGTGAGATTGTCGAATTCTTTCCCGTTGTCGGTCTGAAGTGCGAGTATGGGTCGCCCGAACTGTGTGGAGACATAAGCATAGAATGCAATGAGAGTGGCGGCAACATCGGATTTCCTACGAAGAGGAAATGTCCACACAAAGTGAGAGTAATCATCCAGTACAACAAGATAATAAAGATAACCAGAATTACTAGGTACTGGAGATGCCCATACATCACTGTGAATTAACTCAAACGGAAAGGAAGCAAATGTGGAAGAGGAACTAAAAGGAAGGCGAACATGTTTGCCTAACCGGCAGGCTTCACAGGAGTGAGCGGCCGTTTTATTACATGAAAAAGAAAATCATCTCATTATTTGACGAAGTGAAGAAGTGCTAGGATGCCCGAGACGAGCATGTCAAAGATCGATACCGGCGGAAAAAGCTCGAGGACCACCCGGAGATGACGGCGACTGAACTGGGTAGAGGTCGTCGGGACTGTCACAGCGGTGAAGAATCATCCTGATGCGAGCGTCCTTAACAGAAAAGCCAACTTCGTCAAATTCCACAGTTACAAAATTATCAGGAGAAAGATTACCAACGGAAACTAAGTTCTGAATGAGATGAGGAGAAACAATGACATTATTAAGAGAGAGAGGTCTAGTGTTAGAGGGAAAGGGTGCAGAACCGACATGAGAGATGGAAAGACCAACACTGTTGCCGATGATGATGCGGGAGGGAGTGGAAGTGGGATGGACGGAGGAGAGGTTACCCGGATGAGCGGACATATGAGCGGTGGCACCGGATTCCATAATCCAATCGCCGCCACCACTAGAGTAGGGTGGCGGCTGCTGCAGCGCCGCTAGAAGTGCCGGGTCGTAGTAGGGGGCGCCGTACGCGCCGGGTGCGCCGTACGCGCCGTAGGAGGGCGCGACAGGAGGGGCGGGAGCACTGCCGTGGGCGCCGAGAGGCGTGGCCATGAGCGCCTGATGCGTGCTCGGGCGGGGGCCGAAGATGCCCGGGGCGGGGGGCCGCGGCACTGGCATACTATCTGCGTGCACGACCCCCGTCCAGGGGTTGTAGCCTCCGGCCCAGGGTGGCGGGGGCTGCTGCTGGGGAGCTTGACCACCGCCGCCGCCACCTTTCCCTCCGCCTTGGCGTTGACCGCCGCGACCACGACGATGGCTGCCGCCGTTCCCACCGTTGCGCGGTGGTTGGGGCGGCTGCGACACCGGCGTGGGGTGCGGGACGGCCGAAGGACGGGGCGCCGAGGGTGGTGTGGAGGCGCCGGTGGAGAGGCCGGCGGCGAGCGCGGTGCGGACGGCGCGGGTGCGGAGGTGCTTCATCCGCCGCTCCTCAAGACGAAGATAGGCCACCGCCCGCTCGTAAGTAGGGTTGGCCATGAGGTGCGAGGTTGAGGCGGCGTTGTCAAGTCCTCGTTGAGGCCGGCGGTGAGCGTCGAGAGGAGAAGCTCGTCACCCACCTTGAACCCGACGTCGTTGAGCTCGTCGGAGAGGATCTTGAGCCGGAGACAGAAGGCGTCGATGGTGGAGTCGTTCTGATGACACCCAAAAAATTCCTGCTGCAAGAAAACAATCCGTTGAAGCTTGTTGTCGGTGAAGAGACCATTGATCTTGGTCCACACCGTGTAAGCATCGTCCCCATCGCGAACGACGGTGTGGAAGATATCCGGAGAGACGGTGAGGAAGAACCACCGGATAGGGTGGCGTCGATGGCGAGCAAGTTGGCGTCGTGGGCGCCGGCGAAGAAATTGGCGAGACCGTCCACATGATCACGAAGGTTGTACTCACGAAAGAGGAGATTGAAGTAGGTTTTCCAGGCATAGTAGTTTGCGGAGGTGTGGGAGAGGATGATGGGGACGTGATCGAAGAGGTGGATGTTGCGGATGTCGGCGGCTTGGGGCTCATCTGGCTCGGACCCGTAGGAGAAGTCGAACGGGCTGCTAGGGGGTGCGCTGGAGGAGGAGGAAGTGCCGAGGGCCGACATGGAAGCAAGGGGGGATGGCGGCGCGGGATGGGATCGGGAGGGGGTTTAGGGTTTCGGGAGGGAGGCGAGTCGGGGTGAGCGACGGGGCGCGGCAGGGAGGGTGGAGGCGGCAAGGGAGAGGGTTGTGGTGGGGGAGGGAGGAGGCGGCCAGGGGGAGGCGGCGCTTGTTCGATCAGGAGCGGCGGCTGGAGAGGCGGCAATGGCGTGGCTAGGGCCGGGACCGAGGGTTAGGCTGATACCATGTAGAAGAATAGGATGCAACTCTCAGTGTATTGATAGGTGCATATGCAAAAGTATATATAATACATAGAGCAAGTCATATCCTCAACTACACACAAGAATGAGACTTAGAGTACAAGAATGCATGTGCTAAATTCATCTCAACAAACACATTCAATTAGTACTATATTAACTAAGCCTGACCGGCGGCCGCGAGACGAACAAACAAATCAACTACTTCGCCAGTGAGTGAGAAATGGGTACCAGTGGTACGGACTTGAAACCAATGAGCCCAGTGTTCTTCATCACGAGCGAATGCTAGCGCGGGGGGCCATGTCATGTGCTGAATGTGCCCGTCATGTTCATGTGTGTGTGCCCATCTCATGCGCCAGGACGCACGAGGACGATCGTCTCACAGGCTGCCCAACGTGCATGCACAGTCGCGGTCAGCGGGCCCCGGTGCTCACCGACAGGTGGGCTCTCCGACGGACGGACGGGCTACTTCTGCCCACGTGCCGACCTCCGCCGCGGCGACTACCTGACGATCCCGCTGTGCTGCTCCTCGACGGCATCGCCAACCCCTCTGGCCCGCTGCATTTGGGCCCCACCGCCGCATGCAGCCACGCCCGAGCGTCGTGACTCCGAACAGTTCGGTGCTCGGCTGACGCGTGGGCCCGCGGCGAGCCTCCCGCTCCCATGCCACTGGTGGAAAAAAGGCCTTTGGTCGCGGTTCGCAACTGCCATTAGTCATGATTCGCGGCCGCTGACAAACCGCGACTAAAGCCCACGCTTTAGTCGCGGCTTAGAGACCGCGACTAAAGGCCCGTCCACGTGGGCGCCAGCGGCCGTCAGGCGGAGGACCTTTAGTCGCGGTCGCCTCGCCCAACCGCGACTAAAGGCCTTGTGCTGCCGCGCCCAGCGCCCAAATATTTAGTCCCACTCGCTAGTTGAGAGAGCTCGAGAGTGGTTTATAAGCGCTGCGCCACCCTCTCGAGCTCCTCTCAACTGCACTTCGGCCTAATCTGTTACTAGCTATGTGCTGTGGGCCTACTTGGCCTCCTGCGGGCTGAATCACAGCCCATGTAGGGTTTCTAGTCGTATTCGGGCCGTGGGGTCCAAGAGGGGCACTATTTTTTCCAGTTTTTTGTTTTGTTTTCTGCATTATTATTTATTTTTGTTGTTTTTGTTTTATTTTTAATTCTTTTTGCTTTTAGTTTTAGAAAAATTAGAAAATTTCTGTTAGTGCCATTAGTTTTCAAATTTGAAAACATTTTTTTGTTTTCTTTGTTGCTTTATTTATTTTATTTTGTTTATACTTACAACAAAATACTTATTTTTGCTTTATTGTTGCTATTCTGTTTAATTTGTATTGTTTTATTTCTTTTGTGCTTTATTTTAATTTTGAAGGAGTTTCATATATTCTACGGTACTACATACATGCATATGAATGTACGATCTCAAATAAATTTGAAATTAGAACCAAAAAGAATTCAAGAGGAATATACAATATATATTCAATATCATCGGATGACCATATACAATTTTGAACAAGTTTCCATACATGATTTAATCCATATAAAGTTCTACGTCCTCGTAATAGTGTTCTCCTTTAGGATGGAGGACTTCCTGCTGAACCATCCAAATTAGTTCCTCTTGAAGTGGTCGGAAGCGAGCTTCTAGACTAAGCATCATCCGGAGGTTATTCCTCACGAGCATTGGTATCACTCGGAACGGCCCGCTCAGAGGTGTATCTCGGATCCTCTCCTGAACATAGTATCCACATAGATTGGTCTCCGGTGGCTGAATATCCCGCATTCTTAGGCTTTACCATTTTGAATTCTAGCTCTTTTTGAATTCACCGACCTTTGTATCTACGAACCGTCTCCAAACCCTACGAGGCAAAGAAAATTAAGTGAACAAGAGAGTTATTAGTTACTTGATATTAGGAAATGAACGAAATAGGCCGATCGATATAGAGCGCAAAATGAATGAAAATAATTACTTCTGCAGCATTCTTCTCATGTCGGCCCAAAGCTTCGGATCCATATTCAGAGAGTCGTGGGCGAGACATTACGAGGTGTTAACTTTAATTACTAGCAGAATCCGGTGGAACCTGCGGACAAGATACATGCACAGACGTCATGCATAACTCATCGATTAGCCGGTCACATACCATGCATGGAGTAAACAAAAGAGAATTAATGTGCTCAAGACATAAACACTCACCCAAAATGGTAAGGAAATAGAATATCACTTTTGAGTTCCTGCTTTGTAAGAAACTGCCACAGGTCTGCCTCCACGTCGGTGGGGTGACGCTCCAACACATATCCATTAACGATGTGTGGGTCAATGAACCCAACATCATGGATGTTCCTTACTCTGCATTCCTTAATCTTCATTCTGCATATAGCGGACACAACAATATAGTTAGGACATATATATAGTGCAGGCAATATGAACGAGATGGGGTAGAAATTAATAAATCACTTACAGAACGTAGCAACCGATGATAGATTTGTCGAGCTCGCAGATTGAAAAGCTGGAACAATTCACTCGGTGCAATTGTTACATAGTAATGTTTGAAGTGATGCTCATGTCTAACTTCCGCATAAATATATTCTTTGGCGTTTTATTTTTTATGTAACCCTTGTACCAATTCAGCAGACCTTTCATTTGGTCGTAGATCATTTTCTGCGCAGCTCGACGAGAGGCCCATTCTTGACATATGTAATTACTACATCCTTCATCGGCGCCTCATCAAGGCCTAACAGTTCACGAAGAGTAATACCTAAGCTGGCCGCTTGTTCTCGGCACTTTTCGTTACTCAATCCATGTCTTGTCGCAGCTTGTATGATCTCGGGGCATCCGGGCTTCCACTATAAGCGGGCAATCGATTGTTTACTTTGTTCCCCGAGCTGGGCAACTTGTTTCCCGCTTTTTTACTTTCGGCCTTCTCCCGCTCTTTGTTCTCCTTGAACATGAGTGCCTGCCTGAAGTTCACGTGCATAGTCGTCAGCAGATTCTTCATGACTTGGGACGGTGTGCTCAAAATGACTTAGCCCACTTCTTTTGCTCATCGAATATCTTGGCTTGGGCTCGGGCTCTCTTTTCTTCTTGCAGTCCGCCTTCCATTTCTCATAATGAGCAGCCGCGTCAGCGTCGACTTCCTCGGCACTACGTTCCCAAGGCCTTGTGGGGAGAGGCTTGATGATGGCTCCGGTACCTTTGTGGTCTTAGGTACATAAGGGTCCGGGTTAATAATCCAGGACTGCTTCGCTTCTTTGTCGGAGGTGGATTGGGGCGGCGTCGATCACCACGGACGAGGATCGGGGCGGCGGCTTATCACCCACGGACGTTGTGGATCGGGGGGCGGCGTCGGCTGACGTGACGGAGGTGTAGGTGAACCGCCACCACCACCACCGCCACCACCACCACCGTGAGGGGTGGACTTGTTGTCCTTGGCGCCTCGCTGGAAACTTGATAAACTTCTTTTGCCATAGAATGAAATGGCGCTTGACATCTCCAAGTCTTTTCTCCCTTCGTGTGTAGCAATGTCAATCTCTGTGTCCTCAAACCCTTGGACTATGTCCTCCACCGTGACACGAGCATAGCCATCTTGAATGGGGTTGTTGTGGTGGAGTGCTCGTGTAAACATGGTAAAGCATCGCCGATGGCTACCTTCATGGACATGTTCCCGATAGGATAATACAGATGACATTCTTTCATCTCCTTTATATCGCCCACGGGTAGCGAGGAGGCTCCGGTGCAGTAATTTCGACCACCAGAGGCTCCGGTGCGATAATTTCGACCACCGGAGGCTCCGGTGCGATAATTTCGATCGTCGGTGCATCTGCACCAGCCGGTGGAACCTCCGTGGAAGCCACGCTGCTTCTCCGCTTGGCTTCCGAGATCCATTGGATGATCTTCATGCCGCACCCGAGCTGCATCTCTTTCGCTACCAAAGACACTCATGGTTTTCTTCATCACATCCATTTCCGATGCCAACCGCGCCACAACATCCGATTCCCGATCCATCTTTCTCTTACGGCTTCAGAATCAGACGGGTCATCGTCTGGGGAACCCTACTTTCCACGGAATGTGCCCCATGCCTCGTACACGTCCTCCGTGTTCAGGATTCCCGAGGGCTTTTGTCGGTAGCGTCGTTCTCTGTTGAACTTGATCTTCCCTGTTGAGCATCCTTCATTGCGTCAATAAGGGCTTGGGTGGGTTTAATTAATTTGCCCGGTAAACACACTCCCCTGTCTCCGGGTTCAGCGTTCCCCATGCCCGTACCACCAGCTTTTGGCCCTTGGGTCCCATCCTCCGTGCACTGGACGGATTCCTCGCGCCCTCATCTCGTTCTCCATCTTCTCCAACCTAGGCACCAAAATGCGATACCCTCCTGGCCCCATAACATGATTGTACTCCTTCTTAGCCGCATTTTCCTTATTTTTTTCGATATTTCAATGAACTGCTCCGATTTCTTTTGCTTCACAAATTCTGGCCAATCATGTTTCAGTTTCTCATATTGTCCTTTGAAATCCGGAGTCTTGTTACTGCTTGACAAAGTCACGGGCTAGATTTTGCTTGAATTTCCGGAATGCGTCGGCCATCTTATGAAGAGCGAACTGTTTGACTAGCCTCCTCCTCTCCTTGTTTTCCTCAATCTTGTTACCCTCCTCATCGAATTTGTTGTATTCCGGAGGTAGAGCGAAATGTTCCATAAGCTTCTTGAAGCAATCTTTTTGTTCTCTTATCGACAAAAGTGAAACCATCAATTCGTGCCTTCTTTGGCTCATTCCACTCACGGACGGTGATCGAGACGTTGTCTCTAACAATGGCTCCGCATTGGTGACAAACTTGGTGGCGTTCTTGCGGGGCTCCGGGCTGCCGGTTACCTTGTCGACAACCTCGATGGTGCATGTTTCTCCTTGTTTCATCGTCTTGGTTGCGCCACGCTTTGACGACGTACTCGATTGTTTAGACGATCCGCCGAGGGCTAAAATAAGAAAGAGAGTCGCGTTAGTACACACATATTTATTCAAATCAGTTAGTTTGTATCACCAGAGGCTCAATGTATATATATACCTCGGTGCGGAGGTGGTTGCTACTTCCATTTGAAGATCGTCGTTTATCGGCGCTTTCTTGACATCTTCTTGCTGACGGCGCCCTTCATCTTCACCGTCAAGGTTCAGATAAGAAGAGATATCATCTTCTTCTTCTCCGGTCGGCACATATTGAATATCGCCGTTTATGATGCCGAACATATGTGCTTCACCGTCCGGATCATAGTTGTCCATAATCGGGTCAGCTCTATCGTCCGCCATTATGTCGATCCACGAAAACATGTAGTAAAAACAAATTAATTAAGTGAAGAAGGGGCGGTGGCGGTGGCGGTGGCGAAAGGGCGGTGGCAAAAGGAGGGGGCAGCGAGGAGGGTGGGAGAGGGTGTCGCGGTAGAGCGAGACGGGCGGCAGACAGCGGCGTCACGGAGAGGAGGCGAGGACAACACACATGTATAACCCTCGCCGCCCTCTTATAAAATTCTAAATACATAGCGAGCAAGTGCATAACAGGTCAATGACAGAGCTAGGCGTGTTCTAACGCAGCTTAGGCGATACCGCCAAGGGGGGAAACATCCGGGAAAGTTTTCCCGGTTCGACGTCTGTCGACAGATGAACCGGAGAGGAAAGTTTGCAGGTTCGATAGGTTAGGGGTGTGTGGCGGACGAACGGTCTGCGTGAATCGGATTCGTCTCGTCGTTACGAGCAACTTTCATGTACAAAGTTTTTCCATCCGAGCTACGGTTTATTTTCTATGATTTTCTAAAGTTTTATTGATATATTGTAATTAAAACTAATTCGAGAATAAAAGATTAAATTGCTACTAGTAACATAACAGTTTTAACTAACAGACTATTAGTGTTAACATAACAGTTTTAATTAGGTTAATTAAACTCAACTATTTAAGTTAATTAATTAATTAATTAATTAATTAATATATTTTTATTATTCTTTTTTATTCGTGTTACAGGCGCAAGGCGGGTTACGCGCTGGCGGGCAGCGGGCGCCACTGCCAAGGCGCCGCCTGTGCCAACCGGGCGAAGGCCGGCTGCTATAAGACGGGCGGCGGAAGAGGCCTACATGGCGGGCGGACGGCGGGGCGACGGGACTGCGAAAGCTAGGGGCGACGGACGCCATGCAGAGTGGGGCGCTAGGGCTAGGGGCGAGGCGGAAACCCTAGCTAGGGCGTCGGGCGAGGGGGTTCAGGGCGAGGGCGACGGCGGCGGCGCCGAGGGCGACGGGCGACGGCGGGCGGCGCCGAGGGCGACGGGCGACGGCGGGCGGCGGCCGAGGGCGAGGGCGACGGCGGGCGGCCGAGGGCGCGATTTAACAAAGCGGAATCGGAGAAGATGAGAAGCGAAAACGCGAACAGCTATTTATAGCCCCCCCTTTAGTCGCGGTTGGCGGCGAGGACCGCGACTAAAGGTACCCTTTAGTCGCGGTCGCCCGCCAGCGACTAAAGGGTTTGGCGGTTTTTGCGATCCGCCCCCCCCTTTAGTCGCGGTTGGGCAAAGCGACCAGCGACTAAAGGGTACCTTTAGTCATGGTCGCTGCCAACCGCGACTAAAGGGCTTAGTCAGCGCCCAGCGCCCAAATGTTTAGTCCCATCTCGCTAGTTGAGAGAGCTCGAGAGTGGTTTATAAGCTGCTGCCACCCTCTCGAGCTCCTCTCAACTGCAGCTTCGGCCTAATCATTACTAGTTATGTGCTGTGGCCCTACTTGGCCTCCTGCGGGCTGAATCACAGCCCATGTAGGGTTTCTAGTCGTATTCGGGCCGTGGGGGTCGAGGGGGCACTATTTTTTCCAGTTTTTTGTTTAGTTTTCTGCATTATTATTTATTTTTTGTTGTTTTTTGCTTTGTTTTTTAATTCTTTTTGCTTTTAGTTTTAGAAAAATTATAAACTTTACATTAGTGCCATTAGTTTTCAAATTTGAAAACACTTTTTTGTTTTCTTTGTTGCTTTATTTATTTTATTTTGTTTCTACTTACAACAAAATACTTATTTTTGCTATTTTAGTTTTCTGCATTATTATTTATTTTTGTTGTTTTTTGCTTTATTTTTTAATTCTTTTTGCTTTTAGTTTTAGAAAAATTATAAACTTTCTGTTAGTGCCATTAGTTTTCAAATTTGAAAACACTTTTTTGTTTTCTTTGTTGCTTTATTTATTTTATTTTGTTTCTACTTACAACAAAATACTTATTTTTGCTATTTTAGTTTTCTGCATTATTATTTATTTTTTGTTGTTTTTGCTTTATTTTTTAATTCTTTTTGCTTTTAGTTTTAGAAAAATTATAAACTTTCTGTTAGTGCCATTAGTTTTCAAATTTGAAAACACTTTTTTTGTTTTCTTTGTTGCTTTATTTATTTTATTTTGTTTCTACTTACAACAAAATACTTATTTTTGCTATTTTAGTTTTCTGCATTATTATTTATTTTGTTTCTACTTACAACAAAATTATAAACTTTCTGTTAGTGCCATTAGTTTTCAAATTCGAAAATGGACACCAAACACATCACGGGTAATATAATTCACATGATCCATTCAACAAAGTTTGGTACAATAAATTATTACACATCATTTCTTCCCTTGTGTCCCTGCTTGCTTACGATTGTGCCGTATCCATGGAGCATCCTCATCATTTAACTTAATGCTTGGGTCGGTGTTCACTTTGAAGGGCGGAATTTCAGCAAACATATTATAATCTTGACATGTACATCTTGTCCTCCACTCCCACGATGTTTCTTTTCCCCGAAAGAACAATGTGGCGCTTTGGATCATCACATGATGTCTTGATCGTTTTCTTATCTTTCCGTTTCCTCGGTTTGCTACTCATGTCCTTCACATAGAAAACCCGAGCGACATCTTTCGCTAGGACGAATGGTTCGTCAAGGTAACCAAGATTGTTGAAATCCACCATTGTCATTCCGTATTGCTGGTCCACCTTTACCCCACCTCCTGTTAGCTTGAACCATTTGCACCGGAACAAAGGGAGCTTAAAGGAGGGTCCATAGTCAAGTTCCCATATCTCCTCTATGTAACCATAATATGTGAC
Organism: Aegilops bicornis; assembly: GCA_021605145.1. Lineage (NCBI taxonomy): Eukaryota > Viridiplantae > Streptophyta > Magnoliopsida > Poales > Poaceae > Aegilops > Aegilops bicornis. The sequence goes on along the minus strand of CM038671.1, from coordinate 42,571,071 downwards.
CTCTTGCCCATTCTCGGTTCTTTGCATCAAAGCGGACACCACTGTTTTGGTTGGTGCTCTTTTTATCTTGGGCGATCGTGTAAAATGTATTCCCATTTATCTCGTACCCTTGGAAAGTCGTTATAGTCGAAGATGGTGTCTTGGCCAACATGTACAGCTGATCTACAACATCATTGTCATTCATTAAATGTTTTCTCAACCAACTGCCGAAAGTCTCCATGTGGGCCTTCCTAATCCAGGATTGAGCTTCCCGGGTTGTCGAACGTAAAATATTCTTGTGTTTCTCAAAATGCACGGAGCCACCAAGCTGGAATTGGTCAAGACAAAGGTGGTGTGCTTGATCAGGAGAATGGTCGTCCATACATATCGTTGATTTCATTCCGATCGTGCCTTTTCCACTTAGTCTCCCTCGTGCCGCGATCGAGGAAGACCAATCGGCTTAAGGTCAGGAACAAAGTCAACACAAAACTCAATTACCTCCTCATTTCCATAGCCCTTGGCGATGCTTCCTTCTCGCCTAGCACGGTTCTGAACATATTTCTTTAATACTCCCATGAACCTCTCAAGGGGAACATATTGTGTAGAAATACGGACCGAGAACGAAAATCTCTTCGACTAGGTGAACCAGGAGGTGCGTCATAATATTGAAGAAGGATGGCGGGAACACCAACTCAAACTGACAAGACATTGGATCACATCGCTCAGAACCGTGGTAGAACTTCCGGATTGATTACCTTACGAGAGATTGCATTGAGGAATGCACATAGCTTCACAATGGCTACTCGAACATTTTCCGGCAGGAGCCCCTCAAAGCAATCGGAAGCAATTGCGTCATAATCACGTGGCGATCGTGAGACTTCAGTTTTGGAACTTTTTCTCCGCCATGTTTATTATTCCCTTTATATTGGGCGAGAATCCAGACGGAACCTTCATACTGCTCGGGCATTCAAAAAGATGACCTTCTCTTCTTTGGTCGAGGCGTAGTCGGCACGACCTTGAAACCATTCCGGATGCCGGTCATCGTGGTCTTTCAAACGTTGCTTTGGTCTGCCGTGCTTCCTTTGTATCATTTGTCTTCCCATACACGCCCAAGAAGCTTAGGAGGTTCACGCAAATATTCTTCAGAACGTGCATCACGTCGATTGCAGAGCGGACATCTAGGACTTTCCAATATTCTAGCTCCCGAATATAGATTTCTTCTTCCACATGGCTGCGCGTCTGCCGGCTCCCTTCGAACTGATTGTCCGCCAGACCCTTTCCAAAGATGACTTTCAAATCCTTGACCATATCAAATACCTCAACACCGGTCGTTCGCGAGGCTTCGCCGGTGATCTGCCTTGCCGTTGTAATGCTTGCCTTTCTTTCTTCTTGGATGAATTTTCGGAAGAAATCGACGATGCCCAAGGTACACGTTCTTCTTACAATTTGGCAAATGTACACTTTCGGTCTCATGTAAGCGGTGCGTGCATGCATTGTATCCCTTATTTGACAGTCCCGAAAGGTTACTAAGAGCAGGCCAATCGTTGATGGTTACGAAAAGCAACGTCAGAGGTCAAATTCCTCTTGTTTGTGCTCATCCCACACACGGACACCACCCCACAGCTGTAAAAGTTCATCAACTAATGGCCTTAGGTACACATCGATGTCGTTGCCGGGTTGCTTCGGACCTTGGATGAGCACTGGCATCATAATGAACTTCCGCTTCATGCACAACCAAGGAGGAAGGTTGTAGATGCATAGAGTCACGGGCAAGGTGCTATGGCTGGAGCTCGCTTTCGCCAAAAGGATTCATGCCATCCGTACTTAGAGCAAATCTTATGTTCCTTGCGTCAACTGCAAAATCTTTGAACCATCCGTCGATCTTTCTCCATTGCGTTCCATCTGCGGTGTGTCTCAACTCCCCGTCCGACTTACGGTCCTCTTTGTGCCATCGCAACAACTTGGCATGCTCTTTGTTCCTGAGCAGACGTTTCAACCGTGGTATTATAGGAGCATACCACATCACCTTGGCGGAACCCTCTTCACGGGTTTACGGCCCTCAACATCGTCACCGTGGTCATCGCCTACGATCTTATAACGCAATGCACGGTGCATACCGGGCATTCATTCAAATTCTCGTATTCACATGGTAGAGGATGCGATCGTTGATGCATGCATGTATCTTGAACCTCTAAACCTAGAGGGCGGACAACCTTCTTTGCTTCGTACGTCTTTGGCGGGCAACTTCGTTATCCTTTGGAAACATATTCTTCAACATTTTCAGCAATTTTTCAAATGCCGAGTCGGCTACACACCTCGCCTTCCATTTCAGCAAATCGATGTGCAGCCCGACTTTTTGAGACCATCATCGCATCCGGTACAGCGCCTTTACGTGATCCTCTAACATGCGATCCAAATTCTCCCTCTCCTTTTCGGTTTAGCGGCGTCTCCGTGCATCGGCAATGGTCCGACCAAGATCATCAACGGGATCATCACGTGCCTCTTCTTCACCTTCCCCTTCACCTTCAAAGATCCTCCATGAAAGTATCACGAAATGAGCAAGATAGCTTTCATCGATGAAATCATCCTTCTTCATCTTCTTCCATTATAACCCCTCTTTCTCCATGCTTGGTCCAACAATTATAGCTTGGCATGAAACCCTTGAAGCAGATGCATGTGAACAACTCTTGAGGAAGAGTAACCCTTCTCATTCTTACAGATAACACATGGACGGATAACAAAACCCCCGCTTGTTCGCATTAGCCACTACGAGGAAATCTTTCAAACCCGTAGTGAACTTCGCGGAGAGTCGGTTACCGTACATCCATTGCCGATTCATCTGCATTATTATAATATAAAATATATAATTAACCATCATGCATTTGTTAAACTAACTAGCTACAAACAATATAAATTAAACAATGAATTACACACATGCATATTTTATCAATGACACATCAAAGGTTCATCAAGTTGCTAACATGATCGAGGAGTGTGGCTCCAACACTTCATGTCATGTTTGTTTCATGCTCTTGGGGCATTTCATCAAACACCTTATGTGCATAAGAGGAACCAAAAGCAAACCTACACCCACTTGTGAAGAGAATGGCTCCAAATGGCTAAGTGTTGGCTGCTTTGGATGGGTATATATAGGGAGGGCTTTAGTTGCGGTTGGCACAGCAAACCGGGACTAAAAAGTGCCCGAAGGCCTTTAGTCGCGGTTGTCTGGCCAACCGCGACTAAAGCCCCTCACGCACCAGCCACCGAGCGCCTGGGAAGCCTTTTGGTCGCGTTCACCTCCGTAACCGCTGATTAAAGGTCCCATTAATCATGATTCCTACCGCGACATGACTTAAATTTTGGGACGGAAGCACATTTTCCACCAATGCACTGCTCCGCCACGGCTGAGATGCCCGCGACGGAGTGAGAATCACATGCTTCCACTGCAAAACACTTTAAATTTCCGCATATACTATCTTCCTTGGTTGATCACCCGCTACCTCAGACCACTCAGCACATCCACTCATCAATAACTCGATGTCTGGATCCATACATAAGTGGTGCCTCCTTGGAGGCCGCAAGGGGCATATGCTGTGCTCCGGTTGATGACCACAATCAGTTCGTAGTACTAACTAGGGTATTCTATTTCTGTACCCTTGATTGCTTAGTTGTGCTTAGTTTTGTTCAAGGAGTCTAATTTTCCTCACTCTTGCCCTCCCCCACTCGCCCCACTCTCACAAAAGCCCAGACGGAGCCTTGCCGTCGAGTCAACGCAGTTAACCATTAACTCCTCAGTTACTGACACGTAGGGCCGGAGAGACATGTAGGCCACGTACTACATGTGGGCCTGGCCGGTACAGCCTATGACACGTGGGTCTGGCCGGTAATGCCTATGACAAGTGGGACGCACGCTGGTCAATGTACTCGTGCGTAGAGCCCAGGACGTGGGTTGACCGTATACTGGTATTTGTACGTGGGTGTTTCGCTTTCCGGTGCAACATACCACGATCGTGGGCGTGCACGTGTACGTGTCGATGAAAAACGTCCAAAAATGTCCGATCGTACAAGAGGAGGGGAACCACCAACGGACGCATCTTACCCACCATTTCCCCCCAAATCAGGCTCCCTCGCCACAGCAGAACCCTCACCCCCACCGCAAGCACCAACTCGCTCACCCCCACCGCACTTCTCTCCGTGCGGCCGCTTGTTTTCGGCTCCGATGGGGGACGGTCGTGGCGCTGCAGCCGCTTCGGTCGGAGATGTGCTGGGGGGAGAAGGTCGCGGGAATCGCGCTAGATGCTGTGCAGGAAGTTGCCTGCGTCCACGGTGGTGCAGGAGATGCTGCAACCGATGCGTCCATGGCAGCAGCTGGAGCTGCAGCTGCTGCGGCGGATCTGGTGGAGAAGGAGGCGGCGGGCTCTGACTCGGCCATGCCGGAGCTGGAGGCGAGGTTGTCGAGCGGCGCAGTGCGTGCAGGTGCGCAGGCCGACGACGAGCAGGTGGTCCAGGAGGTACTTGTTCTCATTTTCCTTTCATATTTAGTGCTAAGAATAAGAATATAGGGTTAGTTAGTTAGATTATGATTCCTGAGTTACTATAGTTGGTTAGATTAGTTGGTTTGAGGTTTTTTTTATTTACGTCATTCCCCTCAGCAACTATATAATCAAGCAGTTAGAATTGGATTGTTACAGTTGATTTCATTAATTCACAGGCCTAATTTGTCCTAACAATTCACTGATTCATCATGAGCTCTTATGTGATCGCATCAGGAGGCGGAGAAGAAGATCGCCGAGGACACTTAAACTGCCCTTGCTAATAATTTTAAGCTCATAGCAACATGCAGAGAGTCTTGCTTGAACCAATAGAGAGATGACATTGCCTTTTTTTTTGTGCTACAAACAAAATGATGAATATGTGAAATCTTATAGAGCAAGAGGAATGTCACCTCGCTTTTTTTCTTGTGTTTCCTTAGTTGAGCTAAAGTAATTGTGTGGATGGTCATCCGATGTGAATTTCATATTTGTAATTTGTAACATAAGTAATCGCCAAGAATGAGGGAGAACCTATCGATAAATCGCAATAAACAATTTACAAATATATGTATGTTTCCTCTAATGCGTATACCGCGAAGTAGTGACCAAAAGATCACAAAATCTTTGCTTTTATGAAAGAAAATAATATATGGCGCATTTAATGCGTTATCTCCAAGAGCTTTGGGGGATAAATGGTGAACTTTTGAAGGGCGCACGCGACCTTGCCGAGCAAAATCAGCGAGTCTTACTTTTGAAAAGATGCAACCACCATGAGGAAGACATAAAGCTTTCTTAATTATGCAAATCAACTTCAAGGCACTATAACATGGAGCGAGAATCACATGCTTCGGTTGCGAACCACTTCAAATTTCCGCATATACTATCTACCTCTGGCCACTCGCACAATCTACAACCCTCCGATCAAAGGTTGTATCATGATCTAAATATAAGGGTTGTTTTTTATCAAGGTGAAGACACTAGTTAGGCCGCCTGCGGACAGTTCACGGAAAATAATGATGTGCCTATTCCATGTTCACGAGGCTAACCTAAACCTACATCTATATTGATTTTAGTTGTTGCAAGCACGTGCTGCAGCGCAGAGGCGGAGAAAAATAGCGATGTTTTTCTGTCTAAACCCCTAATCCTACAATAGGTACACTACCTATGGATTATATGTTGAATGTAGTTTTCCTGCACATAGTACTTATATAGTGTGAGTTTATCATCAACAACTTGATGTCTGGATTCACACAAAAGTGGCGCCTCCTTGGAGGCTGCAAGGGGCAGATCGCTGTGCTCCCGTTGATGACCACAATCAATTAGTAGTATTAACTAAGCCTGTCCGGCGGCCACGAGATGAACAAACAAATTAGTCACTTAGACAGTGAGTGAGAGAGACAACGGGTAGAAGTGGTCCGGACTTGGCACTGAGGCCAACTCTAGCGTGCCACCCCACCTTGTTCGGGTGCGTCCGTTTAGGGTAAAAACAGACAAACCATAAGGCCCGGCGCGCGGGCGTAAACGGACTTGTCCGTTTTATGTCTGCTTTCGACTCAACCCGACCTAAGTTTGGGCCGCTTTGGGGTGAAACGGACAGCGCGTGGACGAGCGAGACGCGCGCGCTTATCCTCCCCTGGACCGCCCGTCGGTGGCACAAAGCACCACCCCGGCATCCCATTTCGCGTCATTTCCCCCAAACCCTCCCACGTCCCGCCCACCACCCTCCCTGGCCCACGCACCACCGAATTCCGGCGGCCAGGCCGTCGACGTGCCCGCAAATGTGAAGAAGAAGGCGGCAAGGGTCCGAGGAAGCCAAGGCCAGAATGCACGCCGGCGGAGCTCACAAAGTTGGACGCGGAATCGGCGAAGAGAAGGAACCGAAGGGCTGTCGTCAAGGGCAAGAACGCCGCGGCCAAGTTCGCCGCCGAGCGTGATGCGGTGGAGGCCGCACGGCGCAAGGCCAAGGTCGACGAGAAAGAGGACATCGTCAACAAAGCGCACACCCTTCTCATGCTTGAGATTTGTCGTCCGGCGGGTTTCTCTGCAGCGGCCGTCAGCCTGGCGAGCACAGGCTCGTCGGTCGCCAGGCCTCCGCAATGCCCCTCGCCAACGTCGCGGACCACGCCTTTGTCGCTCGGTTTTCCTCCGCCGAGGCACGATGGCCATACCCGTTTTTCGGGGTCGCCGGACGTTGGCGTGATCGCGTCGTACTACTCGGCGCCCCTCGGCCTTCATCGACCTCAACGTCACGCCGGGGTCTAGCAGCGGCGGCCGGCCGTCCGTCGAGATGCAAAGAAAGCAAGCACGGCTACCGTCTACGGGCACCATGCCGTCGCCCTGCTTCCTGTTCGACGAAATGTCAACACCAACGCCAACAGTCGACGGCCCCTTCTACAACCAGTTCATGGAGAATGTCATCTTTGAGGGTGGGCATGGCGATGCCTACGATCCCGACGAGACCCAAAGTCAGGATGACCATGCCTAGTACGTTGCCGATGAAGAGGCCCACGACCATGCTGACTACGACCATGTTGTGTTGCCGGCGACAAAACTATTCATTTTATAGGTTGGCTCTGTTGTCGGCCGCTGGCTTTGTTGCCGGCGAGGACGTGTAGGGGCCGTTGGGTGTGTTGCCGGCGAGGACGTGCAAGGGCCGCTGGCTGTGTTGCCGGCGTGAACTAAGGCCGCTAGCCTGAACTAGGGAGTGGTATATTAAAAAAAAATTGGCATTTGAAAAAAAAAACGGACAGGATGCAGCCGGGATGTGTCCGCCGCATCCAAAAAATGACCCGGACACAATCCATTACCCTACCTAAACAAACAGAATTCATGCAAAACGGACATCCGTTTGCGTCGTGAGTTGGAGTTGGCCTGAAGAGCCGTGTCGCCTTCATCACGAACGAATGCTAGCACGAGGCCCATGGCATATGCTGAATGTGCTCATCATGGATGCCAGAACGCACGAGGACGATCGTCCCCCGAGGAAACGAACAATCTGCCGAACGTGCATGCACAGTCACCATCAGCGGGCTATGGAGAACCTGCCCGCCGACAGGCGAGCCCTCCGACGCACGGGCTGCTTTTCCCCACGTGATGGCCACCGCCGCGGCGACCACCCGACGCCACCGAGCGCTCTGCCGCTCCTCGACGGCATCGCCAGCCCCTCTGTCCCGCTGCACGTGGGCCCCACCGCCGCATGCGGCCACGCCCGAGCGTCGCGACACCCAGCAGTTCCGTGCTCCGCTGGCGCTCGACGGTCGACGCATTGCCAGATCGGCTGACGCGTGGGCCCGCGCCGCGGCTCCCGCTCCTGTCGCCACCTCCACCTTCTCTTCTCCGTCACGGAGGAGCAGTGGAGATGCCCGCGACGGCACCGGCGTGCCACTGACGACGCGGCCCCACGTTGTCAGTGGTCACTGCGCCAACCACTCTATATAGAACGCGGCCGGCAGCTCCTCCTCGGCCGGCCTCCCGCGAATCTCGATCGCTCGTCAACGTCCACCGAGCCACCGCTTCCCACCGCTGCCGGCCATGGACGGCTCCATCTCCACCACCACATCCTCCTCGTCTCCTCTCCGCTTCGCCAAGAAACCTCCCAGCCCGAGGCCCCTCCTCAACCCCACCCCTCGAGTCACCCACGCCGGCGCCGGCCGCCAGAGAGCCACCCGCCTCCGCGCCATCTCGCCGTCGCCGTCGCCGTCCCCGCCGACGCCGCAGCAGCAGGAGCCGATGGAGGCGTTCGGCTTCGACGCGCTCAAGGAGACCTTCTCGGTGGACGTGGCGGCGGCCGAGGCGCGCCCGCTCAACGTGCCGCTCGCCGCGCCCTTCACCATCGCCTCCTCGCGCCTCGAGGCCGTCTCCAACGTCGCCGTGCGGGTGGAGCTCTCCAGCGGCGCCGTCGGGTGGGGCGAGGCCCCGGTGCTCCCCTCCGTCACCGCCGAGGACCAGCCCGCCGCGCTGGCCGCCGTCGCCCGCGCCTGCGCCGCGCTCGTGGCCGCGCGGGGCGCGCCCCTCGGCGCCGTGCTCCAGGACGTCGCCGATGCGCTCCCCGGACACGCCTTCGCATCGGTGAGACATCCATCCACACCAGCTTGTCTTCATACTCTTGGCAAACAATTTTGGTTCAGTTTTCGGTACAATTTTGGAGTTTTCGGTAGAATCTTGAGGAGTTCTGCTCCACAAGACAGTTATTGATGAGATTCGCGTTGAGACTTCAGAGTTTAGAAGTTAGTTCTTTTAGAGGATGTTGATGGAAGGATGGGGAATTGGTTTTTGGGTGCTAGGCCTTGATGTAGATGGAGATCACCTTTTATGGCTCTGGACGGATTGAGGATGTTGACCACTGGCTCATGCCCAAAATGAATGATAACTGCATACACAAATTTTACCCTAAATAAATACTCCCTCTGTAAACAAATATAAGAGCGTTTAGATCACTACGGAGGGAGTAGTAATTAAGGGACTCTCAGCAAAAGCAAGGAGTAACAAAGAAATACATCCAAAATCAGACAAGTCCTACCTTCAAGGGAAAGTTGGTTCTCACTTCTCAGTTCTTAGATTCTGATCCTTTTAGCCCAGATACAACTGCTTTAATTTCTTCTTTAGGAACTTAGTCAGATATATTATCTGGTTCTCAGTATTTCTCCCCCTGATACCAAAAGTATCTTCCTCTGATGTGTATTTACTTGTTCCTTTCTCCAACAAAGGCCAGAGCAGGAGTGGAGATGGCAGTGATTGACGCGGTAGCTAACAGCATCCGCATACCCTTGTGGAGATTATTTGGGGGAGCATCAAACACCGTGACAACAGACATCACGGTATGGTTATCGAAGTATCCTCTGCAGTGGGTTAAGCATGCTTACGTTTGCTTAATCAAAATTGCTGAATTCCTCTATTTCTGAATTTAGATTCCAATTGTGACCCCAAATGAAGCCGCTCAATTGGCTGCAAAATATCGAGGACAAGGGTTTCAGACTCTGAAGCTCAAAGTAGGGAAAAACTTGAACTCGGACATAGAAGTTCTGAAGGCTATACGGCTAGTCCATCCGGACTGCTCATTTATCTTGGATGCAAATGAAGGGTACACAGCAAACCAAGCAATTGAGGTGCTTGACAGACTAAACGGTGTGTACTCTCACTATGTTCAATCTTTTCACTCTTTAATATCTCAGTCAGTGTGATGTTGTATGGTGTTTCTAGTATAACTTATTTATTTCATGGGTTTCAGAAATGGGAGTGACTCCTGTACTCTTTGAGCAACCAGTTCATAGAGATGACTGGGAAGGTCTCCGTGAAGTTAGCATTGCTGCTATGGAGAAATATAGAGTTGCTGTTGCTGCTGATGAAAGCTGTCGTGGTTTACATGATGCTCAGAAAATTATACATGGAAATCTTGCTCATGTTATTAACATCAAACTGGCAAAGTTGGGGGTTCTTGGAGCCCTCGAAGTAATTGATGCTGCAAGAAAAGCTGGTGTTGCACTTATGATTGGTGGTATGGTCGAGACTAGGATTGCCATGGGCTTTGCCGGCCATCTCGCTGCTGGGCTTGGTTGTTTCAGGTTGGTTAAATGTGCAAATTCCCTGCAAAAAAGATTACTTGTGAAAAGTATGGTATTTTACAACTAAAGATAATATCACTTGGAAGTTCAAACTAGAAATGATGACATGAAGTTTTAGTCCTTATGTCTGTCAGATCAGGTGCTTAAATGGTTCTTGTTCTTTTGTGATTGCAGTTTTATTGACCTGGACACACCTCTTTTATTGTCCGAAGATCCAGTGTACGGTGGCTATGAAGGTATTCTAAGACAAAATCCTGTACATCTATAATTTCCTTTTGTAAATGTGTTATTTGTTATATATAGTACAGTTATACTTTCAGCTTGTTTTTATGCAATGCCGTAGATGTTTCTTTCCAAGATATCATTTTCGAAAACCACTCAATATTGTGAACAATATGCTGTTACTTGTCAGTAATTTATCGCTACTAAGAGTTATTAAGCTGTCATTCCAATGCTTATGCGCTGATATCTCAAAGCAAAATACTGCTCTATTCATGCTTGTTCAAAATCTATTGTTCTCTTAATCGCAAGCTATGCTATGGATCTTCAGATTATTATCTCTGCTCTCTGGCCTGTACTGACTGTCTTACTCGACTTCTATTATCAGCTTCTGGACCTGTCTACAAGTTTAAGAATGCTCGAGGCCATGGCGGTTTCCTTCATTTGGACAACAACAATGGATGGGTATGTCGCCGCTAACTCAGTAACTGAAATTCCTGTATATATGTTTTGTACTTCTCATTTCTCAACATTCAAAATATTGTGCTCACCTAGAAATATAGCGAGTTGCAAACATTGTCTAGAGCTGCAGTAAACATTATCTTTACATGATCTGACAACAGGGACTTTGTCCTTAAAAATGAAAATATGCATAGGAGTTGTCTATTGAAAGTAGCATCTTCTTTATCTTATTATTACTGGTACTATCTCTAAACAGGTATACATAATACATGTGATTTTTTTTTCCAGAAATGAAGATGGTTAACGCACGCCTTGTCCTCCGGGAGGAACTTTATAAAGCATATCAGCGCATTCAGTATAGAGTGTAGAAGTTATCACACCAGACGACTACCGTGTGGAACTGAAATGTAACACAATCAATTGTAAGCCATATATATAGTGGTAAAGCTCCCGTTTATGTACTGCTGTAAGTCCTGTGAGGCCTATGATATTTGATCAGGCTGTAGATAGATAAGTTCAGAAGGCCAGCTCGGCTGGCATTGTTGCTGTAGTGTAGTACAAGCAGTAACTGTTCCCTCAGTGTTCCCCTTTGTATTTTCTGGAATAAATATGACTGCCCTTTGAGCTACCAAAGTTTATTGTGCATTTCCATGTTTCTGAGTTGTCTATCGTCGAATTATGCGGCATTTCTGCATCAGTGAAAGAGAAGATTTTGTGTACGAGCCTAAGAGCATCTCGTTTTGAAGGGTGGGAGGGGATTACCTCTTGCTGAAGATTGGACCTCTCTTTTGCTAAATTGAAGATTGTGTGATTTCATAAATGAAATCGAAGAGGCTGCGTAGCCTCTCTTTTGCTAAAAAAAAGCTCTTGCTGAAGAAAAATCATGTCCTTCAAACAATTTTGCTTGAACAGCACTTTTATCACTAACAGAGGAAACTGTAATGTACTAAAAATCATCATTGACATCAACCTAAAGAAGGTGAAAAGATAAAAACAGGTTGCACCAGCCGGGAATCGAACCCGGGTCTGTACCGTGGCAGGGTACTATTCTACCACTAGACCACTGGTGCTGCTACGATGAAATTTTAAATAAAATCTTCTAATATCTAATAAAACTGGTTGACGCGATAGACCCCGCACTCTTTTTTTGTGTGTGTGGAAGCAGCCACCGCTACTGGTGCGAATGTGATGCAAAATGTAAAGTTCTTTTAACAACAATAGCATCAAAATGTTAATCAAGCATTTTAAAAATATTTAAAATGTTGACCAGGTAACGATAAATTTTAATCTTGCATTGAAAATATGTTAATAGAGCATTTTAAAAATATTGAAAATGTGTATAGAAAAAATATTGATCATGTATTACAAAAATATTCAATTTGTGTTGCAAAAATGTTACAAAAATATTGTTGACATATACCAAAAATGTAGAATAATAACCAAAAGAACAAAGAAAACCGAAAAGGAAACAAAAAAACAGAGAAACAAAACGCAAAAAAATGAATGAAAAAATAATGAAGAAAATGGATAAGGAAAAAAATAAAAGAAACAAAAATGTCGACTATGTATCAAGTAGTCAGCGCTCCCCTCAAAACACGAGAGAAGGAACGAAAAAATGAAAAACAAAATGGATTAAAAAAACTCGGGTCTTTTACCTCAAGTAGTCCATGCCTCCTATGCATCAACGAACGCAACAGTGACGCAGTAGCTAGCACCTCGTTTTTCTATTGAAGCAACCAGGGATTCCGCGAGCTCCTTATGTGCTAGTGGGCCGGCCCGAGTATGCCCAACGTTTCAGCGAGAGGACCATCCGTCTCGCTTAATGTAAGCGCTCGCGCCGCTACTCCTCCGCCGAAACAAATATTGTCTTTGGCCTGCAGTGGCAACAAGCTGCTTGGATCTTGGAAAGTTCAACCACCTTGTGGATTTTTTGAGCACCTAATTTTATATAGTTTATTAAAAATGGAAGGGGAGTATCTGAGCTCGAGCTCATTTGAGCCCGGATGAACAATAAATTCCACAAAAAATGAAAACAAATTCAAACAATTCTGAATGTTTTTTCGGTATACTTTGACAAATGTTTGTCATGAGATGACACTCGTGGAAGGTGTGAAAAACAAAAACAAAATTGATGCTCTGAAAATGCTACTCCCTCTGTCCCAAAATAAGTGTCTCAAGCTTAGTACAACTTTGTACTAGCTCTAGTACAAAGTTGAGACACTTATTTTGGGACGGAGGGAGTACTTTTTAAAGCATTTTGGAGTAGTAATTTTGTTATTTTTGCCACACTTTCCACGAGTGTGATCTCATCATGAAAATTTGCAAACACTTAGAACATTTGTCAAAGTATATCACAAAAAAAATCAATTTTTCTTAATTTGTTTTGAATTTTTTTCAAACTTATTGTTCATCCAGGCTCAACTGAGCTCGAGCTCAAAAGGGTACTTTTGATTAAAATTCACATTTAAAGTTTCAGAAAATACAGAAAATAATTCTACATGAACATATGGATGTATATTATACATGTGTATGTTTGGTCATGAAATATAACAAAACGACAAAATGGTGATTTTAAATAGTGAATAATACATGCAATGTTCATCTTTCTAGAATCATGATCTATCATTTCTTTGTATCTCACATGATTACTTATTTCATCATCGAATTTGCACATGTGTAATATACAGCCATATGAACATATTGCATCAAGAAAATTGAAACTTCAAAAATATCATTTTGGCAGTATTCAAAATATAGGGCTCACTAGAGCACGTGCACCAAAGTGAATTTTTAAACCATATTCTCCTATCTCCACAAGGAATAAACTCATGATGGGAATGGTCCGATGTTGCCCATTGGGACACTCATCCGACGTAAAATTTCAAGGCTAATGGGTCTCCTGGGTTGAGTTCATAAAAAAATTGGGCCAATGGAGCCAGAGTCATCATCGGCCCACCGGGACAAGAGTATCGACCCAAAATTGGTTGCAATGCACATGCCTTTCAAAGGTTGTTACCCTTGTGCTTATATGTGAATTTCAAACTACTGACAAAGGTTGTTTTTGTTTCAAAGTTACAAATACTAGATGGAAAGTGCGGCTTGCCGCACCCCGCACCCCTGCCGGGTGCGCTCATATCCAACCTGGTGACCATCGAACACGGTAGGTCATGTTTCAAATTCGATACGTTGACCTGATGAAGGAAAAGTGAGCAGGTTTAGAACATTGTATACCAAAAGCAAAGAATCACAGCACACAATAACTTATTTACAATGCAGTGCTATATCCAAATTGGTAGAACACAATTCATATTCGATTCAGGCTGTTACACGAAACAGCAAAGCACGATGGCAACACCTTAAGATGAATATATAGTAAAGCATTTACAACATCCGGATCTCATATCAAGGAAGCATGCTTAACTTACATGTCACAAGTTAAAATAAATGATTATTATATGGGCATATGAGTTTGCTCTTTCATAAAAAGGAAGAAAAACAATAACGTGACATTTTGAGAAGGGCATGTATAATAAGGTGGGCCCAATACTACTTGCTCGGCTGAAAGATGAATGACCGATTTCATACAGTTGTAGCGCGTTTGCTAAAAGATCAAATGGAAGACTTCATGATTCCCTTGGTGGTGAGAATGTGCTAATACTCGTCATGATCATGTATCTTATGTGAATTTTGATTTCATGCAATAGACCAATTCGTTTACTTTTACCTGCACCTCAGGAACACGATGACCTTGTCCCTACAAGCTGCTGCATTTGCTCGGGGACAAGCAAAACTTTAAGCATGGGCGGAGTTTATGAGTCTAATTTTTGTGTCATTTTATACCTTTTATTTTGCATCTTAGTGTTAGGATTTTCAGCAGTTTACCATGTCCACGCACCCTTTTATATATCTTCACCAGGATTCCATCTATGGAGGTATTTTTGAGGCACAAGGAAAGAATATCAAGGATATAGTGTAAAAATCATGTCTCCAAGTCCACAGTGTAGCGGTTCACTGAAATCATGCGTTGATAATCTGGTACCGATCGGTTCCAATGTGGAGGGCCTGCTTTGACCATAAATTGATCACATTGCCTCTTTTTTATTTGTGCTATAACCGAAATGATGAACATGTGAAATCTTATAGAGCAAGAGGAATACCACCTCTCTTTTTTCTATTTACTCAGTTAATATTAAAGTAACATCCTATGTGAATTTCATCTTTGTAATTTGTAACATAAGTAATCACAAAGAATGATGGAGAATAATTTGATAAGTCGCCACATTTTTTACAAATGTGTGTGTTTCCGCTAATGTGTATACTGCCTGTCCAGAAGCAGTGACCAAAAGATCACAAAATCTTTGCTTTTATGAAAGAAAATAATATATGGCACATTTAACGTGTTATCTCCAACAGCTTCAGTGTTGGGGAATGTAGTAATTTCAAAAAAATTCCTACGCACACGCAAGATCATGGTGATCCATAGCAACGAGAGGGGAGAGTGTGTCCACATACCCTCATGGACCGTAAGCGGAAGCGTTAGCACAACGCGGTTGATGTAGTCGTACGTACGGCACCTCCGAGTTCAGCACACTTTCAGCTCGATGATGTCCCACGAACTCCGATCCAGTAGAGCTTAGCGGGAGAGTTTCGTCAGCACGACGGCGTGATGACGGTGTTGATGATGCTACCGACGCAGGGCTTCACCTAAGCACCGCTACGATATTACCGAGGTGGAATATGGTGGAGGGGGGCACCACACACGGCTAAGAGATCAATGATCAATTGTTGTGTCTAAAGGTGCCCCTGCCCCCGTATATAAAGGAGCAAGGGGGGAGGCGGCCGGCCAAGGAGGAGGGCGCGCCAGGGAGGAGTCCTACTCCCACCGGGAGTAGGACTCCCTCCTTTCCTAGTTGGAGTAGGAGGGGGGAAGGAAGGGAGAGAGGAGAGGAAGGAAAGGGCCCCCCCCCCCCCTCCTTGTCCAATTCGGACTAGAATGGGAGGGAGAGCGCAGCCTTCCCTGGCCGCCCCTCCTCTTCTCCACTAGGGTCCATGAGGCCCAATAAACCCCCGGGGGGTTCCGGTAACCCCCCGGTACTCCGGTAAATGTCCGAAACACTTCCGGTGTCCGAACATAGTCATCCAATATATCGATCTTTACGCCTCGACCATTTCGAGACTCCTCGTCATGTCCGTGATCATATCCGGGACTCCGACCTACCTTCTGTCCATCAAAACACAAAAACTCAGAATACCGGTCGTCACCCAACTGTAAGCGTGCGGACCCTACGGGTTCGAGACCTATGTAGACATGACCGAGACACGTCTCCGGTCAATAACCAATAGCGGAACACGGATGCTCATATTGGTTCCCATATTCTACGAAGATCTTTATCGGTCAAACCGCATAACTATATCGTTGTTCCTTTGTCATCGGTATGTTACTTGCCCGAGATTCGATCATCGGTATCTCAATACCTAGTTCAATCTCGTTACGGCAAGTCTTACTCGTTATGTCTTGCATCATCCATAACTAACTCATTAGTCACATTGCTTGCAAGGCTTATAGTGATGTGCATTACCGAGAGGGCCCAGAGATACCTCTCCGACAATCGGAGTGACAAATCCTAATCTCGAAATACACCAACTCAACAAGTACCTTCGGAGACACCTGTAGAGCTCCTTTATAATCACCCAGTTACGTTGTGACGTTTGGTAGCACACAAAGTGTTCCTCCGATGGCAGGGGTTGCATAATCTCATAGTCATAGGAACATGTATAAGTCATGAAGAAAGCAATAGCAACATACTAAACGATCAAGTGCTAAGCTAACGGAATGGGTCAAGTCAATCACATCATTCTCCTAATTATGTGATCCCATTAATCAAATGACAACTCATGTCTATGACTAGGAAACTCAACCATCTTTGATCAACGAGCTAGTCAAGTAGAGGCATACTAGTGACACTATGTTTGTTTATGTATTCACACATGTATTATGTTTCCGGTTAATACAATTCTAGCATGAATAATAAACATTTATCATGATATAAAGAAATAAATAATAATTTTATTATTGCCTCTAGGGCATATTTCCTTCATTCAGGAGGTAAATGGTGAGATTTTGAAGGACACCCGCGACCTTGCCGACCAAAATGCAGCGAGTCTTGCTTTTGAAAAGATGCAACCACCATGAGGAAGACATAAAGCTTTTTTAATTATGCAAATCAATTTTAAGGCACTATAACATGAAGCGGGAATCACATGCTTCGACTGTGAACCACTTCACATTTCCGCATATACTATCTTCCTTGGTTGATCACCCGCTACCTCGGGTCACTCGCACAATCCACAACAGTCCGATCAAGATTGTATCACGATCAGATGGCTCTATATATATATATCAAGGTAAAGACACTAGTTTAGGCCGCCTGCCGACAGCCTACGGAAAATAATGATGTGCCTATTTGTTGTGCACGAGGCTAACCTAAACGTACATCTCTATTGATTTTAGTTGTTGCAGGCACGTGCTGCGACGCAGAGGTGGAGAAAATCAGCGATTTTTCTCTGTCTAAAGGCCTGTTCGGCATCCCTCCGACTCCACGCTCTAGCTCCCGGAGCTGGCGGAGCTGAGAGTAAAAAGTGCGGAGCGGGGAACAGGTGCTCCACAGATCCTTGAATTTCAGGGAGCAGTGTGGATTGCCGAACAGCCCCTTAATCCCTAATCCTACATATACGTATACTCCACCTATGCATTGTATATGTTGAATGTAGTTTTCGCGCACACAGTAGTACTAGTCATATAGTGCAAGGGGCAGATCGGTTGATGACCACAATCAATCAATTAATACTATATTAATTATTTCGACAGTGAGTGAGAAATGGGTAACAGTGGTGATACGGACCTGGCACCGAAGGGCACAGCGTTCCTCATCACGAGCGAATGCAAGCGCGGGCCCATGCCATGTGCTGAATGTGCTCATCGTCTTCATGTGTGTGCCCACTACCCACCATGCGGCAGGACGCACGACCACGATCGTCTCGCGACGAAACAAACAGTCTGCCCAACGTGCATGTCAGTGAGCCCCGGCGCTCATCGACGGATAGTCCCCCCGACGGACGGACCGGCTACTTCTTCTGCCCACGTGCCAACCACCGCCGCGGTGACTCTCCGGCGATCCCGCTCTGCTGCAGCTGCTCCTCGACGGCACCGCCAGCCAGCTACGTCTGGCCCCACCGCCGCATGCAGCCTGTTGAGTATATGATTATTTTCTGAAAAGGGGTTTCCCCGCTTTGTATTACAGAACAACCATCCGATACAAATCAACGATAAAGGCTGGGGCGGAAGCAGCATAAACACGCTCAAAAGAGATGAAAGAGAAAAAAAAGAAACAAATGTCGATAATGGCGGATCGGCAAAAACGACGAAGCCTCGTGACCGCTGCGTCCACCGAAGATCTCCCACCGAGCTCCGAGACTTCGAAGCGCCGCTACCAATCAACACCTCCAAGAAGCGACACGACGATGACGACGCTGCTGCCAAGGGTTTCCCCCGGTACGCGGCGAGGAGAGAGGAAGGGTAGCCCCGACGTCCTCCAGGAAGGTCCGGCGGCACCCTTAGGCGCCACCGTGTCGGTGTCGGCCAAGCCAACAGGGATTTCTCCCGACCCCAGCCTATACCTCAGGCACTTCGGAGCTCACCACCAAACCGACCACCACCCTGCGCCAACACGAACACGAAGCTTCGCACACTGTCTCACCACGGCACCGCGAAGATGGTCTGCACAACAAAGAAGAGGAGCCGGGACTAGGGCAAAGAAAGATCGCTGATACGGAGGGCCCCACCACCACAGTCCACGACGGTAGCCAACCGGACGCCATAGCAGGAGCCTATCGGGCCCGTGGCCCCACAGGCCCGGTCGGGCCCTCAAAGGCCCAGACAGCTCCCGCTCACAAGAAGAAATGGCACGCCGTCGGCGCCGCCGTCCCAGCCCAAGCCGCCCCCGCCTCCCCATATAGAGAGCTGCGGTCAAGGCCGAGCCGACCAAGAAGGACCCAGAAAGGTACTCTACAGACCTAGATCTGGGCTAGGGACGCGCCATCGATCGGCCAGCACCACTGGACCGCCCCGCCGCCAAGAGGCAGCACCACCACGGCGAGCGCCGCCGTCCTCCGCACTAGGATGCCGGACCGCCACCGGCCGAAGCGCACCGGCCGCCATCACCACCCGAGCAGTGAGGGCAGCGGGAAGGCATGCCCACCGGCCCAAAGACCACGAGGCCGGCCGAGGCCAAGACGCCGACGGGGGGCGTGAGGAGGGCGTGAGGGCTGGAGGAGCGTGGAGGAAGGGCCCCGCCTCGCCGGGGAGGCGGCGTGGGGACGGAGGAGTGGAGGGTGGGGAGGAGAAGGAACGGGAGGGAAAGGGGTGGCGGCTTCGGCTCGGGCGGCAGCGGCGGCTGGGGAGTCGGCGGCGGGGCGCGAGCAATAATAACAACAATTTCACCAATCCTCTCTCTTTCTTCTAACATGGTATCAGCCTAACGATCCTAAACCCTAGCCGTCGCCCGCCCGCACGCCGCCCCTGGGGCAGTCTCCATGACCGTCGCCGGGGGCCGCGCCGCTCGTACCTACGGTTCGTCCGCCGGTCGTGTTGACCGGCTGACCTAGAGAGTCTTTTTCCCGAGCCCTTGCTCAGATTTTTCTCTCTCTCGCCGGTCGCTTTGATCGGTGTTTACTTTTTGTTTTCCGATCGAAGATCGGTTTGCATCGCCCACCGCCCGTGTCGAACCCCGCGCCTCTACTCTGACGTCGACTAAACCGGCCCTTCGTCATCAACCATGCGGCAAGGCTGGATGCGCCGCCCAAGGGACGCCTTCGTGCGTCGCCATCGACCGCTCGTCTGTGCGGTCTCCATTGCTGGTCTGTCTTCGTCGTCATCGTCCGGGACATCACAGACAACGTCGCCATCGACACTGATCTGCGCGTCGTCCCCGCCATGGCGCTACAGAGCCGTCGTCGGTCTGATCAATTGTTCACGCGTCTGTCTTAGCCAAGCACGTCCTCGAGCAAGCGCCTGCCGCCGATCGAGCCACAAGTTGTTGCTGCATCATCCCTTTGGACCACTGCGTCATCGCCCCAAGGTCTTCCCGCCGGCTGCTTCCAACCTGCGCGCCGCTCCTGCCGACGCCCTTTGGGGTTGTCGCTTCGCGGCCTGCGGTCCACGCCGCCGCCCCGAGATCCTACCTCCGCCGAGCAGCCGCCGTCTTTGCGTTGCCCCTTAGGGCTGACGTGTCGTGGCACGCGGTCCATGCCGCCTCCCGACGTTTCGTCGCCCCCGGTCAGTGGTTCACCTTGCGGCTACCCCGACCAGCGAGCCGCCGCTACACCGCCTCTTTGGGTTGTAGCGTCGCGGAATGCGGTCACCGCTGCCGCCCGAGGCCGTCCCTGTGGCATCATCGACCCGCACCTTCAGGCCGTAGAGCCGCGGCACGCGGTCCACGTGGCCCCGAGGTCTTATCACCATCACCCTGACCTGCTCACCGCGGCGGCGCGCGGTCCACTTCGCCGTCACCACGCGTCGACTTCTCGTGGTATGCGTCGCGCCACATCCCTCAGCGCGGGAACGCAACCGTCTGCGCCAGTCTTTGTCATGTTGTCCGGTTCTTCGCCTACTTCGAGCATCACCACCGCGCTACTAACCTAGCTGTCGCCGCCGCCGTCAGGTCGCCGTTGACGCTCTTCTTCGGCCGCTGCCGCTGCTACCCTGTAGCCGCCGCTGCCGGTCCACCCCCTTCGTCTTCGTCAAGCACCAGCCCGTCGCCAGCGTCACCGTCTTCTTCTTTGAACACTTCATCTACTCCAACCATCGTCGGCGACATCGGCCCTGCGCCAATTGTCGCCGCAACCGTCGTCGAGTCTTCTTCTCTGCTGGCCCTCCGACTCCTCGACATGGCGTACAGCTCGTGTATGTCCCTCATCTACGCATGCCCGCTGCTGGCAACATCGATGCGTGCCTTCATCTACAACGTGTCACCAGGCTTGGCAAGCCTGGTCGGCGCTTCGTCAACTTCGTCTTCGTCCGTCTACGCGGTCTCCCTTCTAGCACAGCCACGCCCAAAGCGTCACGACACCCAACAGTCCCGTGCTCGGCTGACACGTGGGCCCGCTCCCGTGCACTGCTCCGCCACCTCCCCGTCACGGAGCAGTGGAGATGCCAGCGACGGCCACCGGCGTGCCAATGGCGACGCGGCCCCACCCTGTCAGTCGCCACTGCGCCAACCACTCTATAGAAAGCGGCCGGCTCGCTCTGGCCTCAACCCCGCCCCACGCGTCCTCCGCGCCATCTCGCCGTTGCCGTCGCCGTCCCCACCGACGCCGCAGCAGCAGAAGCCGATGGAGGCGTTCGGCTTCGACGCGCTCAAGGAGACCTTCTCGGTGGACGTGGCGGCGGCCGAGGCGCGCCCGCTCAACGTGCCGCTCGCCGCGCCCTTCACCATCGCCTCCTCGCGCCTCGAGGCCGTCGTCAACGTCGCCGTGCGGGTCGAGCTCTCCAGCGGCGCCATCGGCTGGGGCGAGGCCCCGGTCCACCACCCCGTCACCGCCGAGGACCAGCCCATCGCGCTCGCCGCCGTCGGACGCGCCTGCGCCGCGCTCGTGGCCGCCCGGAGCGCGCCCCTCGGCGCCGTGCTCCAGGATGTCGCCGATGCGCTCCCCGGACACCCCTTCGCATCGGTGAGACGTCCATCCACACCTGCTTGCCCATCCTAATCTTGGGGGAAAAAATGGGTTCAGTCTTCATGCAGAGTTTGACAGTAGAGGGATTCGCTTTGAGTCTTCAGAGTTTCCAAGTCAGTTCTTTTAGCTGATGTTGATGGAAGGATGGGGAATTGGAGTTTGAATGCTAGGCCTTGATGTAGATGGAGATCGCCCTGATATTGCTCTGACCTCTGAACCGATTGAGGTGGTTGACAACTGGATCATGCCCTGATCCCAAATGAATGACAATTTCGCACTCATAATCTACTTTTAACAACACCTGATACCATAAAAGTTAATTAAGGGACTCTGAACACAAGCCAGCAATAACAAAGATTTTTACATCTAAAATCAGGGAAGTTGGTTCTCAGTTCTTAGAGTTTGATCCTTTTGGTGCACATAGAACTGCTTAATTGTTTCTCTTGGAACTTGGTGAGAACTGAGCGTAGCTCAGTTGGCAAGGCGCGGGAGTTCGCAGCTAGCACACCAGGGTTTCGTTTGGTGCTCACGGAGTTTTCTTTTATAAAAAAAGCCAACAGGCTAGTCTAGCCCGGGTTGGTCTCATTTTTTTTTCTCTTGCAACTTGGTCAAATGTATCATTTTCATTTTTCCTTTCATGATTTCAGAAGTGTTCGGAGTCGGTTCGGACACAAGAATCGTCCCCTCATGTGTATTTACTTGTTCTTTTCTCCAACAAAGGCCAGAGCAGGAGTGGAGATGGCAGTGATTGACGCGGTAGCTAACAGCATCCGCATACCCTTGTGGAGATTATTTGGGGGAGCTTCAAACACTGTGACAACAGACATCACGGTATGGTTATCAAAGTATTCTCTTCTATTCTGTCCAGCATCCTTAAGTTTGCATCATCAAGATTGCTAAGTTCATCTATTTCTGAATTTAGATTCCAATTGTGACCCCAAATGAAGCCGCTCAATTGGCTGCAAAATATCGGGGACAAGGGTTTCAAACTCTGAAGCTCAAAGTAGGGAAAAACATGAACTCAGACATAGAAGTTCTCAAGGCTATACGGCTTGTCCATCCGGACTGCTCATTTATCTTGGATGCAAATCAAGGGTACACAGCAAACCAAGCAATTGAACTTCTTGACAGACTAAACGGTGTGTACTCTCACTACACTATGTTCAATCTTTTCACTCTTTAATTAATATCTCACAGTCAGTGTGACGTTGTATGGTATCTGTACTTCTGTAGTACTGTACCTTATTTATTTCATTGGTTTCAGAAATGGGAGTGACTCCTGTACTCTTTGAGCAACCAGTTCATAGAGATGACTGGGAAGGTCTCCGTGAAGTTAGCGTTGCTGCTATGGAGAAATACAGAGTTGCTGTTGCTGCTGATGAAAGCTGTCGTGGTTTACATGATGCTCAGAAAATTATACATGGAAACCTTGCTCATGTTATTAACATCAAACTGGCAAAGTTGGGGGTTCTTGGAGCCCTCGAAGTAATTGATGCTGCAAGAAAAGCTGGTATTGGACTTATGATTGGTGGTATGATCGAGACTAGGATTTCCATGGGCTTTGCTGGTCATCTCGCCGCTGGGCTTGGTTGTTTCAGGTTGACAATTGTGAAAATTCACTGCAGAAAAGATTACTTGTGAAAAGTATGGTTTTTTTACACCTGAAGGCACTATCACTAGGAAGTTCAATCTAGAAATGATGGCATGAAGTTTTAGACCTTATGTCTGTCAGATCATGTGCTTAAATGGTTTTTCTTCTTTCGTTGTTGCAGTTTTATTGACCTGGACGCACCTCTTTTATTGTCCGAAGATCCAGTGTACGGTGGCTATGAAGGTATTCCTACACAAAATCCTGTACAGCTGCAATTTCCTTTTGTTTCATGTATACTATAATTTCAGCTTTTTTTTTTACAATGACAGTTATACTTTCAGTTGTTTCCTGTAATGCCGCAGATGTTTCTTTCCAAGATTTCGTTTTCGAAAACCAGTCCATATTGTGAAAAATATGCTGTTACCTGTCAGTTGTTTATTGCTACTAAGAATTATTAAGCTGGCATTCCAATGCTTATGTGCTGACATCTCAAAGCAAAATACTGCTCTATTCATGTTTGTGCAAAATCTGTTGTTCTCTTCTTCGCAAGTTATGCTATGGATCTTTAGAGTAATAAATGAGAGTGGCGTTTTGGCACATGGGATCGCGCGCTCCTGATTTTTAAATTGTGTTTTAAATATATTTTGAAATGTCAAAAAATTCCAAACAAAAATTTGGCGTGTACATCTCGATATTGTACATGCTCACAAAGTCGTTTTGCGAAAAATCGACAACTTATGTGTCGCGTGTGAAAAAGACAAAATCCGGTGTTAAAAAATGCTTTTCACAAGACATCATTTTTTCTTTTTTACACAAGCCACAAAAAATGTCGGTTTTCACCGAAACTTGATGTGCACACATATAATGTCGAGATGTGTGCGCCAAAATTTTGTTTGGAATTTTTTCACAATTTAAAAAAAAATCGCATGCAGGAGCGCGCGCTACCGGGAGCACCAATGGATTTTCGAATAAAAGAGAATCAGATTATTATCTCTGCTCTCTGGACTGTACTTACTGTCTTAATCGACTTCTATTATCAGCTTCTGGACCTGTCTACAAGTTTAAGAATGCTCGAGGCCATGGCGGTTTCCTTCATTTCGACAACAATAATGGAGGTATGTCACAGCTCACTCGTGAACCGCCACTTCCTGCAGACATTTTTTGTACTTCTCAACATAATATTGTAATCACCTTAAAATATAGCCAGTTACAAACATTGTCTCGGGCTGCAGCAAACTTGAATTTGCCTGTCAGATACCTTTACATCGCCTCTCACCTACTAAATATGATCTGACAAGAGGGATTTTTGTCCTTGATAAAAATGAAAATATGCATAAGAGTTGCCTATTGAAACTAACGTCTTCTTTAATCTTAGTATTGGTACTATGTCTAAACAATCATACATTTGATTTCCTTTTTCAGATGGTTAACGCACGCCTTGTCCTCCGGGATGAACTTTATAAAGCATATCAGCGCATTCAGTATAGAGCGTAGAAGTTATCACACCCGACGACAATCATGTGGAGCTGAAAATGTAACACAATCAATTGTAAGCTATATTTTTTTCCGAGAATGACGGGGGGCACGGTGGTTGTATTACTCGAAAGACTTGGCAGTCATACAGAGTTTTTCATCGAAGAGATAAAAAACTACCAACTAAGCAGCAAAAACCGAAGAGGGGGAGAGGGAGAGTTACAGGGCCGAAAGAAAAAAAAGCACGCGTCTCCAAGAGGGGGAGAGGGAGAGTTACAGGGCCGAAAGAAAAAAAGCACGCGTCTCCAGGAACAGCGCGCGATCAGGAGCGTTGTAACGGTGGCTCCAGAGCATGATGTCGTTCGCAGTTCTGGAGAGGATGTCGCCAACGTTGCAGTTGATGCCGTTGAACGTGGCGTTGTTCCGGGCTTTCCAGATCTGCCAAAGCAGCACTAGGAACCCGTCCTTCCAGAGCGGAGGCGAGGTCGGAGCACCCGGGGGCGAGGAGAGAATCCCGCCAACCGAGTCGAAGGGGCCCAGTCCAAGGCGGCGCCAGGTGGAGGCTGCGCGCGCACGAGGTGAAAATATGCATAGGAGTCTCCTCCGCGGAGCAGGAGGCACACATACTAGAGGGGGCGCAGTTCTTCGCGAAACGAGTTCACACGCAGCGTCTTTGGCGGTCACGAGCCAGCAAGCAAGCGAAGATCTTGATCTTCCTGGGTAGTTTGGAGCACCAAATGTCGATGGAGGTCTGGCAGAGCACTCCATTGGAGGAGAGAACCCGAAACGCAGCGCACGAGCTGAACGCAAGGTCCTCGCCCCAAGCCATGAACCGGCGGTCCGGAGCATCACCAAGCTGCAGGGCACGGATGAGAGCCCGGACCTCTCCCAGCTGAGAAGCAACTACAGAGGAGAGGCGTCTCTGAAGATGAAGACCGTCGATGACGACCGCCGCCACAGAGGCGTTGGGGCGCGTGGAGTGGGAGAAGAGCGCCGCGTACTCGAAGCAGAGGGCACCACCGGGGCACCAGCGGTCATGCCAGAAGGAGGTAGTGCGCCCGTCCCCAAGCGCCACACGGGTGATGGCCCTGTACGTGGGGAGCCCCCGGCGGACGATGACCTCGAGGAAGGAAGGAGGCGAAGAGCAGTCGCCAACGTCCCCCCTGATGCTGCGGAGGAACTAGCTCTTCCAAGGGGGACAGTCCGGTTGGTGAAGCTTGTGGACGAAGTTGAGGAGCAGGCACATGTTCTGTCGTCGTAGGTCACGGATCCCGAAGCCACCCTCCTGCACATCTGCACACACATTATCCCAAGCAACAAGACAGCAAGCGCCAGAGCACGTATCCTTGCCGGTCCAAAAAAAGGCACGGCGTCTACGGTCAATCATCTCAATCGCACCAGAGGGAAGCAGATAGGAGCACATAAAATAAATAGAGAGGTTATTAAGGACGGCATTACAAAGTACCATTCGGCCACCAGAGGAAAGGAGCAGGGCACGCCAGACTGAAAGGTAACGGTCGAAAGAACGGATGAGGGGGTCATAGGCGGAGATGGGGAGCTTATGTGGAGACAGGGGAAGCCCTAAGTAGGGTTGAGGAAAAGAAGAGATAGGCGGAACCGGGATCCCGGCCAAGGCCGACAGTTCACCATTGCGGTGCATCGGGATGAACCAGTTGTGGAAGTTTATGGCGAGCCCAGAGCGAGGGCAAAAGCGCCCAACAAGGTTTTGAGGTGGGTAATCGAGGGAATGTCTGTGACGAAGGATAAGGGTATCGTCGGCGTATTGCGAGCAGGAACGCAGGAGGAAGAATTCGATGGGGTGGGCGAGCCGCCTAAATCGGAAGCACGGAGAATGAGGCGTTGAAGGACATCCGCAATGATAATAAAAAGTAAGGGAGAGCGCGTCTCGCAGCCTTGAAGATGCGACACGAGGATCCGATCCCGGGAACATTATTGAGGAGAACCGAGGTGTGGCCGGTAGAAAAAATAGTGTGAATCCAGCCGCACCACTTAGAGTAAAAACCCGAGCCGAGAGGACGGCAAGAAGGTCTTTGGTTGGCCGACGGAGTTTAACGCCTTCAAAATCGATTTTGAACACCACGGTAGGAGCTCGCGGGTCGTCGAAACGCGAAGAAGGTCAAGAACAGAGACAATATTCTCGAGAGATGCGGCGGCGGGAGGAACCCGATGCAGTCGGGGTCAACTAGAGAGTGAATGTAAGCGGCTAAGCAGAACCTAGCGCTTTGGTGATGGCCTTCATGATGCGGTTTTGCGAGGAGATGGGGCGGATATCAGACGGCGAGCGAGCTGCCTCGAACTTAGGGAGAAGGACGAGGAAGGCTCGGTTTATGCGGGTGAGATCGAAAGTACCGTCATAGAAATCATGGAAGACCCCTTCGACATCCGCAAAGACAGTATCCCAAAACGAGGCGAAGAAAGAGGGGCCGAAACCATCCGGTCCGGGGCTGGAGAGACGGTTCATGTCGAGAAAGGCCCGACGGATCTCGTCCGGAGAGAAGGGGGCCTGAGGTCACCGGGGAGCGGAGTAGAGGTCCGAGAGGGAAAAACTCTAGCAGCAGGCTAGCGCCGTACCCAGGAGATCCTTGTAGAAGGTCCGGAGGGCAGCAGCTTTGTCCTCATGAGAATGGAGGTCGACCCGTTGATGTAAAGGATGGGAATCTGATTTTAGGAAGCGGGAGGAGGCGAGGCGTGAAAGAAGGAGATATTCGTCCCCATCCACGATAAAGCGAACTTTGTACGGAGCTTCGATCTGACAGACCCGCTCTTTGATGGAGAGGTGCAGGGCGTCGATAGTGAGGGTTCGGAGGAGACGCTCGAGGGAAGAGAGGGGGCGCAGCTCGTCAACGCGATCAAGGAAGCCAACGAGCACTCGGCAGTCCTGCTCACGGCGGGAAGCAGGCGCCGTCCGTCTCGTCCAGCGTTTACAACAAAGCCTAACTTGACGAAGACGAGCAACGAGTCGAGCAGTAGGATCCGGCCGAAAAGTAGAGGCCCAAGCTGCAACGACCGCAGAGCGGAACGAGGGGTGCAGCGCCCAAGCCTTCTCATAGCGAAAGATGTGGGTTTTGGGGACGGCGGAAGAGATTGACGCAACCAGAGGGACGTGGTCGGACGTAGAGCGGGTGAAGGATGAGAGGGTGGAAGTGGGAAACCTGGCATCCCACGACACGTTGACAAGGACCCGGTCGAGCCGAGCAAGGATGGGGGAGGACTGGCGGTTGGACCACGTGTAAAGACGGTCGCGGAGGGGGAGGTCAATTAGAGAGAGCTCATTGATGAAGTCATTAAAAAGAGCGGCCTCGGTCCGGCAGAAATTAGCATTGTTGCGGTCTTCGGGAGAACGAGTAAGATTGAAGTAGCCCAGGACGGCCCGGGGAGCCCGGGCCCCGGCTGCAAGAGCATCAGGGTCCACACCGCAGGGAGCACCCAGCTGAGAAGCCCTTGGAGGAATCGTAAGCTATATAAATACGTAAGCCGTTTATGTGTTTGATCAGGCTGTAGATAGAAACATTCAGAAGTCGAGCTTGGCTGGCATTGTTGCTGTAGTGTAGTACAACCGGTAATTGTTCCTTCAGTGTTCTCCTTTGTGTTTTTCAGGAATAAACGAGACCGCCCTTTGAGGTAGTAGCAAAGTTTTTTGTGCATTTCCATGTTTCTGAGGTGTCTATCGTCGAATGTTGTGGCATTTGTGCATCAGTGAAAGAGAAGATCTTGTGCACGAGGCTACGAGCATCTCGTTTTGAAGGGTGAGAGGGGATTAGCTCTTGCTGAAGATCAGACCATGTGATTTCTATATATGAAATCGGGGCTCTATTTTGCCCAAAAAAGAAAAAGTTATTGCTGAAGAAAGAGCACACAATTTTGCTTAAACAGCACTGTGTAACAGGGGAAACTGTAACCTGTAAAGTAGCAAATTATCATTGACATCAACCAAAAAGAAGGGGAAAAGATAAAACAAAAGAATAATTGCACCAGCCGGGAATCGAACCCGGGTCTGTACCGTGGCAGGGTACTATTCTACCACTAGACCACTGGTGCTATGCTGCAATAAGTTAAATTGGACTCTAAACTATTTGTGCTTTCGACAAGATCTGGGTCACCGACGAGTACGACTGGTGGCCCACCGCACTCTCCGCCGAATCAATCTTGTCTTGGGCCCTCAGCCGACACCTATTATGCATGGGCCGGCGGTAGTAAGAAGGTGCTTGGATGTTGGAAAGTTCAACCATGTTGTGGATTTTTGGGGCACCTCATTTTATATAGTTTATTAAATATCACATCTAAAGTTTCAGAAAATTCGGAAAAGATACACGATCATATGGATGTATATTATACATGTGTAAAGTCAATAAGTCTAAGAGCTACCGGAAGTAATTGTGTCATCATCACACGACAGTCATGCGACTTCATGTTGCCAAACCTTCATTTTTCGAGTCAAGATACCTGCGTATGAGTCCCGAGTAGCCGGAAGGAACTTTCATGCAATCGAGGCATTTGAAAACTTGAGAAAGTTCATCCTCGTCGAGAGTGAAGCAAGCTGGGGGGGGGGGAGGGAGGGGGGATAATCATCTTTGGTTTTGGACACACAGTTTTGCCCTTCGCTGACTTGTTGGCTTTTGACCCTTGTCTGTGTCCTTGGTTTTAATGGATGAGGGTTGACTCTCTTCCCTAATACCGATATCTTTCAAGACTTGTCTTGCCCTCGGACCATCTTTACTCTTTTCTGGCATGTCAAACAGTGTGCCAAGCAAACTCTTGCACATATTTTTTGTGATATACATCCTATCAATAGAATGAGGCGTACTGAGTAGCTCTCAATACTGCAAGCCCCGGAAAACAAACTTCCTTTTCCATACTTTTAGCAGTATTTTCTCAGAGGACTTCTTTCTTTTCTTTCCTGGCTTAGGGCAATCTCACCAATTCATTAACATTTTCGTAATTTCTGCTCCAGGCCTCTTACGTGGTGGCCCCCGGGTCTCATCAGTGTTGTCAAACAGATCTCCACAAGTTCTCCACTCGTCCTCTTTGTCAAGCCACCTTCTATGGCCCATGAACACTGTTCCCCCCCCCCCCCTTTTCGATAGCTGCCAAAAAGATGTGTCATCCATACATTTAATACAACCGCAGTGTCCATGGCATGCCCGTCCGAAGATATATCCGTAACCCAGATAGTCATGAACGGTCATGACCAATGCTGCTCTCATGTGTAAATAATTTCCTGTGCTAGCATCCCAGGTTTTGACCCCTTCGGGCTTCCATAATATTTCTAACTCCTCCTTCAACAGCTCAAGATATGTGTTGATATCATTGCCAGGTTGGACTGACCCTTGAATTAGCATAACCATGTGTATGTACTTTTGTTTAATACAAAGCCAGGGAGGGAGGTTGTATATCCATACAAATATGTGCCATGTACTATGTGTGCTCTCTGTTTGCCAAATGGATTTAGTCCATCACTACTGACATCCAACCTAGGGGTTTCTTGGTTCTGCTGTGGATTCTGGTTCTAAACTGTCTAGTGCCTTCCACTGACAATTATCTGCAATATATCTCAGAATGCCAACACTTATAGGCATTCTAGTCTTGTGCCAACTCATGTTCTTTGCTTCCTTCGGGTCAGCAAAATAATGCTTGCAAGCGAGGAATCAATGGAAGGTACCATACAACCTTTCGAGTTTCCTTCTCTCCAGGCTTGTATCAGGGTTCATTGCAAGTTGGACACTCTGTTTTGTTCTCATACTCATTCCAGTATAAGATGCAATCATTTACACATACGTGATATCTTACATGCGGCAAATTAAGCGGGCACACGATCTTCTCTGCCTCATAGACACTACGAGGCAACAAATTCCCCTTGGGCAAAACTTTGTAAATATTCCGATGTAGCATCCAGACTTGCATGTGTGCTCTTGAATCTTGCCTTGATGTCCAGAAGTTTGAGCGTGACGTGCAGGCAGGTGTGCTCGGGATTGCAACCTTCATACAGTGGAGTTTTCATGTGTAATTCCAATTGTGCCAACTTTAGAGCCTCTTTAATAGTAGCTCTCTTGGTTGTCATCTTCTTCCGAAGCAGATATTTGACATGAGGATCTTGTAGCATTGTAGCCAACGACATATCCTGCGTGACAGTCTCATGATCCTCTTCATGTTGGGGGTGGCATCTCATCATTTTCTCCTCCATGGCCATAGTTTATCGGACACCAAATCATAAACTACACATATGGATTCTTACTTTTCTCGACCAAACTCTTATTTCTTTTCTGGGTTTTTTAGAATTTTCCAGCCTAAAACTGATTAATGGTATTGACGCACCTAATTGGTTAGGATCTGGCGGGGTACGTGATCGGTGTGTAAATAGTTGTTTGCTATTTGATTCGATTGCGTTTTGTCGGGCGGTGGCGGGGAATTAGTTTCTGGATTTTTCTTAGATACACGCATACAATGGCTGGAGGAGATCATGTATGATGTGACCATGTGCATGAAACAGCTGTTCCCCGGTTTTTCTCGAGGATTGGTTGGTGTAGATGGTTTTAGATTTCTTTTTGTGTACGGTGCTAGTGCTTGCCCCTTGAAGTAAGAGGTTGTGTTTTTTCCCTATTTGGATTGATTTTCTTGATGGCACTTAATCTGGTTTTAACGTCCGACGTGCTGTGATTGCGTGGTAGGTACACTGCCTATGGTTCTCGACGCCGCTGCTTAACGTGTTTATGTGACATACCCAAAAAATCCACGGAAGCCAGGGGCGAAAACCTGCATAGTGCTCACACATCAACTCTTGCGTGCGTGCGTGTCATGCGTATTAGACCTGGCTAAATTGATCGGTGTGACATTGTCTAGCCTGTGTACGCGTGTGTTTGTTTCCAGCAAAAGAAGAATCAGTCGTAAAAGCAAAAAACCTAACGCACAAAGGCAAATAAATCTGAAATTCAGTTAACACAGAAATGCAAAACACTTCTGAAATTCAGAAAAAGTTAGACCTTTTTATGCCCAGTGTCTCATTGCCTTTGCTGCACGTCGCCTTTCTGTCCACTACTCCACTTAGCTACCCGCTAGCACTGGCTGGGCTAGGCACTCAAGCACCTAGCTTTAGGCAGCGCGGATGCCAGCGACGGACTACGAACATGGCCGATGGGCGGACTGGCCATACGTACGGCCGGAGGCAGACTCGGCACGAGAGTACTGCTGGGCACACTGGCGGACAAAGTGGCTACATGGCCGGTGACTGACTGCGCACACGGCCGACGGGTGGACTGGACACAGTGTACGGGGTCCTCTGTCGGTGCATCCCACATGATCACATGTCTGGCCGGCATACGACGACACCAAAACGGCGAAGAGCTCCGTGTAGGCGAGCCAGACTGATCCTTGTGGTCGTCCTCTCCGTGTCGTTCTCCCTCCTCACATCAGTGTCATCGCACCTGATGGTGTAATTGACTCTTTTAAATTCCATCCAATATAATTAGAACCCATCATACAAATACCGTTTGTATTACTAATAGTACTGATTATATTAGATCAGGTGCGATGACGCTGATGTGAGGAGGGAGAACGACACGGAGAGGACGACCACAAGGATCAGTCTGGCTCGCCTACACGGAGCTCTTCGCCGTTTTGGTGTCGTCGTATGCCGGCCAGACATGTGATCATGTGGGATGCACCGGCAGAGGACCCCGTACACTGTGTCCAGTCCACCCGTATGATCACATGTATTTTATTTATAGGTATATTATTTATAATTAGGATTTATACATTTTTCAAAAATTCTAAAAATGAAGACAAACACAGTATGTTTTGGCTCATGTTCGATCCCCCAAGGCAGCAATTTTTTAAGAATTAGTAAAATTATTAATTTATGTTGTTTAAGCAAAAGATATAAGATATGTATATCCACCAAGCCGTCAAATGGTGTAGAGGTTGGGTGGCTAGCCGAGCGAGTGGATGGTCCAAGAGTATGCAGTTCAAGTCTTCGTCTTAATTTATGTTATTTTTCGTTCTAATATAAAAGTTGTGCTACAGCTGGTTTTCGCAACAGTGAGCTTTCTCGTGCAAAGAAATAAAATTCCAAGGTTTTTTTTTTGCAAAAGCAACACGCCACACGCCTACTCTACATGGGGAGGTGGGAGGTCACTGACAATGGGCCTCACGCCATGTTGTCACGCCTTATCAGCGCCGCATGCGTATTCAAACGAGTTTTGCACCGTATTTGCACGCCCAAGCCAAGTTGTGGCACCCGTTCAATGTATGCCGCAAGTTTTGGCACTAAAGTGACTTTTCTTATCAAGTTTAAGCACCGGTGGTGTAATTGACTCAATTTAAAACTGTGCGTCTAGAACATATATGTGCTATGGCCGTATTTGCACCAGATGGTCAACAAATTCAGGACTACATGCCCATATCAATCGATGCATGCAATGACATCATAGCTGATGTCACCTACTAACCAATCATAGTACGTATATAAAATGAAATAATTGGTTAGAGATAGTTACTTAATCTCAGAGAGAAACATATTAACAAAAAAAAAAAGGAATATTGGCCAGGTAACCCATGTAATCACTTGCAGACCAGCATATGTACCAATCTATAAGCAACGCCCCTCAGCCAGGTTCCTGGAAATATTATGTTCCGTGTCATGCATGTTGGAGTTCTTAATGGCCTGATGCCGGCGGCAATGAAAAGCATAGGAGAAGCAAGCAATCGCAACGTCTCTCAACCCAACGTGGTTCACTGTGTCCACTTCCGAAGCAGACATATGCAGTCAGGAAACGACACAAAGTTGGTATGATCAGTGGCCAGCCTCCACATGTTTAAAACCCAGGAGCATGCTGGTGCATCTCGAACCTAGAGTAAATTACGTACCATGACATGTTTTCTTTGTTTAATATTTTATAAGTTGTGCCAAATATATCCACGTATATGATATTACCCATTTCACTCTTAGTTGTTACTTATTTGCATTGCTGAGGAAACCGTTAACTGGTAGCTGCTCGGTTGGCTGGTGAGTAGGGGATTAATCGTCTAATCGGCAAGTTAATCGGTCATTTCATCAATTAATCGGATGATTTATCGGATTATAGACTACTCGGTGACCCTACGAGTAGAGATTAATCGGCAAGTTAACTGGTTAATCGGATGAATTCTTCAACAGGGCTTATTTATTTCTTTTACATTTGGTATGGTGTATTTCTCAAAAGAACAAATCAAGAATTCTGGATTACAAGTATAGTTGCTGGATTAAGTCTTTTGGTAGATGATGCTACCGATCATATAAATAAACCTTTTTTTGCTTCATAGGACAACACCAGTTAGATGAACTTACTTGAACCATTTTAGAAATCACTCTTTGGTTCGAAAGAATTTCATAGTATTTTCTTTAAAACCACACTTTGATTCAAAAGAATTTCATAGTATTTTTCTTTAGGATTATTATATCCTTTGAGTTTTTTCCTAGGAAGTTTTATACTACACTCTCCATTCCAAAATAAGTGACTCAACTTTGTACACGGAGGGAGTATAAGGTTAAGATATAGAGCTAAAAAGGACGGTTCCATTATAGTGGTTAGCATATAAGATATGTAGATAGGCATTTGCGTGGGCTCAAGCAAACAACTACGTGCTCTCTCCACGGATATGAGCAGCCCGCAGACTAAACTACCATGTGGGCTGACCTCACATGAAAATTAATCAATAACATTCCCATATTTGAAAATTATGATAAATATATTTTGTAAGTCATAAAACAGTACAATTTTTCAAGGAAAACAAATAGTATGCAAACTTGCAGGCGTCTCATAAATAATAATGCAAAAGTACCCAACACTTTGAATTCAAACAGAGAACACATTGTGCAAGCTGAACAGCACAACATATAAAAAATGTCGCAAAATGGGAAGCATGCAACTTACTTGATTTATAGGTAGGCCAAATTAACATTGTGATCCATCACCGAGTGTAGCCAAGTCCACCAACGTCCCACCCGACCTCATATGTGACCTAAGTCCACTCCATAGGAGTTTGGTTTGAAGAAAATGAGAATATTAAAACCTAGGAGCTCTTGGTATGAGGCTATGATTGAACAAAAAAGGCAATGAAATCCTTAAAATGCCTGTGAAATTTATTTTAGTAAAACAAGCTCTAGATGTTGTCAGAAGGCTTAGGAGCCAAGAGTAGAGCAATGAAGGGAAACAAAGACATGTGATTTTTGATGATGAATATAGATTCTCATGAATTTATTCCATAAACTATACATGATTGGCAAGAAATAACAACTATAGAACCAACTTTTGAAGTAATAATATAGTTGTAAAATGCCTACAATCTATAAAACATTAGAATTAAAAATAAATACGCAAGTGGGAATGTAATCTCGAGGCAGTCTCTACTATAAGTAATGCAAAATTTGTATTTCACAAACAAAGTGCATTTAACTGATCGAACTATATGAAAGCATTAGTTGTAACTAAAAGGTGACCTACGTTTGTAAAGGCAAATAGTCCATTGATCCATTCAAACTTCAATTATTTTTTCAAAATTCTATCATTTTATAATAAATAAATGATAGAATTTCCTTGGAATGTAAAGAATTTGCTTGGATTAAATATTTTCCATTAGAAGATAACATATTTAATTAACAACCAAAA
This sequence comes from Aegilops bicornis, assembly GCA_021605145.1. Taxonomy (NCBI): domain Eukaryota; kingdom Viridiplantae; phylum Streptophyta; class Magnoliopsida; order Poales; family Poaceae; genus Aegilops; species Aegilops bicornis. The sequence goes on along the minus strand of CM038671.1, from coordinate 42,535,862 downwards.
TATAAATTGCATGTGTGTGTAATGGTGGAGGAAATAATAAATCTAGCCGCGCAAATGCGTGGGTGAACCTGCTAGTTTGGATACAATATAGCCTCTTTAACATATAAGAATATAAAAGATGAAATTAAATTTATTTTATCTTAGTATTCCACAAGGCACCCAGAAAACATAATAAGCCTACTATACATAGATATCCTCCAAGATGTTCTTTAGGCACAAAACTTGATTACACTATGATCTCATCTTATTATGTGCCTAATTATTTAACACTGACAAACATGATTGATCTAGTAAAGGTGCACAATTTCAGCCAAGATTAATGTTGCAAGGTAATGACAATAAGCATTAAGCAGGTTAAAAACTTCTGAAGGGAAAACAATTATAGAAACAAACTCCAATTGATTGATAAGTTTTAAGAATACAACCATCTAGTTGACACAATGTCAGCAGGAACGGCCGCTCATCTTGACACGAACGTCACATGGACTTTCACAATCTAACAGTGAAAGGAAACAGGTCAAGGAATCGAGTAGAAGAGGAAAAAGGCATCAATACTGCCACTGACCTCCACATCCAGATCCATGGCCCTCTATCCTCACAACATAATGCCAAGCATATCACATCTGCCTCCTCTATATCTGTTTGCCGTCCTCGACAGAGAGAAACCACTTCCCTTCCCCTATGCCAAGTAATATCATTACAAATAGGATTAGAACGGGACTTGAAACTACAGTGGTTGGAGAAGGTGAAGAGAAGGGGAATTATACCAGGCACTGACCTTCTGGGAGCTGGATCAGCAAAGGGTCTAAAGGGTCGCAGTTAAGGGACGGTGCTAACGGCGACAACAACCATGGGTGCTTGTTCCCATGGAACCTCTCTTCAGCTGTTGCTAGGGAGTCTCGTGGAGTAGCAGGCTGAGCAGCTCATCCTGGACGGCAGCAACAGCGCCGTGGACGGCTCGACCAAACAGCGAACGTGTCGCCACCCACCGATCCAGCTGCGAGATGAAGAAGGAATCAGGAACATGTAAGTGAAAATAATGTGGTTATCCCTGGAGCCCTATGAATAATCTAAGTGAAATAGGAGATAGTATGTGATTAGCATATGCTTAAAGAAAACATCCTCGATAAAAACAACAAACCAGCAGTAGTTTATGTTATAAATTTAGGCACATTTGTTTTCTATCATGATTTGTCCAGTGGAAGCAATGTGGCATTTAAACCTATTCATGGTAGCGGTAAATGCGTCTCCTAATAAGGTGCCAGACAATCAGGAAAACCTACAATATTGAAGGTTAAACTTTCTATCATATTCCTCTAAATTTAATCCAATGTCATTATCATTTTGATATATTCAGTTATTTTATAATTATCTTAAGACACAACATATTTTCCCACCGGCTTTGATAATACATTACTTAGGGGCTATAAAACATTTAGGACAATTTCAAAAAAGATGCAGTATTCAACCAGAGGAGAAAAAATGTTACAGTCAAATCGTCGGCCTCGCTACATAAATTGGTTCATGGCTAAAAGAACATATCACATCATTTGGGCCACATATTATGCACAGATGGACATATACACACAATATTGAGTAGAAACAACAATTTAGATGCGAGAATATACATAAGGTTCAATATGCAACATCAAGATTCAGTAAAGAGCGGAACATATATAGATGCGATTCTTTAAGGGTGCTCTAGCTTAATGCTAACTAAAATAATAAAACATGCTGCTTTACAACCTGTATCAAAGGAACACCGTGGGATCAGTAGCTAACGTAAATTAACATAACACCAGAAGAATGTGAAACAGACCTGTTGATGTGTCAAACCGTAACTAAATTTGTTTCTTGCGAAGCAATCCTGTACTACATCTTAAAATTCACTTTCCATCAAAGGCTTGCAAAACCAAATCCTCTTAAAGCGTTTCTGTATTTAGCGAACATAGCAGGAAAAGTATTAGTTTGTCTCCCATAATATGCCAGGAAGGGCGCGCCTGTGGCGCGCCGCTTGAGCGGAAGCAAGGCGGTGCCAGGTAGGACACGCCCCTTCTACTATCCTATTTAAAGTAGTGTGTTTTGTATACATGTAATGTTGCTATGAAAAAACTGACATTTATAATAGAAGAACCATCGGAAATGCAACACATCTGGATCTCTATATGTTTATTGATGTATCATGTGAAAGAAACTGAAATTCCCTGTCAGGTTAATAGCATCAGGAGCATATATCTTGCTGTTTGGCAAAATAAGATATATCAATATAAATTGTGCACAGGTCCACCCCGGTAGCAGCGATCCCTTGATACCTCCCTCCAACCATGTGGCCGACAACGAGAGGAGCACGCTCGCCTCGTACACCATGCACTACATCACCCGGTGCACGTCGCTGATGAGTCGCCACATCCTTGCCGGCCTATACATACAAGACAACAACAAGAAACATCAATCAAACACATGCGGCAACAGTGTTCTTGGGGATATCAATCGAGCACACTATAATAGAAACACATACATTTGGATGAGCTCCGCGAGCTGCGGGCTCATCGTGGATGGCGACGACCCTCTGGGACAGGGCGTTGACGGGGGCGAGGGAGATGTTGAGCTTGATCTGGTGGTCACTGATGGCAGCTTTTGGTCCTCTTGATGGCGAACGACTCCGCATCATTGGCGCCCTAGCTCCTCATCCGTGCACACTTCTTCTCGTATGACAGCCGGACACGCTTCTGCCTGCAAATGCATTCCATTTCATATTTTTGGCTTGACTGGTTCTAAACTTCTAATGATTATACAAATTCTTGGAGAAGCGAGTGGTACCCTGACTTTTAGGCTCTCCTTGTGGCTCTGGAAGAGCAGGAATGGCTCCGGCAAAGCTTCACAGACGCCAACTTTCACGTCGCCTTGGTTCCTCTCGGAGCAGTTGGTTGGACTGTATGTACAGGATAGCAATGATCAATGCTACAGTCTACCTTGTACTTATATTCCATGAATCTGTTTTCTCAAATCAGCTATCAAAATAATTAATCCTTAATTTTAGGCCACCTCATTTTGTTTCAGAGCTTCCATACGAAAGAGACAACAATTAGGAACAAAAGGAAATACTTGTCAAAAATAGAAAACCTGCTTCATGTTCTTCTTTGCTGCAAGGACTATCTTCAGCAAACATCAATCCATAAAGGGTTCCATTCCCAATTCAAGTTTTTCACCAAGGGACAGCAGAATGATCACAACCATTCAAGGAAAAGTAAAAACAGAAAAAGAAAAAGTCTGAATGCACCAAACTGATTCCCACCATGGACAACAAAATCATGAGAAGGCAAGCCAAACACCACGAGAGGTGATATGTGCGTAGCTGCTCTTAATGAGATAGTAGATGCCACAACCACAACAATTCATCACTTTTAAACATAAAAAGGGGATAAATAAATGTGTACAGGCCACAATATTAGTTGCATTGAGATTTGAGGTGGCTCAGATTCTCCTTTGATAGATCATACGACCTAGCTCCACAGCTCCACCGTCTTCTTGCACCAGATCAATCCCCACCACTGAAGTCAAGCTCCTCTGGTTATCACTCAAAGAGTGACCATCCAAGACAGAGCCGTCAATATTCAGTGAGAATGAAAAGGTTCCAAAAGAGGGGGGAGTGGGTTTTTTATGCCCACAGGTCCTCGAAGAATCAAAGACAAGTTTTATCATCATCGCCCCAGATATGTTTCCAACATGGTTCATTTTGTGCTGAACTTTTCCAAATAAGTAAAAACAGTGATTTCGACCGCAACATGTGTGAGAGAGAGAGATGTGGGTCGTACTGAATCCAAAACAAAAGGCAGTCGAGCTGCGAGAAATCCATCGACGGGGGCTCAGATCGCGTGCCAGATCGAGCAAGCCCTCGACCGGAACGCACCACGGGCCTCGCCGCTCGGTCCCCAGCCCGCACGGCCGCGGACGCCTCCCGCACCGGCGGTAGCCCAGAGGGGCCTCCAAGCCGATGCGCGATCCGACACGGGGGGAGGGGGTGGCCCCGAGGAACGGCGACCCGGCGAGCCCGTCGGTCGGTTGCTGGCCGGCGCTGGAGGCTCCCTCCATCATCGCTACAGTTTGGGGAGGGACGCGGTCGGCGGGATTCCCGTCCACCACCAGCCGCCGCAGATCCGCCTCCACCTCCGCGCGCCCGCGTCCGAGCTGCATCCGCAGCCGCCCTTTGCTGCGTGCCCGCCGCCGCCGCCGTCATGCTCCTCGTCCTCCCTCCTCTGCTGCTCGTCGTCGTTGGGGGAGGAGGGGGGCGCTCTGCTGCGGCCGATCTGGCCTTCGAGAGGAGGCGCGCGGGAGGGGAGGGGAGGGGAGAGGAGGCGCGCGGGAGGGGAGAGGAGGCGGCGGCGAGGCGGGAGGAGCTGGGCGCGGGGGAGGCGCGGGGCAGAGGCGCGAGCGAGGGAGGAGGGAGGCGGCTGCGGGAGCGAGCGAGGGAGGAGGCGGCTAGGTCTCCGTCACAGGAGCGGCCGGCCCTTTTATACCCCCACCACGCGAAATGACCGAAATGCCCTGGTGGGGGCATGGTATTTACATTCTGTTGCCATTACTATTCATTCCAGCAGTGTTTCATCCAGATCCGACGGCCCAGATCCTCCCACCTCTCGATCCAACGGACGAGAACGCATCAAGAGAACCCATCCAACGGCCCAGAATCACTGAGCTCTGAGGAGGCTGTGTGATTCATCCTTCTCTTATTTCTGGATTCAACACCCACGTTAATAAAATTTTGATCGTGAGCCTGGAGCCACCAGGCGTTTTTACCCCCCGCGTACCAAAATAATAGCACGTGGCACGTTCAAACTTACCCATGGGTCATTTTCACCCAAGTTGATGAATCTTGGAGCGAAAACCTTGCCGGATATAGAGGCTTGGGTATGTATCCCAGGCGTTGGAATACTGCTCATGCCGGTGTTATGCTGGCTGAAAAATGAACCAACCAAAGTGGATCCGCAAAATATACTGCTGGCGTAACTTACTCGGCGACGTCATAGCTATTATGGTTAGTGCTGTCGTAGGGTACTTTTGCGACGCCGGCACTAAGTTAGGCCAGGTTAGACCGTTGGGACTCGCATACAAGTGGCGTTCTGTAAGATTCCTATGCCAGTAATCAAACAATATCTATGGCGTACAAAATTGGCCGATGCCAACACTATCTGAAAAAAATAGTGTTGGCGTTGATGGAAAAATGACGCGCCATCAATGAAAGTTGTGGCTAGCCATTTTTCCACTAGTGGGAGAAAGGACTCTATGATTTCCATCTGGGAGAATGGGGCAACCATGGAGGAGAGTTGTGTGACAAGGCATTGGTAGAGGTCGGCCAGGTTAAAATTATAGGTTGTGTCTGGCGAGAGCCTACTGATCTGGGTAAAGTAGAATTTTAGAAGGTTTTCTTTTTTATCGTGTTAGGCATAAACTTTGTCTTCATTGCTTAGAGTTAGAATGGAATTTTCTGCAGCCGTTGAAAGTCGGAGACATGAAAGAATTTGGTATTCTTATACATCCATGTAGTTTCTCGCATTTTCACGCGTAAGCGCCCAGTACGTAGCTTTTTGCTCAATTGCTTGTGTAAACCAACGATAACAACATTCCTAAGTCTCAATTCAAGAGCAGGCAATTTTCCTTCTTTAATTTGATATACTAGCAAAAGGGCCCTTGCATTGTAACGAAAGATTTTTTTCATAATCTTCAGTAGGGACGACCACATTTTGTTCGCATCTCATCGCATGATTTTGAAAATTTGTCCACAAATGCAAGAAAAATATTTCTATTTTAAAATTTATTCATAAATTGAAGCAATGTTCACATTTAAAAAAAATTGCGGCAGTCAAAAATACTTAGTAATTCAAAGAATTATTCTGAATTTCAAGAGACATTAAAAAACATATTATAATATTCAGATACACCCCGGCAGTTAGTTCATAAAAATTCACGCGGGTAGGTAGGCACAAAGTCTCAGAAGCATTACTGTTTAACTACACATATTCGACCATTTGTGAATACTTTTACAAGTTTGGAAACATTTTTAAAAATCGTTAGCATTTTTTTACTATTTACAAACATTTTTCAAAAAATTGTTAACATTTTTTATATTGCAAACGGGTTTAAAGCATTTTCTTTTGAATCGGTGAACAATTCTAGAACAGACGAACATTTTTTCCGAATTGGGTGGATTTTTATAAAATTCACGAACATTTTCAAAAATGCATGCAAATTTTCATAATCAGCAGACATTTTATGAATAAAAAAACTCTTTACTTCAAGAACTGTTATAAAATTTTTAGGACATTTAAAAAATGCATGAACTTTTTTTGAATTAGCAAATATTTTTTCAATTTCATAAATAATTTTTAATACATGGACTTTTTTCAAAATCATGGAATTTTTTCTGATTTTACAAACATTGTTTTCAAAATTGTGAATATTTTTTTTAATATGAGAACATTTTTAGAAAAAACCCAAGCATTTTTTGAATTCACAAACACTTTATGTTTTCTTGAACATTTTATTTCAAAATTATCTGTTTGTCTATTTCAAAAGTTAAAAAACAGAACTAAATAGCAGGCGCCTGCAGATGGACTGAATTCACAAACATTTTATGTTTTCTTGAATATTTTATTTCAATTTCTCATTTTTTTACACTGGATAGTTCCTTGAAGTCCTAAATTATTTAAAGTATAAAAAACGAAGAAGGGAACCAAAAACTAAAAAAGAAACACAAAACATAAAAACAGGCGCCCGCACATGGGTCGGCCCAAACAGAAGCGCTGTGCGCTAGGGTGCAGTATAGTAGGTCCCTATGGTTGGGCCAGCCCAGGCGGGGGATTCCCTACAAAATGTTTTTTTGTCACTTATAGGTGGCATTGATGGATAATATTTTACAATATTGAGGGCAATTTTAATGACATACGGTCAGAAGCAATAGGGCTTTATTATTAGGTAAAGATAAAGATATAGAATAGATAATCGATAAATGCTATTATGCTTTTGCAGAAGCCGTCCTAGACCGCGGCTCTAGCCCGCCCGCGTAAAGGCCCGACGTTTGAGACCTGGGCGAGAGCTTTTAAAAGTTTACATAGGTGAGCTGAAGTGGACTGGGCCAGCCCATGCAGCACTGGGGCCCCAATAGTTTTGAATTATTCGTTGACATGCAGTCGATCGAATTGGCATCACTAGTTAGGGCATACTTCCTTCATTGGGGTTTATTAGTCTCTTCATGTTTGGATCAAAGTTTGACCGTGATTTTTAACTAATTTAGCAAAAAATAGTATCATGGAAAAGTATTTCAAAATATGAATCTAACAATATAATTTGGGTAACATATCACTTGTATTTTAGTAATAAATCAGGACGCAAGTAGTACACAACAACAAGGACGAACTTTCAATTGATCTGTCGGCCGCACACATCCAGATTGGTCCAGGTGACCGCTGATTCTGGACGCTTTTCGGGCTGCGTTTCGTCGCTCCGTATTTGGTCACAGAGAGACCAAACATGATTACTTTACCCCCATCTCTGTTACATCCCTGGTCGTGCTACAAATATAGTTGTACGCCATTGATCACGAAAGTTCATGTCGACCTTGCCACCCACCGGAGATTTGACTTGGAAGCGTCAGGCCAAGGGATGACTTGCCCTCGATTCGCAACCGGCCGGGAGCCCAGACGTACTGCTCAGATTCGATCTCCGTCGTCGCCGGCACCGAGTAGTAGCAGTGCGGTGGAGTCCACTGCTATATCTTGGCTGGACTATCAGAGTGCAGCCAACACCTGAACTGAATCCAACAGATGTTTTATGAACATGGCACCCAGGCGCACCGCATTACACTCCGGCGTCGGTGGATGGTCGAAGGATGCCGCTTAACTAGAGTTTCTCAGCGATATCGGCAGTCCAAGAAATTGGAAGGTTACATTAGCCAACTACTTATCAGTGAAGATTTTTTGATGAAATCTCTCTCTCTCTCTCTACATATACTAGTACAATGCCCGTGCGTTGCCACGGGGCTTTAATTTTTTTTCATGTTGGTGCATAAAACTTGATGATATTTTTGCGCCTTTCAATGGCATCGCATGGGGACCCTTGTCGATGTTTTAAACGTCGACATAATCCATCTTTATCTCTCTCATCCCCTACAATAATAAACATATATGTAGAAATACACCTTTTGTGTTATCATGTGCAAAATATATATATAAAATAACAATTATTTGTATGCACCTCTTCTGATTGTGTAAAACTCGACGAGGTCTCAGTCCAATCCATCAAAGCATCATCCGAACTCTGACCCAGAAAAGTAAAGATATATTCATCGGTTAGCTATTATTCACTATACAAAAAATGTGTGACATTTCTTTCAAAGCAAAGAGTGACTTTTCCCTTAAAAAAGCAATCAACAACTCCTTTTCTTCTTATCTAAAAATGGCAATTCACTCTCTCAGCCCACAACACATTACTCACACTCATATCTCATTCCCCCAACCTACACACCCCGCGCTGTCGCCATCTCTCCCCACCATGGAAAATCATATCCAAATAAATGCCAGCTCTATCAAAAAAATGAAAAAAAAAATCTAAAGATACTTTAACATTGTTATCTATCTTGGTATTGCTGCTCATCTCACTTGAAAAGAATATTTACAAATGATAATACTTTTGCTCATATCTCTTCTAAGCAACCTGATGAACATTGTAGTCAATGATACGTCCTTGGTGCTCAAATGGTGAAGCTTCTACTTCACTCCTTGCTTTCTTTAAGAATTGACACATATTATAATCAAGGACTCCTAATCTCTTGGGCATATATCACATCAAACGATAGGGCATTCTACACAATTGTTTCCTTCCCACTGAACCTGAAGTTATTAGCACTACACAATGGAGTTATTCATGTTGATCTTAACCTTGATGGTATACCTGGTGGATCTACCATTGAATATATCAGACTGCATATGAGGATATATGTGCCTGAATGTGATAGGGACCTGCATCCTTGATCCCAGGCTTATTAATCTTGGTGGACTCGATGAGGTCAATGTTGGCAATACTGCCATCACGAATCCTTTAGGCTCTTTAAATTCCGTGGGTGGCGTAGCTACCGAGATCAATGCAGTTAATTATGTCTCTCCCAAGTTGGTTATCAACTTCTCATTTTGTTCTAGGATTCTTCTTTTTTGTGGGCCATTTATGGCATGCAGGAAGAGCCCGAGCTGCTGCAGCAAGTTTTGAAAAGGGAATCATTCGTGATTTGGAACCTGTTCTTTACATGAACCCTCTTAACTAAGATTTTCTTATTTATACTTGTTTTACTTTTTTTTCTGTTCTGGCTCAGTTATTCCATCTAGTCGAGGCATTCATTCCTTTTTATGAAAGAGAGATAAGGGACGAAAAATAATAATGAAAGAAACAAAGGTATTCAATAAGCAAAAGGAGAGAGAGGGATTCGAACCCTCGATAGTTCCTTGAACTATACTGGTTTTCAAGACCGGAGCTATCAACCACTCAGCCATCTCTCCCCAGCCTAATCCTTATTTTACTCCTACAAATAGAACATAGCCATATAAACAATAAAAAGATCAGCCTCATGAAAATCTTATATTCCCTGAGGAGGTTCTACCATGTGGAAACACTCTTTAATGGAACTTTCGTTTTAGCTGGTCGTGACCAAGAAACCACCGGCTTTGCTTGGTGGGCTGGGAATGCCAGACTTATCAATTTGTCCGGTAAACTACTTGGAGATCATGTAGCCCATGCTGGATTAATCGTATTACGGGCGAACAATGAACCTATTTGAAGTGGCCCATTTCATACCAGAAAAGCCCATGTATGAACAAGGGTTGATTTTACTTCCACACTTAGCTACTCTAGGTTGGGAGTAGGGCCAGGGGAAGTTCTAGATACTTTTCCGTACTTTGTATCTGGCGTACTTCACCTAATTTCCTCTGCGTGTCTTAGGCTTCGGTGGCATTTATCACGCGCTTCTGGGACCCAAGACTCTTGAGGAATCTTTTCCATTCTTTGGTTATGTCTGGAAAGATAGAAATAAAATGACTACAATTTTGGGTATTGACTTAATTTTGTTAGGTCTATGTGCTTTTCTTCTAGTACTCAAGGCTCTTTATTTTGGCGGTGTATATGATACCTGGGCCCCTCGGGGGGAGATGTAAGAAAAATTACCAATTTGACCCTTAGTCCCAGTGTTATATTTGGTTATCTACTAAAATCTCCTTTTGGTGGAGAAGGGTGGATTGTTAGTGTAGATGATTTAGAAGATACAATTGGTGGGCATGTATGGTTGGGTTTTATTTGTGTATTTGGCGGAATTTGGCATATTTTAACCAAACCCTTCGCATGGGCTCGCCGTACATTTGTATGGTCTGGAGAAGCTTACTTGTCTTATAGTTTAGCTGGTCCAACGTAATTACATTAGTAACTTTATAGGTCAACATTTTCAAAGCATCATCCATAGCCATTGGGTTTTTTCTCCGACCTACGAAAGTAAACATATATTAAAAAAAGCTCATATACGCTATATATTCATTGGACTGCTGCTAGATGCAAGCATATGACCGTCTTTAGTCAGAGTGAGTGGCATCATGCTTTTTAGTAGAATGATTTGCATCCCAATTTTAATAACATCTAGGCTTACTTGTAAATCACTTGTTGGTAATTATTCTTCAAATGACTTGTTAGGATTTGTGATAATTTTCACTATGTAAAAAAAGTAAGTGACATTCTCTCATAGCAAACAGTCTATTTTCCCTTAAAAAAAGCAAATGACCTATTTTTTCTTCTTATCTTAAAAAAAGCAATTCACTCGCTCACCGCATGACACAACGCTCACACTCACATTGCATCCCCACCAACCCTGCTTCTCACTGCCAACTTTCCTCGATGCCATGGCGTTCAGCCTGCATCTTACTCTCACCGCGGTTTCCCCTCCCTCCCATGATGTCCCTGGCCCCCTCCTCTCCCCTGGGCTTCCCAGGCCAATTCCACTACGTCATAACCGAGGGAAACCACCACGACGACGCAACTTGCTGCTCACTGTAGCACTGCACCTTCTCCGGGTACGGCAGCCACAACCAGGTCATGAGCTTATGTGTTGACAAAAATAAATGAGATGGTAATACAAAAGGCAATGTCCTCGCTCGCTGGTGTTGATGAAGCGAAATGAGATGATGTATAGACTGCCCTAATAGTATAAATTAGCATGCTGAATAAAGAAATACACCTAACCGACGTGGTAGTACTAACTATGCATGAAAGCTTTTCAGCCTACAGACTTTCCTACTCGAGAAAATCCATTATAATGGACTAACATACTAAGGACACGGAGAAACAATTACTTCTAGGCATACTGATAGGACTTGTGCCTATGCATTGCTATGGGGACCAAAAATTGCTCCGTTAATTAACTACCGCTGAAATTGCTATGAACACCCAATATTGTAATTTAGCATACATATTTTTCAAGGGCACTTTTGACATTCATATTTTGTAGGTCCATACATGCAACCCAAACTCATCTCACAAGATGCATGGGACCCGAATAACAGGCGTCAAAACAACAAGAATTGCAACCATGTTTACATCATAATTTACTAATTTAGAAATCTAGAAAATGTTAGTTTTCTAAGATTATCTTCAGCAAAAGTCAACTAAGAGATCGCAGCATGGACGTCGCGCCACACAGTGCCCACACCCGAAAACCCTAATTCCATTGGTCCGAGAGATCAACGGGAACCCCAGGAAACCTCTTGACCCTCTCTCCCCAACTTGCTTTTTAAAATGAAATACCCTACATTTCCTGCCAATATGAATGCTGCAAGCTCAGCATTCTATTTCACAAAATGTGCGGGATAGAACTGTTAGACCGCAACAATGCAAGTATGAAAGATTGATGGATGGATGGAATATTACAATGGAACCTATATTACCCTATTGCACAAAACAGTAACAAGAAGCTAGAACCGGGTGAGAAAAAAAGTATATAACACTCATAATAATTACAATTAGAACTAGGCTAGTTCAAATCTTTCTTACAAACAAATACTCCCTCCGTTCCTAAATACATGTCTTTCTAAAGATTTTAATATGAACTACATACAGATGTATATATATGTAGTTTAGAGTGTTGATTCACTCAATTTGCTCCGTATGTAGTCCATATTGGAAATCTCTAAAAAGACTTATATTTAGGAAGGGAGGGAGGACAATGCAATGCCATAGGGTATCTCTATCGGTCATGACAAATACAACTACATATAGGAAGGATCAGACCAGGTCCCATTCTCTTAGTATAATGGAGTAACAATGTAGCAGTAGTAGTAAATCTGTATATACACAAGAAACAGAAATCCATCCTAGCCAAAAATAAGAAAAGAGATACTAATTTGATTCATTATGATGCATGCTAAGTAATGGAAATTGTGTTGTTGCATATGGGGTTGTATGAAGATCTCCAGTATTGTGAGTAAGGAACTGGTCATCGTAGTTGCCATGGAGCGGCATGTCTGCCCTTCCTCAATGTCATTGTTGTCCTCCTTCTCCACCATGATACCCATGGCCTTCTTGTCCTCGTCCCCTCATCCCTTGTCAGATGCAGGCTAAAGGTTGTGATGAACGTTGAACATGGCATGGAATACGATGATGGGGGTGTTCATTGGCGAAGCCAGGTTATTCTAAATGGGTGTACAAAGTTCACAATTTTACAAGTTTCCTAGCTATTTTCCAATGTATACATATTTGATCTATTTAGTTCATGCCTTCTTACCTAGATTAACGGGTGTACATATGTACATCCATCCCCTTGTGGCTCCGCCCATGGGAGCGTTGACGGCGAGCGCAAAGAGGAAGTTGACGATGGCGAGTAGGCCATGGGGTTTCAGTTAACACTTTGCATGCCTTGCAATTTCAGGTGACAAATGATTACTCACTTCAACAATAACATAGGCACCAAATAAAGTATCATTTGGAAATATATTATCTTGCAATCATGTTCTACATAGCAGGACACCATTATGAGATTATTGTGGCCAATAACCTATAAAACAGTGCTTGCTCGTCAAAAGGAAGAAGTGGTCTCAATAAATATCCTTGAATCCCTACATACCTTGCACTCACAAGATTTAGAAGAGCAATGAATAGAGCAGTACTCTCTGATCTCATTGTTATTACCAATGTTTAGAAAGCATTCATCTCCTGGCCGAACAGGAGGAAAAGGCATTGATGGTCTGCACAAAGCACAAGGTGTCTGCAACAATAGAACAACATAAGTATCTCCTTCTGCGCATTTCATTTGTTAGTACGGACCACTTAAGAAAGCCTGAGATCAAATACCTGTCCAAGGAACAAGACATTAGAATAAAAAAGATGGGCACTATGGTGTGCGTCAAGGAGACAACCACCTTTCCCGAACTCAGCTTCCTGTTTGTGCGTCTCGAGCCTTCAGGGGCAATGTTCTTTTACCTTCCTCCCTTAGTTCCATAGCAGGTGGGTTGGTGTTGGATTGATGTGCCTTGGCCTTCTTCTGGAAAAGCACATTGGCTTAGCTTCATCTTCACATGTAGTTAACTGAAGAAAAAAAGATAACTTGTTATATACATGTGCATACTTTAGCCAATCAAAGTAATTTTTTGAAAGTTTTCTTGAGCTATTGAATTTATAAGTCGGGCATATATTACAACACTAAAAGCCTCTTCTGCTGCTCCGTCAATAAAAGCAAGGAAAGCAAGCAAGTGAACAAAATACAGTGATGTGGGTGTAGATCGTCAGGATTTCATCATTGCATACCATATTTGTCTGGATACTACAAATGCAAGCACCGATATACCCTCTAAAACTGGCTATCCCTGTCCATTGGGTGGCTATCCACTAAACTAAACACATCCTCCATGTCTCTCCGCAACACTTTATTAGGTTCTAAAAATCCCCACCCTACTATCACTGCGTGTAGATCTTATTTCTAAAATTTCAAAATTAATTTTCTAGACACCGCTTGGCAACACATAATTCATGCCAGTGCAATGGGCACTCCATCCACATTCTAGGCGACACTGCTTCACCACACCCATAGGCTCCATCTTAGCTCCGACAGTTGACATACGAAAAATAAGCTTAGTTGTGTTTGATGATCATGAAATGGAAAGGCATTCTTCATTCTTTGTTTTGTCTTCGCCATGCTCCTCAGACATCCTCCTATTTTATCTCCTCCTCTCCATTGTTGTGTGCCATCACAAGCCTCCTACAGAAAAGAGATATGTACGTAGAGAGAGAAAGCCATGTTAACATAATCACACAAATTATATTCTTCTCTCCCTGCCATTTTCTTCATTGAACCCTCGCTCAGCTTCCGACTCCGTCCCATTCCATTTATATGGCAGCTAGCACCACCATAGCTTCCAGAAAACACACATATTGTTCTTACTCTACTCACGAATGAACACGAGGAATATTTGCAAGTGCTGGAACAATAGCTTTGCAATCTTCTCTTAGCATCTTAAATGACCAAGCCAATTACATGCCAACATGAGAAGATAAATAAAATGGAAATATGCAAGCTCACTACCCATTGCACAAACTCGCATGATAGATTAAGCAAGCAAATGTCTAACCATACCAGCAGAAAAAGGCAGGAAACAACATGTTGTAGGCAAAAATTAGTAATGAGCAGAGGAAATTAGTAACGAGCAAATAAATCTTAGAGGAAACCTCTGAACTAATTGTCTATAGTGTTCAATGGCAATGAAAATGACACCTTCATGTTCAAGAAAATCAATCCACGTCAATCCTGAAAATCGTCGTTCCTTCAAACGGGGCCAAGAATGTGATCCTGGTCTTACCTCCCTATCGTCAGAGCAAACAAAAATCAACCTTATTTTGTATCCAGTCTTGGTATAGAAAGGCACCACCACTTCAAGACCGCCACTGTTCCATGACTCAAAAAATAACATTAGATGTAAAGCATTGCAGTTTAAATAGGATGCATGATGCGATCCATTAAGCACCAAAGCAAATAGTCCTAGATCACGTGCATTCATTATTTGACGCCAAGTAGAGGGTCATTTGCTGATGTAAACTGAGAAATAAATTAAATGATGCGTTGATTTTTCGCAGCAAAGCACATATGAAAAAACTATGCGACATACTGATTGAAACACCAGACATCTGTATTTCATCAAATTGCACACACCTGGTACCGGCTCTAGAAGGAAAGGGTGATGGAGACCATGTGTTTCACCTAGGCACACCCTCGAACACTGCCTTGTCAAGCTTTGTTGGTAAAGATCAATTTGGCAGCCTTGAGAACCAGTGATTCTACACATAAAAAAGAGGTACAATGGGAAGGGCACTTACAGAGTAGAAGATGTAAATCCAATAGGTTCCCTACACCTGCAATGAACCAAATAAAGTTACACAATGCTCCAAAACCCGAGGGCAGTGAAAATTAGAAGCATCAGGATAGGGATGCATTGAAGATTATGGATGAACCAAATGGCCTCTGAATCTGCGGCAAACCACTTCACACCCTTCGCCCCAGCAAAGAGCCAAGTCTGAAGGTCCTCCAGATTCTGTTATGCTATCACATCATGCATTAGCCCATGAAATTTGCAGCTCTGTGGCTGAAAGTACAACCAAGTTCGTATAAAGAATGATTCTAACAAACATTGTGAAAGTAATACCCACTCGTGGATCATTATCCTTATGTAGGAATAGGCAGCTTGGACTTTTTGTAGACACAGTGCATAGTATTTTCAATTCTTCTGACTTTGATTTCCCTCAATTTTTCTACCTGCAAAAATTAAGAATAAGGGATAACAATCTCGCAACAACAGTGTACAAAATCAGCTTTGGTACGTATATGTGCAAAATCAGATGCCATAGCGATATTTGTGGGAAGAAAGAAGGGGACGATTGGAGCAGGATCCTACCGACGTCCAGATCAATGGACAATGGCACCACCACAGCGTTCGTTCGAGGAAGTTCTCCAGCAACGTGACGCACACCCTGTCCCACCCGCCGCGCTTCAGCCTCTTACGTCCGCGGCGGCGATCCAAAGACCGTGGCGGCGATCCCATGCTGATGGAAACTTCCAGACGTTGGAGGCAGCGAGATCGCACGAGATCCAGCGGGCGGCGGCCGTGTGAGATTGCACGAAAATCCGACCGTGAGTTCGGGCGGCGGCAGTGGCGGCTATGAGATCGCACGAGATCCGGCTGCGTCGATTGGAACTTGGATCGCAGGACGGCGGCGGCGTACACGCTGGGGCGTCGGTGCGGAGCAAAGGGCGCGAGGAAGGAGGAGAGGCCCCAGCAGCGG